>OX392381.1:0-1200000 GCA_947623385.2 Cladonia squamosa
AAAGCAGTGGTATCAACCCTAACCCTACCCTAACCCTAACCCTAACCCTAACCCTAACCCTAACCCTAACCCTAACCCTAACCCTAACCCTAACCCTAACCCTAACCCTAACCCTAGAGTATATATAAAGTTAGTTTAATAGTAAATTATAAATAACCTAATAAAGGCGATGATATATAGATATATTAATAAAGCTTATTTCTTATTTATTATTATTAAGCCCTTTACTTATAGGTACTTCTAGTTAATAATAGAAATAAATATCCGCGCTAGTTAATACATATAGATAGGTAAATAGGGAGTAAGTAAAAAAAATATAGGGTAGCTATCTAATAGTTTTTAGTACTACTATTATATCTAGCCTAGGTATAAGTTCGCCATTACCTCTTAATAATATATATATATATAAATACTACCTAGCCCTATCTTAGTAGTAGCTTTAATATAGGCTTAGTATATATTCTTAGCCTAAAGGCGCAATATAAGTCTTAGCTTATCTAATATATTAGAGGACTTATCTTAGATATAATACCCTTAACCCTATAGCTTATTATTATTAAGAATCTATTAGAGATTCTATATACTAACCCCTATTAAAAACTAGATACATCTTCTATATACGCTTAAAGGGTTGTTATAGATAGCTACTAATTATATAATAGCCTCCTAATCATCTAGATATATAAAGCTTATGAATATTTTAGCTATACTAAATATTAACTAATAAGAATTTCTAGTAGTAGAAGGGATAGGAAGCTTATAAGTTTATAAATTATATTATAAATTTATCTAAAGGTTCCTTAATACCTAAGTAAAGTTATTTTTATATAAATAATAATATAATATTATCTTATATTAATAGTGGATTAGGTATAGGAGTTATTAGTAATTCTAATAAGTAGCTAAGACAAGTAACCTATAAATAGATATTAATTTTAACTAACTACTAGTAGATAAGGCTATTAGGGATAGCTATAAGCTCTATATATTAATAGGGAAGTCAGTAGATCTATATATAAAATAGAGATACTAGATAACTATATTAAACAACTAAAAATAAGAGTCCCCTATTAATTAAGGGGGTTAATAATTAGAAATAACTTATAGGGGGCTAGGTACTAAATATAAATAGAAGTAATTTAAGACTAAATATAAATAGAAGTAGTTTAAGGCTAGGGTAAATAAATAAGAAAACCTTATACCTAGTACCTACTAAATTATTAATAAGAGTACTCTTAATAAATAGATATTAGTAAATAGAAAGATAGTCTCTAAATTTTAACTTAATAAGATATCTAAGCTATAGGAAGGTCTTTAATAGGGTTCTAATAAAGCCTAGGTAATTATAAAATAAAAGACTATATTAAAAAATAGGAATATTATTAAATAAGAATTAAAATTACTTAAAAGTAGTTATTAATTAAGAATTAACCCTAAAACCTTAATACTATATTTTAATATATTTATAGGGTATTATAACCTATATATTTTCCGGGTATTATAGGGAATATAATAAATAAACTATAAAAAAATATATAAGTAAAGGAGTATATAGGGGGTAGTATAAAATATAGTCTATAAAATAGGATATAAGATAAAAGGAAAATAAAAGTTTAAAGAAAAATATTAATAGATATTTATTAATAAGTAGTAACTATATCTAATACTACTATACTATATAAGGTGGCTAATTTATTTACTCTAAATATTAAGAGAGATTAGCGGCTATTAATATAAATTCTTTAAATTAGCTAAGTCCTTACCTATCTAATAGACCCTAATTTTATATTAAGGCTTAATAAGATATTAAATAGAAATATAATTAACTAGCGAATATATCTATATCCTAGCTATAAGTATAGCCCTATATTAATAATAGTAGTAAAATCACTAACCTTTTAATTAATATAGAATATTTTAAGCTATACTTTTCTTTACTTTACTCTATATTCTCTATTTATAATATTCCTATTATCGCCTTAAATCTATCCTCCTATACTCCTCTCCCTAGCTATAAGATCTTCCTCTTCTAATTAGTAAGCTCTTAGGGATATTTAAAGCTAGGTAATAATACCACATATACTATCTAAAGATAGTAGAGATAAAGGATTAGCTTTATTACTTACTTTAATAATATTCTCCTATTTAATAATATTTACCCTATATAGTTCCTCCTCCGCCGTTAGTTTCTTAAGCGTATTATAATAATATAAAGTATTAGATAAGGTAATACTAGGTAAAATCCTAACTATAGCTATATATAATAATATATAGTAAATATTCCTTATATATTATTTATATACTTTTAATAGCTAGTAAGTATAGTTCTAATCCTTTAAAAGATATCTATTAATATAAGTGGAATAGTTAATATATTTATTATTAAATCTATAATTAATATAATATTTAAGCTTAGAATTAGTATAAGTTTCTCTTATAAAATAGTTTAGGTCCTTTTATATAAGTTAATATATACTACTAATATAGGTATAGAGATCTTATTAGTTAGTATAAACTATAGTTAGTAATAGTAATAAGATATCTAGGAAAGTAAGTAGGTTATTATAATTATATACTATAGCTAAGACTTACTTTTATAAGATTAGAGAGTAAGTTATATTAAAGTTATTTCTTTTCTTATTTATAAAAGTCTAGAAAATAGTATATACCTCTAAGTTATTATAGCTAAAAGCCTTAAAAAATATAGTCTTAATATATTAGTATTACCTAAGCTAATATATACTCTAAGTACCTCTAAATTTATAATAAAATTAGGTGAGGATAGTATAATATAAATACTAAGTAGATTCTAAACTATAGCCTTTTCTTTCTATACTAGGATATTAAGTCTAATAATTTAAGTTAGATTAGTAATATATCTAAGGGTTAATATAGGTTATATAGGATATCCTTTAATATCCTTAAAACTTTATTAAATATACTAAGTTAGTTAAACTTACTATTAGCTTTAGTCTTACCTTACTATTATTTAAGGGTAATTACTAAGTAATTCTATAGGTATTAAATTTATTAATGCTATTTACTACTATTAAATAGCTATTAGCAAGCTTATCTATAATTAATAAAGTTAAATTATTATAGAGAAAAGGCTAGTGAGGATAGTTAAAAGAAAAAGAAGATAAGAATTTAAAGAGGTAGTCTTATAAAATAAAAAGAGGTTTATTTACTTTTAATAGAGCTATAATATATCTACTATTCTATCTTTACTATTTACTATGCTTATATTATAGTCTATAAATAATAAAGGCTATTATCTTTCTTTATACCTTAATAAATTATCTTAATAGTATAATATTATATATATAAGCTAAATAAGCCGCTAGTATTACTTATATTATTAGTATATATCCTATATATATTTAATATAGTACTAGGTATAATACTATACTAGCGTCTAATATATTATAATAATTATAGTAGAGCTCTTATATTATATACTTCTTAGGATTATAAAGTACCTCTATTATCTTTAGGTAAAGTATATATTTAGTAAATAATCACCTCCTTATAATCCCTAAATATTAGGCGCCTTCTTATAATCCTTAAATATTAAGCGCCTTCTTATATTTCTAGGATATTAAGGATAATCTATCTATCCTTTTAGATAATAATTTTAGGCGGGTAGTTTAGAGTCTAATTATATTCTAATCTATATTATTATTCTATAATAAATAGGCCTAACTTAGGAGGAACTATACTTCTATTATTATAAACTCTCTCTTTATAGGTCTTTATCCTCTTATCTTAGTTATTCTAATCTTTTTATATTTATCTACCTTCTTAGTAACCGCTTTATCTACGAGTATAGATATAATTAGATATAAATTTATAGTAAGGAGTAGAGGCTTATTATTATTATAAGTACTAGTTAATCTAAGCTATTATATAAAAGTATTATCTATATTTATCTGCTTATAATTAATTATAGTGATAAGGGTATTATATGTAGATATAATAGAGGAGAAGGCTAATATTTTTAAGAGCTTAATCTTAGCTAATAGGAGG
This sequence comes from Cladonia squamosa, assembly GCA_947623385.2. Lineage (NCBI taxonomy): Eukaryota > Fungi > Ascomycota > Lecanoromycetes > Lecanorales > Cladoniaceae > Cladonia > Cladonia squamosa. The sequence goes on from OX392381.1 coordinate 4,027, forward strand.
GTAGAGTAGTAGGAGATTATTTAATAAAAGACTATAATAATCCTGTTATATTATTATATTAGCTAAGATAACCACATTAATAATTTTATACTTAGGGTAGGGAGAGACTAGAATAATAATATTCTATATTAAGAGTAACCTTATTAGAGGTAGAAGGATATAGTGGTATATATAATAAGATAATAGGTTCTAAGTATAAATTAATAATTTAGTTATACTTATTATTAATATTTATTATTATTAATATTTATTATTTACTTATAACTAGATTAATAAAGCTAACCTAATTAGGCTAATAAAATATTTAGAAGCTTGTTAATATAATTACTAAGTATAAAAACCTCGCCGTGTTAATAAGCTTCTACTAGATTAATTAGTCCTTTCCTATAAAAGACCTCCGCCTTTAAGAATATTAACTTAGTTAGAACTTTATCTATCTATACCCATATTATATAGTAGTATAATTTTATAAGAGGACTAGATTTTATCTTAATATAAGAATATATATCTTTTTTATATATAAAACTTTTTTATCTAACTAACTTAGTTAGGGTAAAATTTGTTATATTTTTTCTAAGTCTACACATAATCGCCTACTACCCCTAACTCTTACTCGCCTATAATAATAACTAATCCTAATATATTATCTTTATAACTTATAGATATATTAAAAACTATATATAATATTCTAAATAATTTAGATACTCTTCTCTATAAAACTATAAAGTAAATTAAAGATAAGTTTAAATACTATTAAAAAACTAGTAAGTATTATTATATTTTAATAATTAATTTAATAATTATTATCTAACTCTCTCTAGAGTATAAAGCTATAGATAATATATTAGAAGTATAAAGAAATCTTATAAATAAATTACTATAAATAATATTTATTATGCGTTCTATCCTTACTTTATTAGTAGTAGGAGTTAGTTATAAATAAATTTTTAATATTACTAGTAATATATATAAGTTAAATTAATACTTTAAGCTAAAAATCTTCTTAATAATTATAGTTATTAATTAATATAATTATATAAAGAATATTAGTATATATTATTATATTAATCTATATTAAGATAAGATAATTACTAAGAAGGAACTTAAATTAGAATTAAAATAATATAAAATAACTCTAAATAATATATTTTTATATTAATATATTAATAAGACTAAGAAGGATAAGAATAATTTAATTAAAATAAATAATTCTTTTCTAATTATTATAGATATATACTATATTAAACTTTATTAAGATATTAGAGTTATAGAATAGTAAGAGAAGCTTAATTAAAAAACTATTTTAAGCTAAAAGAACTTATTTAATATAAGTATTTATATCTATAATTAATAAGTAATAACTAGTAAATAAAAGAAATAAGTCTATAATATTTATTAAGAGGAGTAGTATATTAGAGACTTAATTAAATAAAGATATAAAGAAAGTATAAGCTAATAATTAATCTAATAAATAAAATAGATATATTAACGCTATATATAATATATTTTATTATAATAATTAGCGTACTAAAATAGGTAATTAGATTAATTAGATTAAATCTAAAAATCTACTATTAAGTTAAGTTTAAGTTAGGTTCTTAATAAAATCTTTAAATCTAATTTAAAATTTAATTTAAATCTAATCTAATTTAAAATCTATTAGTTTAAACTCGACTTATTATATAATATAAGCTTAGGGGTATTTATCTAACTAATAAAAATATTTAAGACTAATTAATACTATTAATTATAGTTTTAGTACTAATTTTCTATATCCTAAGCTACTTAGCTCTATTTAATTTTAAATACTTTTTAACTATTCTCTATCTCTCTCTTAATAATCTTAGTATAATTTATTTCTATTTTCTTTATTATTATTAATCTTTAATTCTAACTAATAATAGTTTCTAATATAATATCTTAGACTAATTAGCTCTTTTAACTTAAAAATAAAACTAAAACTTCTTACTTAAAGATAGATAAGGCTATACTAGTAGTCTTTAAATTTATAAAGTAACTCGCCGCTATAAAGACCTATTTTATAAAGAAAAATAATATATATATTTAATTAATACTAAAGAAGAAAGTCTAGTATTAGATTATTATTAAACTAAGTTATTTAGATTTATTTAAATTTAATAAGATTATAAGTAATCCTATTAAATACTAAATATTTTTAATCTTTACTAATATCTCCTATTTTAGAAAGAATATATTTATTAAGTATATATAATTCTTTATTATATCTACGCTACCTATATATTTAAATCCTAATATATATATAAAGACTATACTTAAGGTTATAATCTTTTTTCTACTTATACTAGCTTTATAAATCTATATAGAGATATTTATAGTAATATATAATATTAAATAGAGTTATATAGAGACGCGTTAATATAAATAGTATATTTATATAGATATTATTTATAATTACTTTCTATTTATAATAGTTAAGTTTAAAATAATTAAAGAAAGTAGATATTAAACCTAATTAATTCTATTAATATATTAAATAACTCTATATAGAACTTATCTATAAATATAAGTTATTAGATTTAGTAATTATAAAAACTATTTCTATATTATATTCTATAAGTTCTCTTCTAACTAATAGTAAATAAATTTAATTAAGATAAATAGTCCTAGTAAGAAGAGTAATTAAACTAGTATATTATTAAAATCTAAGATAGAAAGCTAATTAATAATATTTTTAATTAATTACTTTATAAATTTAATAGTTAAAGGGCTTATTATAATATAAATAGAGTTAAATAACTTAAAAAACCGCTATATATAAGTAATTTATTAAATTAAAAATATAGATTAAGAGATTAATAAGTAGCTTAGACTTTATAATATAAAGAAGAAGAAGAATATAATAAATATAAAATAAAATAAGAGTAACGTAGTTAATTAGAAAGAATTAAGAAGAAATATAATTATAAAATAATCTTTAATAATAATTATTTAAAAGTAAATAAAATTTTATAATTACTTCTCTAAATAATACTATTCTATATAATTATAGTATAAACTTTATAGAATTAAGATTTAATTCTATAGAATTAAAATAGATTCTATAAATTTAAAATAGATTTTAGTAATTTTTAGGAGATAATAAAAAAATTATAAAAGTTAAAGAGTAGTAGAGATAATTAAAAAGATAGTTAAAGAATTAAATATAAAAAAAAGAGTAATAAATTAGAATAATAAGAGTAATACTAGATTAAGATTAGATAGGAAATTAAAAGAAAGAGTAAAATAGTATAAGTAATTAGTAAGAGGGTAATAGAAGTTAAAGAGTAGTAAGAGTAATTAGAAAGATAATTAAGAAATTAGATATAGAAAAAAGAGTAATAGATTAGAATAATAAGAATAATACTAGATTAGAATTAAATAAAGAATAGTAAAAAATAGTAGATTAGTATAACCTTTTAGTAAAGAAGTTATAGAAGTTAAGGAGTAGTAAGAGTAATTAAGAGAGTAATTAAAGGATTAGATATAGAAGAAAGAGTAATAAATTAAAATAATAAGAGTAATATTAGATTAGGACTAGATAGAGAGTTAAAAGAAAGAGTAAAGTATTATAATCTTTTATTACTTTTAACTAAGTTTTATATCTCTTTTTATTAATCTTAATCTAGTTAATCTTTTAATATTTAAAAATATAAATAATAAAGGAGAGATATTATTATAGTTTTTAAAAAACTTTCTTTCTAAATCTTTTAACTTTTTTCTACTCTAATTATTTAGTATTTACTTTAACTATCTAGTACTTATTAAGAGTATTTAATATTTTCTTTTCTTCTTTATTTTTATCTTATATATTAGATCTTTATCTTAGATAGAAGCTTGTAAATCCTATTTAAATATTATAATTATAATAAGTTTGTTTTGATAATAATATCTATCGCTTAGGGCGTTAAAAGTCCGTGGACTAAAACTTAGTAGCTTTGCTAGCTACAGCTTAATTATAACGCAGAACGAAGCATTTCCTTCTACTCCACGGTACTCAGCGTAACTCGACGCCAATGATAAGAGATCCTCTTAGTGATGACGGACTGTTTTCGCACGCTCTCCAATAAACTCATCAACGTGAGTTATTCCCGCGACACAAAATGCGGCAATACTAGTAATGGATACTCACCGTGCAGCAAGAAGGGAGAATAGTGTTTGGAAGACGATATAAATTACTTTACACACGAGGGTAGAGCGGGTACGTCAGGCTACTACGTAGCCAGCTGCACCAACGGGTTGGGCAAAAATCCGTCGTGTTTACACGCTTGCAGTTACTTCCCCAATAACTTTCTCTTAAGCTCGAAGAAGTTAAGACTAGACGACAAGGATAGATCTGAGAAAAGGATAGAAACATCGGTTAGTCAATAACAGTCAGCATAGTTCGTGTGTTGTTGTTCCTCATAGCTGCCTTGTCTGCATATAATTTACCCTAATTCCTTTTTACATTTTTTCCGTTGCTCCCTCTCCGGAAGGGGACTTTTACGCAACATCAGAGCAAACCGTTTGGTGCATATCATATGTCCCTGCCTGTACATTCTACGTTGTGCGCGTTTATGCTTTCAGCAGTCAGCACGGACAAAGCAATCTTTCCAACGCCGACAATCCCTGCTGAATGAAAGTCCGCTGATACGTCATGAGTACATGCAAGGGTCTTTGGCTGCCATGCGGTAGCTAAGTGATTCGATGTCCATTCGTACGGCCGTCTGGTTCCCTTCCGTGCATGCTTACTCGACAAATTGCGCGGATCTTGGAGGTGGGTATAATAGGAAACATCATTGGCCAAGATTTCCTGCGCATCCACGGGGATAGGTACTCGGTAGCCAATCCTTTGCTAATTTATGCAATGCACATCACTTCTACCGCGCAAATCAAATTTAGTGAGGGAAAGCAGTGTGGGTTGCAGCTGAAGAAAATCGCGCACAAAAGGTGTAATCGTCCCGAGTTCAACTTACACATGTTTGTATTAAACATAAAAATGAAGGACAAACGCTACCACTCTACCACAAAATTGATGGGTAGTATATGGTAGCTGACATAGTGTGGTAAGTCGTAAGCTTCATCTGGTGTGCTACTGCACACAAGTCTACGATTTGGAGAGGACCAGAGTGGTCATATATCGACCGATGAGGCCAAGCAGTCCGGGGCTTGCTGGCCGATCTTCTGGAAAGACCGATCTCACTGTCGTGAGGATGCAGTCCCTAAGCGAGGAAAACGAAGGTCTCCTTCCAGCGGTAGGTCAAAACGATAGCGAGTATGAAAAGTTGTGAAAACATGAAAAAGATTCGAAAAATTGGGGGCAAATTTAAACTTAGGTTTAAAGTTAGGCAACATCAGCAGCCACTGTTGTGAACCACTCAGATAGGTCTGTTTGTAGCTGTTAGTAATTTTCGCTGCTGCCATCCCAATTTACATGCAGTCCCTGCCTCATGTAGGGCCTAGATCCGTCTATGCGTTGAATCTTACCATTCTCACACCACTTGCAACTTCCATTTCCCTTTCTCCTTTTCTAATGTGCGGTTTTAAAGGGTTACTTTGGGGCAGTCGCCTTCCAACACCTCAATACTAACGTCTTGTGTTAAATATCGAAGCACAGCATGTCTTCCTCACCATCTGAAAAGGATGGCATACACAGCTCTGCACATGTGGAGGCCCAGGGCAATAATGACAGCAGCCAGCCGAGGATACCGATATATCACCGCCGCCTTGCGAGCCCGGCACCGCTGGGCCTCCTCTCTTTCGCCACCAGTGTCTTCCTTTTGTCCCTGGCCGGTATGGGAACTCGAGGGGTCGAAGCGCCCAATATCATTATCACGAGCATGATATTTTTCGGAGGCATTTGCCAGTACATTGCTGGTATCATGGCGTTCGTTACAGGCGACACAGTCAGCCCTTTCATGGCCCCCCTGCTTCTGTGTGCGATGCTGATGACCCGGTCAATAGCTCGGAGCGACTCTCTTCTCTTCATATGGTGGCTTCAACGTTGCGTACGCCCTTATCTTCGTACCCGGCACGGGGGTGTTAGCCGCGTACACAGACGCAGCAACTGGCAAGCCGTTGCCGGAGCTTGATCAGGCGTTGGCACTGCTCATATGGGCTTGGTTTATCCTGAGCGTCATATTCACCATTGCTGCGACGCGGACATCGTGGTCGCTCTTGCTGGCACTGCTGTTCTACGATCTCGAGCTAATGCTGCTCGCTGTTGGCTACACCGTGGGAAATGACCGAATTCTGATCGCCAGCCGGGGCGTCGGCTTTATGGCTGCTTTCTGTGCTTGTCAGTTTATCGCTCCCTTCTCGTTTGGATCACTGCAATTAACAGAGCCGCCTAGATTGGTCTGGCGCGGCAGGACTTTGGGGAAGTGGAGCAACCATGATCAATTTACCAACTGGGAAATTATCGCACAGGCGCGATGCCTAGAGACACGAGAGAAAGTGTTTTTCAGGGGACCTTTAGGCTTTGGATGACGTTGACAGCTCATTCGGCTATATCATGGATGGCACCTTTCGCGTAAATTGTATTGGCATTTCGCCGCATTGTAAGGTAAATTTGGTACCTTAAGAAAAATGTATCAAGAGGCTACAAGCACCAACGCTGGATTCGCCGTGCTTCTTTTCTGAATACGCATCGAACTATGGAGTAAAACATGCATCATGGAATCCCAGAAAGGACTGCGTGGTGTGCGGCTTGACCATACAGTAGGGCCACTGAGAAGATATCCTCAGCGCTGAGCAGGTTTCAAAATGCTCCAGATGTTGCAATGTTCAGAACTCCATTAACGTGTATCAGCGTGTACTTTAAGGCTTTGCAAGGGAGCAAGACCTTTGTTCTGCAATGCTTGGTGGGCAGGTTGGGTGGCGAACAAAAGTTAGTGAATAGCTCTGCATCATGCAACCAACCGCGGACCTCTCTTGCTGAGCACTCTTCACTTAATCGAGGTGAACAACGGGAAGAGAGGGGCGAGGAAGAGCGGGAATTGACTAGGTAGGCAATCCTCGCGATAATTGTCAATGACATGCTGTCTTTCTTTCTAGCATGCATGATGCAATAAACGGGAATAAATTCCTAGGCTCATAGACTTTGACCCTTGCAAAGGAATCTATCTATCGAGCATTGGGCTTTCTCAGCGTGACAATACGGAACATCGTCAATCCAAGCTTGGGCTAGCTCCTTTGAATTTATCGACAGAACGGTAGCCGTCTTCATTTGTGAGCCAAAATGGGAGTACCGACGAAGGAATCATGACGAAATAAGGCAATGACTGGCTCTCAGGAGTGGCGAAGGAGGAGCCCGGAACGATGCCGAAAGGAACACCCCAGGGAAGAATTTCATATAAGGTAGAAGTGTGATGAAAAGAAAGACTGATTAGAAGAGAATTGGTAAAAGATAAGATCCGTTTGAGTGTATCATCTTCGAGCTGCACAAGTACTGATGATAGATCAATGGCAATAAGCATCAAACTCACCCTCTGTCGACGATCAGACGATCACTCGCATCGTATTCATAGTCCTCATACCCAGCTGAATTATTTTATCGTTGAGTACGTTCGGGGCCAGAGCTGGTCATTCCACTCGACAAAGAAATCATGTCCCTAGGAGACGCCCATCCAATAGGCTTCTATCCTCAAGATCCAGGTGGGTCGTGATGCGATGCTGTCTGGCAGTGAGGACGTGACATGACCATTGCTAACAAGACCCTATGCGTCTGAACCAAACAAGATGTATCCATCGTTGACTTACTCCGTCGCGTCAATCGCGATATTGAGGAGTCTCGAAGCCACGAAATTGTGCGGGAGGACGATATTTGAAGCATCGCGGAAGAAGCTGCCGCACATCTTGCGTATAGTATCAGTATCAACTCTACCCCACCGTCGTTCGGCTTCACTCTTAGTCCCGATTTGTTTTTCTCTGTCCCGGAAGGCGCCAGAGATGGATTAGATCACAAGATCGGCTATTCACTCTTAGTGGGGAGTTGCACCAAGGAAGCATCAAGATGGATCTAACCTGCAATTAAGATTCAATCTTTCGACGGAGCATTCAGGGCTTGCTGCATGAACTTCAAGTCAATAAAATCTCCGTATACCGCCTCTTAGTGTATGCCAATCTACACCGTCAATCTTGTGGCTGTTCCTCATCTTCTGGTCTGATACAGACTCTACACGTCCACTTGCGATTGCTCACATGATCAAAGTATCACTCGCACCAGCCAGATTCCTTTCCTTTCCATCCTCCAGAAACTCCGCAAACTAAGACTCTTCTTCATCGGTCAAAGGTAGGCTGATCGAAACGACGCCTCTTGTTGCTTTGAAAGCTCCGTTCCGATCCGCATGAATGAAATCTATCAGCTTCTCGAAAAGAACGCGGTGGTTCAGATCGCCTTGCGTCCGCGGGGAATAGAAAACTTCTGTGATGCTGACGCGACATAGGACCAGGAAAAAGGTCTCAAGGACCTTGCCCTATGTAATGGCTGGCGAGACGGTTTGGTAGTAGGCAAATGGAAACAGTAGCATTGGGGGCATACCGATACAGAGTGTATAGCAACTTGATTCCGGACAGTCCCCTGTTTTCTACCCGGCAGTCCCCTGTTTAGGCGCTTACGAGTCAGCTTGCCTATATCCTCACCACTACCACCACCACCACTACCACCACTACCACTACTACTACCACCATTACCACCATATCGCTTAGGCTGTTGACGATAATATATCGCGCCTTATAAGTATTAGCATTATCTCTTATATATATAGCTCTCACATCTATATTATTATTATTACTATAACAGAGTAGGTGCTTTGAGGGGTGCTCTGAGGGGTACTCTAGGGGGTACTCCAGCGGGTGCTCCGGTAGGTGCTCTAGGGGTTACTCTAGCGGGTGTTCTAGAGAGTGTTCTAGGGGGTCCTTTAGGGGGGGCTCTAGGGGGTGTTCTAAGGGGAGTTTTAAGGGGTGCTCTAGGGGGTGTTCTAAGGGGTGCTTTAGGGGGTGTTTTAAGGGGTAGTCTAGGGAGGCGGTTAATGATCTACTACTAACGATAGTAAGGTACCAGCAGCGAAGTGCTTATAGATAGTGGTGATAGTAGTGATGGTGGTAGTAGTAGTGGTGGTGGTGGTAGTGGTGAGGATGTAGGCAAGCTGACTCGTAAGCGCCTAAATAGGGGACTGCCGGGTAGAAAACAGGGGACTGTCCGGAATTAAGTTGAGTGTATAGTATTTCTTCGGGGAAAGTGGGGATCAGCGCAGGTTCTGTAAGATAGTCTAAAGCTTTCTTTGAACTTAATCAGTGGTGTCATCCTCAAAAAGATCGAGCTAGTACCTCCAATTCGAACCTGTCCAGGTGCCATATGCCATCGACGGATGTTCTGTATTTTCCTAACAGGTAGGACGCATTGACAAAATCTCGGGAAGAGTGATGACTATATTTCTGAAGGTCTTTGAGAAGATAGTACAACGCGGAGTGCTTATGATGATCAGGAGAAGAGCTGCTGATGATTTGTTCATATAGAAGTCTGAGGTCATTGTGGGAAGCGGCTGGATACGATTTCGAGACTGAATGCGCAAAGTCGTCGGTAACGCCTTAGTGTTGAAGACAATATGTTCCCGATGTAGGTCGTACCCTTCTGAACACCTATGATGAATCCTCGGAAGCATTTAGGTACCCCCGAAGCCTATAATCGATAAGGCTGACGGGTAAACAAACAAAGTCGCGACTTCAAATCCATGACATCGTCAAAGCAGCTCACATCAATGGCCACCATATCGCCACCTAGGCCGTAACGGCGCGCTGCTGCGCATAAGAAAGTGGTTGTTGAAGAGTCGGACGAAGAATAGGTGTGGGACATGGACGTAGAGGAAGACGATGGGGAGGAATTCACACCAGCACGACAGCGTAGTCCCGGCCGTCAGATATGATGCAAAATTACAGAGGTGCCATTTTCAAGATTGTGAGTGATAAGAGATGGTAGACTGATCCATTAAAGAAGTAGAATCTCCGCCCAGGTCAAATATTGCTGGCGTAGATCTTTCTTTAAATATTCGCCATCCATGATACCATGAACATATGCCTCACCAATAAGCTCGTATTCCCGTTATCAAGTTTGCGAAGGATAAATGGTACGATGGCACCAAAGATGATACAGATAAAGTCTCCACATTTTGAATGTGCAGGCAGGAGCCCAACGTATCCATTAGTCGATAGGAAAGGGCGTCTGTTATGCAAGTATTCCATTGCAATGACATAGGTCTGGCATGTATGACTGTAGAATCCAGACACTAAATCGGGATGAGCAATGAGTTGTTTGAGCTCCTTGTATCCTTCAGCAGCGTCATTGGTGGCTCTACATCGTCGATTACTGGTCCACATTTGGTCGGCGCAAGGAATTCTCCAGACGGCTTCTGCCCATCTCTCTGTATCTTTTGAGCATTCTGAGGAGGAGCCCTGAGATTGTTTGCAGAATTTTTCTATGTCCTCGAAGAGTGCTGAGGCATTGTCGTAATTGAAGTCGCAGTCTAGACCAGGGGTCCAGAGGCGGCCGGTTCTCATGATTGTATCCACAATTGTACCAGTCATTGGAAGGACATCGAGACTATGGGTTGGCCCTGTTGGACAACAGACAGTGTGTTGTCCGGACGCAGAAAATAGACCAAATCTCTTAGGATCCCCACAAGGATCACGAATACGGGTCGAAAAGTCTGGAACCCAACTCGGTAAATCTTTGAGCTTTTTCGAATGCTGGCACCAGGATAGAATGTCGGTATGGCCGTGGTGAAGCAGAACGCGCGCGGCGTTCTTGTAGCATTCTTCTACCGTTATGGAATAGTCCGGAATGATATTTACGACCTGACGATCCGAAGCGAGCCCCAGCAATCCATAGATCCGGTCTCTTGGATTAGTGGACTGGCGATTACTCTCAGCCGAAGAGGCTACCACGCATCCTCTATGTAAAAGCTCTATTAGAGGCTCGGGGTAGCCAATTTCCTTTTGATACTTCCTTCGCAAGCCGCTAAGTACGGACAGCACCGGACTCATTTTGTTCTCTGCCATATCCCTGAGTTTGGCTCCTCGTACTGGGTCCAACCAATCAGTGTATGCTATGTTCATCATGACTCGCGATTTTATGTGGCTAATATAGAGGAAAGCTGCAGTCAGGTGGCGAAACGATAGTCGTCTCGATCCACAGACGAATGTGACTTCCCTAGAGACTGAGACTTCTTGTACAATCCACACACGGGTCCAGTAGCTCCGTTCTGAGAGTAACTTGAACGCTCGGTACGGATATTCTGTACTATCCTGTTCTATCAGGTCATCAATGAGCTTCTGTTTGACACTTCGACGTCCGTGTGGATCCGGATAAGGCCAGGTTATGTAGTCGGCCTTGCGGAGATCCAAAATACCCGCCTCTGAAGCCCTCTTCCCAACGCTATCGAGTGCATCCATAGCAGCATCACTATCCTCAATAGCTGATCCAAGCCAGACGATGGCTGATTCGGCTTTGCTATAGATCTCTTGCATCAATAGTACTTGTTCCGTCTTCTCAGCGTTGTTGTTCTGGTCAATGCATATAGCATCAACCCATAGACAAATTGGATCCTTTTCTTGTCGGAAGTATTGCAGTGCTTGCGTAAGGTTTATCGTAGCGTTGAAAATGTTGCACGTGTTGCCTTCAACAGATCTGATCTGTATTTCTTTGCAGATCGAAGTATCGCCCCAAGTATATGACAATGCTAAATAGACTGGGTGATCATCCAGAGAAACATGCTTTATGGTGCAGGTAATAGGCTTATGCTACCCATCAGTAGAAGTGGTAGTAGTCCACTTTGCTAGGTCCAACAGGCATTCCTTCGCCGAATCCTGCTCGGAAGGGAGCAGTGTCAATAATCTAATTTGGCGTTTCGCAGAGTCCAGTACTTTGTGTTCGAATAGAGACATGCCTGTCATGGATGGTAAATGTAAGAAATTTCAAAGATGGAATGCAAAATTAATCTCGAAATCGAGAACGCTCAAGCCTCGATTCCTGCTGCTAATTGATCTCAGCCGCTGACAGAGATAGATCATGCGAATCGTTGGCAAGCACCCTGCGGAACCTTCAATATTGGAAAGGAGAAGATGCAAGAAGGAATAGCACGTATAACGAGGAAATAGAGACTGACGAAGTGGAAATGAAAGTGGATTAAGTACGGAGCAATTACACTGTAGGATTGAGGAAGAGGCCGAAGGTCAATAAGGCGACCAGACATCAAGCCTGCGCTTGGGCCAGCCAAGTTCAGCCCGGATACCCGAGGGCGTATGACCGAGCACAGATTAGGCTCACGTGCATATCAGCTCTCGTTTAGCAATGACGCCAGTGGGTATCCGTTTCTGAGGCACCTGTAAGTGCGAACAAGTCTGTCTGACAGACCAGAATTGATGGCCAACGAAGGACTCGTGATTAAAATCAGCAAACCGCTGGTCTTTGGTTGTCAGACTTTCGACTAGCTAAGGCTGAACGTGTATGGCGCGTTGTACTAGCAGTTCGGATGATCGTACTACTCTCAGCAAATGCTCGGCGGTTTGCTTGCTCCTAGCAGTGGCTTTTGTTTTGCTGCTCTATAGGTGATAGGTTGGAACAAGTGGTTGATCAGAAACTTCGCTACCTTGTCCGTACGACTTGCGCGCCAGAACCGAGTTTGGAAGGCTTTTGCAAATGCATTAAAGTATGACCTGCACCATCTAGATGGTGCAATGCCGTTTTGACACCCACATCTCTCAACTAATTCCATGTAAGTGCCAACTCAGCTGGTAAAATAAGCGTGTGTTCCTTGCCATGACATAGGAACGTAGGCGGGAAGTTCGGTATCAGTAGCGTCTGGAGCAAAGCCAGACGTAACTCTTCGGGGAGAACGTCGGCGCGCTGATCGTATGGTATGTTCTGAAGACAAGCAGATGTCTTCATACTCTGCCGCCCATGGAAGTGCACAAAAGTGGGTCGAGGACGTCACATATTCGGGGGAATTTTAGGGTCAAGATAAATGTCTAACAAGCCGACACGAGAACATATGACGTTAATCCTATTCTACTCCATGTGTCCATCTTTATGATGGTGGTGAAGATGATCAACCTGTGGGAGGAACAGGGTAAGGGTCGCAAGAGCGGTGCGTGCTAGAATAGAGCCGGAGTTATGCCGGAGTTATTTATGGCGGAATCATGCCGTGGCAACCAGTCAGTAGTATGGAGTGAATCACCCCCTATTTCACCAGGGATATAAAATACCCAAGAACCCTCAATAATGTCTAGCATTGTTAGAGGCAAAGAAGAAACCGTATATTGTACTATTCCTTGTCGAGGAAAAGCAGGAGAGAACAGCCTTCAAGACCAACTGAACCACTATGAAGGAACATATTCCCCAATCGGTAAGTTATAATGCTGTCGCGTTTGCTAGCGTTTGCTGCGTGAGACGTCTCAGGTAAGCACGACAACATCAAACATAACAAGGATCGACGCTCTTTGGCTGTTCTACCTTTCTTTTCATGGCTCTCTTATGTTTGCTTTGTAGGGTACGTGTCCAATTTATACTTCCCATAACGTGTGGTTGCAACCAGTCTAGTATGAGCAAATGATCCTAGAATTATAATTACTATATAATCACGGGATGTTCCTACATGCTCTATCCTATGGACGGACAACAGGGAATTGTTGTAGACTCTAACCGGTCTCATCGCTCTTTACTATAACCAGCCTACTCCTTTCAATCACCTCCTGCGCTAAAGCGTCGATACTCTTGCCGCTCAGGATCTCCATGACGCCGACTGCCGCGTCTAGGCTCTTTGCAAACCAGTTCCTCAACTCTACAGCAGTCAATGAGTCGACCCCGTAGGCTGAGATGGGACGAGCTGGATTTATATCTTCAATCTGGATAACGAGTACCTTGGAGATTTGAGCGATTATGGCACTGCTGATAATATGGTGTATCTCTGTAAGTGAAATGGCCTGTTTGATTAACGATTCAATGGAGGATGGTCTAGCCCCATTAACGGCGATGTCCTTGTTGATTTTACGGAGATAGCTAAATTTTGCATCACCGAAGTAAGCCGCGGGCATCTCTGGGTCTATATCTGACAACCCGAAGACCAGCTGGCAGTCCGCTACATCTTGAATAGGCTGAGTGATAGCATAATTTAGTAAAACGAGAAACTCGTCCAGTCTAACTGGTTTGAATCCTTGTGCCGTGAGAAATCGGAGTGACTCGAGATTTTCGCTGACATATCCGGCGCCCTCAATCATACCTAGGTCCAAAGATCGTGTGGGCTTGCCACGATCTGTTCTATAGCGCGCAAAGGAATCTTGAAAGGTACACGCGGAGGCATAGTTGGCTTGGCCGTTTCCGCCGATGATGCCTGAGCAAGAGGAGAGTATAATGAAGAAGTCGAGTGGAGTATTAGAGAAGACCTTGTCCAAGTTCAACGTGCCTTGGACCTTGGGACGAAGTGTTTCGTGGTAGGATTTCAGGGTCATATTATTGATGAGATTGTCCTATCACGTGTAAGCCATAATCTCCTGTGAGTTCAACTCACGCTTACTTTAATGACCATTGCTGACTGGATCACACCACGAACTGGGGGCATCTCCTCAGCGCACTGTTTCAGGGTCGTTTCGAGCTGCTTCAGATTGGCGACATCGCAGGCATAGCATACAAGCTTTACACCCAGACTCTCAAGTTCCCCTTTGAGGATCATTGCATTCTGGCTTTTCAGACCGGACCGAGACAACACGACGATGTGTTTACATTTTCTACTTGCCATCCAACGGCACATTGCGCGGCCAAGGCCCCCAAGCCCGCCAACAATGAGGTATGACGAGTCCTCCGCAAATGTGGCAGCTGCAACAGCCCGTGGCAGAGCCTATACCATCCTTGTTAATATGGAAGATTATTATATGGAACCACGTACAAACCTTCACCGTTGTGACCTCGTTCACCTTCAGAACTACCTTTCCTACATGCTTACCGGCTTGTATCAATCTAAAGGCAGACTCCATCTCCGAAAGTGGAAATACGCTGAGGGGGTGCACCGGCAGTACTGCACCCTCCTGCAGCAGTTTAAACACCTCCCTCACCATCCGCTTGCCGAGGTGAGGATTCCTGTGGAACACCACTGTAAGATCCACGGAAGCAAATGTGACACTGCGATTGAACATTGCCATGTCCAATCGAGAGTTTGCTAGTATATCACGTTTCCCAATCTCGATGAATCGACCTAGTTCTGCAACGCACTTTAAGCTTTCATGGAGGCCTTCGCCTGCAATAGAGTTCAGGACAACATCCACTCCCCTTCCGCCAGTCAATCTTTTGATACCTTCCACGAAGGTAGTCTGCCTGCTTGAGAAGATATGGCTCTCCGGAACATTGTAGCTCTGCATGACCAAGGCTTTCTTCTCCTGATTGCCGACGGTCACAAAGATTTCGGCTCCGAGATGCTTCGCCAGCATGACCGCTGCTTGACCAACACCGCCGGCTGCTGAGTGAATCAGAACGCTTTCACCTCGCTCGAGCCTAGCCAGGTGGACTAAAGCATAATATACAGTAGCGTATACGATTGGTATCGACGCGGCGGTCTCGAAGTCCATATCTGCTGGTATATTTTGTGCGCTCAGGGCCTTAAGCTTGACGGTGTTGGCGTAAGCTTTGCCTCCCCAAGCACATATACGATCTCCGACATGGAATTCGGTTGATGCATCTGCTCCAACTTCGGTAACAATGCCACTATGTTCACTCGACATGAGAGACCTGTCTTCCAATTGACCTAGAGAAATCATCACATCGCGAAAATTGACGCCGAATGCCTTAGGTCTCATCCTTAGCTCATCACTTGCGATAGGTCGTGATGATGACGGATCATCAATAAATCTAAGACTGTCCAGAAGGCCAGGTGAACCCACTTCCAGACACAAAGCTCGATCAGTTTGACAGAACGGTTGGTCTTCTGGTTCGGCTATAGTGGTACTGGAAGCAAGGAATTGCTGTAGAGGAGTATTTTCTACTAGACGTGGGACAACAAGGCGGCCTCCTCTTTCAGCGTACTCGACATCTTTGCTCAACTTACCCTCCGCTCTCTGCACGAACGCCTTGTCCAAAGTCTCGGCGATAAGCCTTGAAGCTTCTTGCGGCGATGAGTGACCGTCCAGATCAAGCGTGACAAGACGGAGGGCGTGATTGTCCGATCGGGATGACCGGCCTAAACCGACGATGAGACTTGTCTCTACCCGCTCCGTATCCATACCACGCGTAACCCATAGTACACTGCTAGCAGAGGATAGCATCTTCCTGATGGCAAGCCATTGAGACTCGTTGCAGGTATTAAGGATCGGTACGTCGACTTCAACAAGGCAGATGCAGATTTTGCCATCTACTCGCGCATTGGCAATGTCTTCAATTTTGTCAGACAATAAGACAATGCTGGACTTAAACGTGGAATAAAGGGCTGAAACAATCATTTTAGAGTGTGTGGAAGGCCTTGCGGGTTCGATCAGAACGATTTGTGGTCGACTTGGTTTACTTTCATCTTCCACAACGACTACATCTTTTGTGCGCAGGTCGCCATTCAGGTGATGATCTAAGGAATCAGCAATTTCCTCAGCATCCTGACATTTGATGCCGGCTGTTGGCTCCCAGAGTAGCCTGTGGCACCTTCTCGGCTCCCTTTCAACATGGCGACTGGAACCAGTGCCGCCTGGAAAGGCCGTACAAACAAATCCAGATAATTGTATGAACGGAAGCTGGTCGGGTGTTACAGAAGGGCTGCTTGCCGTCAACGAGAACTTCCCGGAGCGTTTTCCTGCCAGGGTGCTAAAAGCGTGAACAAGAAGCTTCTCGCCTGGAGCTGTAGGAATGTTACTGGATATAGAAAGTTCTTCGACGAACGTCGGTACCATAGGGACATTCAGGGCGTCGGCCCTAATGAGAG
Organism: Cladonia squamosa; assembly: GCA_947623385.2. NCBI lineage: Eukaryota > Fungi > Ascomycota > Lecanoromycetes > Lecanorales > Cladoniaceae > Cladonia > Cladonia squamosa. Next base: position 20,976 of record OX392381.1, read on the forward strand.
CTGGAGAAGTCACTTGCATGCACGCGTCCAACGTCGTTGGGTGGATGACGTGAGGATGTTCAAGTCTTTTGGGCATGACCGCAGCAGTATCAGGGATTTGAATAGTACCCAGTGACTGGTCAGAGCCGACGATGACATTCTCGATACACCTAAAAGCGTCTCGAAATCCTAGTCCGATCGAATTTAGCCTCTCATATAGTTGTGCCGGATCAGTGACAAGTTGACATATTGACCTAGCTGCTCGAATACCTTCCGCAAAACCGGATAGGGCTGGCTTTTCTACCTCTGAAGACGGTTTCTCGTATTGCACACATACGAGGCCGCGGCAATGCTCATTCCAACCTTCATTCGTTGAGTAAGAAAACACACGAAATTCATCCCAAAGGTCAGACGACTTGCGACTGCTGCGATTGTATGGCCGCAGAGTGAACATCGTTTCAACCCCTTCAGCATTGTCTGGCACAATCAGCATCTTGCCAAAGCTGATATCTCTGAGTTCATAACTGGAAGGTGTCACTGCTAGGTCCTTTAGGCGGCTACGTTGTAATGCGGCTTCGATCGCCATGGCAATGTATCCGGCAGCGGGATATACAATGTTCGATTGTATGACATGCCCACGTATCCACGGGATTTCCGAAGTTTTAATGACATTCCTCCAGCTAGGTTCGAGAGAAGTGGAGTCCGCAGTCGGTGCACCTAATAAGGGATGCCGTGGGACTGAGCGTTTACGGTAATTCAAGCTCAGCCGTGATTCATGCCAGTAGCTCACGGAGTGGTCCCAAGGGTACGGTGGCAAGTCAACCAGGATGGTGGGCTGACGCTCGCATCGGTCGAAATTGATAGTCTTCAGATCAACACTATAGCCGCCCTCTACAAGGTCCGTGACGGCGTCCAACATAGTTATCGTGGCGTCTTGATTTCGAATAAGACAAGTCGTATATATAATCCTTTCTTCCCTGAGTGAAGCAAAGATCTGCTTGACGAATCCCGCCAAACCTGAGTGTGGACCAATCTCAAGCAGTATATCAACCTCGGGTCTCGCCCAGCGTACATCGGCCACAGCTCCATTTTTCATTGATCCTATGCACATATTGCGCAGAGACTCTGAAAATCGAACTTGGGAGATCATGTTCCTGACCCAGTACGCTTCATCTAGCTCCTCACCATTCATCGTTTCGCCAGTCACTGAAGAATAGAACAAGGTTTCCTTATTCGACTTGGGCTTGGGTAGGCTCTTCAAGGCAGCAAGGTAGCTGCTCGCGATTATATCCATGTGGTGAGAATGGTAGGCGGTGTTCACCCCAAGTCTGCGGACAAAGATATGGCGAGCTTCCAGTTTGCTTTGCAAACTAATGACAGCAGTACGGTCGCCAGACACTGTTACGCTTTTCGGACTGTTCACACAGGCAACGACGGCCCTTCCTCTACCAGCCGGCAATTCGGAAATCAACACCTCAGTCTCGGCTTGTGACAGTCCAACAGCTATCATTGCACCACGAAGTTTGCCCTTCTCCAACATTGTGCTCGCTAAGTGACCACGATAATAGGACGTCGTCAATGCAAACTCAAACGTGACTGAACGGCATGCGTACGCTGCAGCAATTTCTCCACTAGAATGGCCTGTGACCGAAACTGGATTGACTTTCCAAGACGCAAGTAGGTCAACCAGAGCGCATTGTAGTGCTGTGCAAAGTGGTTGACCTATGGCCGCAGAATTCAGACGAGAAGTATCTGCAGGCTTAAGTAGCTCGACTATAATGTTTTAGTGATTTTAACTAGATGCTGAGGATTTGACTAACCAATGAGGGACCATGAGGCTCCGAGCTTCTTGAAATGATTATCCGCAGAGAACAATGAGTTCCTGAAGACTTTGTATGTACTGATCAATTCTCGGCCCATTGCAAACCATTGTGCACCCTGACCAGTGAAGACAAAACCTATCCGAGGATTAGGAACTGCCCTTCTCGGTCGGAGCTTCTGTAGGTCCAGAGAGTCCGCCAATGTCTCCAAGTCCCGCGCAGTAACAGCTAGCCTCCAATCCATGGCTGTTCGGCGCGAGTTCATGGTATGAGCGAGGTCGTCAAAGAATTCCGGTTTGTTAGGAGTTTCAATCTTTTCCCCCAAATATTTCCTGAGATTATCCGCCACTTGCAAAACTCCTACTTTTGTTCTATGAGAAATCAAAAATACTCGCTCATTGCGTGATTGATATCCCTGTGTGATCAGCTCATGTAATTCGAGGTTAGAAGCTGTCTTGTTGATTATAGGGCCATGATAAGACGGACCCAAAGCTTGGTGACCATAGTGATGGGCGTCCAGGATGACATGAGCATTGGTGCCGCCATACCCAAAGCTGTTCACTGAAGCGCGACGAACAGAGCCCGCAGGCCAAGGTTGGAGTTCTGTTGCTACCTTCAGATGATCAGTACGTCAACTTATCGTGACCATCAGCCAAACTTACTCTCAAATTTCGCTCTTTCAGCATCAACTCCTTCTTTTCACACATAAAGTTGGTGCTCGGGGGTACCAAGCCTTTCTCTAGACAAAGTACCGTTTTTATCAGGCTTGCGAGTCCAGACGCAGACTCAAGGTGTCCAATATTTGCCTTCACTGAACCCACGATCAGAGGATTGGAAGGTAACCTTGACTTTGCCAATGCTGTGGAAATGGCTTCGATTTCGATGGGATCTCCCGCCTTCGTTCCTGGCCCATGGGCTTCTACGTACCCCGTATGAATAGGATCTAATCGAGCTTGTGCATAAGCAGCATACATCATAGAGACTTGTGCTTCACAGCTTGGCATCGTAAGCCCAGGCGTCTTCCCATCCTGATTGACGAACGTATTGCGAATGACGGCCCGAACAGGATCACCGTTGGCAAGAGCATCTTTGAGCGGCTTGATGAAGATACTGGCAGTTCCTTCGCCTCTACCGTATCCGGATCCTCTACTGTCAAAAGAAAAGCAGCGGCCTTCCTCTGATAGGAAACTTAGTAATTCCTTAGCACATCGATCAAAGAACCGCTATTGGGGATGACAAACCCTAGGTTACTTAATGATATCATAGTCTTCGGGCTTAGTATTAGATTCGTTCCACCGACTATGGCTTGTTTCGATTCGCCAGCTCGTATACTCTGACACGCCTGATGCAGGGCGACAAGACTTGCAGAGCAGCCAGTGTCAAGCGCGAGACTGGGCCCCTTGAGATTGAAGTAGTAGGAGATTCGATTGGCAAAAATAGCTTTGCCTGTGCCTACCACGTGGTGTGCAGGCAGGGTTTCTGGGTCCGACAGCATCATGTTGCTGTAGTCGTCGGAAAATACACCAATGTAAACAGATGTGTTTGTTCCCGATACTGTCTCAAGAGTAACACCTCCTGCGCTATTGTTAGCATCTATTCGCGTGAGATTTGAGAATGAGAGCATGTCATAGACCATTCTCGAGTGCTTCATAAGCAACTTCCAGTTGCAGCCGCATCTGCGGATCCATGGCCTGGCAACAACTTGTTAATTCCAGCTGAGTAGGCAAAAGAAGAACAGCCCATACCTTAGCTTCTAAAGGTGAAATATTGAAGAATGGCGCATCGAAACATGAGATGTCTTCCTCGAGAAAATGACCACCTTGAGACTTGAACTGCAGGGTCCCGTCAATATTACTCTTTGACTTTTCGTCCGGTTATATACTTACCGTTCCCCCAACGTCTGAGCTCGGATGTTCAAAAGAGCTTTGAGGGAACCTCTCGGCAGGTATACTGGACCACCCACTACGTCCACTCGCGACCATATTCCAGAGCTCTTCTGGATTTGTTGAGCCTCCAGGGAGGCGACAAGCCATGCCAATAATGGCAATGGGCATGACCCCGTCTTCGGCTGTACTTTGCGGGCAAATCTTCATCGACTCACGATCTACATACGATTGTCCATTCGTTGAGCAACCGTTCTCCTCCGCCAGAGGTCCATATGGTTGAGTCGAAGGTACTCGACCGCCAGTCGCGGCCAGGCTGCCATTTGTTAGGGATGGAGCCATGGTTTATCCTTGCCTCAGGATGATGCTTAACGCTGGGAAGACATATAATACAGGCATTTGTGGATAATTCTACATGAAAGACATAGTCTGAACTAAAGGACAGTAGAAGCTGAACAAAATATGATCAAAAGGAAGCATCCATGACAGCATTTCCCATCTGTCCTGGGAGGATACAGTAAAGATTAAGTCATTACCTAGGTAGATCTACTAAAGGAGAGATGCTCTCGGGAGCCGGAACTTATCTTCAGCTGTGGCTGAAGTGTCCATTGTTCACCAGCGGTGTCGAGTGTCCGAAGTAGGCCGCGTTGAACAGAGCTGGGAAGTGACCCTGTGCGTGAGAGCTAGCTCGTGTTGCCGCTGCGCAAATCTAAATGTAGATGTCCTTCGGCTCCATTTCCCTATTCGGCCGCCTTTAGGGTTTTTACTATATGGAGTAGGCACTATGCAGACCGCCAATGCGAACCGACTATGTAGCGAGCCGCTTGGAATATTGTTCGACCCTTGCAAGATTGTGTTTGTACATTTAACGCTACCTTACATCCTTCCTAGTACGCGAATAGTTATGACTAATCATTCAATCATTGCCAAGAACATTAAGCGAGATTATCATCCCGCTGTGAAGCCCTACGGTGTATAATCATCATGCAAGCCAATGGATCAATAAGCCAGCTGACACTTGGTATCAGCAACCAATCGAACACCGTATCACCCCACTATACTTACCCTCTGACGCGGGGCCTACAGTACAACGGTTCTGAACTTGTCCTGGTAGCGTCGGCCATTTTCTACACTAGAAGTGTCGAGACCTCGCGTACACCAGTAAGTGTGGGCGCTGGGGAAGGCCGGCTGGGGCTGAGATACAAGCGCCTGATAACGCACGCCACAACACTCCAACGATATTAAATGTACGCCTAATCCTGCGTAAGCAGTCTGAACAGAGAACACGATTGTGGCTTCAAATAGTTTCTGCATCTAGGTCATAATGGGTCATGATAACCGGCAACACGCCCTCGCCCCAATGCGCCTGATGTGCGATGATGCCAGGCCGTCTAAAAGCTTTCTGTTAGCAGCGGGCATGCAATACTACGGTACCCAAAGCAGTATGGTCATACTTCGCGCTTCAGGCAGCACCCTAGCACCGTATACCTATGACCTTTGAGCCTCCTCTGGCGCAGCTCCTGTTTAAGTATTCTACAACCAGATATACACTCAAATATCTGAATCGTGAGCCTCTCCAAGATGCAAACCCTTCTCACTGGCGCTGTATGGCTCGCGATAGTCGCCCTAGGTGGGGCTCTATTGAGGCGAGTCCGGTCTACATGGCAGAGTTGGAAGTATCAACGAGATAACCAATGTATTCCGCCACCAAAGTTCCCACAGCTTGAGCGGATTCTGGGTATTGATATGATGCTCGATAATATACATTGCTGGCAAAAGAACACCCTTTTAACTCGGCATAGATGGCGCTATGAAACAGCTGGGACCACGTATGGCTGTGCCGTTGCTGGCCAGGATACTATCTTTACAATTGAGCCTGATAACATTAAGACCGTGTTCTCAGACCGTTTCAGCGACTTTGACGCTGGCTGGCTGCGCCGGCGAGCCTTCTCTCCAGCCATTGGTGATGTGCTCATCACTGCTGATGGCCCAAAATGGCATCGTCAAAGGGCTATGATGCGACCTGCGTTCAACAGAAAGCAAATCACAGACTATAAGTTTTTCGAACAGGACCTTGATGCATTGATTGATAGGATACCAAAAGACGGGTCGACTTTGGACATGGCACCTCTTTTCTACGTGCATGCGTTGAACCTCGCATCCAGACTTCTGTTTGACGAACCCCTCGCCAGCCTGAATCCGGAATTTGACTCTTCTTCGGAGAAGTTTTTGAGGGCATTCCACGCTGTAAACAGGGGAAACGAATTGAGAATTCGTTTGGGACGACTTCTTCCATTACAACCCCGAGACCGTGAATATGAAGCTGCACTGAGAGTCGTGCACGAATATGGCGACCACTTTGTTCGCAGAGCCTTGAATCATCAAGTATGCCAGACGACGTCAGCTAAAGGAGAAGCTAAAGGCCGTTATGTCTTCCTTCGTGAATTGGCAAAGGAAACTCAGGACCCCACAGAACTGAGAAACCATCTTTTGGGTATGCTGCTTGTGGGAAGTGAGACTACTGCCAGTCTTTTGACCAGTTGTCTAAGCCTGTTGTCTAGTCGACAGGGGCTGTGGACCAAAATGAGGGCAGAAGTTTTGGGTATGGGTGATTGTGACCCAACGTATGAGCGAGTGAAGAGTCTTACGACATTGAACAGTGTGATTAACGAAGGTAAAAAGCTATGCTCTTTTGGGAGTTCAGAGGCTGACCGCCCCTAGTACTGCGGCTTTACCCAGTCTTACCGATGTTTGGACGGACAGCCAATAAAGATACATTACTGCCTGTTGGGGGAGGTCCAGACCGCAAAGCTAGAGTTTTTGTACCCAAGAACACTCTTGTTAACATCAACACATATTGTCTTCACAGGCGGAAGGATATTTTTGGACCCGATGCAGACGATTTCAATCCGGAGAGGTGGGCCTCGCTCAACAGTTTGGGCTATTGGGCGTATCTACCGTTCGGTGGGGGACCACGAATCTGTATCGGACGTAAGTTTTACTTCCACCCTGTAAAAACCTTACGTTGACAATGCCTTTGTGCTAGAACAATATGCTCTGACGGAGGTATCCTACACTCTTGTGCGGCTATTACAAGCCTTTAGCGGAATCGGAAGTCGAGATCAACAACCATTCATTGAGCAGATCGGCATCTCTTTGAGCAATGCAAATGGCGCTAAAGTGTCTTTCATTCCTGCTTGATCTCTTGGACTGAATCAAATCTTCCCCTATCGCAGGCTGCCAAAAAGCCGGTACTAAGTGCTAATTTTTGCTTTGAAACATTGTTGATGAATTGGATTTGATCCTGGCTGAGAGATGACTAATTCCAACACTTTGCGTTCATTTTGAGACCTTAGAATGTAGGGATTTTTACTCCCATGCCCCGGCTAAATGTTGGAATTACGCGGATGCCCAAGGCGCCGCTAGCACGGCCCGGATTACGCAAATGATAAATACCTACGAAACTATGATAATTACTTAGTAGATTAAGTATTTTGCAATGTGCCCCTGGAATAGCCCCTGAAGCACGCCCCCCAGCACGGCCCCCGGAATGGCCCCCGGAATGGTTCCCGGAATGGCCCCCGGAATGGCCCCCCGAATGGCCCCCCGAATGGCCCCCCGAAGCATGCGCCCGTACACGCCCCCGAATACACCCCCTAACGATACCCCCGAGCATGCCCCCAAGCAGCCCCCCTAAACAGGCTCCCGAAGCAGGCCCCTAAGAAGGCCCCTAAGCATAGCCCTGAATACAGCCCTGAGCATGGCCGCAGGCCCTTAAGTAGGCCCCGTAAGCATGCACCCTAAGTATGTTTCTGGGCACCAACAGCTTGCGTAAAGGTGGGAATGCAAAATACTTAATTTACTAAGTAATTATCATAGCTTCGTAGGTATTTATTATTTGCGTAATCTGGGCCGTGCTAGCGGCGCCTTGGGCATCCGCGTAATTCCAACATTTAGCCGGGGCATGGGAGTAAAAATCCCTAGAATGTATTGTCCACTTTGACTTGAATTCTATTTCTGCCAGCACTACGGGAAGCCAAATGAGATCTATACCGGGAAGAGAACTAACGAAACCGCCACACCACTCCAGCGCCATTATATTACAAGCCTAACGTAGCAAAGCTCGGGAGCTAAGTAGGCAGTAAGCCTAGAAGTATGAGTGTGCATAAGCGATTGTGGCGCGCTTTCAGTCTTAGCAACCACGCTTGCAGTTACCTCCATCAGAGGATTTTCGAGATCCTACGCGCTCCTTGACGGGCGACTTCACTCACAGCATCTCTTGTGGTGCCCTTCAATATTCAACACAGTATTCACCATGTACAGAGTCACGCCGCTCGTGCCTCCAAGCCCACTACCTACCAATGTGGTTCAAAAGTTTAAAGCCCTGCGTCTCGAAGCTCTGCGCTCTGCGCCTTCTTTCTTCAGTTCGGAATACTCGTACGAAGCCGACTTCTCCGATGCCGAGTGGATTGATATAATATGTCACCCAATTCATCACATCTTGATATGTGAAGAAATCATGGGCGAGGAAGTTCAGGATTGTGGGCAGGAAGATCCAAGAAACGCAGCACTCCATGATCACGAATGGGTCGGCATGCTCATTCTCTGCGGACCTCTCTCGAAGGATCAATACATGTTGTTGAACCATCAACGAGGTCTGGTTGGCAGAGACGAAGCAGAGACACGGTGGCATCTCGTAGGCCTGTACATCCAATCGAGCCATCGATGCAGAGATACGGCCGTCGCTATCCATGAAGCCATTCTTGACTTTCTAAGATGCTGGACTGACAACCATCTTGACACCATGTTTGATGAAGCGACTGGGACAGAAAGGCAAAAATCGGCGCGTATCACCGGTGTGTTAAGAAGTGGAGACCCTTTGTTGACGGATCTGTATCAAGCCTTAGGCGGTTCTGAAATTGGATGGGTCACGAGAGCGGACGCACTCAGGATGACAGACAATGAGGGGTTGCTTAGGATTCTGGAACCTGACGAGGCGGCTAAGCCATGGCTTGCCATGGAACGGGTTGTTGAATGCTGAGCAGATTGAACGTCCAATAATAATTTCAAGCCATTACATCGGTATTCCTGGGGAGAAGCCTCACTTATCGATTCGATACGGTGGCTGGTCTAAATGTTCAGCTCTACTACTAAACTAGTTTCGCCGATTAAGCGGGTCCCCCCCTAAAAGAACCGCCTATTAGCTAGGATACGCGAGGGTTTTAGCGTGCCCAAATAGGTCGTCACCGGTCATATGTGGCGCCACCATTGTTCCCAATCTCGCGCATGTCCGGACTTGTGGAAAATTAGAAGCAGTCAGCTTAATCGACAGTCTAGGCCAGTCAGGCGAGAGCCATAACTATGATTAATATGGTATGTACAATACTCATACTCGCTCCTAGTACAACCTAGCTCGTATCGTCGCTTACTTGCATATGTTCAGCCAAGGTAAAACAGTATGGGGAAAGCTAATCAGTTGGACTCCAATATCACCACAGGAGATTGACTGTTGACAAGGGTTTTTGTGATATCTGATCCCTTTGCTCCTAATTCGTCTTCGATCAATTTGATCCGTTCCTTGACGATATATTTTTCAACGCCCGAACGACGGCAAAACATAAACCTTTCGAATAAACTTTCAAACCAATGGACGAAAGAGCGCAGATTGCAGAGTCAGTTGGAGAGCCTTTGACTCATTCACGCGAGTCGATACGAGACATACTGAACAAAATTGCAAAGACCCATGCAGGAAATGTGGCCATTGCGTCTCTTTATCAAAGTCCATCATCTCAACCATTTGACTCGCTCGACACGTCGAAGGAATACGTGGAATGGACCTACGGAGAGTTAAATGAGAGAGCCGAGCAATTGGCTTCCTCTCTCTATATTAAAGGCGTGCGTCCAGGTGCACGCGTTGCCGTTTTTATCTTTAACAGCGCTGAGTTGGCGTTGCTATTCTGGGCGTCGGTTAAGCTTGGTGCAACCCTTGTTCCTCTTGACCCGCGAACAACCCCACGAAAGGAGTTGGTACATCATTACTTGAAGGCCATTCAGCCGACAGTACTTGTAGTACTTGATGAGACTGTGGCGCAGGCTTTGGAACAGAGCAATTTGTCGGATCTAACACGCATTACCCTCAAAATCACATTACAATCCCAGGGACGAATTGATTCAGCATGGTTTCCATTGAAAGCATTGGCGGACAATTACCACGTAAATGGAGATACTACGGCACTTCTATCAAAGGGAGTCAACGGTATTGAAGATGTCGTTCTCATTGTCTTTACTAGTGGCACATACGGCCTACCAAAAGCATGTCCACATACCAACCAAAACCTTTGGGTGGCAGCCCAAGCCGCTGATAGTTTTCGTCGACTGGATACATCACACCGGCTAGCACAGCATATGCCGCCATCGCACATTACTGGGTTATGCGACATGATCCATTTCTGGATTAATGGTGCAACTGTAGTCTTTCCTTCGCCAGCCTTCGACGCTAAAGCAACCATCGAAGCAATAGAGAAGTTGAGATGCACCCATATGTTTGGTAATATGTCTAGCGTCTCATCATTCATCCATATCTGACACAATTGCAGCCATTCCAACGATACTTTTAGCACTCCTCGGTCACCCTTCATTCTCGCATGCAAAGGTACATTCTCTTCAAAGTATCCTTCTTGGTGGTACAATGATTACCCCTGAAGCCCTTCAAGCTGCTACACACAAATCAAAACTCGGGGCGGACCAGGCAATAGCAGCATACGGAATGAGCGAGGGTATTCCAATATGTGCAAGCTCGACCAAGCACGGTATCATACAGGAGAAAGGTATCATTTGTCTAGGAAGGATACTGCCTGGTGCTAAGGCAAGGGTCTGCGAGGCTGGCAGCCGAAAACCAATGACAAGAGGCGAAGTTGGTGAACTCCACCTAGGTGGTGACATGATTATTAATGAGTATCTATACGGTGACAATACCTCATTCTACACGGACGACAGCGGTCATTGGCTGGTTACTGGGGATCAGGCAAAGATGAATGAAGATGGTACATTGTACCTCCTGGGACGGTACAAGGACATAATCATCCGCGGCGCAGAGAACATATCGCCAGGTCTAATCGAAAGCTGCTTGAATAAAGCTGGGGTTATTGTATTACTCACCTCTTCCTGTTAGTTAATTAAAATGAACTAACTTCAATACCAGGCTCAGGTGATCGGAGTCCCTGATGAAGTGGCTGGCGAGGTACCTCTCGCTGTCATTCAGCCCCTTGCTCCCGGCCCACTTCCTTGCGGGAAAATGCAGGAACTTGTGTTGCAAACACTGGGCCCAGCTTGCGTTCCGTCAATGTACATTACGCTACAAGAAATTGGACTCAAGGCGTTTCCCATGACGACATCAGGCAAGGTCCGAAAAGATGAGTTGAAAGGGATTCTCTTGAAACACCTCTCTACTCATAGCAGCCTGATAAACGTTAGTGAGTCGGACTTACGAGGCGAATTGACAGTTACAGAGCAATTGTTGACCAGGACGTTGTCGAGACTTATCGGCCAGTCTAGCGAGACCATACCGCTTGACGCTGCCATTGCTGATATGATTGACAGTATCAACACACTACGATTACAATCCAGCATCAGAAATTTTACGTCGAAAAATATTTCGACGGAGGATTTGCTATGTGCTGCAAATATTCGAGCGCTAGCTAAGATGATTGACAATACACCAAACTCAGATACCCAGGCTCCAAAACCTAGCAGACGACAGGGCACACCGGGCGTCTTTGATATGGTGCACACCCAAGGGAATCCGGCTTCCGTTCAACATACAAAAGCCATCTTAGAGCCTTTGCTCGCGAAGTTGGACATGTCATGGGACGATGTCGAGGATGTGTGTCCTGTTCCTGATTTATCGTCTCGTGTTTTCAGCATAATGCGACCCCTGGGCTTTTCGATGCGCATGACATATATTGCTCAATCAGCCGACAGTGCGAGACTACGTAAAGCTGTCGAAGACACTTTGAGCCAGTGGCCCATACTCCGTTCCATAGCCGTGGAGATTGACAGTGTTCCACTACTGGTACTCCTACGAGCTAGTAAGGCCTGGTCACAAGCAAGTATCACTGAAGTGGCTACCGTCGAAACACCACACGGGCTCACTGCAATAAAGAATGCGGAGACACTTAATGTACATCCCTGTAACGGTGGTCCCTTGGCCCGGTTTGTGATCTCTAACATCAAGAGCACCGGAAAAGCGGGCCTTGTAGCATTGATCCACCACGCCACCTACGATTCAATATCCCTACAAGCCTTCAGTGAGGATCTGGAATTGAACCTCAAAAAAATCGGGTCTCCTGTCGAGTCCCGAACAACGTACAAACTCTTCGCAGACACGTATTACCAATATAGAAGCTCTGTCCCCGCTCAAATTGCGATCGCTTTTCACGTAGACAGACTCAGAGGGATCAGCTCACTTCGAGAGAAATGCTGGCCACCGCAACGATGTCCAGGTTGGTTCATCGGTGATGATCGTGGGCACACCATCCCATCCGGAACAGGTGCTCCGCTCCTACAAGACCGTGCGCAAATCGACAACGATAACGGATTCGCTGGACTAATGGGCATCAAGAAACTCGTTAGGCTCCCCTCCCTTCCCGACCTACGCTCAAAGTACCAAGTATCCCCTCCAATGGTTTTCAAAGCCGCCTGTGCAATTTTAAATAGCCACCTAACCGGCTCCTCTGAGGTCATATTCACAAACACGCAAGCAGGGCGGCGATGGCCACACCTAGACGATAGCATTGCGAAGTTTCTCCCCAACCCAGTAACCATAGCCGGCAACACCCTCGGCATAGTCGTAAACCGGATCCTCGTCCACCCCAACGAGACAACCGGCACCCTCCTCCGTCGCCTGGAAGAAGAGCAAAAATTGTTAACACGATACGAACACGCTCCCATTACTGCTATAGCCGCTCAGCTCGATCCGGATGACGCAGCAGCTTTACAGGCCAGTCGAAAACAGTTGTTCAATTGGAACCCAAACAGTGCCGATTTCGAGGTGGTGGATATGAATAGGGAATTGCAGCCGATCTTGATTGAAGGGTACACGGAGGTGATGTTGGAGTGGCATTGTGGGGTGGTTGACGGGGAGACGGGAAGGGTGGTGGTGAGGTGGGACGGATGTCAGGCTGGAAGAGAGACGGTGGAAGGGTGGGCTGAGCGGTTTGTGAAGGCGTTGGGGTGGGTTGCTAAGGTGGAGAACTTGGAGAGAGAGATTGCTGAGTTGATATTATGAAGGTCAGTGACGAGAGGTCTTGTATTGTAATTACGCGTTGGCGATAGTGCTTCGGTTTTTAAGCATGTGAAAGATGTCTTGGTATGTATTAAAGTGCTGGGAGGGCTGGCTCGAAGAGCTGAAAGAAGAGCATTGAGTGGCCTAGAGGAGGAAAAGTTGCAATGAGACTTTGTCGGTTCTGTCTTTAAATCCTTTCTCTAACAAAAGCAAGCAATGCCACATCATTGCACCGGACTGATAGGTCTACAACTCAAGATCTGCAAGACTGGAAACTAATTAGCTATTGTCAATATTGACGCAGTTACTCGACTACATAGACACCAGCAACTTTCGTATACTATCCGATGGAACACGCTCCTGGGCCGCTGAAGTCTGGAGAACCTTTTCCTGTTGAACCTCGTCACTCAATAATTACTGTCCCGTCAGCATTGTACGGAAATTAGAGGCGCAATGAAGAGATCTTCCCCTCTTGACATTTAATACCTAGCTAGCCAATCGAATATCGAGTAGGGAATGGATCAAATTCAGGATTACAAACATTAGGTGCTATACAAGCTGGTCCTATCGAAAAAAAAGCGCACCCTGCCACGTACACCATCAATCAACCACCAGTCTGACCTAAGGAAGAGAGCACAAATGGATCCAAGCCTCCCTATTCTGCTACCTAGAGCATTATTATTAATAGGGTCGACCTAAGCCGATGTTTTCTTCACGAGGGTTTTCCCTTTGAAGGAATCGAAATACATCTTCCAAGCTACAAAACATAGTTAGTCAACGACGCCTCAAACAATACTTCAATTAGCAAACTTACTTGTAGGCTCAGCAACCAGATATCCCCAGTCAGGCGTCATATAATGCCTCCCATGAACCTGCGCAAGCTTTGTACTATCTTTATTCAATTGCACTCTCTTTAATTCTCCCATCTGGCCCGGCGCTTTTCGCAACCCGCCCATCTGCCCGGCAACCTTCAGGAGTGCAGTCCCGTAGGCGAGAAGCATATCTTCGCCTAGAGGCCCCGATGGCCCGTAGTTGAAGTGGAGGTATTCAGAGGGGTCTCGGTCGAGTGAAAATCTGTGCGGGTTGCTAAAAGCTTCGCCGTCTTTGTTCGCGTTGGACTAAATTGAGTTAATAAAGGCTTAATATGGCAGGATTAAACCGACGTACGACTAAGAGTATGACGTCTTGGTCTGGCTTGAGTTCATGATTGGCAAGATTTAAATTCCCTAGGTTTTCTTTCACAGTCCGCCTACACATTTGCTCGCTGGTCAAACGGAGCGCTTCCATGAAATACTTCTCAAGCTGTGAGTTTGCAATATCGGAATTTTGCATCGCAAGATTCTGGACTTCAGACCACAATCTTTGCTTCTCTGCGTTAGCGTCTTCTTGTGTCTGGTCCATAGGGTGCTCAAAAGAAGGTGAGAGAAAGTAGTCCAGGACCTCCGCAAACTGCAAATGTTATTTTAGCGCTGAGAAAGAGCAGATTAATGGCATCGGACTTACAGCAGTAACAGTAGTTCCCACACCACTGACAGCCAGCATCCATGCCATTTGAGCGGTATCTTCCTCGCCTTGACCAAGTCCTTGCAGACTCTTGGCGATCGAGGCTGCTAATTTCCTCAGTGTTGAGAGATTTTGGTCCTCGGTTTTGGCCTGATTCCCCCAGAAAAAGGACAGGATGGCCCATGGCTCGGCAGCGGCTTTGGGAACGGACATTTTGGTTGTTCTGGTTAACTCTGCGGCGCTCTCTTGCGCCTTGCGGCGTCTATACCACATGCTTGTGGGATCTGAGTTTGGATAGTCAACCCAGTTGCGAACTTCAATTAGCATCTTGTAGAGCTCAGAAGACGTATGAGCACCCCACTTGTTGCTGTTGCCTTTTCTGTTCAAGGAGAACATCTCCGCCAGGAAGCGAGCATTAAGCGGGATAGCAACGCTTTTAAAATTTCAGAATCAGCTGAGAAGAACAGATTTGAAGGCTAGCTTCTACTTACTCTCGGACAATATCTACCAAGTGATGGGTATTCCCAAATTCTTGAAAAGAGAATATGTCTTTCTGCACAAGAGCCTCGGCTTTTTCTACCAAATAGTCGAGGTAGATTTGCTTCGCTCCAGAAGGATGATACTTACTTTCGAAAGCATTGAGACCATCAAAGGCACTTTTCGAGACTAACTTGCCAATGGAAGATTCCCAAGGTGATTTGAAGAAATCTCGGTCCTTCATTATTGTTTGGACCAAATCATGAGACTCAATAGTAGCCACAACTTTCAGAGCCTCGGGCGGTTTTAAAGAGAATTGATCAATTGTCTTCAACCGAGTCAAAATGTCCTTGTTTGCTCGTGAAGTGTACATGGGCTGCATTGCGTATACGGAATTGAAGTCAAAGAATCCTGGTAGTCCACGTAGAAGTAGCTTGTAGAACATTGAACCACCTAGGCTGTAGACTATTTAGCTAACTCTTCGCCTACAAATGATATAAAACCTACGTTTTGTAGTCTGCTGCTGCTTCGCAAAGACCCCAATTCGTAAGTGTCGCCGTTGTGTAGTCCTATTAAGGTCAATGGTATATCTGAAAAGGATTTTACAGCAGTGCATACTATTGTGTAGAATCTATCACTCCTCACCAACGTGACTGCATCTGATAGAACGCCACGAGCAGCGGTTCGGGGGAACCCAACCCCCTTCAGTTTCGTATGCTTCTCGTCGGCACAGTCGGCTTTCTCGATCCCTTCAATGAAGATACCTGGATACATCTCGATCATATCCGGGGAGTCATACAAGTTCTCCAATGCTTCCTGGATATGCGGGTCTTTGTTGACATCCCTAAAGGATATATGGGGTTCCAAGCCGAAGAACTGGCGAAACTCATTTAAGGATGCCACTTCCCTAACAATACACTGTTAGCTGTGACAACGACCAATATGGTAAGCTAACCATCTCCGAGCAGCATGGATGCCTGCAATCTCAATAGCTTTCAAAGCCTTTGGTACATTTCTCGCTCCAAACGCGCCTTTATGGAATTTGATCAGCTGTAAACTCTAAGCACGAGCCAAGACTTACCAGCATTATCATCAATACTTTCTTTCAGTAACCTAGCTAATTCTCCGTCATCGAACTTTCCATCGGGCCCCCGTTTCAATCCCTCGATGTTGCGTTTGCAAGGTTCTATAGCCCTTATCTCTTTTGCGAAAGAGTTTAGCATGATTCCAAAGTCCCTGGGCGAGAGCTCCTCCAAATTGATATCGTCTTCAGATATGTCCGCGAGTTGTGGCAGTCGCGTGGCTGCTTGATGCCTCATGAAGGCCTCGGTCCACTTCTCGTCTCTTTTTGACAGTGCCGAATGAAAACGATAGAGCAAATTGAACTCGCAGGACACCTGATTGCCCATTCCTCTTGGAACTTTCTCCCCTTGAGACGTTTTCTCAATGTACATTCGAGGATCGAAGTTCCAAGTTGTGTCTTTCTCGTGTACGCCTTGAATAGCGCGGAGGTAATCGCCCAAACCTAGAATGCAAGCTCTCAGCGTTTTGTTCCTTTGTAGATTATTGAGACCTTACATATGTTTATATACAGCCCACCAACGACTAGTCTCGCGGTCTGGAAGAGGTCGTTGTCAAGCTTTGCTATGCCCTTTTCGTTATTATCGAGGAGCGCGAATCTTTCATCTTCATTGATCTCTTTCAACATCGTCGCAACGTAATTGTGGAACCGATTGTATAGAACAAGTAGAACAGTCACTCCAGGCGGTTGACCAAGTAGCCTGTCCTCGTGAAATGTGTCGGGTTTAAGTAGGCCATCTCTGCCAAGGCGTACACGATTTTGCTCTTCCTGGTTTGAGCCATAGAGAGGTGCAAGGTCAAGGTATGAAGATGTATCAGAAATCGTAGAGTTCTCCCGATTGGTATTGAATAAATCTGGAAAATAAGTAAGTAAAGGAGTATCCTATTAAAGGCCAAAACTTTGGCCCACTCCATCATTCAGAATACCCAGAACCATTGCGCAAGACACCATGCACCCGTGACATTCAGAGTAGGTTATTTTCCATACTAGTATGGAAGACTGTTTGCAGCCAACATTGAGGTGCAACTGAGCCTAGTCTTTTCACATCTTGCCTGAGAGAAATTAGACTGAGCTTACCGTGTATCAGGATGTCAGCATGGTAGAGAAACATGCTAGAGATACCCGCTTCGTTCTCCTTGAAAGACTCTGATGACCTTGCTTGAAGGAGATCAAAGAGCATTCCGGCATCAGGCTTTACGCCATGTAGTTTCTTCGCGCTCCTAACTGTCCTCGCGTAGGGCATTTTAGCTTTCCCAAAATCCGGAAAAAGAAAGTTCTGTAGCATCAAAAGATTTAGCAAACTACTCGTGACACCGCAGAGTCCTGAACACCCTCATATATCAACAGGACTCTCTCCACTCAGTTTAGACCCTTCTTCGATTGATTTGCATATCCTAGACCCCCGGCCTAAACGAGTACAGCTTGAAAGGTGGAGACACAGCGTTCAGAATTAAAAGAGCCACTCTTACATGATGGCTTGCATCTGCCGTCCGGTACTGATGCTCGTGGCCTAGATAGCTCGCAGGTGGATGCTCGAGGCTGTTAAACAACATGCTCACGGTATGTGCCTGGGCCTGGTTTCGCAGAGGGCTGTTGTATGGAAGCATCCCAGCTATCTCAGTCAATTCTTCCTGAAATTCAAATCAAGTCAGAATAGCTTTATTGGGACTATATGCAATACACACGTTTTTACTTGGATGATGTCTATTGTTGAAAAAGTCGTAGGCCAACGACATTGCATGAGAGGGCAATTTCCTCAATAGTATTGCAAGATCGTCAGTGCGTGATTGCATCTTCTGCTTTGCATCCCCATAGGTATAGTCCATCTCACTGCCCGTGTATTTTCCATCGTCGTTATTCAGAGCCATGACGTCAGTCGAGGGTCCTCCAGATGGCGAAAGCCGAAACAGCACAAGACTGATCTGATAACAAAGATTTTGGCAGAGCAGAAGAAGAGCCTGTGGACTTGAGGCGAGTAATTGACGCTGAAAGATGGTGTCTTGACGAGGAATGAGGGCAGCTTTTGGAGGATGTTTGACGACCCTTTTCTGCTTCCTTTATGTGTCCTGGCCCCCCATACGAAAACTTGTGGCACACGGTATCAACACCTGAAAGGTCCCTCGAGCATAACATGATGAAGCCTGATTGGACAAGCGAAATTGTGACAGGCTCAAAGAAGTGTTGACGCCGCAGATGGGCTTGTCGTGGCTGGCTGATCGTCTACTAGCGGAGCGTAATATGAGGTCTAGAACTGCCAATGGTGTGGATTGAGACCAAACAATCAATAGCAAATGTCCAGACCTGGAATGGGGGAAGTACGTGTACGCAAATTTCAGCTCGAGACCTGCGGTGTGGCTGACAGTTGCCTTTCCCCAAGTAGGTTTAGCACAATATGCGAAGTGAAAGGGGCTCACTCTAGTGCGCACGAAGCGGTTAAGATCGGCATCTCGAGCCGATCCTCCAGCCCCACAATTTTTGAGCACTTAATCAATAACAAGGACCTGTTTGAGGATGATGAGCATGATATTGTTTATCGTCCTACTTTCGAGGGCAGCTACCAGGCGCGCAAAACCGTCACTTTGAAGTTACATCGTTGAATTACCCCACGGATAGTATGTGTCAGACAGTCATGAGTGGTTTTCAGCACGTTTTACAACCTATTGTTACAATTTGATTCATTGGCCGCATCAAGAATGGCTGCCCTCTCGACTTTACTCTCTGCTGCCGATGGTTTTCCATGAATCCACAGGGAAAGCCATCCTTCATTCATGTCAAACTCCACACCCCCAGTTCCTAGGATGAAAGCTGATGTCTTCCATCTTTCACCACCAACTTGATTCCGGACAGTCCCCTATTTTTCTTAGTGGCAGTCCCCTGTTTTACCGCTTGCCGCCGCTTAGGGCTAGGCCCTATGTCGGCCCGAGCAGATCATCTAGCAAATTATTTGCTTACTTACTACTACTATAAAATATACCACTACCACCACCTTACTATTAATAATAAGGTATAACTACTACCTATAAATATTATTATTATCTCTATTATTAATAGCTCTTATATTCATATCATTATTACTATAGAGGAGTAGGGTAGGAGTACTAAAAAATATAATTATATTAGTAAATAATAAGGTCTTTAATTTCTATAAAGATAAGCTATAAAGATAATCTACTAATTATAAAATATTATCTTTTCTAGGTAATAGCGCTTTTTCTTTCTTTTTAAGCTTTTATTTTACTACCTATTATAACGGGGGGGTTTAACTCCTTAGGGGGTATAAATAGATATGAGTTAGGTTAAGTAAGTTAAGTGTCTATTAGCTATAGACTCCTCTCTATTATATAAGTTAAATATAAAGAAGGAAACTCTAGTAGTAGGAAAACTACCCCTTATATATTTAACTAGATTATGCCAAGCCCTAGTATAATCTAGATAATTAGTACCTTAATTAACTTAATTACTTTAAGTGATTAGAGTGATTAGTGCTATAATTACTCTAATTACTTTCTTATCCTTTACTTAAAGATATCCTATATTTAAGGACCCTTTAACTTAGCTTATCTAATAAGCTAAGGGCACCCGTAATACTATCCCCTTATTAAGGGATCTTTATTCTAAAGAAACCTGTCTTCCTTAATGCACGATTTTTACCTATGCTATAGATAAAGAAACTATAAAGCTTATCTACGCGCTACTACTAGTTAGTTCTAAAGCTTAGGATGGCTTCCTTATTAAAGCGTAATTATATATAGTATATAAAAGTAGGGCGCCTCTATCACTCTAATAAGGCGTCTAATTAATATGTTAAATATATTTATACTGGTGGTGACTATAATCTGTCTCCCCTTAATATTCCTAAGTAGAAGCGTTTAGAGGACTAGTATAAAAGGTTATAAGAGGAAGAGGAAACAGCTTTTAAGAAGTTATCCCGTCTTTATAAATAAATATAAAAGATTGAGGCGGACTAGGCGAAGATAGTTTAGAAGGAGATAAAGAATATTGAGTTCCTAAAAAGGGAAGAGGAGGAGGCTATATCTAGGGCTCCTACTTCTTTATTTAATATATTTAAGGGTTTCAACCTATTACTAGACTAGGGTTAACTAATATAGGATTTTAGGCTTAAAATTCCTATAACTTCTCTAAGTAGTTAAGCGTTGAAGGTAGTTCTTATATATTCTCTAAGTTATTATAATCTAACCACTTAACTAGATACCTCTATTTTCTGTTAATTTTTTAATAATCTAGGATTTCTTTAATATTATACTCCTCGTCGTCTTTATTTAGGAGGAGGGGTGTTGTTTATAGTAGTATCTAGAGGTCTACTTTCTCTAGTAATAATATATAAAATATATTATATTTCTTTATTAGTTTTAGTAGATTTAATATATAATCTATATCCCCTCTATGTTTCTTAACTAGGAAAGGATTAAGCTTTATATAATTAAGCTTATTACTAGGCCTGTTAGTTTTAAAATTCCTATAAAGAAGATATACCTTATCCCCTTTAAAAATATTTAGACCTTCTAAGTGTTTTTAATTATAATATATTACTAAGCATCTACTTAGGAATTATAAGTCTTTTTATAATTCTTAATAGAGGCGGCTTATTTCTTAGGTTATTATAGTAGCTTATTATGCCTTAGGCGTATAACCTTTTAATAATAGTATTATATAGGGTTTAAACCTGTAATTAGCTTAATATAATATTATTCTAATAGGGTTTAATAAGGATCCGTTATATACTATCTATATATTAGGTAGATACTAAACCTAATTATTCTACTAATAATTTATATAATATTAAAGATATTATTTAAGTGTTTAGTTAGTTTATTCTATCTAACTATCTATCTATAGGTGAAATGCTGTACTTATTTTTATCTTAATCCCTATTATATCTATTAATAATCTCTAAAATTTAGAGGTAAAGAGTTTATTTTAATCTAAAATAATCTTATCTAGGAGCTTATAGTTAGCTACTACTATTTTAAGAAATATATAAGCTAGATCTTCTATATTTAAGGCTTCCCTATATAGTAGGAAATATGCTAGTTTGGTTAACCTATTATTAATTACTAATATTAAGTTATATTCTGCCTTTATTAGTCGTTCCTTTAATTTTAGAAGTTTAATAATAAAATCCTATATAATGCTCTTTTAGGCCTATTCTAAAAAGCTAGCTAATTTTATTTCTCTATATAGTTTATATTGGGTATGCTTTATTCTAATATATATATTATAATAAATAACCCTATCCTCGACATATTTCCTTATCCTTAGAAAGTAGAAGTTTTATAATAACTTTTTAAAAATCTTCTTAATTCCCTAGTAACCTCCTAAGGATTCCGCCTTATAGTAGATTCTAAAGATCTCTTTATATATAGCTATTAGAACATAGATCTTTTTTAAAAATAAAAGAAGTCTTAAATCTATTTTACTAAACCCATCATAGCTATTAATATCTTTAAGGATTTTAACTACTACTTTATCTTTTCATAGATCTGCTAATATTTACTAGGTAAGTTCTTTAGTTTCTACTATTATAGTTACTATAATATAGAGTTCTACTCTATTTAGTTATAACAATCTATCTTTATTTTATACTAGTATAGCTCTAGAACTCTACTAAATATTTTCTATATAATTAGCTCTCTTATTAAGTACATCTATAATATTATTCTCACTGCCCTTAACATATTTAATTCTAAAATTAAATATTATTAACTCCTTATACTAATAAGCTAGACGTCTATTTAGCTCCTTTATTAATAGGAAGTATATTAAGTTTTTATAATCTAATAGGACCTAAACCTAGTACTTAGTTCCTTCTAGATAAATCTTCTATATATAAAATATATCTACTATAGTAAGTAATTCCTTATTATATATTAGATATTTAGACTTAGTATCTTACAACTTCCTACTATAGAATATAATAGGGTACTAATATTCCCTCCCCCTTTTAATAATGCTAGTATCAGTCTATATAGGCTAACTTATTACTACTCCTAATATGCTATCTAAGGTATTAGTATAAACTTTAATAGGAAGTTCTAGGTTGAATTAATAGAGTATAGGACCTAAAGCGAACTACTTCTTTAAAGTTTAGAAAGAAGCTTTTACTTTCTTTCCCTATATAAATAATACTTTGTTATATATTAAGCCTATTAAGGGTTCTATAGTCTTACTATAATCCTTAATAAACCTTTAATAGAAGTTCGTGAATTTAAGGAAAGACTAGACCTCTTTCTTATTAGTTAGTATAGGCTACTTAACTATACTTTTAACTTTATTAAAATCTATCTTAATCCCCTTATTTAAGATAATAAAGCCTAAGAATTTCACCTTTTTTTAGTGGAATTTATATTTTATTATCTTAAGTTGTAAGCTAGCTTTTTTAAGTTTCTTTAGTACCTTTCATATATACTTAACATATTCTTTGAAAGTATTAGAGTAAATAAGGATATTGTTTATATAGACTAATATAAACTCATCTAGATACTCTTTTAGGATATTATTAATATATGCCTAAAATATAGCGGGTGTATTAGTTAGACTGAATAGTATAATAAGGTACTTATATAGGCCCTACCTTATATAGAACGCTATCTTTCACTTATCTCCCTTCTTTATCCTTATTTAGTTAAATGCTTTTAGAATGTTAAATTTAATAAACTACTTCTTCCCCTAGAGCTTATCCTAGAGCTCCCTAATTAAGGGTAGAGGATAGCTATTCTTAATTATTATATTATTAAGTACTCTATAATCTATATATAACCTTAATCCTCTATCCATCTTTAGAATAAATAGGATAGAATATCCTACTAGTGACTAGGATTTCTAGATAAAGCCCTTAGCTTTATTTTCTTTAATATATTCTATAAGGGCAACTACCTTATCTCTTAACAACGGATATATTAACTTCTTTATAAGTTCTTTTTTTAAGATTAGCTTAATCTTATAGTCCTATGGTTAGTATTTAGGAAGGGCCTTATTAGGGCTCTCTTCTTAAAATAGGTTTCCATATTTCGTGTATTTATTGGGTAGTTTTGTATGAGTAGTATTATTAATAGTAGCGACTTAACTCTATAGTACTATTATATTTTTTTTTTAGAAATTGTTCTTTATTTCCTCTACTATCTATATAATAATACTGGGATATAAACGCTTCTATATTTAAGAAACTTGGTTTAGAATATTATCCTTAAATATTAGTATATTAGAGCTCTATTCTATTAATAGATTAACTTTTTATAACTAGGGGGCTCTTAGAGTGATTTTGTCTACTCCTCTCCTTAGTACTAAGTAGAAGCTATACTTCTTATATTATCTCCCTATCTATAGATTAATAAACTTAGTTATTTAATCTACCTTCCTAATTATAGAATAGTTAAAGTTTGTTAATATATATAGCGTATATTATATAGTTGGGATTCCGTGCTTCTATATAAAGTTGGAATTAATTAGATCCTTATTAAATCCGCTATTAATAATTACCTAGATCTAATATCCTGCGATCTTTACCTAAAACTTAAATTAGATGTCCCCTTATGATCTAATTATAGTAATTTATTTAGCCTCTAAATAAGTCTTACTAATTAGCCTACTTATTAGGGGACCCTTTAGTTTTTTAAATCTTCTTCCTCTCTATCTAGCTTTAGGATAGAGGAGGGATTATTAAGAAATTTAGAGTCTAGTATTTAATATATCTATAGAGGAATCTCAGCTATAGTGTTAGCTAGTTTTTTAGCCTAATTTCTTATCTCCTATAGTACTAAATGTCTATTTAGAAGAAGGATTAATTTATTTTTTAAAAACCTTAATCCCCTAAGGGTGTATATATAGATTATATTTAGAGGGTTTGTATAACTATCCCCTTATAGTATCTATCTAACTTTAGTGGTAACTAGGGCTTTAATAGTTACTAGTTCACCTATTTTATTATAAGTGATCTCTTTAACTATTAATTTAAAAATTCCCTTAAACTTTTCTATTAGTGCTAACTTCCACGTGTTATTTAGTAGGAGGGCTATTTTATATATATTTAGCGACTCAATCAACGTATTTATAGATTGCTTTATTAATACTTTAATTACCTAATTCTCTACCCTTTCCAACTTATAGTAGAGATTTGTTATCTACTCTTTTATATAACGCGTTTACTACTTCTAAACATCAACTATCTCTTTTTAAACTTGGACTATGATTTAGTATTACGCTTATAATTCCTCTAAGTTATTATTTAATTTCTTAAAGAGCGAAACTTCGCTACCCGAAGCTTTATTTAAAGATGGTTGTTTAGCTTACTTTTAGTTTAGGGAAGTATACACCTCCTTATTTATAACTACTATCTAAAACTTATCTTCTAAACACGCCCTTGGTTTTCTAGGAAAGTAGCTACTTCCTTTCTTCTTACTTTAGTGGGTTTAGTACTGGTTATTATAGTATATAGTCTAGGATAGACTATTATAGTCTACCTTTTTTCTAACCTATTTAAGGGTGTCTCTTATTTAGGAGTCTTCTATAATTGGTTTTAGGGTGTTTATAATCTAGGTGGCTTCCTAAAAAGGGTTGCTCCTTCCTTTTATAGTAGCTACCTGTTCTTATCGCGGGTACTTATTTTTATAGTATCCCTTTTTATAGTAGTTATAATACTCTACTTATAATAAGTCTCTAGTCTTCTTTCCCTTTTTAGCCTTATAAGGGGGTTTCTAGCTTACTACTAAAACATTCTCCCACCTGCTAGGCTTATTTTTTAGGTTAAAAGTTTTTCTTTCTATCTTTTTTTTATATAGCCTGTTGTCAATAGCATAGGTTGTTTAAATAAGTAAGGATATATCCTAGGGTAGTAGTATCCTTATTAACTCATCCTTAACTTCTTTACTTAGTCTAGCCTAGTATGCTGCTATCTTAGTAGTAGTATTCTAATAGATCTTTATTAATAAGGCCTAGAACCTCGCTATATACTTAGTTACTAACCCCTTTTAATAAAGATGAGAAACCTTTCTCTTTATCCTTCGCTTCTTAGTATTATCTTTAAATAAGGCCTTAAGGATATCCTTAATATAGTCCCTATTATTAGAGAACTTAGTAATATTGTCTAATATACGTTGGGGGTCTTAGAGCTTAATATACTTATTAAGTTAGAGGGAAAGAGCCGCTACTATATCTCCCTCTAAATAGGAAAGATAGAATAAGTTTTATTCCTCTAATTTAGTAAATAATAAAGAGTGGAATGCTATATATAATTCCACTTATTATATATAACTATTAAGAGTACCTCTCTTATTAGAGAACTTAGTAGGGGTAGGGACCTTAAGTCCTCCTCCTAGGACTACCTAAATACTTAAGTCGTCTTACTAGGCCGTTTTTATAACTTTTATAAAAGGGCGCTAATAATCTCCTATAATAAAACCAAAAGTACTTATTCTAAATAGAGTAGAGTATGGTATTTAAAGTATAACGAGGGGGTTTAACTCCTTAGGGGGTATAAATAGATATGAGTTAGGTTAAGTAAGTTAAGTGTCTATTAACTATAAACTCCTCTCTATTATATAAGTTAAATACTAAGAAGGAAACTCTAGTAGTAGGAAGACTACCTCTTATATATTTAATTAGATTATACTAAGCCCTAGCATAATTTAGGTAATTAGTACCCTAATCAACCTAATCACTTTAAGTGATTAGAGTGATTAGTGCTATAATTACTCTAATCACTTTTTTATCCTTTACTTAAAGATATCCTACACCTAAGGACCTTTTGACTCGGCTTACCTAATAAGCCAAGGGCACTTATAATACCTATTCCTTTTATTTTATTTTATCCTCTATTTAATACTAGTCCTAGGATTTCTTTTCTATTTAAGCTTTTATCTTCTTTTACTTAATACTCTAGGCTCTATATATCGCCGTTATCACTAAAGAGGTAGGAGCTCTTAGTTAAGAAGGTAACTAAGATTCCAACTTTATACCCTATAAAAGGGATATAAGTAGAGCGGGTTTTTTAAAGGCCTTTACTATAGCCTTATTAACATCTATAAAGCTAGCCTATAAAGATAAGAAAGAGAATAAAAAAGAAGATAAAGCTTAACCTTTACCTTTATTAATAGGATTAGTAGAGAGTAAGTTATTTTTAAGGATCTATTAATAAAGCCCCTATATATTATTATCTCCTAGAATTTTAATGTTATTATTGCCGTTATTAATAGGGAAAATAATATCCCTAGCTATATAATCCTATATATAAGCAATTTTTGCTACCTTATCCTACTTTAAGATTTTTTTATATTAAGCTATTTTCTTTACCTTATTTAATATATAGTAATAATATTATTATGCCTTTATTTCTTCTACTTCTACTATTTCTCACCTTATATATACTTATTATTAGCTGTCTCCCTTCTTATACTTTAAGTCCTTTAGTTTTTTATATTATAGGAAAATCCTAGGTAAGGGCTATTCTAAGTTATATTTTTTTAAAAAAGCCTTATTAAATCGCTTTATATTACTTATAAATTCTTTAGTATAGAGCTCTTTCTTAGCTATATTAGGTAGCTAATTATAGATATTATATATATTAATTATATTTTCTTCTATTATTATTGCTCTCTATCTTTTAAAACGGTCGCCTAGATAGGTAGGGCGGGTAGGCCCTAAAGCTATCCTTTTAGAGGTTGCTCCGGGGGTTGCTTTAGGGGCTATTTTAGGGGCTATTTTTTATGACTATATCCTAGGGCCCCTAAAGCTATCCCTACTATTACTTTCTCTGTTTTCTCTATCTTCTCCACTTTCTCTACTTTCTCCGCTATTATTATTATTATCCTACTTATTATCCTACTCTATAAGAAGGTGTTGATCATCCTCTATAATAATAGATAGCTTAATATCTATTTCCTACCTATCTACTAGCTTAGGGGCCTTAAATAGTTATTAGGAGTAGATAAGAGAAAGCGGGATTAAAATATCTTAGGGTATTAAGTTAAATATTTAGTAAGTATATAGTAAACTATATTATAGTAATAAATTATATTCTTTTATATAATAGAACCCTTATAAGGGTTCTACTTTATTATTAATAAAGTCCTTATACTATTTTTTTATTTTATTCTATTACTATAAAATAAGATCAATCGCTTAATAAATTATATAGGGTAAAATTTTTTTAAAAGCCTTCCTACTACCTTTAATTAAGTAAGGTAGATTCTTTTTTTATTTTTTAATCTTATATATATAGGTAAGTACTAGTATCTCTATTACCTTTATTATCTTTTTAATTAATTAGCTAATAGGGGTATATCTATTATATACTTTCTTAATTATAGGGTATAAACTCTTACTTTACTAGGAAGAAAAATACCCTAAATTAAGATACTTTCTTATATATACCTTAATAAATTATAGCTCCTTTAGTATATAATAGCTTATAATATAGTTATTATCTTTCACTTATATATTATTAATAAGGCTTTAATAATTTATTATAATATCTATAATAGTAGAGGATATAATTTATTTCTAAATCTTCCTAGTAAGCTTATTCCTAATATTCTTAAAATAACCCTCCTTAATAAGTTGATACTTAATAGCCTTAGTAGTATACTAATTATAAAGCTAAAGAAATAAGCTATTACTAGCTTTATCTAGCCTTATAGTAAGCTAGTAAGTAACCTTTATTCCTATCTTACTAATAGTATGTTTCTACCTTACTACTATTACTACTATTAATCCTATAGTAAAATCTCTAAGAATTACTATAGGATCTAGGTAAGAATTATAGAAAAATAACTCTCTTATATACTTATTTATAAATATAAATATATTTATAAATTTTAACGTAATAAAATAGTAAGCTATTAGAAAGCTTCTTAGGGTATTAGTAATATAAATAATAATTAATAAAGGTAGCTTATTTATATTAGTAGTAAATATTATATTAGTAATAATAATATATTATAAGGTAAATTATTTTATAAATAGGATCTAGTTACTATTATAGAAGAAGAAAAACTAAATTTTTTATATATACCTTATATTCTACTTTACTAGGTATTTTTCTTTCACCCTTATATAATAACCCCTTATTATAAGTGTATATAAGGTATATTAGGCCTTTTATATAGGGGTCCTAGCCTTATTAAGTCTAACTAAATTATAGTATTTCTACTAATCTAGATATAGGTCTTTCACCCTTATAATTCAACACGTAATAGAGTATAGTTAATAGGTTTTATATAAAGCTATACCTTTTAAATAAGTAGTAGTACGGTTAGGGTCCTTAGCTTAATATTTTATAAATTAGAATAGATCTTCTAATATAGTATAGCTATACTTACTACTAGTAATAGTAAGTCGCTAATTAAATATCTTAGATTAATAATAGAGTTTTATTTTATAAGAGTATTCTAGTTATAAAGTATAAGTAGTATACTACTACTAATCTACCTTATTAAGACTTTATATATTTTAAGTCTTCTTACTATAGTAAGTATATTATATAGTAAGTATTTTCCTAGTACTTTTATCTTTATAGGTTTTAACTACTATAAAGCCTTAGATAAAGGTATAATCTTAGATTTACTCTAAGCTAGTATACTTATTTATAAAGAGTTCTCTATTTTATAGCTATTTCTTATAGGTAGTAGTAATAGCCCGATAGACTTATTAAACCTTATTTACTATAGAATAGAGGTTTAAAGCTATATTTAAAGCTTAGAATAGTAGGTAATAAGTAGTTAATAGTAAGAATAAGGATAATATAGAATAGAAGAAATAAAGGATTTAAAAAAATTTCTTTATATAGTAAGGCCTTGCTTAGCTTACTAAACTAAGTTCTACTAATAATTATATAAAGCTGTATAGGGTTTTAAGGTAGTAATAATATACCACTAGTACTGTCTATTATAAGTAGTGAAGTAATAGCAATATCTATAAGCATCAGCAATCTACTACTAGCAACAGCGAGGTGCTGGCAGTAAGGTACTCATGGTTGGTGGTGATAATGGTATTATTATATGCGGTAACCCCGTCTAAAAACCAAAACAGGGGACTGCCACTAAGAAAAATAGGGGACTATCCGGAATCAAGTTGTTTCACCACCCACTTACTCGGATATCTTCAACTAACTACCCTCGTTCGTAACCGCGCTAATGTCGTTGCTTTGTCCAGTATGACTCTGAACTGTTTACGGTTGTATTACACAAATCAGGCATTGCTATCTGAACGCCGCTCCGGAGCCTTTCAGCGCGTGACAGCTGCGTATCACTTCACTTGATTCATTGCCCAAGGTCGTATTGAATGGCTAGGTCTCTCCTGTATATAGCCAGAGAGTAGCTCTGAACGCAAGAGCTGTTCGATTCACAAAATATTGCAGATGAATGCAGCTGGTGGTTCAAAAGATAAGTTAGGGTTCGATTTGTTGAAATAACAAGTGAGAGTGCCACTGAGCTGCAGTCAGGGATTTTCCACATGTCCTGTCTCGTCAACTGGGGCCTCTGTCTCAAAATAATCAACGTCGGAAGTCTTTTCACACGTCGCTAACGTTACAGTCCCAAGCTAAGCAATGTCTCAATCAAGAAGTTCTGTCCTGACGTTCCCGACCAGTCATAGTATACTGTCATCCGCGGTAAGACCTCGACGGGCACCCCTAAAGATGATGGACACGCATTTGCGCTTAGGCGGAAAATTCTCAGATCCTCCACTAAGCGTCAAGGATCACGTGCCCAGTAGGGCTATATAGGGCGTCTTGCGCTTTACCGCTGCTCAAACTGCAATCCATCGTCGAGATCTTCCTAACAGCCTAAAATGAAGCTTCAAATATTGTATTGTCTATTCATCTCCTACCACACTGCGCTTGCAATAGTCGAGAAATTCAACATAACCCCTAATCTGAATATCACACACCCAAATATCACGGTATCAAAGCAGGATTGGGACTGGCCAATTAAAGATAATTACTGGATGGAAATTAGCTTGGGGGATGCTTACATGGACCTGAAATACGTCCAGAGTCTACTACAGAGAGCTATAAGGACTATTGAGAAAGGAACGTCTGGGCAAGTGATCAAAGGGATATTATCAATAGAAGCCGACAGAAGCTCACAGCCACGGAATGACGCAAATTTTGTTTTCACCGCAATTCACGACAAGGAAGTTACGCTGGATGATGCGTATTTGGCGGCTACGGGCCTTATGGATTGGTATAAATCGGAGGAACAGAAATACGTTTGCTATTTCTACCTTAAAGATGTGGGACCAGGCGGCAAAGGGACATACGGGTATGGGGCTATGAAGCGTGTTAGGATGCCTTTTCCTCCCAGTATTGATGGCAACGTTTCCATATCGCGGTGATAAATTACGGCAAGCCGAGGTACGCAGATGTTGGGATTGACTCAGCAGAAGCGCATCATTAACCACGAAGGGTTTCACCCGAGCTAGTCGTTTAGTCCGCGCATTCGATGCTTGGAAGTAGAGTCATTTCGTGGCGCAATGCGCATCAAGAAACCTGAATTGACATTGTATATGTTGATCGGCAGGCATCAGACAATTGCTCAAAAAGGAAGTGGAGTCCACGCCCTCCTAACTTATTCTAGGTTAGATCAGACCTTGGACCATGCATTGGTGGGGCCAGCTCAAGGGCAATGAGGCTCATTTACACCCAATGAAAGTCATTAGAAACCATCATGCAACTGTTAGCTACGCCCTCTCAAACCCATTACTGCCTAATCCAGGGCGCAAATCCAACACTACTAGAATACCTTGCTTGACGAAGCTCATCATCTTTCCTGCAGGATAGAATCACGCAATGCCCATAGAATGATGCTGAAGGACAGGTACAACGCCCTCCTAACTCATATGTGCCTTGTTGCCACCACACGGGCTAGCACGCAAGGAATCCTAGGATATCCGGACGTGTACAATCATCTTGCAACCTTTTTAGCAGACACTCCGGGTCGGCCTTGATCCGACTCCTCGGTGTTGTTATCTTATGTACCTAGGCAGCCCAGATTTATATTGCAAGATTATCATGCTTGGTCCAATAAGAGACTGTAATCAGGTCTGTCAGCGCACGCTCCAGATGATCGACATAGTTGCGTTATTTATGGCTATAGCAAGGTAAGTATATGATCATATTCAGAGAAGTACGAATCGATTTTGGAGAGAAGAGAGCCCGAGATCAGATCATTCCTCAATAAGTTGGAAGGAAACTATCTAGTCGTAACGAAATTAAACGCCATCAAAGTTGCGAACGTGTAAAGAAGGTATTACTATCCCTTTGCCGTTTCCCAAGCCCATCAGCATCTCCCAGTGTGCTAGCATTCATTCAGATTACCCTCCCATCTGCAACCTCCGATGTATTGTAGAATTCCACTCAAACGATGTAGTGTATATTGCGCAGATGTTCGCAAAGCTTGTCTTTGCGAGTGAAAGGGATTTCCTTGCGATTGCATCCGTCAACATGACACTTGAATACCGGCTTGAGTCCTGGGATTTGATGCCGCGCATTATAATGGCGATAAAGGTCACTCAGACGGCTGCAAGTAACTGGGCAGCCAGGCATCAAGCAGACGAAGCGGTCTGGGCCTGGCTTGTTTGGAACACTAGGCTGGTGCTGGAACGATGAATCCGAACCCTGATGAGGCGCGTAGTCTTGCTGGAGCGCCGAATCATGATAGCCAGTGGAGGAGACACGCCCGACATCGGTCAAAGGATTATCCGTTGTTTCATGTCGGTGAATGGCCAAATCTCTTTTTGGGGGATACCCGCATTAGCTTAAAAAAAAAACTCACGTCATTTCTCCCTCGTGCTGCGACGCGGTCACGCTGTTTCCGTGATCGTTGAGATATGCTGTGGTGTGGTCGTGTTCTGTCAGTTATGCCAACGAAGTAGGCTATGAAGCTATGAATGTCGTGGGCGTTGCGACAGCAAGGTGAGTTCGAAGAGTCTCTGTAGATGTCCGTGAAAATTAGGGGATCAAGGTGGTTTTGAAGGATGCAAGCGGAGGATCCGGTAGAGAGAGTGGTATCTAAGAGGGCGGAAAATCTACGCCCTGCTAGGGTTAATTTGCCCTGCTATACCGGATTTGACGAGGTGCAGCTTCGGGAGCCGGGTAAAGATGGGTATCGATAAAGCTGCCATTCCTCCTAAACCATCATACTGCTGCTACAGAAGACACAATTCTTACTGTCTAACTGCCACACTGTTTTAGGTAGATCTTCAGTAACTGAAAGCATGGGACCTCAGGGACTTCACATCTGCGAATATTGCCGAAAATCTTTTGCGACCACTAAAGAATTCCAGTGCGTTTAACCTGTCCCTGTAGCAGATTTAACTAACTTCTTACTACAGTCGACACCATAATACTCATACCCGCCCGTACACGTGTAATAAATGCTTCAAAGGATTCGCCCTCAAAAGTGGACTTGATCGCCATAGAAATACACACGCAAACGTGAGAGACATCTACAAATGTCC
The DNA here is from genome assembly GCA_947623385.2 of Cladonia squamosa. Taxonomy (NCBI): domain Eukaryota; kingdom Fungi; phylum Ascomycota; class Lecanoromycetes; order Lecanorales; family Cladoniaceae; genus Cladonia; species Cladonia squamosa. Next base: position 53,472 of record OX392381.1, read on the forward strand.
TTCGCTATTTTGTGAATACAAAACTCCACGGAAAGACCATCTTCGAAGACACCGAGAGAATCACGACAAGGGCCTCGATGACCAGTCCAGTAATGTCCAATTGAATCAGGGTGGAGATCATGCCTTGTGGAGTGGACTCGATAATAACCAAGCGAGTATGCTGCGAAGGCCTGCAAACTTGCTGGTGGCAACAGATAGCGGCAACATTGCCATGGTAAACTTCTTCTTAAACAACGGAGCAGATCCTCATGAGAGATCCGAAAATGGTCAAACGGCTTTGCATGTTGCATCAGCGATTGGAAACCAAGAGCTGGTCCAAACTTTCCTTGCAATCAACCTAGACACTGGAATCAAGGATCAAGACGGGAATACGGCACTCCACCTTGCGGCCAAGACCGGTCATGATAGCATACCGCAAATCCTTTTAGAAGCAGGTGCCAATATCAATTCAGGAAATAACTCGGGATGCACAGCTCTACATCTCGCCGCTGAATACGGGCATACGCGGATGATCAAGCTGCTATTGGAGAATGAGGCGGAAGCTGGAGCAAAAGACCATGACAAGAGAACCCCCCTCCATCTCGCGGCACGATGTGGCAAAAGCGATGATGGAATGGCTCTAATCCTGATGGCTTCAGAGCGCGAAGTCGCGATGGAGGATGAATTCGGAAGGACACCGCTGCATAATGCTTCTGAATATGGCCATGTGAGAGCGGCCGAGGCGCTACTAAACCACCACGCAGACATCGACGCTACAGATTTGAGTGGACGAACACCATTATACCTGGCCTGCAGATCCGGAAAATGGGAGATGTTTCACTTTCTATTGTCATACGAAGCTTGCATCGATGATTTATATGGACGGAAAACGCTATTACATGTTGCAGCTCAAGCGGGCTATGCTCCAGCAGTCAAAGTCTTGATTGATAAAGGGGCAGTAGTGGACGCGAAAGATTCATGGGGGACAACACCATTACATCATGCAGCAATGAAGGGACACTGCAAAGTTGTCAAGGTACTGCTAGATTCTGGAGCCAATATCAACGCAAAGAGTGGTGTTGAGAATGACACTGCTTTACATGAAGCATCAAGCAAGGGATATTGCGAAGTTGTTAAGCTATTACTAGATTCTGGAGCCAACATTGAGGCAAGAAACGGGTATAGTAGCACTGCTTTACACAATGCCTCAAGGAACGGACACCACGAAATCGTTAAGCTATTACTAGATTCTGGAGCCAACGTTAACGCAAAATCTCGTAGTGGTGAAACTCCTTTATATAGCGCTTCATTCGACGGACACTGCAAAATTATCAAGCTATTACTAGATTCTGGAGCCCATATCAACGCAGAACTCAGTTATGGGCAAGAAACTTGTTTACATGGAGCATCAAGAACTGGTCACTACGAAGCTGTCAAGCTATTACTAGATTGTGGAGCCAACGTTAACGCAGGAGTTGGTAATGGGTACAGAACTCCATTACATATGGCATCCCAGAGAGGACAATACGAAGTTGTTAAGCTGTTACTAGATTCTGGAGCCAATATTAACCCAGAAGCCAGCCAAGAGGCCAGCCCACTCAGATGTGCCTTGAATCATAAACACGACAAGGTCGCAGAGCTACTCCGAGAGAGAGGCGCCATTGAATGACCCCAATTCCACTCGCATTTCCAGGCTCAGAATCCCGTCTACAATAGTGACAAGTTTCAAGGCGATGCCCCAGGAAATTAGGCGAGAAGACGATGAAGATATGAATCAGCTACCTAGCTTTTTCTGGTCCTGTCCTCCGGCTTTCCTTAACACGACAGGAATGACATTGTTTCGAAACAATGCTAATGCAAGATCCAGCCATTCCAAGGCCGTTTCGAGCCCACGACACGAGCCTCGGTCTGGAGCATATCTCAGAACCTATTACGGACGCAGAACATAGTTCCATACTCCACTATACAAAGGTCGTTGCGGGCTCGGACGTGTTTGCCCGATTCAAGGGGGGGCACCGGTAATGCCAGCGGTATGAACATGATGTCTTAAGGCCCTGGTGGCTATCAGCAACGCTTGATCTTGTGATATACGCATGCTGTCTCTGTCTAGCACTTTCTGGACCTACAATAAAGCTGTGACAAAGACCGGATCAACGAGCGGAGAAGAGTGTGTCAGCTCAAGCGACGATACTTGCGGAGATGCCGAAGAAAGTGTTAAAGTTAGATGTGGCTTGCATAGTCGAACTGAACTCGAGCAAGGATCAAGTAGGTAGCTACCTCTCAGGGTCCAATTGCTGGTCTCAACGCCCACACGGCCGAATTGGCGGGAGCAATACACACTCTAGCTTTTTTCCCACCTAGGGCCTTTGGCGCCATGTAAATATCGGTGTCTACGCTGTTCCCTGAGGTCGGGAAATTGGAACTTTTTTGGGTATACCGCTGTGACAAAGCAATATTGGCTTGTTTCGATCCTTGTGTGAATTGGCCCGGAAAGGCCCTGATCAATCATCACTGACCTAGGTACCTAGGTACCTTAAAAAGCTGACAAGGAGGCCTTTGATGCAATCTACAATTGAGCGAGCTGCGAAGAATGCAGGAGTTATACCTTTTCTATACTACCTATCACTAATACATGGCAGCGGTCATGCATACATGGCTCTCACTCCACTATCATACGGCTGTTAGAGTATCGTACAACAGCCTTCTATCAGATATCGAACCCTAATCCTAAGCCCCTCCCTCCCCCCGCCCGTCCCGGGTTTTAGGCTAAACTTAGGCTAAACTTCTGAACCCTCCCTCGACTTAGATTTAGTTCCCTTGACTTTTACCGACTTCCACTCCATCCCAACCGCCCCCACGACAGCCAAACTCGCCACAACCAACGATACCTTAAACGCCCTTGTGAGGCCGCTGTTATAAATCTCAAGAGCAGCGCTGTGATTCGCCGGGTCGGGGATGAGACTTTTCAAATTGGTCGCTCCCGTCGCAATCACCAGTGTTGCGTTCACTCCCGGGATACTCGCAAGACCACTGGCGAGGCGACTAGTAAAGACATTCTGGCCCGCCGAAACCATGAGTGCTCCACCGAGGATTTGGAAGAATAGTACGGCCGTGGTCCCAGAAGGTATGTCGGCCAGCGGGAGCACTGCTTGCGCGGCGATAATAGCTTGCTGAAAGCCGCACCCAACTCCAATGCCTAAGATGATCTGGTATCCGAGCCATTCCCGTGTTGGCGTGTTAACAGTAAAGGTTGTTAACATGCCAGCACCGATCGGCATCATGATCGAAGAGACATAAATGAAGGGCATGTAGTATCCAATGATGGTAGTGATGAAGCCTGCCACGAGACTGGCGAGGACTTGACCAAGAATCAGAGGGATGTTGTCGATGCCAGACTGCATTGGGCTGACGCCGTGAATGGCCTGGAACCAGATCGGGAGGTAATAGATGACAATGAAGAATGTGCCGCCGAGGCAGAATGCAAACAGCGACCCAAATGAAATAGTTCGATTGGCTAGAAGTCGAACGGGTACTATCTTGCAAGTCAGCCCTTGTCGCCTTTAAGATGACATGGCGACGACTAACCTGTCGCATTTTCTCCCACCCACCATTGAACTGCGGCGAAAGCTACGATGCAGACAGCGAAGACGACCAACAGAGCTACTACCCTGCCGCTACTCCATGCATATGTTGTACCGCCCCATTGCAAGGCTAGAAGGAGGCAGATGATAGCTGGAACGAAAAGGATCGTCCCAATTGGGTCGAATTGTAAGAAGTGGCATTTCAAGCCAACAGACGGTCGTGGCCGACGAGCAGGCGCCTTGAAGGAGACGAGGTTGACCGCAGCAACAACAACACCCACTGTTCAACGTGAATGTCAGGTTCGTGATTTCCGCCTTCGAAAATCACATCATGACCTTTTAAAACCAAGACTTCGAAGCGTTACCTAGGATAAGTGATAAAAAGAGGATTGCACTCACAGGGTAAGTTGATATAAAAGCACCATCGCCAACTAACATGGTCAGTGAACGCTCCACCCAGAAGCGGTCCAATGACGCTGGAAATGCCATAAGTGCCACCAATAAGGCCGGTGTAAATAGCCCGTTTCTCGAGCGGCACCGTATAAGCGCAGATAATCTGTGCCCCGGAGAAAATGCCAGCAGAGCCGAGTCCAGCAATGGCTCTCCCTATAATAAGCGCCACCGAATTCGGTGCGGCGCCGCAAACCAGGGAACCAAGCTCGAACAGGGCGAGGGCGGTGAGAAAAACCCACTTTGCGTTGAAGTGGGTATAGAATTTGCCGAAGAGGAGTTGGAATGCGCAGGTGGTGAGGAGGTAGGCGGAAGCGTACCAACCCACGTCGTCGAGGGTTTGAAATTGGTCGGTAATGCGGGGGATGGCGGTAGCGATGATTGTGTTGTCCAGTGCGACGCAAAAGACGGCTATACACGAGGCCAGATTGATAATGAGGAGCTTGGACTTGCTGGGGGTTTGTTGTTGGGCCTGCTCCTGCTCCATGGGCTCAAGAGACTGGTTGGCATTCTTGTTTGCATTGCCCGGTACTTTGCTGTTCATTATGGACGGTATTGGGGAGGATGCGACGATCGTTGATGTTGTTGAAGCGAGCCCGTTTTCCTGCATTGTCTGTCCACGAATTAGTTTCATGATCTTAATTCCCGAGGGTTTTCGACTGCAGAAACGACACACCATAGCGACCGCCGGAGTCATTGAGGCCGGCACGCTCTCTCTCTTTTTCTCTTTCTCCTCCATCACGCTCGTAGCCCTCATTAGAGCCTTCCACACAGCCGAACACTTTGTCCTTTCTTGCTTCAACTAAGCAAATCCTCTGGACCGCATAAGCACTCCCACCTAGGTAACCAGTATGTGTTACGAACACCAGTGTCAAAGAAGTCTTCAGACCTTCGCTCAGGGCACCAAAAGAAAGATGAATCCTGTCCATGCCATTCCAGCGCTCCATCCTTATAATTATGTTTTGTTGATACCAATACAATACCGATACCTTAGCTTCGGCACCTCCCTAGGTCCCGAAAAACGAAAACATGCGCACTTATACAAATCCGGACTTATGTCATAATGAGTCATGTAGCGTCATTGCCTTAGTGTCAGCATCGTCCAGATCGCAATCCATATCGGGCAATAGATGTGACGGGCTCATAATGACTCATGCACACCTCTCCTAATAAAGTTGTACTATTGTTATACTATCGTTATGCAAAGCATGATTCATGCGTGCAGCAAGTACCGTAGAAGTAATAGCTCTTTCTCATCATGATTCATGCAGATGATGAAGTGTGAAATGTCGACCTAAGAGCCTGGCTCAGAGAGGAACCTAGAATGGAAGCTGATTCAATGTCACACCTACCCTCATTAGCGGGTGATTCCCAAAGTACAAGTACAGTACGGCTTCCATCTCAAAGCCCATCTCATGCTTACCCAAAAAGCTCTGTTGACTACTTGGTCATTATGGAAGGATGACAAAAGGCATGCTTATAGCTTAATTTCACCCCATGATATGATTGTACAGAGCATCTTTTGCTATCAACATTCACGCTATCACCGCACTTATCTCCAGGTTGAAAACTAAGTAGACTCATTGTCAGTCCGGCTCTCGCACACGCAAAGTCTGCTGTAATCCTTTCAGCTCGCCCTCCAACCTCGCGACCAGAATCTTCAAGCTATCCCTCTCACGCTGAGTTTCCTTTAATTCGACTGCTAACGTCTGAACTTCGTCCGTGCGTCTTTGGCGGTAGCGGCGAGCAGCAACGGTATTCAGATTGCGTTTGCGGATACCCGAGTCGGTACAGGTAGATTTGTTGCTCTTCAGGTTTGGGGCTGGAGGAGACGCAGCGGTCGTTGGAGAGGGCAGAGGGAACGTGTTGGTGGTCGTGGGATGCGTGAGACCGTTTGATGTAGAATGACCTGGTGAGAATTATTAGATGTATAGATGATTGATCTGTTTCAGGGCAGACCTTGAAAGACGATGTTCAGTCCATCATCTTGAAAGACGTTGTTCAATCCATTGTCTTGAGAGTTGGCCGTGACAGGCCAGGTCTTCGATGAGCTGTAAGGGCTGTCTTGATTGCTGGCTTCAGTGGAGCTTGAGTGACAAGGAAAAGAGTTGTTGGACGGCTCTATGAAGCTGTTGGGTTCGATGTAGGAAGGAGCATCAAAGTGATAATGGTTCGCCAGTGAAGGTGCCACATAATCATATGCTAGGGTATGTAGATCAGCTAGCGTGGAGTCATTATATGGCATTCGGACGTCTTGATTGTGCAGGGGACCAATAGCAGATAGCGTGTCTGCCACTGCTGAGGACGCGGGAAACAGGCTTTCATCGCTGCTGGATGCGGAGGGATAGCAAGCCGAAAGGCATTGACCAACATCCGAAGACGTAGCTATTTCACTACCAGGGAGGTTTGGTTGGAATCTTTGCTTGCTGTGGTTGGTAGGGAATAGTGTCCAACTGGCTGGAGGTGGCTCCGTTTCGAGCGGTGGAGGAGGACATGATTGTATTTTTCGTGCCGGGCCTGTTGCGCCCGGGTCAGATCTGCCTCAATGGCTAGGCCGTCCTTGGTGGACTATTTTGTGGGAGGACGTAACAAGAATATCAAGTAGAGGCAGGCGAGATCCGAAGCTTTTGCGATAGGTTACAGTTGTGATGCAAACAAGAGCAAAAGGTGTCGTATTGATGAGATCAGTGTAGTGTAAGAGAGCAGAAACGAAGAGGATGGGTGAGACAATGAACATGCAGCAGAGCTACAAACCCTAACCACCTCTCAGCCCTTTAGCCCTATAGGGCTGATGCCTAGAAGCCCCTAAAACTGGTCCCCTAGGAAGCGGGATACGCGCCTTAAAAAACTTAGTTCTGGGAACCCATCCTATCGCCTAGGTGACCAACTTTTAGGACAGCTCTAGGGGGCCTTACGGTTGATAGGTGTTTACGGTTGAGGGGTGAACCCTTCTAGTGAAGCCCGAGAACTGGGATGTAATTAGGATCCAAGTCCAGCTGTCGCAATAGGCAGAGCAGGACCGGACATTACATATCACTCAGTAGCACCAGAAGACGTCCGAAGAGTTCGGGAAGCGCTAGGATGCATTGTTAAGAAGAGACAGTGAGATAGCACTGGTCAAAGGATCCGAAGAATAGGCTAGAGTCCGGTATGCAACTCGCTCAGGGTCGGACGCTGGAATGAGGTTGCTGCAGCTTCAGCTTCAGCTGGTGAAATTTAATGGGTCTATATATATGTGCTATTCTGTAACTGAATTCCAATTTAGTCCGCCGCCAACTAAACATACTTTGTCCCCCATTCTGACAGCAAGTGCGCGATGATATCTTTACACCTACTTTAAGCGCGGACAAGTCGCAGCATCCAGAAACCATTGGTCGCTTTGAAATCAGTGACCCACTGGTAGGGCATCCAGAACTCGGAAAATTCGTCTCCCCAGGAGTTGAGGCAGCGTAGAAGTTTTCTCTCATCGTCATAGCCAATAGCCACAACTGCTCGACCTTGGTCCATTCAGGCGCTGGCCAATAGTACAAGAAGCCAATCACGACCGGGTGGCTATCCAAGAGATATCGACGTAACATATTAGGGACGTGCTTCCCATCTTTATCCTCTTCAGGCCGGTCATTCGTTTCTCTTCCTCTTAATGTCTTCGGATATCTAGTCTTTCGTATTTTGAATGCGATGCTTTTCGGCCTCTTCATATGCAGCTGCTCCTGGATCGACGTTCATGACTGGCTCAAGATAAGGCCATGTTTCTTCGGCGCAAAAGCATAGCTTCCACATGCTTCTCATAAGATTTCTTGTTATACGTCCAGAGTCTATGATGGTTTATCACTCTTCTGTGCATTACGTGCGATCCAGTACATGAAGAGGCGGCATGGGGGAAATAGTCCGCGGTCCAGCTTTCGCGCAGCAAGCTCTTTCTTGAATTCGAAACGGAGATAAATGTTAGAGGGATAATTGAAATGTTAGATCAAAGTTGCCGGGCTCCAGAGTAGAGTAAAGTCAGTATGACTTGGGCTGGCAAATTCCCTTTACTACCCACCCACAGAAGCGGTAAGCTAACGCTCACATATCATTGAACATCAATATCCCACATTGCCACCAGTCAGTTTATATGTCAGATTATACGTGATAGTTTCTTTCCAATAGCCAACGCTTTAAGATAAAGGCTTTTCTCGCTATACTAAATGTCTCTGTTTTGAATGTCTATTGGAGGCCTGTACTGCTTATGGCCAATAACGACGTAATATACCGTGGCAAATATCGCGATTCCTCCAAACATCGCAATGTTCCAATTCATTGTCTGCGCCGTGACCGGTCTGGCGGTTGGGAAAAAGCAAAAGATGAAGAAAGATATCAGAAACACGAGGGCAATGATATTGATAGTCATTCCATAGCGCCCTAGCGAAAAGCGAGACGACGGTAAAGGTTCATCACGTAGGCGTCTCGAGAGAAAACAACCGATGGAGACGATGTAGGAAGCCAGGAGTGCGGATATCGTTAGCGAGATGATTGCATTTAGAGCGACGGCCGAACCGATGTTGATGAGTGAGATAGCAACACCGGAGCCGAATGAGACCCAAACTGCGTTCAAAGGGATATTCCAACCAGGTTTGACCTACTGAATATTAACCCTCAGCCAGTTTCTTAGGATAGTGGTGCTAACCCTCCGCAGGAATGGGGAGAATGGCAGTCCGTCGTCTCTGGCAAATGCCCAGATTTGCCTGGAAGCGGTGGCTATTTCACTGATGACGGCAGAGACAAGTGTGATAACAATGATAGCGGTCAATACATCGGCGCCGGCATAGCTTCCAGTAACATTGTAGAAGTGTTGGATGAACGGATACCCTGTACTGCCATTGAGGACGGCCTTGGGGTCAGTGATTGTGAAGCACAGCGTAAAGATGGCAATGAAGCCTAAGAGTGCATTCAGGGCTACTCCCCAGATGATGGCGTGCGGAAGAGTTGTAGAAGCATCCTTGACCTCTTCGGCTGCTGTTGTCAGGATCGGTCATTCTGGAGAATGTATGGCACGAACTCACCCATATGCACTGCGCAGTCAAATCCTAACATTGAACCCAAGGAAGTCAATAAGCCGATCATGAAGGCGACGCCCATGGTGTCCCAATTGCCGCCGTTGGTAAATTGAAGTAGTGCGGTATGAGCATCGTTCCGCGGTGCCAAAATCCACAGGGGAATCATAATCGCGAAGAGTCCGAGGATATGAATAACCACGAGACACCCTTCAACAAGTGGTAGCTTTCTTGCAAAGGAAGTATTGAAGAAGATACAGAATGTTACGACTGCTATCACAAGAAGTGTACCGTGCCATCTTTGAGGTACATATGATGGGTGATTGAGAGCAACCAAACCTTGAATGATTGTTCCAGCCAGAAATGAAAGACCGACGACCGATCCCTGCCATCCCGTTGCAAGGAGCCAGCCTGCTCGACTTATCAATACTACTAAACGTACAATTGGAATAATAGGAATCAGTACCAGTGATGTAGCTAAGGTACTTTTGACAGCAGCGAGGTGAAAACTCCGACACCCAGTGATACTGGCCGCCAGCAGTGGGTGATCTGCGAATTGATCAGTTGGGAAACCCAAAGGGGCAAATTGACAAGGCCTCTCTCACAATGAAGCCATCTCCGCGATGCTTAAATAGATGAAAATACTTGCCACCACAGTGACCGTGTAACCCCAAAACAGTCCTCCAGTCCCTCCATCGGTCAAGGCAAATAATAGGTTTCTGATTCAGCGTAGTCAGGCACAAGTCGATTAATGGCGAAAGGGTAAATAGGCCCACGCAAAGAGAATCTCCCAGGTACAGATGAGGACAGCAGCAAAACCCAAGATAGAAATGAAATTGAAATTGCGCTGTGCAAGTTAAGGCTCAGTCTATGGACCACTATGGAGAAAATGGCTTGAGTGTTGTTACCCGAAGGACCTGAGATCTTCCCAGCATTAACATATCATGTTTGTCAGCAGTGGTACCCAGCCACTTGTCGGCAACAATCTCGTCGTCGTGCGTCGGAACATCATTTGAAACTCCTTCAGTGCTGATTTTGGTGGACGATTTTGTATTGTCTTCATCGCCCTTGGTAGCTGAATCTGGAGAGCGCATATCGATGGGAACTCACTGTTGTGAGGGTGGTGAAGTCTTGAAGTGGCGAAGGGAATGGGTGGTGTTTTATGAACAAGGGCCAAAGGGAATGTGCATCTTCCCGCTCGATTTGCAGAGCTATCTAGCGACGCAAGCTTATGCAAGCCAAGTCAGAAGTTCAAGCCGCCTGTTAGCTTAGCTTGCCATTTGGCAAGCAGCTGTTAGGGATCGATCAATTCAAGGGTCGAGCCTTAGATAAGAATGATAGCAGCAGCTTCAATTGATACTCAATGGCCTAAGGGTCCTGAGACATCCGCCTCTAGATTCCCTGTCGCGCAAGAGTCGTCGAACGCCTTGCTCAACCTTCCAGTACCCCTCAACTGCCCAAGGATTATTCAAGCTAATCTCATTTCTTTTACCAAATCATCGACTGCCACATCAGTCTATCGGAATCCCGCATTAGTATCGTCCCTCCACTGTACACAAAGGTTTTGCGCGAAGGATTCGAAGGATTCAAAGCGAGTAATCGTGCGAAAAATCATTGCACTAACCCGTAAGCGTTAGGGATCGCCAAAATGCTTTCTTTGATCGAAGAAAACACTCACCGCCTGACAAGTTTACAAGATTGTCTATCGATAAGGCCAAACCGCGCAAACAACGTCGTCCTATGTAAGTGCGTGTCAAATTTCTTTGATAAAGGTGCTCTGGACACCGCTGCCTGAATGGTGATTTATAGTTGCGATTTGGCTTGTTTGGCCAGCAGATTTGGGATTCGTGGCTATCCTCTTCCAGGAAGGCGCACTGTTGGCGGACGTGGTAGTCTTTTTAAAGCTGGAAAGCGGACCATCTCTTTGACGGGGTGCCTTCGAAGACTCGCGTACGAGAGTATTAGCCCCATGGTCTGGTAAGTCCGAATAGATGGAAGAAAGGGAGAATGTGTCTGATTCTATATGCAAAACATCCGAGCGTTCGACACTCCTGTGAGAAAATTACGGGGTAATTGATCGAATACCATCATTTTGTGGTGCCTCTTCTTCCAAGTTCGATGGGATTGTCTGAGTAGCGAAGACCAAAAATCTCTTTCTAGCGTTGATCCTGAAAACCTCTTACAGAGTACTGGCTCAAGGCAGCAAGTCAAATTCGTTACCTAGAGACATGTGTAAAGATAATTGGTCCAAAGCCGTTCCTAGAGCAAAGAAGATGTGAACGATATCTTCGTGAGTCAGCTGTGAGGTCAAATGCTATGGTGTGAGGCACTTGGGACACAAGGCAACAACCGTTCCGAAAGCAGTTGTACTTAAGCCATGGTAGCACCGTGGGGGCGAGCCTCCAGGGTATCAAGCAATGTAAGTTTTGATTTGCGCTAATCGTTATCATAAATGTCCTAAACCTACTGTAACTTCAGATAAGGCCCCTAGAGCGTGTCTGTAGCTTAGGGGTGTCTTTGGGCCCCTTTTTCGCGGGTGTTTAGGTGAAGGGTCTCTATCTAGGAACAACTTAATGTTAGGTGTTTGAATGCCCCTACTACAGCCCCGCAGCGGGTGTTGTCTAGGCACCCCTCTAGGGATGGGCTTGTAGGGCTGTATTCTTAGCACGCTAAGGTAGTTGTAGTATCAATAGCGTGAATCAAGACTAATATTTTCACTCTCGCATGATGATTGTACCAGTAGTTTGAGGACGGGGGCAAGCGAACATCGTTGCGACTGGATCAAAAGGGTGATCACTGGTAGTAAAATACTAAACTATATGTTGACACCAGCAGGTTTCCTACAGCGTATTACCGCTGCTCATCACCTTCCCGAGGCCAGAAGACGAGCGCCCCCACAGATAAGAGTGAAGACTTATTATTCTAAAAAAAAATAGCGGGACGTTTCGACCCGGGAACCGAACCCTCTACCTCTCGTCGCTAGCCCCCCACGTGCTATCGCACTGTGGTAGCCAGAAAACAAAAGGTACTGGATCGTGGTAGGTGGAAAGAGGATGTACTTCAGATTCATTGGGGGCTTCGCCCCCACTAAGTAGTGCTACGCTATGCTCTTTCCCCGGTAGGAACACCAGCAACGGGTGGCTTACGTTCGTTCCGCAGGAACCCGCGTGCATGGCTTCCCTGCCCTTTTCTCCTCAGAGACTGAGCTTCGAAGAGTAAAAGCGGGCCGAAACAATGGAAGATTTTCTGTTTTCCCTGAGGTGCTGAGCCGTGGTGAGTGTGGCCCATTATATATCTTCCAAGTTGTTTCGCTGTACAAAATACTTTCTAACGCGACACCAGGTGCCTTACTTCTGGCACTCGCAAACCAGTGGGCCGAACCCTACCGCCACTTGCGTGCAGGGACTGACGGTCGGACCCAACATACAGAGTACAAAACAAGACACCATCTTGTTCATCGAGCTCCCAGTTGCTGCATGGCTGCTGTATTTCATCCATGGCCACAGAACATGATCTGCAAGCGTTACTTCTTCTGAAACATATGCGCTGCCTATCATTGCTCTTTGACGGTATCCCCACCAATAAAATCCTATGTGATCGGTCCCTAGATAATGTTATCTCGAGTGCTGGCTCCCCAAGAGAATCACTGGTGCGGTTCTAGCATCTAAGGGGTCGGATTTTACTCCCTGAATTGGCTAATGGACGATATCTATGCTATCTTGTATAGCCGGTATGTACATGTCAGCACTTTCCTGTCCAGAATGGAACATACGGTCACGAAAGTGGAAGGGGACATATGCCTGAATCCATTCCATGGAGTCTAGACAGTATATTCCTCAATGCGGCCCCCCATTACCTGCGTCAATCCTGGAGAACCTTCGGCTCCGTCTGGCAAAGACGTGCATACGGAAAATGTAACCCCACCGCTTAGCCAAGGCTTTTGCCGTAAAGTGCTGCTCTCATGCATCAAACCCCGCTCTCGTGTTGAAGTATTTGCCACCGAAGCTCTCGAGACTGGCGACAGAATAGCTGGCGAAGTGGAAGAATTCTGGTGTGATGAGCCGAAGACAGCAATCCGAGCGAGATGCTTCCAGCAAGTATTGTACGCAGTCTGCCTAGCATCTATGCGGCAGACTGATATCGCTAATGAATAGATGACTTCGACCCTGCTGGTACTGTCCTGTCGTAAGATTTGGACCTACGAACTGAATGCGATCGTACGGCAAAGTCGAACCGTTCATCATGTGGGCCGTGCATGCGAATATGCACAGTCTCACCTGAGTTCGAAGTCTTTTCCATATCTCAGTCTCGCAGTCATTTTCTCTATTTCCTACTGCACATTGCTGGAAGGGCAGACTCCACATAATGCTGTGTCCGCTCCACGAAGCCTAGTTAGTGGATCTCTATATTTTTGTGCCACTTTGCATTTCTCTGTAATAGCACCTTCATCGAAGTGCGAGCCGTTACTTCACCATGAAGTCCTAAACGTGGAGCAACCAACTTCGGAGGATATTGATGCAGCAGATATGAGTCAACAAACCGAGTACCCTGTGGATCTCAGTGTCCTTACCTCTCGCCAGCATTTGGTCATCAGGGTGACAACGACGATATTAGTACTTGCCTTCTTATCCTATGGCTTGCGGCTATATGCAAAACGTATAACAGCTGCGCACATATGGTGGGACGACTACCTGATAGGCATCGGTTTGTCGTTTGCTACGATTCCTTGTATCTGTAACTATGTTGGTACGTGAAATACTCTGCTCCATGGGAACAGGACCCCTCAGCTCACTGTGAGTGTAAGGTCTCAGATATGGTCTTGGACGACACGCAGAGACACTCCCACCTACATATCTTGGAAAGTTCATGGTCGTGAGTCGCCCTAAGCAAAGCTGTTATGTGCACGCCATTTACCTGACCTCCTTCCAAAGTGTCTGTACATTCTACTTCTAGCGCGGACCACATCCGAAACCGTCATAAAATATGGCATTCTTCTCTTCTACTGGCGGGTGTTCCCCGGAAAGCACTTCCGCTGGTCGATCTGGATAGTGGGCATATTCTTCTTTCTTTGCTTCATCGCCAGCTTTACTGGGTTTTTGTTGCAATGCGTACCCGTCAAAGGTTTCTGGGACACTGCTATTCATTCGGCATGCCTTAACAGGCTTCCCTTCGATAATACCACGGCGAGCCTTGATCTAATTGGCGATATCATACTATTGATTCAGCCACTTCCGATCATAGTGAGACTGAAAGCCTCTACCCAGACGCGTTTCGGATTGTGTCTTGTCTTCTTGACTGGCGGATTGTAAGTCCTACTTTCGTCCAGTCACCCACACGCCGATACGTGACTGACTGGTGAGGTACTATAGAGTCGTTATCGTCAGTGCCTTCCTACTGGCTTCCCTTCATGACGTCACCGGAGATGTTACGTACACGATTGTCGCCCCTGCTCTATGGTCGAGCGCTGAAGTCACCCTTGGCGTCGTCAGCGCTAACCTCCCCTTCATGAGGCCTATAGTCGCCAAAATCTGGATGAAAGCTGGGAGGCTTCATGCTAGCTATAAAGGCACGGAAGAGCAGGAAAGCCCTGATGACAGACAAACCTTGCGAGGTCAAGGCTTTTCACGTATATCACCAACGGGAGACAAAGCAAGATCGATGATGGGCCTTACCTCCACAGTACATCCCGGGCGAGAGAGTGACACCCTAGACTTCGAGCTTGGAATACCATTGCATGGTATCTCGGTCAAGACTGAGTTGGAATGCAGGATTGAGCAGGTTCGGGCGGAGAGGGACATACAGGCACCACCACGTCTAAAAATAAAACCTAGTACCGGCGGCATGCCTCATGGATGGGCTGATCCGTCGGATCACAACTCAAAATCTGATATTGACGAGGAGACCTGACAACAGGCAGAGAGATGGGAACGTGGATCTTACCAAGCTTTTGAGGCCTAACCGGGGGCATGTAAGAAATTGGGGTGTATATTAGTAGCACCGACGGGCATTCTGTGATTTCCTGGAAACCCAGCACAGCGACCATGGTCATCTCGATAGATACTGGCCACCAGATCCCTCTTAAAACGAAACTGTAAGCTTATGTAGCGATGTAATTAGTATATTACTAAGCAGCGATTTTCGGCAATAATGGGACGAGCAAGAAAAAGAATCTCAATCTACCTACCTCAACAACAAGGGCTCTCAGTAATAACTTTATATGAGCAAATTTATATATTATATAATGATCTATAAGTTTACAATACACACCTTTTCTGAATAATCACTTGTTGGGAAGTTATTAAGCCGTGTATGTATTGTGATTTTACGCCATGACTTGCGGGCTCGCGTCCCACTACTGAATACTACCTAGTTCTAGAGGATCTAGTACATACGTACGCGGTATATTCTCCTTTCTAAGCTATCTTAGAAGTCTCTTCCTATCATTCGCGACAAACCCCCCCCATGACAATATACCTCTCCATAGCGCGGTGCTTGCCATCGTAGAATCAGTCAAACCAGAATTCCGCTTCTTTACTCGAAAGCCGAAAATTCCAAGCAAAGCAGTCTCAGAAATGCAGAAATGCAGAAATGGGAATAAACAAAGATGGCTTCCCCTCGACCCTACTTCCTAGAATGATGCATATGATATCCCAAATCTAAGTAACTACGCAGACTCAACGGGCCCCAGAGACTCGCATGGTTTGATAGTGAATTCGTATATAATCGTCCTTGAGACGGTGCCTACAGATTCAATGTCCAATCCATCTTGACTTTTCAATATCGAACAGGAAGAACGGATCTAAGAAGTTGTCTTTACATACTACGCCGCACTCTACTCCCTGAGAAACCCAGAATTGTGACTGGCCCCCTGTTCATGACTCGATTTCCACACGCATTTGGAAATTCAATTCAGGTTTTGACCATCAGGGTCGATGATGGAAGGTTTTTGCTATAGATTGCAAACGAAACGGGTTCAAGGCAAAGACTCTTGGGTTTGTTGCAAGTATGTATTGCCCGCAGTTGATCGAGCGCTGTTAAGAAATTTTCATTCGCCCACTTTGATTTAAGGTTTTCCTTAACTTTATGTTGCAAGATATTGATTGCATTATATTGCCTAGCCTGAGGAGCTAGAATCTATGGAAATGAGGCTCTCAATACGCATGATGGGATCATGTGAAACATGAGTGATAGAAGACGATAGGATGTTGTCAAAGAATATGGCGAACAGTTGCAAATGGCGAATAGCATGCTGATTTTCTAATACTTCATAATTGTCAGAGCTAATAAGCTGATATATTACCAGGCCTGAGGGGTCAAGATCTCCAATACGATGAGAAGGTATGCATGAATGGCTGTGAGACATTGAATGTGTACGACACATGATTAAGCCCAAATCTGATACCCTCGCCAATCCAAAATAGCATCACAAATTTCATCTTTTTGTTTGCATAAAGTCTTGACTGATTAGCGGCTTAAAAGGCAGAGCACATAAGATATAAACCGCTAAAGAGCGCAAACCATGCAAATTTGGAAGTGTAGAGCCACCGAATCACTGTGAGAGCACTTAAGTGACGGCTGAAAACGCCGAAGTTCGAGAGCTGATCCTCCTATTCTCCAATGGCGGCAATGCCATGCTTTCCAGGACATACAATTCACGACGGTTCCCAGTATCGAAGCCGCTCTGCTATGACACGAAAGTCATCGACGTTTTACAGATATCACACCTTAATTGAGGCTAGGCATTTCAGCTAAGCCTTGCATGTCACCGTAAGGAAATTCGGTGTTGTCCCAAAACCAACTCCAATCTCCATCGAGGTCTAAAGTAGCGGTTGTCAGGGCATTGATGTCGGTTCCTCCACTTTGAGTTTGGTAAAAAGGAAATCCTCCATTATTACAATCTGGAGGGATTCGAGATGGATCGACATCGCCAGTTGATTGATCAGAATAAGAGTATACGGGTGGCTCTTCCTCTGGTGTTGGTACCTGGGGTCGTCGCTGCATTGCTTGTGTCCTCGGCCGTGATTCCTTCGCGAAACTAGTGCCAGGCCCGATAATGACGGTACCAAAGTACGGTATTGCCACTTTACAGATAGCTTGACCTTCAAGAAAATCATGATCCTTTGCTTTGAGGAACATCTCCAGAGCCCGAGCTGCCTGTGTGGCAACCCCACCTCCTCTCTCAACAGACGCATGATGCATAATTGACGTCGTAGTAGAGACCAATTTTCGATCTTCATCCGCCTCTTTTACCTCATTGCCGGGGTTCGATGATGATACGCCTAGGAAATTCAATACTAGTATCATTGCTGCAGTGAACGCTTGAAAATCCATGATTTTACAGGCAGGAGAGCCAAAACCTTGGACAGGGCGAAATATGTGAAAGAGATTTAGCATGCCGCGAGCCGACTCCAAGGCAGCTATCTTATTATACCCATATCTTCGGTCCGTGGTTGCCTTTAACATGAAAGGGAGATGCAGTAGAGCTCTGGCCTGATGATGCCAGAATTGTGGAAGAATGCGATGGAATAAGCGTGACGCCACTTCATCCTTAGGCATGTCAAGAGCCCACCAATCATTCGACATGGTAGCCGCGAGATCCATCATCTCGCCATCAATCTTCACTGTCATAGTTAGAGTTTCTGTGGGTTCTGTTGTTTGATTCCGATCAATGATATGTCCTACAACTCTTGCCAAGCGGAAAAGGTAGTCACTACCAACGCATTCCGTTTCAGCTCTGACAGGGTAGAAACCATTGAAGGCTGTAGTGTGAATATGCATCTCTGACACGCAATACGGTAATCCCATTAGAAGACTGAGATACCGATCCCCATAGTAAAGTGCGTTCCAGATGCTTTGTCTGCGCAGGACATGCTCATGTAGCTGGTCTGACTGCGTTGAACGAAGATGACATCCCAAGAGCTGAGCAAATGAAATGCCACGCCGAAACGTGATCCAGGCTTTTCGAAGTCGACCGTTGTTCGCTTCGTACTTTGCTTGCAAGATCAAACACTCAATACCATCTAGCGTGCCTGCCAGCTCATCGTCTGATAAGACCAATCCATCGATCGTGCCGATGTAAAGGTTTGCCAAATCTATAGCCGTGGACGCTTGGAAGTCGGTGCCAAATGGTATTTCTTGAAGACCAATCGAAATGCATAGAAGGGCTTTCGCTAGCGTTGGTACGCTGTCACTAGGCTTTGTGTCTGCAATAAATTGGTCAAAGGTGTAGGCTGAGCTGGTACCGAATGTTTCAGGGAGCGTATGCTGCCAGGATGGCCACCAGAGGTTGGCAGCACCCAAGATCTCCTCGAGGCTTGCTTGTGAAGGAAACAACGATAGTAAGGTCTGGCGTGCTTTTTCCAATTCCATATTCCCTGCCGAATTGACGCTCGTACTTGGAGAGGTTGCATTAGCTATAGTAGTGCTAAAACTACTGTCATCCTGGCGACGACTTAATATAGCATTGTCGAATAGACTTAGTACAGGTGCATTATCTAGACAATTATCGGGCAGACTGTTCACCAGACTAGCCGGAGTGAGAGGGGAGCAGTCGGGCCGTGTTTCATGATGGATCTTCATAGAACTCTGGTCCGGCTGAGCAGTGCCATCCAACTTTCTAGATATCGAAAGCAACGCATTCTCCAGCTCCGCGACTCGTCGCTGAAGACTCTGTCTACTCTCGCGTGCAGATCGGTCCGACGTCTGTGTAGGCTCCTGTGGGCGGCATGAAGAGCCTCGAGCAAAACATTCTGCACAAGTATTTGATGAACCTGGATGAGGCACACAAGTCTTCTTTCGACGCCTACCTATGAGCACAGGTCAGTCCGACAGCTAGTATCGATAGGAAGAGGTCCGACCAGAGGGTCAGAGCGTACGCTTACATTCAGTGCAGCTTCGTGTACCCTTTCTCATTCTCTTTAGCCGAGGTTCGTCCGACATTATGGTAACACAATTTATCTAAGTATGGATTGGAATCATTTGCCGGGTAGATTGTGCCGTCTATTACACTCTGTCCAGTCGGCCGAAGAGAGGACTATTGCTTGCGGGTATCCACACCATCAACGGGGTCATCATTAGGCCCCCCAACGCTGTGTGGAAATGTAAAATAAGAAGTCCCAGGATTGCTATCGCAGCTTGGTTGTCATCGGACCAACCCCTCATGTTTCGTCCGACAATTACTCAGCACTAGAATTTAGCGAGAACTAGCGAGGATTAGAATAAGGCGGGCCGCTGGCGCTGTCAGCAATTGACTCACTGGGTCACCTTTTAGCTAAATGCGGATACCATGATTGGTGGTCTCGGTCCAATATTAGGCAGTGAATTATCGTTGCATAGCCGCTAAATCCCAGCTTTGAAATGTGGGTCTTCATCAGCCCACTGAGAGCGTCTTCCTGCGAAGAGTCAGCGTTTTGACCTTTGTCCGCCAGACTCGTCCGATGGATTCCCTGTTCCTTGCGCGAATGAGTCCTTTCGATATGGAGTCCTGCCAGACCTGTCACTTTCATAGAACTATTCCTCTGCAAGCGTGTAATTCTGGATGCTATGTCAGCCTCCCTGTACACCGCAATATCCTGCAATTGCAATATATAACAACCAAACTCTCCTGCGACAACTTCTTAGCTGGACATAAGTCTTAAGTCCGACTATCCCCTTATAGGTGTTTTAATCTCCCAAAATGATCGAAGCGTCCACGCCCGGAGACTCTGTCAGCGGTGTTTCTTCTTTACCTGACGAGAAAGCAATGATCAAGGGACTTGCGGACGATAAGTCCAGTTCTGACATACAAGATGAGAAACTTAGCGAGAAGGAACCAACGACTAGTAATGAGCCGGAGCGAGTCACGACAGAGAATGATGATGGTGCAGCGAACTTATCCAGAATAGCTACCGCAGATTACCCTCGCACCTTCGAGTTGGCCTTCATCGTAGTCGCCCTTGTCCTCTCCATATTCCTGGTTTCATTGGATATGACCATTGTCGCAACGGCCATCCCCAGAATCACAGACGAATTCCACAGTTTGAACGATGTTGGCTGGTACGGATCTGCCTTCTTTCTAACCGTTGCATCTTTTCAATCGATGTGGGGCAAAGCATATAAATACTTCCCTTTAAAGCCAACTTTCCTGCTGTCGATCGGCATATTCGAAATCGGCAGTCTTATATGCGGCGTTGCGCAGAATAGTGTTACCCTCATCATTGGAAGAGCTATTGCTGGCATGGGAGGAGCTGGTATTGCATCAGGCGCATATACAATTATCGCCTTCGCCGTGCCTCCTGCCCAACGACCCGCATTTACCGGAATCCTGGGCGCGGCATACGGATGCGCAAGTGTCATAGGTCCCCTTCTTGGTGGAGTGTTCACATCCCATGCCACTTGGAGATGGTGGTAAGCTTTGACCCTCATGATGTTTGAGTTTGTTTGTATGCTAAGCTGCAACAGCTTTTACGTGAATCTGCCTGTTGGCGGAGCCTCTGCGAGTGTAATCCTCATCTTCTTTCGAACTCCAGCAGCATCTAAGCCCGTCAAAGCAACCTGGACCGAAAAGTTTTTACAGATGGACCCTCTTGGCACCGTGACCATCATGGCAGCAGTCATATGCTTCATTCTTGCGCTACAGTGGGGTGGCGTGACTAAGCCGTGGAGCTCCTCCCCCGTCATTGGCACTCTGGTTGGTTTCGTGGTGCTCATAGTCGTTTTCGGGATCGTCGAGTGGAAGATGGGTGACCGTGCGGTGTTGCAAGGGAAGTACATGCGCCATAGAGGTATCCTAGTCAATCTAATGTTTATCTTCTTGTGAGTACCAAGGACTCGCAGACAGAATCAAAGACTAATGCCCAATATCAGTTTCGCCGGGGCATTCTTCGAATTGCTGTACTACCTACCCATCTACTTCCAGTCTGTGGACGGAGTATCAGCTTCCGAGAGCGGGATTCGTAATATACCCTTGGTACTTGGCGCCTGTAAGTCTTCCATGGGTGCTCATTACGTCATGCAATAGCTGATAATCACAGCTTTGTTGACCGTGATCGCTGGTGGCGCCATCACTGTGACTGGAGTATATGTACCTTTCCTCATAGGTGGAGCCATCCTCACCACAATTGCCAATGGACTCCTCTATACCTTAGATATTGGTTCTCCTTCATCCCACTGGATTGGTTATCAGGCTTTAGCAGGGATGGGCATTGGCTTGGCAATTCAGGTGCCCATCATCGCTAATCAAGCATTCGTCAGCATGTCCGAGATATCTTCGATTACCGCCATAACACTTTGTGAGTGGACTTGACGTGCTCTCCCCTCTCTCTCGCAGAACCATTGCTAACGGATTATCAACAGTTTTCCAAACGGTTGGCGGCGCATTCTTCGTCTCGGCTGGTCAGACCGCATTCGCCAACCGCCTTCTAGACCGAGTCCCCATCACCGCTCCAGGTGTCAAACCATCTTTAGTCGTGAGTACAGGCGCAACACAACTTCGAAATGTGTTCTCCGCATCCGAGTTACCTGGGATATTGATTGCGTACATGGATGGCTTGAAACTCTCGTTTGCATTGGCAATTGCACTGGCAGGCATTACGTTGCCAATTGCTCTTTTCGCGAAATGGGTGAATGTCAAGCCAAGGCCAGTGGTGACTGAGATAGAGGCTGTCTGAATAACGTTTCGGAAAAACCACGGCATCATAGATGCCTTGCTCATCAATAATGATAGACGTAATAGAGATAGAAGATGATAATATATTGTACAATTTGGTCTATCTCGTCCTACTGATCCAAAAGCCAAAATCGCGTTTTAGACCAGAGTTGCCTACTCGCTCCATCAATGTCTGCACTGAACACAAAGGAATCCCACTTAGCGAGAAGAGGCATTTTGTTCTTTATATAATATACATATGCACATTATTAAGGTAGGCTTTTATGTAACAATACCCGGGCAAAACCTTCCCATAGACCAACCAATGCAGTCCATTCAACCGGTCTAGTTATTGAGCCAAATACCAGCACCAGCGAACAAAGCCGCAGCGCCTACAGCAGCAGTCCTCATAGGCATAGCGGCTGCTTGAGAGGATGACGAAGACATCATGGATGATGTCGCTCCGGCAGGTGTAGGGCCAGCACCGATCATGGAAGTTGGGGTTGGGACACCAGATGTGAGGGCGTTGATACTGGCGCTTGAGGCACCGGCGAAAGCGACGGACTGGGTTGAGGCGGATGGGTTGGGTGTCGCCGAAGTATTGCTGGGGTTCAAGACACTATGGCCTAGGTTAGCAAAGCTTGTAGCGTACAATGAAAGGCAGGAGAGATGTACTTGTCAATGACGTGTACTACACCATTGGCGACCAAGACATTGGGTGTAACGACCTTGGCGCTGTTCACGAATACATCGCTACCTTCAACAGTTATAGTGAGGTTAGCACCGTTCATGGCCGTAACGGTCTCGTTCTTGAGGGTTGAGCTATAGGCGACGGTGCCATTGACAACTAACGAATTGCAGATTAGAAGAATATTCCAGAGAACCTAGAGGATATGCTTACCGTGGTATTCAAGGATGTTGGCAAGTTCCGTCATAGTCAGGTTACCTAGGGCAGAGCCAATTGCTTGGAAGGCGGCGTTGTTAGGAGCAAACACAGTAACGTCCATGGCAGAGTCAAGCGCGGTGACAAGATTGGCTTGGGTCAAGGCGCCAGCAACTGCGCTCAAGCCAGCTTGCTCGGCTGTGTAAGAAATGTTTTGTGGGACAGTCAAGACTTGGTTGATAATGTGTACGATTCCGCCAGTGAAGTTGACGTTCTAAAATACGTTAGCAAATGTCGCTGAAAGTTCGCATCGTGTTCTCCTACCGCAGTGGTAACAGTCGAGTTGGCGAGGAGACCAGAGTAGAACTCTACGGATGTGCCCTGTGCTACAGCCTCTACTACCTGCCCACCGGTGACGTTGGAGTACGCTGTGTTATTGAGCATTGTGGGAATAAAAGCTGGCGTGCTCATGATGGATGACGCTGGGTATGTGCCCTCGAGAACGTGGTATGATAGAATCGCTTCAATGGCTGTAGTATCGTTGAGACCAATAGCCATGCCAGCCGAGCTATTCAAGAAGGCAGCGAATGCCTCATTGGAAGGAGCCAATATTGTGATGTTGGTCGCCATTGATAATTGCGTGAGGAGGCTTGGGAACAAGGAGACGTAGGAGGTCAAGTTGGTCAGGTCTGCGTTGGACCCCAATGTTGCTGTGAGGTTCATCGTCTGCGCGGACGCTCCTGCAGCGAGCGCTGCCAACGAAAGACGCTTGAACTGCATTGTAAGTGTATTGAGACAGCTATAAGAGATAGTATGCTTGACTTGAGGAGAGATTAAGAGATGATTGTATTGCAAAAGATATTTGAAATTGGAGACGAGGGGCTCCCCGCTGCTTATAGCTTGTAGTGTGTAGCTACTGCGGCTGTGCCTGGAACAAGTAATGTTGATCAAGAATTCCAGAAGCTTCATTTTACCACCAGTCCAAGAAAGTTAGCCTCCTGGAAGAGCCATACAGCATTAGCAACTATACCTGATCCGATGGATCTACAGGGTTGCCATAATGGTAGTTCATGTGATTCTGAGAATCATTGGGCACCTTGACCAAACAGTAAGGCACGGGCAACGAGCCGAATAGCCTTAGTGTAAACATGAAGCAAAAGACCGCAAGCCACGAAGTGTGTTGTTCGAATGATCCTGCATCGTATTCGTAATGGTAACGTCATACCAAGGCTGAGGCCTTATTGGTATTGGTATCCGGAATCTTGTAACAACAACATCCATATTAGCGGATGATATGATATTATAGGTGTATAGTGATGTTGTCCAATCTGCTTTGTTGTTTTTTTCCTATACGGGCGATACGCAGATGGAGTCTTTGTTGGTTAAGATCTTGACGATGAATCCCCAAGTGCTAGTGGCGGATGGACGGCTATCGTAGGCGGTACTAACGTACCCCGCCTTTTCGGAGTTTAGGGGCGCTTCTAGGGACCTTATAGGGGTTTCCGAACTGGAACATTCCACCCCGAGGACGCTGAAACTAAGGTGAGAAATGCTGTCATGGTTCCCTAACTTGAAACACTCCAAGACGAGAGTTGGACACCTAGACCGATCTGGCCACCCGCATCGATTCCAATTACTGATGAGCCACTCCTAGTCCGCCTCAAGTGCTTTGACCATTCTTATACTGCTCAGACTCTCTGGCCATGCGTAGCTCTTTCCACTTGAACCTGCACAGTATCCGGAAAAGTGAATATATGATTTACATGGTAAAATTGAAGGCCTCAGTACGACCTTACTAATCATTGGTATCCTCCTTCATTCGGAATGCTCAGTCTTAGAATTAGGCAATTCCACAATCTTACCGTTAACATACAAATGCGACAATTTAGGCCCGGGATATTTGCTTCTCCCGTGGATAAACCACCATGCTGTCGTGAGTAGGACCACCCCTACCAAAATCACGCTGTTGTAATTCATAGTTGACTCGGTTGTTGGGTATACATATGCTACAACAGCAAGATCAGTTATAAATACCAGGGTTGGGAGGAGGATCACTCACGAAAACAGAACATTATATTGAAAAAGATGATCAAGACCAAAGCGATAGCATTGACCGCAAAACCTGCTGACCCCATCCAGAATGGACCCTGTGGAACGTTCTTGCGTCCCGTGAAAAGGTGAGAGCCGATGGCGAGGGCATATGACATGGTCGTGAGGATGATGAAAGATCCCACCAAATCCGTAAACGCGGTCTTACTGCCCAGCTGGATGGCTCCAAAGGCGGTGCACAGGATGGCTTGCGGTTAATCAGCGACATCCAACGAGTTAGGACAAGGTGACCTACCGCAAAGGACTGTTGCAGGAACCGGGCAGCTGAGACGCTCATCGACCAGTGAGAAGAAACCGGCAAAGGGTGTGGCATTATCTCTTGCTAATGCCCACCAAATACGGCCAACCTGAAGAAATCAAATCATGTCATCTACCTCCGAGATTTACTCACAGTAAGAAAAGTGCCGAGGACACAAATCATAATTGACAAGAAGATGATCAAAAGGAGGCCAAAGGTAGCTCCTTTGTTTCCCGTAGCCTGAGAATACACCACCGCCAGCGGGAAGGAGCCGTTGCTAGTGACGACTGCTGTTAGATCGGTGATCCCGTATAGAATTGCAATAGCATAGCAGAAGGAGGCTGAGAAATGTCAGCTAAAGGATAATTGACACTTGGCAATTACCTACTGAGAGTGCCCAAGATCATCTGTGCTGCTACAGCGCGAGGCATATCCCTTGCTGGATTTGGCAATTCTTCAGACATGTGGGTAACTGCATCCGGCGTACCAATAGTGAAAGCACCGTTTAATACACCTGTCAAAAAAGTGACACCGTTGCTCCATCCTGCCGCGTTGTTTTGGCTGAAGTCGCCCCAGACAGCCGAATTGCTAGCGTGGACCTTGGGCATTGCCGCAACTACAATGATCGTTATGAGACCACCACCGATGATGAGGAACAGACCGATGTCGTTCAAGAATGGGAGGAAACGGTTCCCAAATATAACAACGGCACAACACAACCAAGTGATTAGGATAAAGGCGACATAGACATGCCATGCTTGGACTGTCAGATCAGGATGAAAGACGAGATACATCTGTACCGCCACGTTTGAGGGGATTGAGACAATCGAAGCAAGATCAAAGATCCAGCCAAAGAAGTTCAATGAGCCGGTAAAGAAGCCAATCACTCGACCCCAGCGTAGTCCAGGGGTGACGGAAGCCCAGTGGTAGACGCCACCCGCCGATGGTATGCTGGAAGTGAGCTGGTCGAAGTCAACGCCAGTCCTCAATTGAAACATGACAACGTACCTCGGCGATCGACGCAGCGATGAAGCCATAATAGAAGCATGCTACTAACAGCTCGTATAGAACACCAGCAGGCCCACCGTTGTCTGTTTATGTGTCAGCGACTAGTCGTTTTGGAGCTCTGAGTGCATAAGGTACTGACTGATGGATACAGCAATTGAACCACCCAAGGCGACCCAGGCATTGTCGATTGTCAATGCCAAACCGCATATGCTCAGCAAGCCGAAATGTCGCTTGAGCTGATCCGGATGTCCAGATGCATTGACCACTTCTCCAGCGCCAACAATTACGGAAGGCCTTCTGTCAACGTCGTCGACAATCTTCTCCGGATCGCGGGGCTCATTCATCACTTGATGCTTCTCCATGTCCCCTTATTGCTCTGATCCGACTTTTAGACACTATGAGGGATAGATATTGTCCTTTAGCTCCACTGAGGGAAGATCTGTCAAGGGAGCAGAGGTACAGAAGAGCAAGTCTAAAACGGAGAATGAAATCGAGATTGGACCCAGGCGCGATACCGCATACTGATGTCAGCGCCATCTCCCCCAAATCGCAGGGACCCCTGCTAGAACTCTCTGTTCGTGTGTGTGATTCTGTAAAGTAGCGTAGATCAATCATGGGAGAAATGGTGTGTGGGGAGCTGATAAGATGCCGTGGAGCGATTACGGTATTTTCTTAGTCGGAGAATGCTTTATCCAATCAGCCAAGTAATAAGTCAACCATTTAAAAGCTGTATCGCATTCGTAAACTTGCATGTCACACCAAAGGACACCCTGGGTCCAATGGGGTGCCTTATCAGAGCAATAGCGTGTCATCAAAGCGACTGGGAAGCCACCAACTGCGACGCCTCACTCCGGGAGCTCTTTGCAGCGCGGTAAAGAAGCCGGTGGGAGACCCTGTAGGCAACGTGGCCGGATGCCTTAACGAGCGAGGGCCCAATAAGAACAAGCGGAGAGTAAAGCCGACATACACTAATGTCCACATAATGTCCCTCGTCCTAGCGTAAAGTAGCGATACCAGATACCAGCAGAGTGGGCTGCATGTAAAGGGGTTGGGGTTGGTAAAAGAAGACGAAGATAGCACTTCCCGCCTGGAGACATTCGCACCTTCCTATTTTGGCACCTGGCTTGCGACAAGATAAGCGAGACCTTTCGGGCCGAAATTGGCCGCACTAAAGACTCAGCGAACGAAGTCTGCCGTTATCTTCTTGCTGCATTGCCGTCAGCTGTCCATAGGAACATGTGGGATGTCTCTAACAAGCTTCAAGATGCCAGCAACATGTGCCGCTTCGCTTGAGACAACCTGAGCTGCTCTTAAAATAGCGAATGAAGAGGAGCTTTCCTCTTAGCTACGATGCGTCTATCCAAGCCGGAGCGATGAAGCCTGCTTTCAGACCACGTCAAACAACCCACCCCCCTCAATACGAGATCCTGATCGACCTGCTGTATAGCGGCAAGTCCCTGGGGATGTGAATATAACATTTCACAGGGCACGCCTGCCCATCGATAGACAATGATGGTCACAGCTGCCTAAGGATCTGACTCCCAGCACTATTGCCATGTATTATAAGAACTATCCCGTGTTGTTGGATATTTGACCGGAAAGCAGAATCGGCTGTCGCGTTCAAGCAAGTTGACTCGAATTTAGGAGCCTCCTCGTATCAACCAGCAGCACCCATTCAAATGACCCGAGAGCATTGACAGCATAGCTCGACATTCTGTGCATGGAGGCAGTGATACCGGCAGTCAACACATCGATATTCTCGGTTCCAACTCTACTCATGTCAACCCCTACCGCTCATGGCCTTAGCCTTACCCTTCCCTCCTAGTAGTCCCGCTATAGTCTACGCGACACTTTGGGACATGCCACCCACTATCGTACTCGCAACATCCGAATAATCCAATGATTGAAGTATATGGAGTCGGAAGCGTCCCGGCTAGCGCTACCGAAAGCTTCGACCATGGCACTTTTCGTGGGGCATGGTTACAAATCCTGGGATTGGGCTCGGGAGATGGGGCTACATTGTTGATACTAGCTGCTTCTTCGAAAACGTTAGTTGGTAGCCGCAATCGGACGCGCTGATAGTGCATCGAACGAGCAGACGGATTATAGTTATCGAGCTACAGAGGCAAGGCGAAACCGGGACAAGCGCTCCTCGAGGACACCACACAAGTCGTATCATTTATAACTACGGTAAACGAGAAGAAGTGACAGAACGTGATTGGACACGCTAGTATCAGCGATGAAAAAGGTGGTAGACGTCTTGTACATTGAAGACACTGTCTAGAATTGGGACAAGCGAACATAACAGCTAGAAGAGACTACCTACCGTTTCAAGTCGTTTGGCATTCAAGAGGTCTGCTCCCCTCTCCTACGTTTGACATACGTGCGGTCCCCAGCTCGTCCTATCTGTATTCACAAGATGAGTGGTAGTGGAGTAATAGTCGAGAAATTAAACACCAACATATTGCCCGGGACAGCTGCTAGATCCGTTCAAGTCCATTGAGTCGATCTTCGAATGTAGCACCTAGACTATGTTCATCTGGCTGGCCATGAATGGATAAGTAGAGACGCGAAGGCGCGAAACCCCGTCACCCCTTAAAAACGTCGTGAGGCTTCCTCCTTACAAATGGATTGTTTATCACGCAGAGAATACAATTCTAGATTCTTTCCTACGTAATACCAATGCTGTTCTATTCACTGTTAACATTGAACGCTTGCAAAGCCCCATCCGAATAAAGTCCCTGTCCGCAGTGAGGTCATTATGTCCGTTGTGAGTCTCCCAGCCTGTGTCCTTCGGAATACTACTACTGCCTACCCATGCCCTTCACGCAGTATTGTGAAGTTTTGAGAGAAAAAGCGGCGACGTGGAGACTGCGAGGCTTCCGCCTGACAAATCCACAGCAAATATCCGCCATCTCCCGCCAGCACTTACACCATCAGCACTCGGATACTCGACAGGCCGAAAGTTCGTCCGAAAGTTGTCAGTAATCGTAAATGCTTACCAACAACGGACAGATGAGAAGCTTCTGACACACGCTAAACTTGTACGGGCTAGTAGTTCGATGACGCTGATCCAGAATCAAATATTAATACACGTTGGCGGCATCAATGTTCGACGGCTTTTTGGGAATTTAGAGCACATATTGTTCAGAACAGGAGTGTATTCCCTATCTGGAACATCTATTTGCATATATCGTGGTCATGATCATAAACTCGCCTCTCTCCAACAGAGGCTCCGAGCTATCCGCGCTTGGCAGTCGATTCGAACAACTCAAAGCAATCTTTGGTGATCTCTATGACCCCGAAACTAATCCAGATGGCATTGTCAGTCTCGGGGTCTCTGAAAATGTAAGTGTCCCTTCCTTGGAATGGAAAGATGCGGAAAGAATATCTTTACAACGGCTCTGCTAATTCCAGTGTTTGCAGTTTATGATGCTCGAAGAGGCTGCTGATTTTGCCAACAAAAACGTATCCAGACAGCCATTTCTATACTAGTGGTAATTGATAAGCTGATTTGCCGAAGCTCAAGTTGGGATCAAAAGATTTCAGCTATGGTACCGGCCCGTGGGGTAGTCCACGTCTACGAGAAGCCATGGCAAAGCACATGAACCGTCATTTCAAACCTTTCAGCTCCATAGACCCTAAACATCTGCTCTTCGCGAACGGCGTCACCGCATTATGCAACATGTTAGGCTTTACCATCTGTGATAAGGGGCATGCAATTTTGTTGTCTCGACCATGCTATCAGGCTTTCAAGATGGACTTTGGAGGTGAAGCAAAGTTCGCCATGCAGCTATCACCTACATCTTTCTTAAAGCTGACATCCGACAGAGTCCAATGTGAATACGTGGGATTTGGCGACGTTGATCAATTTAGTCTGGAAGCAGTGACCAAATACGAGGAAGCACTCCAGGCTGCGGAACGAAACGGTACGAATATAAGAGCTTTGGTACTCTGCCATCCCCATAATCCCCTCGGACGCTGCTATCCACGCGGGGTGTTAATACAATACTTGAAGCTGTGCCAGAAGTACAAAATCCATCTTCTTGTCGACGAAGTATATGCAATGTCGGTCTATGAAGTCTCTGATCCGAAGGCTGTCAAGTTCGAGTCCATTCTCACCATAGATACGGATCAGTATATCCATCCTGACTACCTCCATTTGCTCTATGGAATGAGCAAAGACACGGCGGCAGGAGGAGTCCGGTTAGGTTGCATTTACACGAGAAACAAGGAGTTGCTCAGTGCTATGAGCATGCTGTCAATGTTCCACTGGTCAGGTAATGCAAGTGAAATGATTGGCACTCTCATGCTCGAAGACGAGAAGTGGATGGACGATTTTCTCCAATTGAGTCGCGAGCGGCTTGCTGACCGAAACAAGATGGTGCGTCAGATACTGGATGATGAGGGAATCAAGTACTATCTTGGGGCAAACGCTGGCTTCTTTATATGGGTAGATCTCAGACCCTTCTTACCGCCTGCGAGCGAGGCCAATGATGATCCATGGGCAAGAGAGACTGCTCTTACCAAGAGGCTGCTTGAAAACAAGGTTTTCATGACTAATGGGCAGGACATGTCCGCGGAAGAGCCGGGTTGGTATCGATTGATTTTCTCACAGGAGGAGCGGGTAATTAAAGAAGGATTGCGAAGGTAAGGCCGACCAACGAGTTCTTGTGGTGATATATGCTTAACCGGTGTAGGATATGTCAAGTTATAAAGGGAAAGCCTTGATATGTAGGCCTCCGTGAATACAATATTGAGGAGCAAGTTGGGGTTGTCCTTGCCTTCCCGGCCGAGAGCGAGTCTAGTGTTACCAACCTAGGGCGAAGTTCCTTGTGTTGTAAATTCATCATGACACTTCGATACGCTACTGATATGCCCTGTTTCCGGACAAATGTTATATATGTGAACTAATTTTCAGAGCACGGCTTTAACACGGCATGCACTGCCAAGGGCAATCATCAACCAAAGATTGCATTTGTGGTACCGCGATGTCCAACTTAGTGGGTTACACAACCACCGTAACACCATGGCTGCCAGTGAAACATTTAATCAGTATCTCTTACCAGCCTACTCTATCCTATTTCACAATATGCAATATGCCGTTCAGTCATAGACACATAAATACACCATCAGCATGTCCCAAGAAGTTATGGCACAGTCGACCACGGTCGAAGCTCAGCTCAGCGTTCACCGCTCTCTAAAAGATACAGCCAAAGCCCTTAAAGAAACGCGAATAGACAGACCATTTCCACCAAAAAAATTGTTACGACTGCAGAGGTCTTTAGGCTTCGTCTTCAAATGTTGTGAAGCACACCACAACCATGAACGTCATCGCTCTTTGCAGACGCTTGGATTCGCTAATCTTATTGTCTGTTGCATGTCCTTCAGTCTTAGCTCGATGCTTATCCCGGAATTCGACTTCATGATGACCTGGGCGGATGATTTTGTTCGAGCCTACGACCTAAAGCGCCGTTTATATCATCCGGAAGTTGCGGAACAAATCAAGAAGTCAGAGTATGAGATCGAGCACCGAGCTTCGCGCGATAAATTCTTAACAGGTTAGAGCACCACCACTCGCCATGCAGGATGACGAATTGCTGACATGCCGTTCACAGATTACTACAAGTATGACTTCCACCTCTACATGGGTGGGGTCCCTTCATATGTGCCGCAACCGGGGTTGAGAGAATTCAGCATCCTCTCACAGATTGAAGATGAAGGCTACATTGAGTTCCATACCCCTCAAGCCCGGTTGCTGACCGAGAACGATGTAAAGGCTATACTCAGCTTGCAAGATTTCACACCTGGCCAGATCACACTACTGTTACCTGGTAAATTGGAGGTGCAATCTTTTATCGTGATTGGTCTCACGACTAAGTGTACAAAAGCATTGAATGAGAGGCTCGCGAAACGGTCTCGGGGGAACAGCGAAACTCAACCGCATGAGCAACGTCGAAAGTCCATCGAAGGTACTTTGAATCTGACGAAGAGTGATATTGAGATGATGTCATGGCATGAGGAAGATACTGGTCCCAGTTTCTTCGTCCCTTCTACGAACATCCATCGCCCAAGCTACATCGCCGTCACGATAATCTGGGAGATTGCATGGCTATTCATTCAAAAGCACTCGTGGAACCTCGGGCACACATTGAATGATCGAGGATTCATTGAGGGGGAGCTACATGATATTCACTGATGTGCCCTCTTCCTCGCCCAGGCATATGTCTGATTCCCGACATTATATTAGTCTGGGTTGCTCATTCAGTCATGCTAATTAGGAATCCTTCCACGTCTGACCTATGAATGGGCGTCATAACCCTGAGTATATCTTGCTCTCCTACATAATATCAAGACCCCTCTCCCTGCGCGTCCGAAGATCTATACCATGGACCCCTTCTCTCGTTGAAGCAAAACCCACACAGCGTTCAGATCCAGCGGTAAGTACATATCAATATCGAAAACATTTTCTTATAATTTTGATTCATGTGAATGGCATAAGTGGTAGCACTTGCAAACCAAGCAATCTGACCTCGCCTTTTCCTATAATAAGCACCAAGTTTCCCTTAACCTCGATGATATCGCCCTGAAACCGCATGGAGGGCCCATTCATGTGTTTGTTGGACGCCGAAAACTCCATTCGGAGGAGCTTTATTCATTATTATAAGAACCACGCTCCACCTACCAAGTCTGTTCCATATCAGCATTCCAAGGGGCTATACTATTGCTATTTCAGCCGGTTCTTTTGAATATCTGCATATAAAAGACTCACTCGATCTCGATCTAACGAAGAGGTGCATCCTCAGCTACTGGCTTCGCTGCGTCACACGAAGATATATCTAGCCTTCATGAAAGTTCTGCCTATTAAGGCTGTCACAAGGCAGTCGCACATCTGTTGAATAGTATGATTTATAACAATCCACTAGTATGTCACTCACGGCTCGAACCAATGTTTCGAACTTGCGTTATGAGATACTCTTACGAAAGCTCGATCATGATTTTGCTGGCTATGGGAAAAGGCAGTCCAACCAGAAACTTGTCGAAGTCGACACCATGGAGCTACTTGTCAGTATCGCTGTGATCAATCGCACTCTGGGAAGTCTTGCTGTAGGTAAGGTATGAGATGCAATGGTTGACTGTTGGAATGCTCGTTTCATATTTCCCCGTATCACCTTGGAGCCATCGGGCGATGTCTGTCAGCAAATGTAAACCGCAAATATGGACTATATTGGCTCTGGAGTTAGCGACAGGGTAGTTGTTATGAAGCGAAATATGTGTAAGGTTTATTCATTCAAGCTACAATGGGCCTAGGCTTCACTGAACCTCATCAGCTATTATTCGCTTTGATCATCCATCATCAAGTCATCTTCGTCCTCTACGTTGCCAGTCACATCCTTATTCAGGCCAACCTTGCCTCTCTGGTTCCCCTTTCCCTCCTTCTCCCTCCTCGTCTCTTCCTCTATCCTACCTTCCTCCACGATCTTATTCTTCTCCTCCCGCTGCTTCCTCATACCCTCAACAAAAGCACCCAAAGGCGTCTCTTGAATGGCTACATCATTAAGAAAGTTATCGACGCCTTCCCTATCGCTAGGGCCAAAAGAAACTTGCGCTCTGCGGCTTTCGATATATTGTGCGTTGGCAGAGAGTTTCTGCAACAACAAAGAGATCAAAGCGTTCAATTTGGCGTTCTTAGTCCCTTTCCCCTCTCGCACAGATTTTGCATTGGCGTTTTTGTTACCACGGGACGGTACCGCGGACGCGGACTTGAGCCATCGTTTCATTGTCACAGAAGGTGGTATTATGAGCTCGGGAAAAGCAATGTGTTTCGCCCAGCACCCAAAGAATTCGGCAAGAAGCTCCTGCACCTGCTGGCCTAGACCGTCTTGGTAAATGCGTGTACGAATGTATGTTTTTGGTGCCCGCAGCGATACTGAGAAATCCAGTGGTGGTAGTGTCGATGGTTTGGGCGGTTTGGAGAGATCGGGAGAAGCGAGCACCTCGAGTAAAGGAGGAGCAAGAGGGATGTAAGTGTTAGTCGTACGGGAAAGCCGGAGGAGTGATCTGGTAAGATGGAAGCGGAGCGGAAAGTAGGTAGGCGTGGGAATGAGACGAAGGGCACCAAGCGTAATCTGTACCAAAGGATAGATCAGTGGGTGCAATGGCGAGTCGGAGGATCTTTTGAGAGTCAGATTTGTGATTGGCGAGCAGTTTGTGGAAAGGACGCGGGACCAGAAGTCAAGTGAATGAGTATATTGCCAGTTATAGATGGTTTTATACGATTCCTTCGTGGGGTGCGTAATACTAGTGCGGAGATGGACGGCTAATTGACGAATATACACGAATCCCGTGGTATAGCCTATGTTAGGATCTAGGCCCCAAAGTTCGGCCGCTGAATTCTTCATCAAGTGTATTCCAGGCAGACTGTGGATGTTGGTGATACGACTGCCCTTGACTAGGCCTTGATACGTCGTTTTCAACACAGCTTCACGAAGAGAAGCGTCACTGATGAGGGTAAGGCGTCTTATGAGCAGGAACGCTGTGATGCGAGTAGCTTCATCGCTTGATGAATCCGACCATATCTCAACGATTGCCTTTATCAGAGCCTTGAGGACCTTCTTGAATGAGAGAAGGTACGGCAGTAGTGGAAGCAGCGAAGACAGTGTGAGCTTTATGGTTGGGGAGTCTGAAAGAGTCTCCATCAGATGATGTATCGAAGAAGCGTAAGTCTTTAGTAATGGGGTCAAGGTTCGATATTTCTTTGAGTCTGTCGCAATGCGCACTTTACCAGATGGAGTTTCCTTTGCTGGTAGATGGTGAATGAGAACCTTTGAGACGTGCTCCAGTGCGGTCACAAGCAACTCATGATACACCTCCGGGCTCGAGATTAAGTATTTGTGCTCTTTGTCATCCTCGGAGTTGGTATAAGCGGCAGCTCTGAAGGCCAAGACCACTTGACGCATAGCACGCAATGAATGCTGTTCGGACATAGCAGCCTTCCATTTGCCCACCATGGCCATTGTAACTTCGGATCCATCGTCAATGTCCGAGTCTTCTCCTTTTTCTTCTCCATCACCCTGTGTCTTCCGTCTTTTCTTATTCGTTGCTTCTCCTTCACTCATTTCGTCTATTGGGTCCGCGTCTTCGTTGAAGTTCAGCAGCTCCGCATCATTCTCCTTCAGGTATCTATAGAACTCCGGGTCCTTATCAGCCAAAGCATCAAGATCTTCCTTATGTGTGTCAAGTCCATCTTCTTCGCCTGACTCGAGCCCGTCGTTGCTCGGAGCAGAGCTAGCATCTTCATGTTCACTCGTATCTGACCTGTCATCGTCTTGCCCACGCTTTCTTTTCCCGGTCTTCTGAGGGGTTCTATTCGTGCTGTCTGTCGGCTTTGCCCTCTTCTTTTGCTCAGGTAGATTGAAGCCGCCTTGGAAGAATTCATCCACGCTCATTTTGCTTAGGTCTTTTCTAGCTCCTCCATTATCTACCCTAATCAGATCTTTAACGGTCTGGTCATCATGATCGGACACTTTCGCTCTATCAGCTACTTTCCGAGCTTCCTTCTTAACCTTGATCTGTTGGCGCTGCTTGATTTTGGCGGTCTCTTTACGCTTATCGATAGTATCTTTGAGATGGTTCTTCTCGAATTTTTTTGTGGACTTTTTCGTCCGCCCAGGCATGTTGGAAAAAGGCCGCAGAAAAGGCTCAGTTACATGGGATCTGATGTGGGCAAATTCATAGCCAGACCATTGTGAGAAACCTGTGTTATTCGCATGTTTTGCCTGCCATTGAAAGATTTGGTGGAAGAAGAATAGTACCAAGCAATGCCAAGATTTCGAACTTGCGGAAGGCGGGGGTCGACATATCAACGGGCGCCCATTCGGACGCCGCAAATCAATATCAATCTGGCTTCATCACTATCTTACAGGATTCCTCCTGAGTATCCGAGCAGGATGATCTGGCGATAGCAGTGAATATCCACTTGGATTTAGGCGACCTCTGCAGTCTGGCTTACTTTCGCATCTGCGCTCTGTACAGATACTGCAAGTCATGCATGATTGCTCGCTACGGCTTGTATGGTGTAAGTCCTTTTTTCCATTGCTGTCGCATACTGATCTGATATCGTGATATGGAATAGTAACGATATGTTGCTTGTGCATCACGCTTCGCGCAAGCAACCTCGAGAACAAAGACTATGATGCTCTCAATGAACAATCGGTAAGAGGGGAGTCAAGCTTTACTGCGGAAGACAACGCCGAAATTGTCACCCAGTTGCAGCGGGATGGAGGAGCTAGTGGTGGTTGGAGTCAAGGTAGGCGAAAATGTCTTTATATCAAAGACTGAGACTGAGACGCCTACGCAGCAGCCTTCACGGTCCAGGAAGCCCTTCGAATACTTCAACCGCTTCAACCACCTCGAAGCCGCCTCACAGGTTTCGATAAAACATCCGGTATATTGGGGACGACCATGTACTATGCAAAGGAGGCGTTTGTACTGTTATTTATGAATGGACCTCCCAAGGATGACTACCTAGATCCGCGCCCCAACATACCCAAACTCAGCAAGCCCCTAGCGCAGGCTGTGACGCTGTTGGAAAGTGCAGCTCATGAGAAAGAGCCGGATGCAATCTTCTTATTGGCTGAGATGAACTTCTTTGGAAATTATACGCACCCACGGAATTACACCGAGGCGTTTCGACGATACCACGAGTTGGCATTGCTGAACGGTAATAGTTCAGCGCAACACATGGTAGGGTTTGTGTACGCAACTGGTCTCGGCGGAAGCGTGGAACGGGATCAGGCAAAAGCATTGACGTACCACACGTTTGCCGCTAAAGGGGGTAACACAAGGGCTCAGATGACAATTGGCTATCGACACCATACGGGATTGGGGACGCCGAGGAATTGCAACGAGGCCGCACACTGGTATAAACAGGTGGCTGATAAAGCCATCGCGTTTTCAAGATCTGGCCCGCCTGGCGGACAGGTACTACAGGAGGATGCCTACAAGATTGCGGACGAGCTTGGAGGTGTGTATGGGGAAGGGGCAAGTGTCGTCAGCTCCGGGGTTGCTGCCAACAGGGCTGGACCGAATTCGGATGCTCACGCTGACTTCGATGATGTCCTGGAATACTTGGATCTCATGTCAAGGAAAGGGGAACTGAAGGCTACTTTCAGTCTTGGTCAATTGCATTACAAAGGATCACGAACAATGAGGAGGAATTTGAAGATTGCAAGAGCGTATTTTATGACTGTCGCCCGAAAATACTGGCAAAAAGACGGCTCCATAAGAGAAGAGGATCAGGGAATTGCCAAGATCGCTTCCAAAGCGGCCGGTTACATTGGGAGGATGTTCTTGCGCGGCGAAGGGATGGAGCAGAGCTACGAAAAAGCGCTAACTTGGTTTAGAAGAGGTGTAGTGAACGGGGACGCCTTGTGTCAATACGAGCTTGGGTTGATGCATCTGCACGGTTTGGGGGTACGCAAAGATCCACTGTTAGCTGGGGACTACTTCAAGGAATCTGCAAACCAAGATTTTGCGTCTGCGCAAGTCAATATGGGCCAATTATTCCTCGACCAAGGCGACATCACTACAGCCACACGCTTCTTCGAGCTTGCCGCCCGACACGGCCACATTGAGGCCTTTTATCATTTGGCCGAGATTAGCAACAATGGAGTAGGTCGTGAGAGATCGTGTGGTATGGCAACGGCATACTATAAGATAGTTGCCGAAAAAGTGGAAAGCATACACTCCTCATTCGATGAAGCGAACAGGGCTTACGATGATGGCGACACCGAGGCCGCATTGGTGATGTATATGATGGCTGCTGAGCAAGGCTACGAGTATGCTCAGGCGAATGTCGCGTACCTCCTTGACGAGTATAAGTCAATTCTTTCCCTGGATTCACTAATTCCATGGAAGAAGCGTCGGTCTTCTCTCCTTCGCAATGCAGTACTTGCTTTGATCTACTGGACACGCTCCGCAAAGCAGTCGAACATCGATTCCATGGTCAAGATGGGTGATTATTACCTAGGCGGCTACGGTATCGAAGCGGATATAGAGAAGGCAGCTACCTGCTATCAAACCGCCGCCGAGAGCCATCAGAGTGCTCAAGCATTGTGGAACCTCGGCTGGATTCATGAGAACGGTATTGGTGTCGAACAGGATTTCCATCTTGCGAAGCGGTTCTACGATCAAGCATTGGAGACAAATCAGGAGTCATACCTACCAGTCAAGTTGAGCCTGACAAAGCTGCGAATGCGAAGTTTCTGGAATACAATAACGAATGGGAAGGTCAACTCTATCCAATCTGAGCCAGGTTCGTCCTCCTACCCGATTCCCTGCAAGCAGCACCGACTAACCGTGTCCAGAACCCAAAAAGGACTGGTCATTCAGCGAATGGCTCTCCACCTTCCTTGAAGACCCTCACCCCTACTACCACGGTGCTGAAGATGACGACATAGACTATGATGACCCTAGCCTCCCCGGTAGCGACGACTCATACTATGATGAGCTCGACGAAAGTATTCTTGAAAGTCTTATCATCGTCGGCATAGCTGCTGCTATAGCGTTTCTCGTATACTACCGCCAGCAGCGGCAGACGAATCACAGACGGGACATTGAGAGGCGGCAGCAGGAGGTCGCTGGTGGAGGCGTCGCACAAGGTGATGCTGGTGGCATTCCGATGGAGCAGAGGTTACCGGGACAGCAGGCTGATGGAGGTTTCTTTCCTCCAGTAGATGACCCGAATTTTGGGCAGTGGGTTGCTGGGGGTGTCGGGCATTAGGGTATACAGCGCTGGTGTTGGGGCATCATTGACACTGTAATTATTCAGAGACTGATAAAAGCGATGCATATGCTGTAGTTCTCTGGTGATAAGTGGCTTGAGCTACAGGCCCATACTCTAAGGGTTTATACGATTTTGAGCCTCAAAGTTGCGGCCAATGGTAATCACCCAGCTTCGCCCCTGCTTAGCGTGTTCTGAGAAAGGCGGGAAAGAGCAATCCGATTCAGCCCCACTCAATGTCATTTGCATTTTTTTCTTTGTATTGGCAGAGTTTCTCGCCGGTTTCATTTGGCTAATGTAGCAAGCTGACCCTATTTAACCTTGATCAGAGGTACGCAGTTAGCACCTTCGTGCCGCCGAGCCCCCAGTATGTGAAGGATATTGCGGCTTAGGTTTCCACAGAGATCATTGCATCGATTTTGTCGGTCATCTATATATATATCATGGTGAATACTTGTACATCCTACTATCATGTCCTCGTGCTAACTTGATGATAGCCTCTACGAGTGCTATATGAGCCGGATGATAAGGCTGGGGAAGTAGCTCGGGTTGAGTCAATTTCTCACCGATCCTCAAATACCGTCCAATCTGCTGACTTGCTTGAAGCATCATTGCGGTGCATGGCCTGAATCCTCGCAGCGTTCCTGAAGCAGACCATGCATGGGACACATGGAGAAAGCCTCCCAGTGACAAAGGAAGGCTATGGCTTCAAGAGGATTTACCCAAATATGCGCCTTACGCTCGGATTTTCCTTTACCAGTACAACTCCAAATTGGTCTACGGAGGCGACAAAGCCCGTTTCATTGACAAGGCAAATGATCTCCTAGAAGCTTTACGGATAGAACGCAAGAAGGTTGTCTTACAGCCACTATCATTGACTGTTAAGCTGATATTGCCAAGGATGCAAAAAGACCTCTGATCTTCTTGGCTCACAGTCTTGGTGGTATTCTAGTGCGACAGGTACTGGCTTCATGTGCTTATCAGTCGACTGTTAGAGCTGATCTTTGGGGCTTAGGCGCTTGTGAACGCTCATAGCAATCCAAATTATAATATAATCCGTACATCGACGTAAGTCGCTTCTTTTTCATTTAAT
Organism: Cladonia squamosa; assembly: GCA_947623385.2. Taxonomy (NCBI): domain Eukaryota; kingdom Fungi; phylum Ascomycota; class Lecanoromycetes; order Lecanorales; family Cladoniaceae; genus Cladonia; species Cladonia squamosa. Next base: position 93,255 of record OX392381.1, read on the forward strand.
GTATGGATAGAGTCATTGGATTTACTGGCAATAAGGACCGGCCTTGCTTTCTTTGGGACACCCCATGAAGGTGGAGATGAGAGACTAGTAGCACTCGGCGCAGCCGCGGCCCGCATTGCTTCAGCATTGCATGTACAGCCCTCGAATGATTTGGTAGAGACTCTGAAGAAGGGTTCTTTATTTTCTGATCTTCTCGCCGAACAATGGAGACATCATTTAGAGTCTTATCAGTTGGTCTCCTTCTGGGAAGGCATCGGAGATGTAGGTCTTAAAACAGATTCTCCAAGTATTGAGCTAATTTTGGCTAGATCGTTCCAAAGAAGAGTGCCACGTTCGGCTTGTCTGGCAGTAGAGAGAATGTTGTCAGGCTAGAGGCAAGCCACAGCGACTTGTGTCGTTTCGATGAACATGACGACGATAACTCTAAGCTTGTCTTAAATAATATTGAAGACCTTTATGAGCATGCTATCTCGACATGTAAGACCTCGGGATCTGTAACCTAGAGGTGAGTAGTCTCGTCAACTGAATAAGAACATATAGTGCATAAATTCGATGTACGCGAAGCACTAGAATGGGTGTCCCGTATACCTTATGAACAGCACCATAACACCAACAAATCTGAAATCCTCCAAGGAACCGGCTTGTGGCTCTTCGAACAAAAGGTCTTCATAAAGTGGAAGCGGGATAACCGTTCAACTATCCTCTGGCTGCATGGGATACGTGAGTTTATATGCCATGCCTTTACCCCTTGAAGCAATCTAACAACAACAGCTGGCTGTGGCAAAACGAAATTAGTGTAAGGCACAATTGATCTGCATGACAGATATGCAGACTTAACAAGCTGACATTTCTCTTGATTTAAGGTCCCTTGTGGTCGAGGAACAACGGGAAGCTTTAGATAAGCTTCAAGCCTTAGCATTCTTCTATTGCAATCGAAACGATGCGGAGCGTGAACGGGCCAACCCTGAGGGCATCTTGCGTAGTATCGTGAGGCAGCTATCTATCCCCGGACCCGATGCACGACTTCCCAACTTTGTAGCTGCGAAGTATACAGAGCGACAGCGCAACCATTTCGCGGATGGCCCTTTGCGGCTGGACGAATGTGTCGATCTCATTATCAAATTAACGGAGCAATACACCAGTACGACTATTGTCATTGATGCTCTGGATGAGTGCGAAGTCACTACGCGGCACAATTTGCTGGCGGGTTTAAGCAGCATAATGCAACATGGCTCGTCAACGAAGATATTTGTGTCCAGCAGAGACGACAAAGACATCACTCTAAAGCTACAAGAACTCCCGAATCTGTACATCAAGGCTTCAAATAATGCTAAAGATATAGATCGATACGTCCATTTCAAGGTCGAACAAGCTGTGGCAGATGGGCGACTCCTCGATGGGAATGTTTCATCAAAGACTGTCCGTCAAATTATCAGAACGTTAACGGATAAAGCACAGGGAATGTAAGCACTGCAACGGCAAACAGATAGGCAATATATGTAGGTATCGGTACTAAACAGTATGATTAGGTTCCTTTGGGTCACTTTGCAGCTACAAAACCTCTGTAGCCTCAGGCTGCATGTCGAAGAAGATCTGTTAGCGGAACTTGGTAGACTTCCAGAGGACTTAGCAGACACTTACGCCCAGGTCTTCGAGCACGTCGGAAGGCTAGCGCCGCAGAGCCGTGTCATTGCTGAGAGATCACTAAAATGGTTGCTGTGTCAAGCCGGAGAGTTTTCAGAAGCGGAATTCCTGGCTGCTGTTTCCATTGGCACCGAACGAGAATCTTTCAATCTTACTAAAGAGACTATCCTCTTCATCTGTGGGAACCTCGTCATGTTCGACCAAGAACTCGAGGTCTTTCGATTTGCCCACTTGTCGGTACGAGAATACCTCGAGACTCAACCCAATTTTACGCTCAGCGTAGCCCATGCTCTTGGTGCTGAGATAAGTCTTTTGATTTGTTTACAGAGATATACTGAGCTTACAGCCAAATGCGCACGTACTTTTCGCCCATATGCATTCGTGTACTGGCTATATCACTGTCGAGAAGCGAAGAAATCGGGCTTGGGTAGTCTTCTTTATCAGTTGCTTGAAGATTTCCTTCACGTACAGGAAGGGACGAATCTGTTTTACGCCGCGTGGGCTCGATCTATGCCTAGACTGAGGCAGGCGAGCAAGGGTACGAGTGGCAGTACGCGTGGTTACTGGCGTGATTGGGTTGTTGACGACTGGGGTAGGGAGTCGGATGACGAATCGATAGATGTCCTGGATGGCGAGGAGTGGCTGACGAGTCTCAATGCATGGGGCTCGAGATTAATAAGCAGAAAGGAGGACCTGATACCAGACTCCATTCTTGGTGACCAAGACTTTCCATTCGGCACAGATAAGACGGAACGGGGGATGGGTAGCGATGCGTGGAGATTCCGCTCCAAGTTAAGAAATCGAAGGGAGGATCTGATTCTGAACTTCATTCTGAGTGACCGAGACTGCCCATACGATCCTACATTTGCAGCATGTTTTCTCGACCTACCCGAGATTGTTGAGCATAATCTACAATCGGTGCTTTCCAGCTCAGCGAAGGAAGTGGGAGTTTCAGCGAGTGACAATATAAAAGTATTGAAACGGCGGAATCTACGATCGGTGCTTTCCAGCTCAGCGAAGAAATTGGAAGTCTTAGCGAGTGACGACATAAAAGCATTTGAACGGCGGAATATGTACGGAGAAACATACCTGCATGTGGCATGTCATAGGGGATCATCTAAGCTCTTGCGCTTGATGCTCCAATACCCAGTCCCTATCCACGCCATGGATATATTGAGCAGGACCGCTTTACATTATGCAATTCATCCCCGTGGTTTGGTCTCGTTTCAACCGGCAGGATGGACTGAGACTGTTCGTAATGCGCATGACCCGGCAAATGCCGCTGAGAGGATCGCCATGATTGGTTTATTGATAGAGAAGGGGGGCATCATTGATGCAATTGACTATATTGGGGAAACCGCTTTGCACCGTGCGAGTCATGCGAACTTTTGTACCCAGGCGCGGTTCCTTCTTGACCACGGAGCTTTTGTCGATGCAAGGATTCCTAGAGGCCGAACACCACTGCAGCTAGCAGTCGAAAAAGGAAATACTACTATTGCTCAGCTTTTGCTGCAGCACAAGGCTGATATGGAAGCCAGAGACTCGAATGGAAAGACACCACTGCAGCTAGCAGTCGGAAAAGGAAATACTGCTGTTGCTCAGCTTTTGCTGCAGCACAAGGCTGATATGGAAGCCAGAGACTCGAATGGAAAGACGCCACTGCTTCGGGCAGCCGAGTTAGGGAGTATTGCTGTTGCTCGGCTTTTACTGCAATGTAAGGCAGATATGGAAGCCAGAGACTCGAATGGAAAGACACCACTGCTTCGGGCAGCCGAGTTAGGGCATACTGCTGTTGCTCAGCTCTTACTGCAATTTAAGGCAGATATCGAAGCCAGAGATGAGTATAGGAGAACAGCCCTGTTCCAAACAGCAAAAGAAGGACATATAGATACTGCTCGCTTCTTATTTCGGCTTGGAGCAGACATCAATGCGAAGGATTCGTGTGATGTAACGATCCTGGCGGAGAGCCTTCTTAGGAGACAGGAGGCCATGGCTCAGATGTTGATCGACAAGGGTGCAAGTGTGAAAGAATTGGACATGTCCGGTAATACGGTGTTGCATTATGCCGTAGGTTCTAGGCTAGGAGCCATGATTTCTAGGCTCCTCGAGATGGGAGCTTGTAAAGATGAGACCAATGTTTATGGCTCCACCCCACTCCATGTGGCGATAGACCCTTATAGTACTTTTCCCGGAACCTGGTATGGAAACAGTAAAGCCCCTCCAATTGTCCAACTTCTAGTTGACACTGGAGCCGATGTAGAGATGAGCGACGATGGACGTCGGACACCGTTGCACCTAGCCGCCAAAATGGCAGACGAGGCTAGTATTCAGATTCTTTTGGATCGAGGAGCGAACGTGAAGGCTGAGGATAGGAAGGGACTGCTGCCGCTCGATCATGCTGCTCTATCTGGATCATTACAGGTCTTTTCAATTTTGTTTGAAAGATGGTCTAAGGTCATGGCAGAAAGCGGCGAGTGTGCAGTTGAGACATGGTTGCGCCAGGCCGCGAAACCGGTAAATGCGTTCAATAAAGTCAATTTTGAGATACTTCCGATATGGAGAACCATGAGCATCGAGGATCTTGTCGAGTTCACGACTCCAAATTCCAAATTCCGGAAAAATTGGGTTGAAAAGGGTAGCACATGGTACAGGGCAAGGCTAATTGTAAGAGAGATGCGAGCCCGGCGCGAAGCTCAAAGGGGCCACAGCAATCCATTACCAACTATTGGCTTGACTGCTTCAGAACACTCACACTTCCCTTCTCTCACACACCGCAGCAGAGAGCCGAAAACTTAACCCCCTTCACCACTTCGATGGACCGACAAGACAACAACAACAACTACCACCACCCCTACCTCTCCAAACCCATCACCAAATCTACGCCCTCCGTCCCACCCACCACCAAGCACCAAAACACCACAACGTACCCATCAAAGACCACTTCAACCTTAACTCTAGCAGCGCCGTACCCACCTACCCCTCCTCCCTCACCAACTCGCCCACCCCTCACCAACGATCCACCACCCTCTCAATCAACATTCTCAAACCTGGAGTCCGAATAGAGATCCCCCAGCGCTATCTGGGGAAAATTGAGATGGGCAGGAGAGACGCTCGGATGGCATGAGAATCAGACGAGGGATGCTGAGAAGGGAAGGGAGTAAGTTGGGAAGGACGGAGGAGGGTAAGATGATTATGCAGGGGTGTTTACTGGTAGTGGTAGGAATGGCTATTGGTAGGGCATTTGATGTTGTGGTGGTGCGTGAGGGTGTAGAGTACGAAAGTAAGTGGGTTATCTTGGATCGGTTTGCATGCTGGTGCCGAGGGTGGGAGATATGTAATCGCTCTATATATATGTAGTTGGTTCTTTTGGAGTACGGTGACAAAGGATGGGGGATCTGGGTGGCGTTAGTTCAGAGTAAACTGGGATCGTAATGATGAGTGGAATATAGGTAAATATTTCGATTATAAATCTTCAATGCTGGAAACATGTGTCATGTTGAAGGAACACTATCCATTCAATATAATTATCTGCGTAATGATCTTCGGTATTTTCCCTTCCACTCACATAACCCTCTTAATATCAACATACCCATGCTCAAATCCAATCCCATATTTTCAAACACATACCTCCCGCCCAATATCCATACCCCCTCTAAATTCACAAAATCTCCACCGAAAAAATAGCCTTCTTCCCATCCTCCACCATCCCCAAAAACGCCTCCAACTCATCATCTTCATCGATACCCCAACTCCCCCCCTCATTCCCCCCTCCCGTTGTCGCAGGCGGTTGCACGCCCTCAATCTTCCCCACGCGTGCATCCGGATTCCCCTTCAGCCCAGACCTATTTAATGCCAAGATTCTTAGATTGGCGACAGTGTGAGGGGGGTGGAAAGTGTCGAGCCACATTTTCTTAGCGGAGGAGAGGTTTTTGAGGGGGGAGGTGGGGGAGATGCGGAAGTAGACGGGTATGGCTGAGGGTATGGGAGGGGTTTGGAGGGTAAAGGAGGTGTAGTTCTGGTTGTTGTGGGGTTGTTGGGGGAGAGAGGCTGCTTGGAGGAGGGAGGGGTCGATTTGCATACCGCTGTAATCGTAGGGGGGGTAAGAGGCTGTGGCTAGAGCTTGGGATGCGAGTGTTGACATGCCGTCTGCTGGTAGAGATGTGTCAATTCTGTCGTCCTGAAAGTCGATCATGGGAGGGTTGGCTCTCATGCTATGTCGTGAGGAAGATTTATTTTGGTCCGTATTGGGTTGTGAACCAGCTGATCCAGAGGCCCTTGATGTTGAAGATGAGTTTGCGGTAGCTTTGTTGATAGAGACATCTCCACCCGGAATGAGGCTTTTCCTCAACCTCGTAGGATCCTTCTTGGTTTGGTCGTCTCGATGACGCTTCTGCACGTCACAGGCGATCGATTCGAGAGACTTTAGTTTGGCATTATAGTCTGGATCTGTGCTTTGGTCCCCAAGCTTTTCTTGTATAAGTGGCGATTCGGAAATCCATTTGGCCTTAAGATTATCCCAATATTCTCGAGGGACTTCAAGCTTGCTTGTGAAGTGGTCAGCCTTGAGAATAGCGTCAAAGGCTGCTCGTATTTGTCGCCCCTCCTCTGGGGTGACGCCGAGGATGTTCTTCGCGTCGGTAATTGTAACACGATTGCTGACCGTACGGAGCTTCTTCGTGACATCCATACACAACAGATCAAGCGCCATTGGCTTTTGAGTTTGGTTTACGCCAGCTGCGTCAGGGCCCCAGAAGATTGGCTGTAGATGAGCCATGCGGCTAACGAGTTCCTCTTTGCAGGTTTTCCAGGTGTCCGGACCGCAAAGAGTCTTCTTAATCACGTTATGGGTGCGACAGATGGATTCGAAAGTCTCGCGCAGCTCTTGATATAGGGGCTTATCAAGACCAAGTTCTCTTTTGCACTCTTCCATTGTCAACTCTGAAGGATACCGTGGTGGTTGTACTGGATCCGGTGGAAGACCAGCCCATACTTTTGTTCGTCGTCGCCGAGTCCTGGTTCTGAAGCGTTCTTCACTCTCTGCTGCAATGCGAGCTTGTCGAGCCTCTCTCTTTGCTATGATTTCTGGTGCTAGCTCTGGCTCTGGTGATGGAGTCCTGACACGCTTCTCTGCAGTTGCCCCGTTGCCATCTTGTTGAACATTCTGATCTGACAACTCTTCTAATGCATCTCTTTTGCGTTTCTTGTTGCTATTCTTATTGGCCTCCCGCAACAGGAGTCCTTGTTCCTTGCGCAGCTTCGTGAGTTCACGCTCCTTGACATCCCAGCCTTCGTTTCTTAGAATAACAAGCATTTGCTTGTTGGGTGTATTGACCTCCCATAGCTCTCGAATTCGTGCTGCTAGAGACGCCTCCTTGTGGGCGGGACGGTGCTTGGCTGGAAAGCCCCATTCTTTGAAACGGGCTTGGAAGGCTCGTTTGCTGTGTACCAATGGTCAGCGATGTTCACGAGTGGATTGAATACGGTACAGAGCAAGTCGCGGACTCGACGGAGGCGTGAGCGGGAGAGTACAGGAGGCGAGATACCTTGGGGTGAAGTTCTTGTCGTCTCGGAAGTGGGCAATGATTTCCTCTAGAGACTTGTTCTCGGTTATGTACATATTGAAGCACTCTTCACGCTTGTTGTCCCATTCGTAAACCATCTTGAATCGTATTGACTGGTTGCTGAGAGTACTGCTGTTGTTGAGTTGAGTTACCCACTGCGTATGTGGATTCGGTGGGTGAACGTAGCTATTCTATGCCTTCAGTACGGAAGCCAAGTTGGGGAGTCGAACTTCGGCCTTGGCAGCGCCGACCCTCCATCATACGATTAGACCAACGCTACATGTAGTGTTCTTGCTTGATGCCTTAGCAGAGTATACATTTCCTACACAGATTTATCTCAACAGGCATGACTTTGAAGGAGTAATTGTGGACATTGACTGATTAAGTTGTGAGCCCTGGCGACCATTGTCAGAAAATACTAATATATCGTCAAAGCTATCACAAGATCGCGTTACTAGACCCTTCTGTAACTCATAGCATATATCCAGTGAGTGCATTCAGTGTCTTTTGAATGAATTGGGAATATGTACAACAAAGTAGAGACAATGATTAGCTATTAAATCCAAGGATCCGTCAAACCCGCCTATACATGAGCAAATTACCCCCATTGGGTTACAAATCTCCTCCAGATCCCTAGGGTACGGGATCAAACTGCCGTCAGATGCCCAGCAGCGCCAAAACGCCTTGCTTGCAACACGATAGTGCCATCCATGCATACATGTTAACACATATTGACCAAACAATTAACCTCAAAATGTTCCCTCCCATCTTCCATCAAGGATCATAGTTCTTGTAAGCACAACTGCAGAAGTCCGTCGATGGCTCAACCGTATATCCATCAGTAACCCTGCTGCCTACAACCCCATTATCTGTGTTATAGCATGCCGGCACGTCCTCACCGCCACCAATACTCTGCGTCGCATCGACCGCAAAGTCCCAATTCGCGAAAACGCCTCCTGCTGCGGCGCCTGCTGCTCCACTTGTTGCTGCTGCCGCAGGTGAGGACGTAGAGGCACTGGAAGAATTTGCGGGGTAGGATTTTGCACGCTTGGTGTAGAGGTCTGCCGAGAATTGTGTGGTGTTGTAGAAGCACTTGACGCTGAAAGAAGGAAAAACTTGTTTTTGTACGGTAGTAGTAAAGGTGTATCGTTCTGTTGACGTGTCGGCGTCGAGGAGGGTAAGGGAGGCGTTGGAAAAGTCAATAGCGAATGGGTTATCGGTTGAAGAGATGGTGAATGTGGAAGGGGAGGTGGAGTTTATAATCCAATTGAATGTCGCTTCGGCGTTCGTAGGGGAACTTGCATAGGTTACAGAAGGTTCGCATTTCCAGGCTAAAGGGTTGGACGTGCAGTTGGTGGAGGTACTGTCAAGGAACGTTGTGAAGGTCCATGAGCCAGCAGGGAAGGGGCCGGTGACGGACGGAGATGAGGTATTGGAAGGGGCTGCGGCGGATGAAGAGCTGCTGCAGGTACGCGTCAATAGGATGGATGCAGAGGTGAGGGATTTTGAAGGGTGCATCCGTGCGTTTCAGATGGATACGTACCTGCTGGGTTTCTTGCGCAGACCTACTACGAGGCCAACGACAAGGGCTATGATGCATGCGATGACAATGAAGGCAATCAGACATATCCTCTTCCAACCACCTCTTTGCGCTACGTAGGCGTTATCTCTTAGGTCTTGAAATTTTTCTCCTTTTGGCCCGGTAACATCCCACATACTGTACTGAGGTGGCCTTGATCCATTGCTGTATCTTGGAGGGTCCCCGAGGAATCTGTTTCTGAAAGGACGATTATGTGTCTGTGCTTGTGCTGGTATGGTCGGCGGCGCACTGGAATCCTCTGCTATAATAGACAATCTGTGATCGAGAGAGCTGGCTCGGGAGCCAGCTCTGCTTCTCCTGGGACCATTGGCCGAATGGCGCGGTAGAGACCGGTCACTAAAGTTGGGAGAGCCAACGAAGTCCATTGATGTGGTGAGCGTTTGTGCTACATTGGAAAGTAGATAGATTTTCGGGCAGAGAGGAAGTGTGTGTTGGTGTAATTAAGAATAGAGATCAAAGATAATAGAGGATAGATACCTTGAAGCAGTATGGACATGGAGGACTGCTAAAGATTTTGACAGGTGTGAGTTGCCGAACAGCCCCCCATCCGTTGACTTTCCGTCCAATGCTCGTAATACCGCCGTAATGCTGCTGGGGGGGTGGTGGCATCGAAGACTGTTGCGTTCATACCGCTACGCCGTTCGGAAATCTCCAGCTGGGCAATGACAGCCACTAGGATTAGCAGCTACGGTCCTACACAGTATCTGCAGAGAACTACTGGTGCACTGGCAATTATTACCCAATTTCGTTCGATCGCCGATGGGGGCCAGTGATAGGTCCTTCCTTCCATTAAAGTCCATTAAAGCCCATTAGAGTCCCCCTAAAGCCCTTACCACCTCTTAGCACGAGCCCGCTTACCCACGTGAGCTCTAGGGGCCCCTGTTAGGTCCTGCTAGGGGTGTTCGTTCGGGTCCGTCTAGGGGAGAGGCACCCTTCAGTCCGGTAACCAGGCAACCGTCTCCCACGCCAGCTCAACTTAATCCAACTCAATCTAATAGGTTCCAATAAGCGAGTAAAGCCGAGATCTCTCAACTAAATTCCCAGTTATGACCTCTCGCATATGTACGTGCTATATTATGTACATGTCATACCTTCTTTCATCTGCATCATGCAGCTTCCTGCAGGCCATATCATTCTCGCTTCGACCTACTCACCGAACAACACTTCCATCACATCTCCGGATTCTGGACAGTATCTTGCGCATACTGAATAGAGGTATTTGGATTGGATGGATTACCTCAGTCCGGGAAAGCATTCTTGGAGTCATTGTCTTTGTTGATCCTTTCTGGATACATCACCGCACTCTCATAACAAATGAAGTCTGTGGATTGACGCAAATTATGCTGATTGCTCACTATCCGAGTCCTAACCATGATTTGTGGGAATATTCGGCACGCTACTGCTAATCTAGTAATATTCAAAATGCTGAGGATTGTCCATCAGAGCCTTATATATTTCGATATGACAAATCCTCGTCAGGATGCAAAATCGAGCATTGACGGCTAGGAGCCAACGCGACTTGTTCTAGGGTCATCCTCTCTGTATCATATGCGTTCATAGATCATCCAAGTTTCTGGAGATCCCAAGATGCCGCAAACGGGATTTTTGATTGGGTTTTCCCTTTGTTCGTTCTTGGTCTCATTTATGAAGGCATCCGTGTCAAGTGTATATTGTTGTTCGTCTCCAGCTTTAATATCTATCTTTTCTCCAAATAGACCTCCAGCGTGAACGAAAGAAATCCTGATGTTAGTCGTCCAATTCTGACCTAATCAGGAGAGGTGTCCTCGGGGCCAGTGATTGTGGGTTGATCAGTGAATGTGAAATACTGCGACCTATAGTTAGGAAGGATAGAGTCGGTAGGATGGCCAGACCGAGGAAGAATGCCAAAGTTGGGTCTTCGGCTTCTTTCAAACCGACCAAGAAGCAACAGCCACAACAAAAGCCCACAGATCCAGCTCCCAGATACGAACTTAGGCAGCGCAATACACGATACGGCGACATAGAGAACTCTCACACGTCCTCTGATGATGAAAAGCTAGAGCTCAAAGACCCATCTGTAAAGCCCAGGCGAGGGCGACCCAAGCGTGCAAATAATCATATCCAGCAACCCAATCCTTTATCCGGAGAAGGAGAGGAAGGAAATGCCGGTGTTCTACAGCCTGAAACATCAAAATACAAGGGAAAAGACCCAGCTCCGAAAGGTAATAGAGGGGCACCCAAGCCACAGATTGGCCACGTCGAAGATCCCCACACCCCATCAGAGGAACGGAATGCCTCTAAAGCACCTCAGATTGAGCCAAACACGAAGGTAAAGGGCTTAGGTCGGAAGCGCAAGCAATCACAATCCAGGAAACCAATTGACCGTATCAGAAAGCCCGGCAACCTATCAGAAAAGGAGAATGCCAATATTGTGCCCGGAAACAAGCCAAATGCGAAGATGAAGGGCATAGGTTGGAAAAGGAAGCAGGACCAACGTAGAAAACCGAATGTCCATGCTAAGAATCCCTGCATTCCACCAGGAAAAGAAAATCCTTCACCCCACGATCTGCCAGAGCGAAAAACGAAGATCTTTGTTCGAATGGGCAAGCAAGTGCAACCTAGGGAAGCAAAGTCCAAGATTAACAAAGCCCAGAAATCGAATCGTAAGATAGACAGTCCAAAGCAAGTCGCTGCCCACATCGATGTTCTGCACCCCAAACACTTTAAACCGTCTCTTGGACTGTCCAAGTATTTAAAGGACAAGGTCGTTTCGGAGGAGTATTCCGATGAGTCTTCGGAATTTGATAGTGATGAATCTCAGTGGCAAGAGTCCTTCGATATCAAAGATAACCGTGAGGTTTTTGGGTTGCCGGACCCGGACGATGTTAAACGGTGGAAAGAGGGAGCCTACTTTATCAGATCAAATTCTGGTCTTGAGAACTCACGGTGGGTCGGCAAGCAACCTCTGGGTCAGGGAGCGTTTGGCATCACGGGCTTGTGGCAGCAATGCAATACCGATGGTAGGGTGAAGAAGGTAAAACTCGGAACTCCTAGACGTGGTGTATGATTGCGACTGACCACCGTGCAACAGCAAGTGGTCATCAAACAGATTGGGGAAACCAGGCATATATGGGCGCCAGAGAAGCCCGAAGAAGTCAGAATAATGGGGAAGATGAAGATGACGAAAATTCGTGGCCTGGTTCGTCTTATCAACTACAAGCGGTATCATCGTAAACGGATCCATCGCATCTATATGGAATTCTGTCCCTATGGCGACCTCTCGAGGCTCATAGAAAGGTACAGGAGGTTCGGGTAAGCAAATGATAGGAGACTAAATAATATCTTCTCTAATAGATGCGATAGAAGACATTTCCCCGAGCCTTTTCTATGGCAGACTTTCTTCTATCTTGCGGAAGCAGCATTGGCTATGCGATTTGGGCCCTCCGAGCCTAATGATGCGTGGGACTATGAGAAAGAGATCGTGCATCGAGACATAAAGCCCTCAAACAGTATGTTGATCAACGTTGAATTGGTTGTTTGTCGGAATGAACGCTTATGAAGACAGTCTTTCTGGGCCGCGAAACTAAGCGTACGGGACTGCCTTTCTATCGTAAGTCCTTTTCTTGTAACCAAACCTTCCAGCAGCATCGCGTCTAGGTTTGAGGATCATACACGTCAATCAAAGCTTCTTCCCACAGTCACATTGTCTCTGAGTGATGCATGGCTTCCATAAACATGCTGACTTCAGATAGCAACCGCCAAGATGGGAGATTTTGGTCTCGCTATCGAGACTCAGATACATGATCCTCAGAACCCTCATGACTACGCAGGTTGTGGTACCGCTAATTACATGGCGCCAGTGCGTAACCTGCACTCAATACCTGACCGTTATTACTGACAAATACCAGGAACAACTACCTCTTCACGAGCGCGATCGAGAAGCAGAACGGCAAGGAAAGCGGCTCATTCGTTACATCCTCTCCCCGACCAATGTCTTCGCAATAGGCGCGACAATGTTTGAACTTGTCACCCTAGAGCGTGCAGAGCATTGGTTCGATGATAACAGAGGTTTCGCTGCTCTCGGCAGTCAGGTCATGCACAAGGCGAACAATTCGGCTTACAGTCATCAGCTGGTTGAGCTCATCGCGGATTGCATGAGTGCGGAACCCGCAGACCGGATTGAAGTTAAAGAACTGCACTCTCAAATTAAGAGACATGGCAATCTCATAGCCAAGGACTATGGGAGTAGAGAGGCAAAGGACAACGATCGCCTTTATTATAAAGGCAATGAGATCAACGACATGTCTCCGGGAGAGTTTATCCCTCTTGCGGATAAAGTTGAAAGACCGGATTTATCAGAGCAGCTGGATTTCGGGGACCCTTCGCTGTCGCCAATTCGGTTCCCAGATCTAGGGCCTGCTGCATATGAGAAAGAGGGAGATGGACCGGAGCAAGTCTTCCGCAAAGGAGATGAGGAGTTTGAAATATTTGATGAAGGAGGGGAGGAGAGTAGACCTTCCCACATCAGGACCTCAGAGGCCGAATTTGCAAAGTGGCTTGGCCGCCCAAGGACGAAGAGCGGGGAGATTAGCCCGCTCGAAAAGGGTGCTTTGAAGCGTCCTGCTAGACCTCCACCCTTAGGGCAGCATGTTTCCAAGGTGTGTAGAAGGCCTCTTTCAATCGATCTGACGGACGATAGCCGCGAAAGCGACATTGAAGAGGCAGAGAACGGGGTCGGCGAGGAAGAAGGCGCAAGACACGATCTTAGCCCCTACGCGGGAGAAACCCCTGACAAAGAAGAAAGTCTCCTAGGCTGGGCCGGCGCAGCGATGAGGAAGCTATTCAGCAATCAGAACGCACAAAATGGAAACCGTGAAGAAGACCAGCAAGAAAGCAACGCACAAAAAACCCAGCAGAATAAGCAAAAAGCAAACCAGCACGACAGCAGAATAAGATCAACCCCTTCCTGGTCCCCAATTACAAACCGCAGTCTTCCCAGCTCCCAACCTCCCCACACAGGCAACTACAGACAAAAACGCTCCCGCGCCGTCCCTCAAAACCTCTCCCTCGAAAAATCTCCAAGGATCGATATACAGCCCGGCCAAATACCTGGCACCGAAAAAAAAGAAGAAGAAGATCCTCATGACGAATATTCCAAACGCAAGAGACCCCGTACGGCGGGTGATAAGGAGGTTATAACTAAGACGCATCCTGCGCCGAGTAAGTCGCTTAGTACTGAAGCTCATAGCCATGCCAGGACTGGAAATGGAGTTCAGAATCGGGCGCCGAGGGTAAGCAGACCGAGGAGGGGGTGGGGTCCGAGGGCGGAGTGGTAGGTGGGGAGATTAAGGGGGTAGGTATGGAGACATCGAAGTAGAGAAAGAGGGAGAGGGAGAGGGAGAGAGTGTGATGCTGCACTTCGGTGCGGGGTTTGGGGAATAGTTACCGCATGGTTTAACATATAGTGATGGCGTTTATTCATTGCAATCTAGGAAAAAGGGGGAAAGAATATCAAGGCACCGTCTGTTTTTCGCAAAAAATTGTTACACCACCAGTATGCTGTTAAGTAGTACCCCTTATATTTCCGGTTGCAATCAGGCAATTTTCAAACACTCTTACTGTATCAGTCATTCCATTCATTCATATAAAGTCTAAACTATAACGTCGCTCCATCCGCATCAACAGTATCCACCTCTTTCTCTTCCCCTTCCCCACTCCTATCTCTCCTCTCATCCCCATCAACACCACCATCCGCATCAGCAATAACAACATCACCATCCCCATCCTTCTCTTTCTCTTTCTCCCTCTCCCTCTCCCCACCCCCCTCCCCCACTCCTCCCAACCCATCACTCTCCACCCCCCCAACCTCCCCCCTCCTCCCCAGCGCCCCTTCCAATTCAATCCCCCCTTCCAACCCACTCCCCAGCGCCTGCGGTCCCATATCCTCCACACCCACCACATCCGGTCCCCTCGCATGTACAGGTTCCGAATCCGGCTCTGTGTCATCTTCCCCCCCAGCAGCAGCAGCAGCATCAGATGATGGAGGGTCGCCGAGGACGGCACGATGAGCAGCGGCAGCGGCAGCGGCGCCGCTTCGGGTGATGCGTCCGCCGCCGTTGCGGTGGGCGGGGGAGGGGACGGGAACGATTCCTGCTTCTTGTTCTTGGCGGAGGATTTCGCCTTGGGATATACCGTGGGGTGATGGACTAGGTGTGCTATTGTTGTTCTGGGAGGTAGTCGAGTCCGCAGCGGCCTGGGGGCTATGTGAGGATACGCCGTTTACGTTAACAGTGACGGTTTCCACGCTACCGGCTCCATTGGGCCCGTCAATGACGCGAGTGCTTTCAGTTCTTAGGTCGCCTACTAAGCCGGCATTACTTGCGTTCGCATTGGTTGCGTTGCCTGATAGCCCTCCAGGACTACTGTTTCCATTCGCAGTGATTTGGTTTTGGTTATTCCTTAGCCAAGGGATCTCCGTCAATTCCGCCCCGCCGATGAAGTCCATATCTCTCATTTCTCCATCCTCACCGGAGCTCTCATCGCTCCCATTCAGTAAGGGTCCATTTGTTGTTGCTGTGCTTGGTGGTGCGAGGGTAGGTAGTGGGAAGACAGAAGCGGGACTGGCGACGGAGACGATGCGGTCGAGGGCTCGGAGGTAGGAGGGGAGCGTGTTATAGTGTGTTCGTGGGCGGAGTACTAGTTCGGCGAGCCGTTGGGCGGTGTGTGGAGGGGATGAAGGGAATGAAGTAAGTAGAGTGGATTGGATGGTTTGCAGGAGGGAGAGTAGGGGAGGAGGAAGAGTGTTTGGCGGCGCTTGGATGGCGTTAGACGTAGCGGTGGTGGTCATGGTCATCGAAGACGGTGGAGTTAAGTTGGGAGGAGTCTGAGTGGGGGAACTGGTTCGTTCGCGTTTAACGGATGAAGGGTCTGATTTTGGTGAAATGGAGCGCTTCTTTGTGGATATTGTTTCTTTTTGGGTTGGTCCTTGTTTGGTATCGCTGGGCGAGTCGTGGGTTGTAGGAGTCTCCTTGGATGGTTCTTCGATGGCTGGCGGTTCTGACTTCCTAGGAGTGTTTTCGTGCCTTAACAACGGCGGTAGAGGCTCTGGTAGAGGTATCGTTGGTATGGGAAAGTCATTATAGACTATCTATGATATGATCAGATCGCAGAGTCTGTACGATTGCAAGCTGTTGGACCTTACATGCTTTAATCTAGGCACGATGCGCTCGAGGAGCCCCGGCCATTCTGCGCTGTGTTGTACATGAGCATAGATTCATAGTATCATCCAGATCCAAGTTAACAATCTTACTAGTCCATCTTGCCATCGTTTGCCAGACCCTCTAAGATGTGATCATCTGCAAAGACCAGAGTTAGCAGCCTTTCTTGTAGAAGAGCTAAGGATTGATACGTAAAAGAGCCATGGTTTCCTTACCTGAGGCCATGATAGAGGGTCTATCTGAATCGCATTGACTGTGCGCGTGGTGAAAATGCAATGTAAGGAGCGCACGTTATAAAGCGATCTTATATTGGTCGAAAGAGCCGTTGAAAGTTCCACCACGATGGGATTCGCTATCAATGCGCGTCACCTCGGTTGTTTCGGTAGGCGCGTGATGCGCGCCCAATCCTAGGGCTGAACCCCCTTGATGTTGGGGGGGAGAAGAAGTGGACGGTGGCAAAAGAACATCACGTATGATCATGTTACTGTAAGATATGCGTATATTTTGAAAAACCCAAGTTCGTCGCCCCCAGCCTGATTTCATGCTGGGAATGATTAATTGACCGTGGGCACGGGGAGGACTGGCACCCATATCGAAGGTAGGAAAATCGTCAGATTGAGCTCAAACTAGCCTCTATGTCCATGAACCCATATCACGCCTGACTACCACCCTTCACCTCGCAAAGGGAATAATGTCACATGGTTAATATATAATCCACCCATGCGTTCCATGTGTCAACCTAGATACAGCTCTTACTCCTAAAAGGGTATCAAACGCCCGCTCGCCTATTCCCATTGTGCTTGCTTACTCCAAGATCGAAGAACATCGAAGATCATGACTCGATGTAGCCCCTTTTTAGTCAATCGTCATACGACTTGGTACTGGTCCAGCCGCGAGATTGGGCATCTCCAGCGTGGGTTTCTCGTCCTCGCTCTCCACTTTCCGCTTCGCAATGTAAGGCTTTAAGCCGTTGTTGAAGTTCAAGGCACACAGAATCGCGTTGACGATTGTGATAATGATGAGGACTATGGTAATGACAGCAAATGCGGTAAGTGACTTTCTGGCGGGCAGGTAGCGTGCAGCTCGTGCGGTGTGTTGGTACATTCGGACGAGCTTGAAGAGGAAGTATGCAAGGCCTCCGAAATAGAGCGTCTATAATTTGAAACAGTCAGTCCTTTCTTCTTCTTGCGGCATAATGAAGCACGGAATACTTACAATAATCAAGATCATTCCCAACAAGCTCTCTTTCCGAGTGAAGTAACCAGCCATGATGAGAATCACGATTGTGACAGGAATTGCGGCAATTGTGAGAGCAAATTCGACATCCCTTGTATTCACAACAATGACGACGAATTGGATTGTAAATCCAAGGAAGAAGAAGAAGTCAAACTTGAGGAGTGCAATGTAGATCTAATGGCGCGGGTCAGTACGAAGGCAAAGTTAGGCGCGACTTCTAGAATTACCTGGTATGTCAGATAGCGTCTTTTCATTCTCAAATCAGCGCTGATATGTTTGTAGATCGTCCAGGCAAATTCGTCATACAGCTTCCTTGCCACGAAAGACATAGCAAGTGTACCCACGGCTATCACGCATGGAATAGCGATCAGGAATGGTTTAACAGCAATCCAGACTCTGGCATCTATCTGGCCTGTTATGTCGAGTCCATTTACGGCATCGTGAATCTGATCCATCTGGACTGCTGCATAGACCAAGAGCGCAAGATCGTACGCGCAAATAGCGATGATCTGAATGGTATTCTTTAGACGGAGGGCATCGTAGACAAGGACAACTTGATAGACGAATCCGAAGATGTAGAGTGTGAGGAAAGTTGGAATGGTGTGTTCGTAAGTCTGGTATGGTGTAGTAAAGCCAGGCGCTGCATTATGCGATTCATGAATATGCGTCTGAAAATAAGCAAAGACATACCTAGAGTAGCAAATTAGCTTCAATTCTGCATTCAAGGTATTCACAATGCAGTGTTCATCTATGTAATGACATATGGGCGGGGAGGCGATGAGGTGGTCTTACGCTTCACATGCGAGAACAATCGCCGCCTGGAGCCCAGTCACCCCAACAAAGGCCCACGTCCACATGGAATTTGGCATATACATCCTGGAATCCCCTGCCCGACCGCCGCCAGCGGGGTAAGGGCCAAGTCCTTGACGACGGTGGTAGCCCCCAGCGTAAGGCTGGTACTCGAATGTTCTTTCTGATGCGGGTTGGCCTCCTAAGAGGGAAACCCGAGCCTCGTGGCCGCGAATTTTGGCGGCTGCTTGGTGAGCCTTTTGAGCGATAGTTATTTTTGATGTGTATTTGCAGATGCCCTCGATGGAGTCCACTTCGAGATGTAATGTTTATCTCTTCGCCTTTCAACTGAGGCTGAACCGTCGGTCACGCGATGTCCCCAATTCTCAAAGTAAATATCTTTCTTTGACCTTGAACCGCCAAAAAGTATCAGTAGCGATTTCGTAAAAGTCCGCGAGCAGCTTTGTGGTGCGGCGAGAGGACGTGAAACCAGCTGGTGTTTGTGGATCCCGGGGGCTGCTGAGAGGGCTGAATAGGTGTCAGGTCTGCTGGCGGTGGATAAGTAAAGAGAATAGGACAAGGAGGGACGTATAGAGGTCAATGATGATGTAGGATGAGTCGTAATGAAGCAGTGAAGGAGGTTTTAGGTGGTCTTCGGTCGTGATCTTGTTAGTAAGAAGATACTAAAACGTTCTCCTCAACTTGGTGAGCGGGACGGGATTCGTGCTAGTCCTTTTGTGGCAAGCGCCGCATCAGGTACGCTCAAACCTTTCGTGGGGGGGGAAACAAAAGGTACCAAAGTCTAAAATAGGAGATGTCACATACAACAATGCGCCCTTGGTATGTTGTACTTAATGTCTGATCGGTGATTTACGAGTATTACTACATGAATCATTGTTCCTACTCCCTATCGAGTTTACTTTAATCAATAAGAAGCAGCTTGGCGGTGGCTTAGACGGATTTCATTAGCTGCCATACTTTAGTAGGTTGATACAGTCAGCCTCTGTTTTAGCTTCCCACCAGCAACTCCTCCACACGATGAGGCTTCGTTGAAATGTCATCTGTCATAACGCATCGATGCTGATATTATCGGTCAGCTGTGATATCTCATAACCCATGATAGATAAGCGCCAAAGCCATGCAATGCCTTGGGCAAGAAAAATAAATGCCCGGTCCCGCCCTGAAGAGATGCCTTGACGCCACGCTCGCTGAACCAGTTATTAGTTGATCTCCATGCCCTCGTCATCCTGCACCTCGTTATCGTCCGTTTCATCCCCAACATTCCCCGCCTGCGCCCTGCCTCTCCGTCTTGCCAAGTCACTCCCTGAGCCTCCCACGCCAAGTTTCCCACCACCAAAGCCACCCACTACTTCTAATTCTTCTCCTCCGATCACTCTGCCATCCACGTCTATGACTTCCATAAGTTCTATCATGCTCCGCCGGCTCAAACACTTGAAGCTCTCCGTTCTAACCACTCGGCCCCAGTGTGTGAGGCAATATGTGGCCGCACGTCTCTTCAGCCATTCTTCATTGGCTGTACCCGCACGTTCCCATACCACGGCTGCATTATCCACGTCTAACTCTCTGCTGAGTCTATGGACGCATTTCAGGCGTAGTTCAGGCATATCGTAAACATCAGACATGACGAGAAGTCCTGCTACCTCCGCAAGTCCTGGACAATACTCGGGATGCCTCTCAATGCTGTCTGTATAGAGATAGTATAGAAACGCTCGGACGACATTGTAGGGCTCTTGGATATGGAGCTTGTTTGTGTGGAACTCAGACATCTGTGAGTTGTACATACGGCTGAAATGCGGCCAACGAGCCTGCAAGATTAATTTATGGACATGGATCGGCGGAGAAGTCCTAGCCGTAGAACTGAGATATTGGGGTGTTTGGGGTGTGTCCATAGTTGTAAAGGAAGAGGTTGCTGACATATCATCATCGTCAAATTGTTCGTCTTTGTTGGCCGTAATGATAAAATCGCTGGCTGCGCCCGATTCGACGGGTTGATCAAACATTGCTGCAAGATTGGCACCGAGGCTGCTCGGTTTAGAAGTAACGTGAGCAACTGACGCGTGGTTCTTGGGTTTCTCTGTCCCTGGTTCCCACGTAAGATCATTACCCAGCAGCCCAAACTCCTGGAGATCGAGTGCGATGACATCACTCAAATATTCCTCGAAATTTGCAACGCCATTCTCTGAAGACTCCATCACGCAACCCAAAAGCCAAGCTCTGGTGCCATCTTCATTGACTGCACAATAGTGCCAGCGATATGACGGATCGAAGATCTCAGGACCTTCCGCCAGCTTCTGCCATTGTTGAGAACCCAGTTCAAGTGCCGAAAGGTTGCAGTCTGATGCACGAATGGTGCCTGCTGGAGTGACAAAGTCCAGAAGGGCGCCCGAGGAATAGCAATGAAAATGTGTCCCCATTCCCGGTAACGGGACATTGGGCCCCGATATGAATTTCGTGCATGATATAGCTCCGGGAGCCACCGATTTTGCAGCTAGCGTTGAACCGCGAATTTGAACACTACTGGAGTTTGCAGCATATCCACTTGATCCGGCTGGCACAGATTGCGGCTGGGAAGGTTGACCGAAATGCGAACGTGGACTTGGTCCAGGCCTCTCTATCGAGGACTCTGAAACTCCATAGGCAGGAACGGATTTGAAGGCAGGGCTACTCTTGAGATCCAATGACCATAGATCGCCAGTACGCTCCATATCCGGGCCGATACCTCCATAGACCCATATCCTGCCACCCCATATCCAAGTAGAGTGATCATATCGTGCAACGAAGGTCCAGGATCGAGACCATGTCCAAGTTTTCAAATCGAGATAGCATATCTCGTCAAGAGTGTATGTCTCTGTCCCGGCAAGACCTCCAACAACGAAAAGTTTGTCATCGTAGACTGCGGCGGCATGACGTGCGCGACCCTTTGGTATGGGACCTCGTATTTCAGGTTGAGTCCAATGTGAGGTTTTCAGGTCGTAGATGACAAGATCTGATAGGTATTCACGGTGCTCGTTCTCGCCACCATACACCAGAAGCTTGGAGCCCTGCCATAAGCAGGCAGTGTGACCTGGTGTGCCTGTTAGCAGCCGGTATGTCATTAGTGAAGCACAGTGTTAATCACCCATTCGCACTCCAGGTATATCTCCGTAGTTGTCTACTAACGTCCATTGTAGCGTGTTGAGGTCCAGCCTGAGAACGTGATTATAAACTAAATATCCGTCAGTATAATCGTCCATACAAGATAATTGGCGGATCATGAGTTGGTGGAGGCAAAAACCTTCGTCAGTGTACTGGTCGAATCCACCAAAAGCATAGATCTGATTGTTGCCACAAAATGTCACGGAAGCATTTACCAGGCAAGCCGGTCTCTGCCCGCAAGTCCGGGAGATCTTGGGTTTATAGCTATCTTTCGACATCCTCGCTCGTTTGGACGGGCTGGTTGGCATGAGGTAGGTGTTGTTGGTCGAAGCCGAACCCGGTGTTCTAATTGGATGGCTGAAGGTCCCCTGGCTTATACTTGCTTGCCCCTGCTGAAAGCCGGAGCCCGCGCTGTGTGGTGTTGAATTCATCTTGGTTTCCTTGTAGTGATCTTGAGTTCAAGGAAAAGTGAATGAGGCTTGGCGTACGTAGAAGTTTGTTCAGTATGAATTTGAATCTACATTCGAGACGCTTCGTGAATCCTGTTTGATAGCCGCTGGGACGGTGACTTGATTCATGGACAGAAACTTGCTCGTCTGAGTGCGTGAGTGGTTCTAGACCGATAATTTGAGTGATGATGCCGGAGATCTGCAACCGCCTTGCGAGGCTTAGCCAGGGGTCGCGACGCTCCTGGCAACGGCGGGCGCTAACAATGACGCTAAAATATCCCCAATATTTACATGCGCTCCGCTCTGCTTCAAGCACTCTCGCAATATTCCTCTCACTCCGCATATCCACATCTCTACATCTCTGCATCCATTGCAAGCATCTCTACCTTACGCACGAGAACTCTTTCCAATCCATTAGACCATAGCAACGTCACAGTTTGACTTGGTCGACCCGTCGATTGCGAGAGCTCTCTGCTAAGGACCCTGTTGATAGCAAATTTTCCGGCTCGAATTAACGACTACTAACAGACATACCCAGGATCCATTTACTTGAGACTCTTGGGCTCACCAGAGTTCGGAGCAGACAACGGCCTTGAACGGCTTATCGCTCGTCAATTAACTACTACTAACATAATCCAACGATCGATACATTGAATTGTCCCGTCGATCACATATCAATAGTATACAATGGCAACCGCCTCGGTGTCAACCCCTCTCAAGAGCCATCATGGTATCTTTTCTACAAGGACTGCTGGTGGTCGTATGCCATTAACCCCATCGCCACGTACAAGGACCACAAGTCTTGCTACGAACACTTCGAACCACTCTTCTCCATTCACACCCCCTCGACAGATAACAGAGAGCCAGAGGATAGTCTCGCAGTCAGCTCGTGGCAATGTGTCCTCCTTGTTTGCAAGATCTACATCAAGGACGACGACATACCGAGACTCGCCGAAGTCGAATATTGCCAAAGCCAAGAAGTCCCCTAAGCACCTAGAACTTGGTGTTTCTGATTGGACACTGACCGGCACTGGGACCACGGTTGGCCAAACGCCATCGAAGAGCGCAAGCCGCAAGAAGGGTCCCTTACGAACAAGAACGGGAAAGACCACCATCCGCCTTGAGGCTGGTGATCGCTTCATCCCAAATAGGACTGCAAGCGAAGGCTTAGCTACTGCTGGTTCAGGCAAGCTTGATGCTGAGAACCAAAGATCTAAGACTAGCAACGGCGAAGGCTCAACAGTCCTAGCGAACGCCGTCAGTGCCTTCGATCTTGGTGGCCACGCGGCAGAGGATGATGCCACTGCTGCTCTAGAAGGCCTAAGCCTGGAAAACAATGACGATACAATCTCATACACAAAGCCTGCACCTGATACCCTTGCCTTTGAGTCCTCACTGGCGACTGCTTGCGGTGTTTCTCTAAATACACGGATCTTAGCTTTCAAACCAGCGCCTCCTGAATCGTCAAAGCCAATTGACCTTCGATCCCAATACAATCGTCCACTAAAGCCTGCGAACGCAGCATCAGCTCAGTTCCGGCGACGAGTATTGACAGCCCCCGAACGAGTGCTCGATGCACCCGGCCTCGTCGACGATTATTATCTCAACCTCCTAGATTGGAGTTCTGGCAATCAAGTGGCAATTGGGCTTGAACGAAATGTCTACGTATGGTCTGCAGACTCTGGCACAGTTAGCTGCTTGCTCGAGACCGCAGCAGACACATATGTCAGCAGTGTTAAATGGAGTGGAGATGGTGCCTACGTTGGGGTGGGTCTTGGCTCTGGCGAAGTCCAAATTTGGGACGTAGAGGAGGGCACAAAGCTTCGAAGCATGCACGGTCATGATACACGCGTTGGTGTCATGGGCTGGAACAAGCACATCCTCTCAACCGGAGCACGAAGTGGTTTAGTCTACAATCATGACGTTCGGGTAGCCCAACACAAGGTGGCTGAACTTATCTCTCACACCTCAGAGGTCTGCGGCCTTGAATGGCGATCTGATGGTGCCCAGCTCGCGACAGGCGGAAACGATAACCTAGTCTCCATTTGGGATGCTCGTTCCCTGGGCGCTCCTAAATTTCAGAAGACCAATCATCGTGCGGCAGTCAAGGCCTTGAGCTGGTGCCCATGGCAGCCAAATCTCCTCGCTACTGGTGGTGGTTCATACGACAGACACATCCACTTTTGGAATACAACCACAGGTGCGAGAACCAACAGCATCGACACTGGCTCACAAGTGACGAGCCTCCGATGGAGCAATCACTACCGCGAAATTGTCAGCTCTAGTGGCTTTCCTGACAACTCACTTAGTATCTGGAGTTATCCAACCTTGGTACGCAATGTTGAAATACCAGCACATGAAACCAGGGTTCTTCACAGCTGCTTGAGTCCAGATGGTCAAATGCTTGCCACAGCAGGTAAGCACTGATAGCTCCTATGTACTCATGGGATACAAGCTCATACTTATTCTAGCTGCGGATGAGAGTCTCAAGTTTTGGAAAATCTTCGAGAAGAAGCCCGGTTCCGCATCAGCAATATCAAGGGAGGGAGGAGTGACTGGCAAAGGTGGAGACATGGTGAAGCAAATGACAATACGATAAGCCACGAAGTGCCCTCATGTCAAGGCTGGGTTGCTGTAATGTCCTGTTACGCAGCGTGATGAGTTTTGTTCGGGGCTTTGTAAAGCACACTAACGCTCACTGGTGGCGTTCTCCACGGGGGGGAGCGTGGCAATGCCTCATATACCACATGCATTGCAAAGATTGTATTTTAAAACATCAATTCTCACTCAATACACTCATTTAGGCGCGAACAAAGAAGACAAAGGATTTAGATGGCTTATGTAAGCAGTCTTGGCAGGCTATCACCCTTGAATAATTCTAATCAAAACCAAACTTGACACCTACAACATCGGCAGTGAAGACTGCGGTGATATCTGCCACCACATTCTCACCACGTTAGATAAGTCGGATGCGATAGGAGACACAGGAGAGAGATGCTAGAACAGTCGGACTGAGCGAAAACGAGGGGTCTGCAAGACGCAGTCGCAGACCAAATCCACCCCACACCGTGACCGAAGAGTCCACCTCTTCCTCCATATCCATCGACTAGCTTTCCCGAGCTCCTCCGGTCCTTGCATTCGACCTGATTGCATCCTGGTATCGGGTTGCATTACCGACAAGATGACGAACCAGCTTGTGGTCAGTCTGCTCTTGTCAGACTCTTCCAACACCTTCACTTTCCTCCTCTTATTGAGCCGCACATGCTGAAAGCACTTGCTTCTCATAGGGTACCGTGTACCAGCGCATCATGGACGATGTGATCGAGAACTGTCAGACCACCTTTGAAGAGGATGGCGTTAATCCGCAAATACTGGATGATCTGAGAAAGGTTGGTCATCTTTTCCTCAGTCCAGCAAGTACCAAGCCATAGCATTCCTTTGAGAACTTCATCATCACAAAGTACCTGGGCATCATCATCTTATCAAGCGTTGCACAGGTCCCCGGTATCTGTGGTGTTGTCTTGATTCTTCTGTGTTGAAACGGCCGAGTGCAGATATACCGACTTTTGGGGTGCGCAAGCGGGGCGGGGAGTTTTTGGGGGGGAGCCGAGCATTTGACTCATTTTTAAGCTGCGCCCCTCTCCAATTTTGCTTAGTCGCCTGCCTAGACTTCCCTTCACAACTTTAGCCGGGCTCCTGCAATTGGCCGCCCGAGTCGCATCGCACAGTGTCATGCTGGCTGCATTACTCTGCTAACCATCTCTACCACTATAGACATGGCAGACCAAGCTCTCCGCTCTCAAAGTCGGGAACTTTCCATGGGAGCCTCCGCCTGCGCCCCAGCCAATGCCAAATCCACAAACAGTACCCTCCAATGTTCCACGTCCACAACAGGTCCCGTCCAGCGGCCCACCGACATCTACAACTCCAGTCCCAAGTAATGCAGCTGGCGGGGTCCGTATTAAGACAGAGCCAGGTTATGAGCAGCCTAGCTATCCGCCCAATGGCCTACCTCAAAATTACGGAGGTCCAGGGGTCGCTGCCCAACGTGCTGCAGCGCACCTTCAAGACAAGTTTGGAGCTGTTGCAGGTCATCAAATCAATCAACTACACGCTCGAGCTGCCATGGGCGCTCCAGGTGCCCCTGGTATCCCGGGTGCTCAGCCACAGCGAGGTCCCATGAATATTCAGCTGCCTCCTCAGATGACAGACCAACAGCGCCAGGAGCAGGCCGAGTATAAGAGACGTCAGCAAGCGCAACAGTATCAAAACCTCCAGCAAGCGCAACAGAGGCCTTTGGTCAACAATGCTCAAACTGATGGTGCAGATGATTGGGATAATTACGTTACGCAGCGGCGCCTTGATGCGACCAAGACTCCTACCGCCATGGATGAAGCAGACCTCACTATACGGCAACAGGTTGAGCTCATGAATCGCTCTATGGAAGGTGGAGGCTTGATGCTACCTCCGTCCGAACAGTCTAAGGTGCCCAGCGTCAAGAAGCGCAAGGTCGACACCGAGGCTGCATCGAGCAGTGGGTATTCTAGTTTAGTTGCTGCTCAGGTTTCAAACACCAGCCAGATGCCTAAGATTGCACAGTACGATGGTGTGAATGATGACGATGATGATGAAGATGACAAGACTGGTATCAAAGACGAGCTCTTTGACGATGATGATGACGAGGACGCCATCAATTCTGATCTTGATGATCCAGACGATAATGTTATCGAGGAGGAGCAAGAGGAAGGGCGGCCTACCCAAATCATGCTCTGCACCTATGACAAGGTAGCACGCGTCAAGAACAAGTGGAAGTGCACTCTCAAGGATGGTGTGCTGACAACTGGCGGGAAGGAGTGAGTAGACCTTTCGAGATAGGTTGTAGTACAGTAACGGTGTAACTGACCGCTGCTTAGATACGTCTTCCACCGAGCTCAGGGTGAGTTCGAATGGTAAAGCTGACACTATTACTTTGCCGTGCTTTGCCTTCACCCTTTGTCCTTTTCACCCTTACTCACAGCTCTAATCTTGGTCACTTTTGGTGCTTCACGACATTACATGCATGCACGGAATGGCAATGCTAGGCGTTGTACAGGCGGAACTTCGAGCTTCTAGCTCTTCCAGTAGCTGCTTCATGAGAAGTCTGAATCAACATACAAGACTGACAGACTGGACTGAGATTGGCTTTGAGAGGCGTACTTATGGATGCTGTCATTCATGCTCTACGGATTGAGCATGCAGAGATGGTTCACGCATTCAGGGATGTCCGAAAGGATGCAGATGAATTTAGATTCTAGAAAATTAAATACACACTATGACATGAATCCGTAATTGTGGTCATGCGTGGGGGGAATTTTGGGATGACTGAATGCTTCGGCCTTTATGAGTTCTAATCTACTAGACATAGCCCAGTCCATTGCATTCGTAGAGAAACTTTACGAACGTTGTGTCCCGCCTCACGTTAACTTGTCTCTCCAACCCCACTGTTCTACTACATAACAAAATTACCTACACATCGATAGAAGAAGAGGCCAAGAATCATGCCTACAAAGACTGTAGTACATACCGACAAGGCACCTCCGCCTCTGCCTGTCTACTCTCAGGCCATCATCTGCCAGGGCATGGTGTACGCAATGTCTCCTTGCTGCTTCCAAATTGCCATAACGTAGCTCACGAGGCGGCTGTTCTGGAATGAAATGCTGACTGTACACTTCCACATAGATACTGCTCCGGCCAGATCGCCATGGACCCAGAGACCAAAGCAATTGTAGAAGGCGGTATTTCGGATCGAACTGCAAGTCACTCTATCTACGAGCTTACCACTATTCACAAATCCCCTCTGCGGCAGATCGAGCAGCTAATCTAAGCTCATGGAGTAGATGCAATGCATCCGCAACCTCTCAGCTGTGCTAGAAGAAGCTGGCTCGAGCCTGCACAATGTGGTGCGCGTGGGGGTATTCCTGACGGATATGTCCAATTTTGCGGCCATGAATAAGGTCTATGAAACTATGTTTAAAGATCCAAAACCCGTAAGTGCATTACAGCTCAGCTTTAGAGCGGGATAATTAAGGGAAGTGCGATTGCAGTGCCGTACTTGCGTCGCAGTCAAGGAACTGCCTATGCGGACGGACGTCGAAATTGAGTGTATTGCTCATCTGTAGGTAAGCACCTCGATGTCTATGACCAGCGTGAGTGTTCAATATAGTAATCACGATGATCAGCACAGCTGATGAAGGTGTTCTGGAACCGCATCAGGCATCAATCTCCACCCGTATCCCGTTTGTAGGCGACATTTGAGGAGCTTGGTCTTGCATTCCAAACTAGCAAAACATTTCGGCAGTCTCTGACGCAAACAGTCATATGGTAGGATAAGTACATCTCAATCTATTTACAAATACAATATGCAATCTAGTCTTTATTACAATATTCCAATTTCAAGGCTATGATTACTCTTGATAGTTCAGTACTGCCGCATGCGGACAAGGAGAAGGCTTTCAGGTACCAGGAACCAGTTTCAGCATGTTGGAACCCAACACCATTATTCAGACTAATTCTGCCTTGTGTGAGACTCTTGTGTCTCCCTATTTTGTCGTTGTCGATCACTTAAACATAGCGTATGACACTTCGGAGGCTTTCCAGAAGATCGAGCCATGGCCTGGTTACGACGTTCTAAAAGAATCCGAACCTCTGCTGCGAAGATTGCAAGTCAAAGCGGAGCACCGCCTGCGTCTCAATTGGCCACGGACAGCAGAGCAAAAGTCGACGCTGAAGCTTGCGAAGGGCAAGAGAAGTCCGGTATTTATGGCGGCACAATATCCAAGAAACGTCCGGCGCCAGTTGAGGATTTATTGTCCGGCCTACCTAACCTACCACGCAGAAGGCAGAAGAGAGGTCTCAAAGCAGCCAGAAAACTAGAGGAAAAGGCCTACAAGCCACAGGCAGAAGAGGAGTTGGAAGAATCTGAACGAACCGACGAAGGTCAGGCCTCGTCTACCACGACTGAAGGATTGGACATCGATCAGACCACAGCGCCAAAAAAAGCCAAAGCGCGTAAATCAGTACGATTTGTAGACTTTTCTCCTGGGAGGCTGCAGAAAGGCACCCATAGACGACATCAAAGTAAATGCAAAGAGCGTCTTCGGGGTAACGACCTTGAAGAAGCCTTTCCTTCCGATATCTCTGACAGCGATGTGCAAGATTTTGTCGCGGGGGGAAGTCAGGCCAAGGATGGAAATACCAGAGATCAAACGGAGGAGAACCAAGTAAACCACTCTTAAAGAACCACGAGACTACATAGGCGGACTAATGACATTGGGTAGGTACAATCTAGTGAAAATCGGATTGAAGGATATATTGGAGAACTAGGATGGGATGCCGATGAATTGGCTGGTGAACAACAGCTACAAGACGACTGTGCGCGACAACTTGAGGAACTGCTCCCAGGACAGGTCACAGTCATAGAGGAAGAGCCATCAACTGTATCTGAAGCGGACGGAGACCGACCTGACACAGACAAAGGAGAAATAGGAGGACCATACCCCAACCTGTCAGAAGAAGAAGCCTCGCCAGACGGCAATATCCTACCGCGAATTCAAACAGCTTCCGTCGAACCACCCATCACCCCCTCTCCTCTCTCCCGACAAGACTTGAAAATCCTCAACCACTACCGCCATCTCAAGCTCCTCTCCTGGCAGTGGGCGACCACCCATTTCTCCCCCAGCACACCCGTCTCTTGCCCCAACCTCCTCTACCTAAGCACTACCTCGCCCTCTCTCCTAACCTACGTCAACTACATCTCCGCCTGCACCAACAAAACCTGGGAACAAATCTTCACCACCCACCGTGCGATCCTCGTATACTGTATTCTGGGAAAGATGTTACAAGTGCATGTATTCGGGCATGAAGCGTTTGGTATTAGTGAGCAGCAGGCCGAGGTGTTGAGAGGGATAGATTTGTTGTGTGTGAAT
The DNA here is from genome assembly GCA_947623385.2 of Cladonia squamosa. Lineage (NCBI taxonomy): Eukaryota > Fungi > Ascomycota > Lecanoromycetes > Lecanorales > Cladoniaceae > Cladonia > Cladonia squamosa. The sequence goes on from OX392381.1 coordinate 122,850, forward strand.
AACGATGGTAGGCTCTCCCCTTTCCCCCTTTAAACTCAACCCCTTCCAATGATACACCCAACGAATGAACATCCCCACTAAACAAGCTCCTCTCACAGCACTCACCCGCCACACCCTCCGCACCACCACCCTCCGCGCCCTCCTCCCCACCCACTCCCACCCTCTCACCCTCCCCTCCTCTCTAACAACCCTCCACGCATCCTTCCTCCACCTCCTCACCCCACTCCTCCCTCACCCCTTCCCCCCCTCCCTCTCACTCTCACTCTCCCACCTCCTCACCCTCGCAGCCGCACTCGCGTATCGCGCTCGTCGCTCTAAAGGAGCGATATACCATTTCGCTGAACATCCAGCTGTGGGGAGTATGTATGATGAGCGGAGTATGCACTGTTTTAATAGGTCTGAAGTACGCTCCAGCTCTGGGGAGGGAGGAGGTAGAGAAGGAGGAGGGAGTGGGAATGCAAATAACAACGTTCTAGTCGTAATCATGGCCGGCTGGCCCAGCTGTTCGTATTCTCCCCCCCCCCCCCCCCCCCCCACACCATCCCCATCACCCCTCACCCTCCATCCCACTACCACACACATATCCAAACCCCCTTACCGCTTACCAATTCAAAAACAGGTATATCATACCATCCTCCCACTTCTAAAAAGAAATGGGCATCACACATCCTTGCAAAAGCAGAAGTGCGCCTCGCATGGGGTAGGGAGGTGGAACCTTTGGATATAGAGGGGGAGAATTGGCTTGGGAGGAGCTTGAGGGAGGAGGTGGTGCGGAGGGGGGAGGGGGAGGGGGAGAGGGAGAGGGAGGGGGAGGGGGAGAGGGAGAGGGAGAGGGAGAGGGAGAGGGAGAGGGAGAGGGAGAGGGAGAGGGAGAGGGAGAGGGAGAGGGGTTTGTGGGGGAGATGATCAGTATCGTTATATGTAGGATTGTTTCAATTAATGGAATACTCCAGTCATGTTTGTATAGAATCCGCGGGGTATAGAGTACCGAAGCCGATGAATGCAAAACAAAAACCAACCTACCAACCCTATATCTATGCATTTTTCCATGAACCCAGTCGCCAAAACCCCAGATAAGTATAGTGTAATCAAACCGTACTCCTACCAACAGTAGTCATAGTCCTATCCAATCTAATCTGCGCATCCTCCTCCTCCGCCGCCGCAAGATGTTCCCCCGGCAACAACACCGCCCTATCAATCGCCACCGGCAACCCCCTATGCCTGCCCCGAATCATAACCGCACAAAGAATCAATTTACTGAATTTATGCCAGCCGCCGCAAAAGGAGTAAGCGACATTTGGTAAACCGACGGAGATGCCGACGCAGCCGTAGCCGGAGACGACTTCGAAGAGGATGTTGAAGACGGAGTAGTCGATGGGGTCGCGCTCAAATTGGGAGGTTTCGGTGATGGTGATGAAGAGGACGGCGAGGACGATCCACCAGAGGTCGTGGGCGAGTTGGCCGCGGAGTTGTTGGCGGACGAAGTAGCCGCGGGATTCGGTGCCGGAGCGGGAGTTACTGTTGTGACCAGTCACGGAGCGTTTGAGGCGGCTGAGGAAATTTGGGTTGTCGTCGTTTGCGGGGTCTTGTTCTTGGGCTTTGGCTTGGGGGTCGTCGGCGTAGATGCCGAGGCTGCGTTCTTCGTAGACGTTGGAGTTGCGCATGGTTATGACGACGGGGTAGACGGAGATGTACATCATGATGACGTAGAGGATTAGGAGACCGATGCGGAGGTTGGCGATGGAGACGACGTAGAAGCCGCCGCTGCGGACGGCGAAGGCTTGGAAGAGGCCGTCGAGAGCACGGGCACCATGGGGGAGGGAGCTTAAGGCTTGGTTGCCGATGTTTAGGATCTCGAAGGCTGCCCAATCGGTGCCATTGAGGCAAATGAGAGTTACTAAGAGCCACCAGGTGTGTCTTGAGGGAAAGAGGTTGGTGTAGCATCTGCGTGGATGGTCGAGGAGAAAACGAAGGGTTACTTTCCAGTCATGCCATTTTTCAACATGGTCAGGCAGCATTTTAAACAATGTCCAGATGATAAGGCGCAGGAATATTGGGTAGCATGTATTGCCTGCTAAGATCATAAGACTCATTGTGATGAGCATGTAGTCCGATGTTTGAAAGGCGACCTGCGCGTTCGTTAGTCACAGTTAAGAACTTTGCTTCTACATTTAAGTTACCATATTGGCGTCTAGCAAACTCATTCCGCTATTGTTGAAGGCGGAAACTCCGTTAAAGGCACCAACCCACCTGTAATCCATCAGCAAGTCATAGATGAGGCCAGGAATTACTAGCCTTACCAGGGGTTTTCGGCGTTAACATCGGTGGCAGCAGTTCTGTTATTTGCAACATACCACCCAAGCCCAATACATCCCAAAAGTTGCCACAGAACAAAATACAAAGGCACGATAAGAGCAAGTATTGTGACGGCTTTATACTCGACTCCTCCGAGGCGCTCACGTTCTGCAAGTGTAAGACTGCTGAATTGAGAGTTCCTCCCAATAAATCCATTGAGCATGAAACCGTAGACGCCATGGCGTTTAGTTTCCTCAGTGAGAGCGGCTCCTTCACCTAGTTTTGGTAGATCGTCGTATATTGGTGGAGGAGTCTTCACGGGGTGGTTGAGCAGATTCTGTCGAGCTCCTACGCCCTGCATCGTCAAGAGTCGTCCATGTTCTCGACGCCTAGTCGGCGAAGAAGGAGATGCGAAAGTGATTCGCCGTGTTACCCCAGTATTTACAGACAATGGCTCGCCTGATGGCCGGGGTTCTCGAGATTCAGCGTCTGCACCGCCCACTGGAAGACCTTCTCCGAGCCATCCTTGGTCAGCAGGGTCTTCAACGGCAGGTGAAGACCTTGACGTCCGTCTGCTTGGAACGTTCAAGTTGCCATTTGCATCATCGGATGGCCGTTTCCCCAACCCGCTTTTCCTGCTTGGAACGTGCACATTCCCATTCGCATCCTGCCCCAAATCTTTCTCCGGTTCAATAACACTACCTCTAACAACTATACCATCCACTTCGGGCCCAGAGTGGTTGCTCGTCCTTTGGAATGAGAAAGCCCGCCTCGAGTTGCTTCGATTCCTGGTCCTACGCTTCTGACGTTCCTCTTCGACTATGCTTTTGAATCTACGCTCAAAAGCTTTCCTCCTGACATGTACCACGGCAATCGAGACCCATATCGCTGACCCCAGGAGAATCAGTAGGAAAAGAATAAACTGTTGGAACGTATTCAATTGTGATAGATTGATGGTATTGAGGCCCGCTAGGGTCATAGCCGAGACCGTAAGAAAAAGTGAATCGGTATAGCTGACGCTTCTCGGAGGGGTTGAAGCGCCCCAGAAGACCAGACTCGAAAAGAGGCTTACCCCAATGAAGTACGCATAGTGGAGGGTGATAAAGTTGAGAGGAGGAGAATGGACTGCGATTGAACGAAGGATCCGGGAGAGGAAAGAAGGTGCTCTAAACTTCGGGTACGCAACTAGCCATGTTAGCTGAGCTCCTATAAGACACTCGAGCCATGTCTTAAGGGGCATACCCATTGTGACTGACTGTCCCGCCGTTGGAAAGTTCAAATTCGCAGATACAAGTGAACAGCGTAAGGAGTTGGGTTGAAAGAGGTACTATATCTGAAAGTTAAAGGCCCATGGCAACGAAAGCCGCAGCAAACTTCTGTCACAATGCATTACGTGCGCGATGGTCGGACAGGCGAGAGTAACACAAAGCAATGGAGGGTGGAAGGGTTGGTTGAAAGGGAAAGAGTACAGAATTGTCGAAGTGACAGAATGCGATTTACCATTTATTATGCGAGTACCTAGGGCTGGAACGCCAAACGTGCCAAGGTGGCCGCCACAGATCCCCCTTCCCCCAAGCGCCCGGGACGTGACGCCAATCACTATCCCGCCAATCTGGTGGCTTACATACCTAACGAAATCGAAATAAACACATCATTCTAGGACAGCTCATGATGATTTCAATCTCCTTTGATCTTGCCTGATCAATGTATCTATGTACATGTGGTCCGAATATGCGCTGCGGATGATTGTACATGTCTTCTCACATAGATGATAGAGAGTTATGTCTCATTACCTGTCTCAACGCTACAACACCACCGTGATTGACTGATTTTTCCCTGAAATTGAAAGAGACTGATCGGAAGATAGCATTGAAATGGATTTGACAGCCGAGGAACACATGGTGGCAATAATGGGCTGGTTATTAGGGGTGAAGCTGTTGCTCATTATTCTGTAACTGAGCGCAACAGCGGCGGCCAGTTCATCCCATTGCAAACATGACCGAAGAACACGCCAAAATGGCTGTCTCTTAGATGGTGGTGACACTCATGTACACGGGGCCAGTTGATACCTCTGGCTGATGTTGCTTGAAGTCGGTGCGTCCATCCCGTCTGTGAAGAGGTCGAGGATGAAGCGGTTGTATTAGTGGATGCCGCGGCAAACCAACTGCTGGGAAGCCGGCTGCGGAGATGGACAGAACACATTTAACTTACTAAATACCCGTTACTACAGGACCTGTGATTAGGTGTCCGAATATTACTTACAGACATCTTCACGTCGGCTTCCTTGCGGTGATTATATGCCTATGTCAAAAGAGTTAGGTCGATCACCAATGTCCCCTAGGAAAGCAACAAGAATGAAGGTGAGGTGTTGAAGAAAGACGAGCATGCAAGAGCAGAGACCAAGGCTTACAGGATATTATACGCATGGATGTCCGCCCTCCGCAGGATCTCCTTGACCTCTTTGATGAATCTTCTCGCATCCTCCACTGGCCAATTAAATGCCGGTCGGGTAAAAGGGGCTAGGCTGAGCGGCTCAATGGACTCGACTATACCAAGCCTGTACCACCTCCCAAGATCGATTGCATCCCGATCCCACTCGCCAATTGGCAACTTGATGCATTCTTCGCGAACCTCAGTGAAACCCAAGTTCTTTAATTCCTGAACGGTCCCGTGATTATATTGAATTGGGCGAGAATTTCGATCAGTAGCATCTGTTAGGTATTTGTGATACCAATCCCTATATGCCGACCTTTCTTCAAGTGATCCGTCGTCGCAGCGAGGTTCTAGATCGATTTCCACTTGTTCAAGATAGCCACCAGATCTCAAATGCCTAGGCTTCGTTTAGTCTGGCTTTTTGTGCTTATTTGCTCGGATTCGCCTACCGAAATACATTTACGTAAAGCTCGCGCCAGCTTTGCACGCTGCCGCAGAGCATGCCTAAATGGATGAAATCCCAGGAGTCTTCGCCCAGGGCCCAAGGGCTGTCAAAGTCTCGTTGGCGAAACCGAAGGTTAGGAGGGATTCTAGAAGATTATTCAGCATAATTCTGATCGAACCGATCGCGAACGAACAGCGTAGGTTGTATGAGGGCAAGATCGATGCCAACGACCTGGAAAATGGAATCAACATCTTTTATTCGCGACCATTCTTATGCATACGTGCATACCTCGGCCTCTCCAAATTTGCTGTTGAGTTTGCTTAGTTAGCGGAGCTATAGAGCCCATAGAAGACCGTACATACTCAGCCATTTCGATTGCCCATATGCCAGTACCGCATCCCACGTCTAATATCCGTAGTTGAGGAAAACTTCCTGACGGTATGAGTGGCACCTTGTGCAAACTCCCGTTGCGCGCGACAGTGTAGATGATGTGATTGTAGATATCGAGGCGCTCCATCTCCGTCTGCAATCCACTGGCGATCAGTCCAATCCAGCAAGAGACGACAGGCGCCTTGCTCGTCTTACATCGTCACACGGGTACATGTAAACGCCTCGATGGTAGCCGTGGTATTTTCTGCCATTTTCGATGTAATCTGGGGGCGCGTGGAGCCTAGGGAGTAAAGGTTAGAATGGGATGATAGTTCTCTAAGAAGGATGGATTACTTACGTAGCCATCACGCTTGTTGTTGTTATTGTTGTTATTACTGCTGCTCTCGCAATGGCTTGTCGATGTTGCTAACAGCGTGCGTGCAAGGCGGGCCAGGATGCCAGATGGAGACAGGACGGTGTTGGCCTGACCCTTTCCTCCCGAGCCGGTATAGGTACCTCAGCAACCCTCGCATCGGAAGAAGAGGAAGAGTGTAGAGGATAATAACTCGTGCACTAGGTGCATCTAGACAAACTTAAGGCGGATGTGCGGTTCGGTAACTAGTGAAAGTAGAAGAAATTCTATTCCATTGATCGGGGCCATGCACGCGTAGTAAGGGTAGCGTAGTCTTGGTAGGGGGGGAGGTAGAGGGAGCAGACTAACAGTGGTCGATTAAGGAGCAGCGAGTCTGTGGGAAAAAGAGTATTTTCATGATGCGCAATGATCAGGGCGACCCTGCTTAGTGGAACCACTGTGTCGGGTCGCTCGTTTCCAGTCCATCTTCGGTGGTAAATTAGTGGTTTGTGTGGCCCTTAGTCCGTTTGGGGGAGGTTGGTAGTTGGACACTGTGCTGAGCAGCCAAGCTCCGCTGCTGGGCTGCTGCTAGGCTTGCTGGGGCTGGCTTGCTGGGGGGGGTCTCGCCGGAGTCTTCCTTGACTAGTTGACCTAGTTGACCTAGGTAGTTGATGCCAGAAGCACCCTGGGAGGCTAGGCTTGCACACTTGCACACTTGCACACAACATCCCTGTGGTGCAGTGGCTGAATGGGCTGAATGGGCTTGTCGGAGAGCAAATTCTTGGGTCGGGACCGGCGGCCAGCGCAGGCTTCCTCCCCCCCCCCCAGTACCCCGTACACCGTAACTTTTAACCCAGGAGTAGATAGTCCCTTCTTACTATTTTCCATTTCGCCTCTTTCGCTTACTAGTACAACCGTTGAATCGCCCAATCCCGCCTCATCCTTGTGGTAATTTCTTTTTGTTTGCAGGAATACATAGCATAGAACAGGTATGGACAGAAATTGCTCTGCTTTGCTTTGCTTTACCGGGTAAGGTACTGTACTGTACGGTCATCATCATCATCACTGGGGTGTGTCACCGAGGCCAAGGCGGAAGACAGCCCGCGGGAGAGCCTGTTACCTAGAGATTCCATCCATGGTCCATGGACCACCACAACGGCTACCGGCCACCATTATCATTGAACCATGGATCATTGGGCCCCATATAACCGCAGTACGGCTGTAGACAGATATGACCGATGTTGAACAGACATGATGTCAGGCACTCGTGGCAAATATGACCCAGTCAGAAGCCTCTGCCTCGTACACCCACAGCTTGGGTACGCCCCCAGGACGTACCTCGAGCTCATAGACTGGACTGTTCCCCGGTTGTTTTCCACCCTCATTATCTAGATTGCCTTAAGGTGTCCTAGGACATTTGATGCGCTGAAAATGACTGATGCGCCACCCCCTTCCCCCAAACTGTTCAGTCATTCGTGCGCGATCTCCAAGTCTTCTAAGCTAGAACTATTGGAAAACCTTTCGGAGCTCGGAAGGGTTGTGGTGCTGATCGCACATACAAATTGGCATTGATGCAGGCATTTTGCTTGGGCCGGTCTTATGCCGGCGGTCTACGCACCAACCGCTACTTCCCCACTGCGAGCACAAGGTTCTCCTCGATGATCTTGCAGCATATCTGTTTCGGTATACGTGTCGGACTGGTACTGCACTCGCATTGGTGCATTTGGTGCACAATCGGCAACCGATGTCTCAGATGTGGGCTGGTAAAGCGTCCAAGGAGTCTGTAAGCCTTGCCATCATCTCCCAATCTCCTGGTGCTTCTATCAAAATGCCGCTCGGTTACGCTAAGGTAGAAGCAAGCGAGTCAGAAGGTCGCTTCCATGTGCACCATGGGGGCGGCTTGGGGCTCCTTTGGCTGAGGCTGTCTCCATCAATACCTAAGGTACGCTTAGGACCGGTTAGGGGATGACTATCCCCTCTACCATTCCCTCGGGTTCAGCAATCCGTCAGCATTCGTCACAGTCCCCAAGCCACCATGGCTTTGCACGGCATAAGCACACGGCCGGGATCGAGGGACCATATCCCTTGGAAAAATGAAAAAGTGGATAGTCTCAGGGAAGAAAGAGGATCATCGGACGGATGATTGCAGGAGACAGGAGACCAGCCTAGATCCGAGCCACACTCAATCCTCCCCGGCCGCTTGGAAGATGAGAAAAATGAGATTTGACTTCCGGGAGGGAGTCAAAAGAAACTCGTTTACAAAGGATGGTCTATGCATCGAGATCCAGGGTTTCCCACATAACCGGTGTAGGTGCAATCTTTCACTTACCCCCAATATTATCCGGTCCACTCATTGCCGCAAACGTGCATCGCGGACATGGGGCCCCGACACGATGGGTTTGTTTCCACATGTCTGGTTCCTCGTCTGCGTCGAGCCTGCAACTACTTTTTTGCCGTCGCTGGATCGTTCTGGCCGCACACAGACGCGCTGTCGGTAACGCCGTACTACCTTAGTAAATGCCAATGTAAATTGAACCTGAATATGGAATATGATATACCCATTCATCAAGTTGAGCCTTGTTGACGCAATTGTGCCTGAAAAAAACACTCGACAAGCGAGACCCTACTGCCGGCCGTTGGGTTGCGGAGAGGAGCTAATCTGGTATTCTTTCGTTTTACGAGGATCTTGTACTTGCCTGAAATTCACAAGCTTCCATCAATTAGGTCTGTGCCCTAGAGTAGGTACCCGGAAAACAACCCAGCGGCCCAACCTCCACCTCGGATGAACCTATCAGAATTGGATATAATGGACGTTGCTACCCTAACGAAAACGTCCTCCTTGACTCTCCCAACCGGCTCATACATATACCGAATTGTACCCGTTGAACGGCACCTTGCCGCCATCTCGTCGGACGATTCCCTCCGTCTGGTGGACCCATCTTATCTCGAGGAAATATCCAGTCCCCATTTCAGTCAGGTACATGCAGGCGTAACCTGTCTAGAGACCTTGGAGCACGATAACCATACTCTTTGTACGGCAGGTAGGGATGCTGTGGTAAAGTGCTGGGACTTACGCTCGGGACAGAAGACCTCAGAATTTCGCGACGGTAAGTGAACGAACGTAGTTGCCTTAGCTATGTACTGACAAGTGGCAAAAGAGAGCAAAGCTCCATACTTATCACTTTGTAACAGCGGCTATTACTGTGTTGTTGGCACCGAGTTAAGCCATTCTCAAGCATCCGTGATACTGTGGTAGCAAAAATTCTGTACTGGGGGACCTCGGCCGGACAGAAAGCTGAATATCGGAGCAGGGATTTTAGATCTCCCCTCAAACCTATCCAACAATATGTCGAAAGCCATAATGACGACGTTACGGTGGTAGGCATTGCAGTCCTGTTGCCTCACACCAATCCAGAAAGAAGTTCATCTGAGTACTTATACTAGGTACAATTTCATCCTGAAAGACGAGGGATCCTCCTCTCAGGCAGCACCGATGGCCTCGTGAACATTTACGACATCGCACAGTCAGACGAGGATGATGCTCTCATCCAGGTAGCGAACCACGGCAGCTCAATCAATCATGCCAACTTCTTATCCAATTCTCAATTCTTTGCTATAAGTCATGATGAGAATTTCTCTATTTATCAGCTTGAAAATGTAAACGTGGATGACTCAGCAGCGGGGACACGTCCTCAGGGGTTCGGTGACCTCAGGCCGCAGCTTGAATGCGAGTACATAGTCGACGTCATCCCATCATTTGACAGTGGTGAAACCATCCTTGGCGCTGCTTCACACAGGTATGCAGAGTAGCTCGGCTCTCAACTTTCAACGCTAGAAGTAGAAAGATTTGATACTCACCTATCGCCAGTAACAGTAAGCAACATCTCGATCTTACACCTCTTCGATTGGCCGATCAGTGGGCCTTGGACATGAACAATACGCTTCGGTTGCCAGGTGCGCATGGTGAGGAGGTCATTCGATCCTTGTGCTTCAATCCCGAGGTGCGTTCCACTTCTATCATTTACTGTTTTCATAACTGTACACTATGCTACATTGTGATTCAGGGGCAATGCTTTCCTTCGGGATTACTGATTGGTTCTCAAATTAGGCGCAAACGATCTTCACAGCAGGAGAGGATGGCTTGATCAGAGCGTGGCTGCGGGCAGCGGCAGCAGCAGCCGGGAATTCCCAAGAGCATATGCTGGAAGCCCATGCATCCACGACAATGAGCAAGATCAAGAAGAAAAGAAATTCGGCTGGCGGCGAGGGCACGAAAGCCAGCAGATTTAAACCCTATTAGGATCCCCTCAACTGAAGCGGGTATCACTGCATGTTCTGGCTCCGCGGAGCAGCTGGTGAGAGGCGGGGATAAGGGATAAGGGATAAGGGATAAGAACTACCAGGGAGAGCCGGACCGATCTCAAACACCTTTCGGATACTGAGTCGGATGGAGAATCGATATGGCGGAGGTGGGCCCGGATATGGATGCGTCCAATCAGTTTCGGGTTCCCGGTGGTAAGGTAGGTTGCCTTTTCACGTGGTTGCTAACCCGGCTCCCCCCAAGGCATCCCTCTGAGATCTATCATCTACTGTCTGAGCATCCTGTCTAGCTTTGCATCTTCCTTGTGCATCCTGCAAATAGCAGAAGAGGAGAGCCGGAAAGCAAACAACGATACCACGGCCCCCACGTTCCAATATTCCAGCATCTGCAGCCTTCAGATTCCTCCATCGTCTGAGCATTAGGGCAGAAAAGTGGACTGGGCTGCTCCTGATAGGCTTCTTACGATCTAGCCAGCAAGTATTACCTTGAATAAACACCATCAATCTCTTTCCCATTCTTCACAGACACCCGGAATACTACAATATCGGATGATCGTCATGCGTGCGCATACTTGATGTATTGAACAAGAGCAGGGACCTCTGGTGACTGTACATAGGAATGAACCCCTTCCGAGCGGTCAATCCCTCTGACATTACTCAATACCAATATGAATACCTTACTGGATGTCCTGCAAGATACCTACTCCCTACGCTGAAACGAACAGTGCCATGAGAGCTCTCCAAACGTGATCACACTTCTTCATACCACTTCTTCTAATGTTAATGAATTAATGAAACCGAACCCTCCTTTATAGCAGATTCATAATATAATAACGGACCTCAGAGTCTCTGTCGCGGTCATAACATGCCATCTAGACCCCTTTGCCAGAGACTTACTTTGCTTGTATAGAAATACAAACATATCATCCATCGTAGTATTAGACTCTCTTATTGGCCAATCCAGGGTACCCGCGACAAGAAAAATGTCACGACCTCCAATATATCAAATCAAGGAACACATACATACATACACCATCAACAAGGCTGCCCGCCTTTCCGAAAGTATACCCTTGAACCCTTCAACCCCTCAACATCCCCTATCCCCTATCCCTATCTTGTAATTTCCAGAACAGCAGAGCTTGGTAAACAATTCCACTACCAACCTTCCCCACTGACTGCTCAATAATAAGCGAATATCATATGCATACCCGTATACTAAATCCCATCATAAACACATTATCAATTATTCAGGCATGCTGAGATACAACAGAACAGCTTCGGTATGCCACTCAATTGGGAAAGGAGGGCAAGGGGGTGGGTTTCTTTCCTGGGTTCGAAACGGATAGAGGTAGTGAGTGAGAAAGGTGTGGGTTACATACACCCAGGTGATATGTAGACTAGCAATTAGTATTATGTTGGCGAGGTGGGACGGGTGAGGATGGTTTTGGGGGAGGGGGGGCTGTGGTTGAGAGGAGATGAAGAACTTAGGAATATCAAGCATATAAAACGGAGAATAGTCAGGTCAATAAACGAGTGTTTTCTTTCCATCCTTTACCAACTCTCGTTCGTTCGTTATGACAATTTCTTCATCAACATCAACGCCAATAGGAGATAAATAATACACGCTTCGCAGAAGCAAAGAATAGTGAACTGAATGAAAACCAACGCTGACCCATGCATGCGATGCGATGTATAAGCCAACTCCAACCCCAACGCCTCGCTGAATATGATCTCTATATCAAATCCCATTCTACCACCCTATCCAAGCAAAAACCAAGCGGGGCAGAAGCATCATTCGTGTATACAGATTTTATCGAAAGCCCGGGAATATAGTACCGATTGCTCTTCGCCCTAGTATGCAAGAATATGATTAATAATGTGCTAGTAAACCGCAGGGTAAAGGAAAGGGAATACTTACACCTCGGCATTCTCGCCCACCTCTCCGCTTCCTCATCCTCCAATGACTGTCCCGGTCTCGATCTGGTCAATCGCCTCCGAAACCATTCACTCCTGAGGTCGAGATCAGCCGGGGTTAATGTTGGAACCGCGCCTTGCGCCCCGGATATCTCGATTGTTGCGCTAGGTGGCATAGGATTCGAGGCCGCTCTGCCTCCTCCTACCATCCCATCCATCTCTATTTGACTCCTCGTATGTTCGTTGTTCGGCCTAGTGAACATATGCGGAACCGGCATGCTAAACACCCTCCTTCCGCTTTCAAATGGCCGCCGTAGATTCAAAGTCCAGCGCCCGTTGGTATTCCCTTCTCTTTCCCCACGCTCACGCTCTCTGATACGCCGCTCAGCGCGTACCATGGCGTTTGTAATAGGCTCGTTCTTTCGAGGAAGGACCTGTGCCATGCAGACCGGGCAGCGCGAACTGCGGGAGGAGAGATGTGGATCGATGCATTGCGGGTGGTAGATGTGGTGACAGGGGAGAGAGCGGACTTTGGTCTCGTTGGGGACGAAGTCTTCAAGGCATATGGTACAAGAGGATTGGGAGTAGAAGGTTTGACTAGGTAAGGGTGCGGATGAGGTGGGTGAGGAAGGATCTGGCGGGTTGGCTGTCCTTTCTTTTGGGGTGTCGCTGGACGATGTATAGATATAGGTCGGTAATTTATCAATTTCTTCCTGTGAGACTGGAGTGCTCCGTTTGATGCCGAGGGATTCGAGATCGACCTCACCATTCTCAACGCGCCGTCGTAGAGCATTGCGGTATCTTCGTTGAAAGAAATGCATTAAGAATGATGTGCTGCCGATGAGTACAAGGATTATTCCAAGCACAATCAAAAGGAAACACCATAATGATGGAAGATCGCTGGAGCCGTCAGTTCCGAATGAAGTATAGAGTCGTACGTAGTCGCTCTGATCGAATTGCTCGTATTCCAGAATGCCTTGGATCAAAGGATTTGAGGAATTGCCATTGTACTGCGCCAACTCTTGCATGATTGTAGCTCCTTCTAACCCAGGTATAGCGTAGACCGGAAATTTGTTCTGCGCCTTCCACCGCCCACCGTCTCCCAAGTCCCAGCTTGGATCGCTCACAGGTGGAGGGGTACCTGAGGCATTATCAGGATGGTAAAACATAAATGCCGTCACGCCTTTTGCTGCTGCCAAGTAGGACAACGTGCAAGGAGCAGAGATCCATGGTGCAATTGCCACATACAGATACTGCGTGGCTGGAAGGTCGGAAAGGCGAGTCACATTACTCGGTATGTACAGGGCCGAGGTATTTATACAAGGATCGGATGGTAATAGATCGGGTACGTATAGGAGACCCTCGATATCGCCTTCACCATTGTTGCTTGAGAGAGTCTGGACATGGCTATCATCGAAGAGCTCGAACGAGGAGTTACCATCGACACGGGCTCTTTGAGGATCCGCGGAATCGATGACAGGGTCAGTGAATGCAAGCACAAACGTGTCATATGATTGAGCAGCTGTCAAATATTAGCATTCGACGCAGTTGATATAGGGAACGCTGAGTAGTACACATCGTGCCTCATTGGACCGCGTTTGGCGGAGGTCAAACTCGCTGTTTCATGTACTGGGGACACATCCTCGGCTTACTAGGACATTTGCCTTGAGGGCATACATGGGGATTTTAAGGGTGAGATGGCAGGAGTCTTCAGGAGTCGGTCAGGAGTCGACATGGGGCGAAAGCGAAGGAGAGGCTGGCGTCTAAATATACGGAGCACCTTTCCTCGACGGAAGCTCTGGGGAGACCTTGGCAGTCAATGACGCTAAGATAACGAACGGGCCGAGGTTAGTCCGACATGGCGTTATCGGGGCGCTAAGGTATGCCTAAGCCCAACTCAATCCAATCCTCAACATATCATCAACACAAAGTCACAACACTCTTTATGAAAGACTTCGGAAGTGATGGTGATGAGACGTGTCGCCACTCCCCTCTGACCTGTTACTTGTGGTATTGAGCTGCAACGAGCTCTACGACATTGTCAATCGCAGGAGACTTGCCCATTATATTTGAGCGACTCCTCTACTCAGCTGTAGGCAGTTGGTGGGTCCCAGCCTTGTCCTGCGCCCAACGACATAAGCCTTCTTGGTGTCCCAGATATCGCTCAATCCAGCTCAACGCCCCACTAAAATGCCGCCACCAATTGTCAAAAAGCCCAAGGGCCGCGAAGGCAGGCAATCTCGCAGTCGCAATACCACTCCAAGCTCTGCTGCCGAGGTACCTACATCATCCATCATACCTGCCAACACTTCCTATACGGAAATACCCATTGCAAGCCTGCAGGTGCCTTCAAACATAACCTACGACGATATCCTGGAACGTCATGGGGGCACTGGGGGTATTCCAGATCCTAGTCATCTTACAATAATGGCAAAGGATTTGAAGCATCTAAGCGATCTTGCATCTTCACGCGGTGATGCTTGTAACCAAGGGATGCGTGTTCTGAGTGAAAAAAGGAAGAGCCTGCTACTAGAAGAGGAAAGGGAAAAGGAGCTGGAGCGAGAGCAGGCGCTCCGCGCTCGTGAATCGGAGGAACGGAAAACTTTGAAGAGAGAGGCTGAGGATGATGAGGATCTCAAAGAGAGAAAGAGTGGGAAGCAAAAGAAGCAGCGGAAGGAACGAAGTGCTGTGAGGGACCTAGAGAGGCCGCCGAATCATGGCGCACATGGTTTGGCGAGGCAAGATGGGCTGGACCTGCCACTTGAAGGTGAGCTACACATTTTCCTTCTATCTACTACTGTAAACATAGCTCCGGCGTAACCCTTTTCGACACTCTCTACAACACAGAACCTAACGGTCTAAATGTATCGAGCTTGCGGGTTTCAGTATCTTTGTTCTCTTGCTCTTTCAATGCTCAAGATTCCTTCTTGTCTTCATGAACGTGCTTTCAACACCTTTCCGCAATGCCTAATCGTGCACCCCGAGGTTATTACTTTGGGAATGCCCCCAGGGAAGGGGAACTCGATCGCGAGAACCAGCAGATCGAGTTGGAGAGGCAAGCACTGATTGAGAGCTTGAGAACTGGCGCCCCAACCGCAAGCGAGAAGCGAAGTTCGAGAAGACGCACTGCTAACAATAAGACAGCTTCGCCTTCTCTGGTGGCTGCTAAAGCGTCGGCCTCACCGTCTAAACGAAAGCTAGATGCGGTTTCTGGCAGAAGCTCCTCATCCCTTTCGGAGGCTTCACCACTTGCATCACCCTCTACTGCACCTCCTGCAGAGCGCGATTCTAATCGAGCAACGCCGTCATCAAGTACATCTTCAGATGACGCACATCAACCTCCTCCAGCTGCAAGCTTGACACAATACCAGACTTTCGGTCCCAATCCTCTGACGTTCGATGATCCCACAATCTATGAAATTCGAGAGGTTACAGATGACATGACCGATGAGGAAAAGAAGGAAATATATTGCGTTGCCTCGTTTCCTCACGATGACCTGAAGGATCTCATTGCGGGAACTCCTCCAAATAAAGACTTTAGCAATGCGGTCAAGCCGAACAACCAGGTCCAATACAATACCTTCACGAGTTACCTTGATAATTTCTTGAGGCCATTAAAAGAAGAGGATATCGGGTTCTTGAATGAACGAGTAAGTTGTATGGTCATTAGCCTCATACACTTGCTTACTAACTTCTTTAGGGTGATCGGACAACTCCATTTATCATGCCTCGACGAGGAAAACGTCATTACACCGAAGTGTGGGCAGAAGAGGATGGCTCATTATCCCGAGAGTCACCAGAACAAGACGGACTACCTCCGAATCAGCCCCGCGGGAGCCTTGACCAAATGGACGATGACACGGCTGAGACCGATCAGGTCTCGAGCGGGCCTGTCCTGAATCGCCTTCTGTCAACAATGCGCTTCGAGCATCGAGTTCCTCCAGAGGATAGAGTCCAAACCAACGGTATCACCAACGGCAATGGAGAAGCTTCATTGACTAATGGGGATCTCCCTAACGGAACCTCTCACGAACCTAACGGTACCGAAGAATCCTCCAACAAGCCCACCTCTCTGCCTCCAGCAACAGCTCTACCCTCCTCAGACCGTCCTCCATCCAACGCCCCAAACCTCACCCACGCCCAGATTGACGAGCGTCTCAAAGCCGAACTCCGACACATTGGTTTCCTCGCCCCAGATGACGAACCCGACTACGACGCGCACTACGATGACGAAATCGCCGAACGCCTGCGCTATCTTCAAGACGAGCTACGAAGGGTAAGCATCCTCAACGGCGCACGAAAAGCCCGCGTCCTTGACCTGGCTCAAGAACAAATGGCCTATCAAGAATACTCCACCATTCTCGAAGATCTCGACGTCCAAGTCCAACAAGCGTATCTCAAACGTACACGCACGCTCGGCAAGAACAAGAAAAATACCAAACGCCCCGGTGGCGCGGGCGGAGGCAGTCATGCAGTGGGTGGAGCGGGGTCGTCGTCGGCGGCGGATGGCGGGGTGTCGAAGCCTGCGATTGGAGATGTGGCGAGGCAGTTGATGAATCGGCGGGCGAAGTGGGAGGAGAAGATCGGGCCAGTTTTTAGGGGGGATATTAGAAGGGTGAGGGGAAAGGGGGAGGGGATCTTTACGGATGCGGTTATGGAGCCATTGATTAGGGCGGAGAAAGAGAGGTGGGAGGAGGAGACCGAGATTTGAATCTAGGGTTTGTGAAAAGGGTGTTTGGGGGTGGTATCTTGACACGTAATTGGGAAAGGGAGGCTTGCATGTATTACGAAGGCGTTGTGGTCGTGCATGCATTGGTGTTTCTGGGTAGGGGCAGGCTTGCGGCGGTGGACATGCGGTGCCATCAAAGAATCGTACGGGTTGGAACCGACTAGCCGATTGATTGGCAATAAGATACCATTTCCCTCATTCACAATCCCGATAGACGATAAATGGAAAGCACGGAAGCTGCCTTAGCTATCAAAATCGAGGGTCTTGCTATGCTGTGAAACCGTTATACCTCTCTACGGTGTAGACAAGTCTCGGCCATCAGCTTTCACACCTTCCTTACTTGTGTGATATACTTAGCCCACTGTCAGGATGGACGGTTGTTGTTGACAGCCCCGGAAGGGCCATTTATAATGTCGTTGGCTTTCAGACCCAACCGGGCTCCAGGTGCAGCATCTTCAGGTAGTGAGTCGTCTGGTAGGAGGGCCTGTATGGCTGAAGATAGCGAAATCGAGATTCAGATTGAGCATTGGGGCCTTGATAAAAATGGAAAGAAACTCAAGAACTTTGATAGACGCATTTGACGCTAGTTCCATCTACGGAAATAGAATAGTGTAAAATGTTAAAGGCCTTGAAGTATTATATAGGTAACATATTCCCACCTCAATCTTCAGATTCTACAACCATGTAGTAACCCTCTGCTAGATGCTGCCTTCGCGGCACCCGCATATCTCTCGCGTACACCATGCTCAAGGCAATCTTTCTCGCCATCTTCGACGTTGACGAAGGTCCAAATCCCACCTCCCGCCAAACAAGTAAAACTGACAATCACAACTTACAGGCCCCAAAGTCCTCCACCAAGTCCCCGCCTCCTCCATTACTGCCTCACCTTCCACCCCATCCATCCCTCTCCTCCACTTCCCCCCCATCGCCAACACTCTAATCCCACACCCAAGTCTCTGCAACAATGGCCTCCTTCAACTCGCAGTCTCCCACCACCGCATCCTCTCCTACCCACAATGCATCGAAAACCCCGCCTACCCCCGTAATGCCTACACCTTCAACTTCTGCCTCGTTCTGCCTGCCGACGCAGACTTCACCTCCTACGTCCCCGTCACCCGCAAACTCAACACCCTCTTCCGCACCCTCGAACTCCATTCCCAATTCCTCTCCTCTGACCCCTCACCCCCAGATACTGGCAAAGTCTATGCCCTATGTGAGACTTTACTCGAAGATCTAAATAACTACTCTGAAGCTATGATCCCCATCGACGCCTCCAACACCCTCAATATCAAACTCTTCCCCACCTACCCCCCTCCTCCCCCCCTCCATCCGCACCACGTGCCCCTCGCAACCGTCAACCTCCCCTCCCTTGCCGACTCCAACTGGGACCTAACCATGCTCCTCATCCTCCCTCACATCAATGGCATCAACTCCGTCAAACAAATCGCCCTCCTCGCCGACGCCGATTATAAACTCGTCAAGAAATCCCTCCGCCACCTCCTCTACTACGGCTGCATCCTTCTCCTCGATATCTTCTCCTTCTCCGCCATCTACGCCTGCACAGCCGAAATCTCCCATCTCATCGACAGCCCCGAAACCCAGCAAGAATGCCATCGATACGTCCTCCTTCCCCCAAACTCCAACCCCTCCAACAACAACGAAAACACCAGGCCCACCACCCCACCAACGCCCTCCGCCACAGACCTACCAACCCTCTACCTCTCCCTCCGCCAAGGCCTTCCCGTCCGCGCCTGGCTTCTTGAACGGCCCTATCTCGCTTCCCAAATTGATCTACGCTGTTTCTTCACTTTCGGGATCATAAAGGGTTTCTTATACCGTGTGCACAAATATGCTTTTGCGGCTAAGAAGCAGCAGGGCAGGAGGATGAAGTGGGTCAGCAGGGGGGAGAGCGATAGTGGGGGTGGGACTGGGACTGGGAGTGGTAGTGGGGCAAAGGATGTAGATAAGAGAAAGGGGATGAACGAGAGTGATAGGGAGTTGGAAAGATTTTTGGATGGGACACATTGTTTTGATGAGATTTGTACGGAGTTGATGATTAGCGAGAAGGAGTTGGGACAGAGGTTGAAGACGAGGGGGGATGTACAGATCATATGTCGATGAAGAGAGGTGAATGGCGTTTTGTGGGGATTGGTGGTTTTGAAGAAGGTGGAACTGATCAAGTGCTGATCATCTTGCCTTCTTCCCTGCGTCCTGAAGCGTACGATGAGTCTTGCTCTCTTCGAGGCCAGAAGAGCTGCTCTTCTCTGGGGTCGTCTATCCTTGGGAAAAATTAGGAATCACATTTGAAACACAAGTTCTGTTGGAACTAGGTACTTGTGCTTTGGCTACCAATCCTAATCGTACTCATGCTTTTTCCGACTCTCCAAAAGCGACAACAGAGGGGGGGGGGGGGTGGTTTTGACAAGTTGTTGCGATTACTCTCTGCTTTTCTCCCTATGTCGAATACATCATATAGGGCTTCGTGAGGCTACTGGTTCCTGTGTAATATGTGTTTTTCTTTTTTTTCGTGCCGTTTCGACGGGATGATTGAAGGGACAGTGTACAAGCTGTCTGCTCCTTTATGAAGGACCGCTCTACATTGCTTGAAAATTGTGCTTGGTATAGGGATAACAGCGGGCTTTCTTCGCACGTC
Organism: Cladonia squamosa; assembly: GCA_947623385.2. NCBI lineage: Eukaryota > Fungi > Ascomycota > Lecanoromycetes > Lecanorales > Cladoniaceae > Cladonia > Cladonia squamosa. The sequence goes on from OX392381.1 coordinate 142,360, forward strand.
ATATCATCTTATCATGGAGCGATTTTCTAGCATAGTTGCAAAACAAGGTACCTTTAAGACTTGCAGTACGAATATTGGAAGGCGGGATTTTTATACTCAGATATAAGACGTTTCCATCACATAAGATCAAAACTGACGTCCAGCGAAAGACTGGACGGTAAACCCATGAGTAAAAGTTGTTAGCAGGCACATTCCACGATCATTCTTCAACATCTGTTGAACCATACCAAAAACCTACAAACGGAGATTACGGAGATAACCAACCCATATGAACAATTCTGGATCATCAGTCTTCTATTACCATAACGAAAGCACCATGTAATGTCCATCGACATAGACTGGCACAATCTGACAACCGGGCCCTCAGGCCAGGAACTCGCAGCCTCCATTCGCGACTTCATCCACGACAAATTCCAGCAAGTCCAGCTCCCTCGCTTCATTCGCTCCGTAAACGTCCACTCCTTCAACTTCGGAGAAGAGTGCCCCGTCATAGAAATAAAAGACATTTCCGACCCTCTGGACGAATTCTACGAAGATGACGAATCCTCAGACGAAGCCGATGAGCTGCCTCTCAGTCCTCCCACAAGCGACACCACCCTCCCAACCCCATCATTATCCCACCCCTCACAACCAGCCCAACCCTCCACAGCAGCCCGCCCCTCCTTAATCGACACGCGCCTCCCATCCCTCCACCCCGGAATATCAACCCCCTTCCTCTCCCGCTCCACCACCCCCAACATCCCCGGCGTAACCTCCAACCTCTCCTACTTCCACCTCCCCCTCAGCGCCGGTCTCTCCGGCACCCAAACCCCCCTCGCCCAATGGCAACACCACGACCACCAAACCCAACCTCAAAGCAATACTCCTTCCTCCTCTCTCCGCCAAAATCAACAGCAACCAAATCACCACCACCACCACCACCACCACCACCACCACCACCCCACCTACGCCGACCCCAGCTCCCGCCCCTCTACCTCCCACACCCTCCCCTCATCCCTCTCCCCCCCCTTCACCGCCGCTACCGAACCACCATTCCCCTCCCCCCCAGCCTCCAGAGGAGGAGATAAAACCCAAGACCTCCAAACAACCCTCCACATATCCTACACCGGCTCCCTATCCCTCTCCCTAACCGCCGAAATCCTCCTCGACTACCCCATGCCCTCCTTCGTCGGCATCCCGCTAAAACTGCAAATCACGGGGCTAAGTTTCGATGGGGTGGCGTTGTTGGCGTATTTAAGGCAGCCGGGGGAGGCGGGGAAGAGGAGGGTGTGTTTTTGCTTTTTGGGGGCGGAGGAGGGGAGGGGGGTTGTTGGTGGTGGTGGGGATGGGGAAGAGGGGGAGGGGAAGGCGGGGGATGGGGGGAGGATGGGGGGGTTGTTGAGGGAGATTAGGGTGGAGAGCGAGATTGGGAGGCAGGAGGATGGGAAGGTGGTGTTGAAGAATGTTGGGAAGGTGGAGAAATTCGTGTTGGAGCAGGTGAGGAGGATTTTTGAGGATGAGTTCGTTTGGCCTAGTTTTTGGACGTTTTTGGTTTGAGGAGTGGGTGGATGGGGTATATATATATTGGCTGGCTAGAGGGGTGGAGGGGTTTGAGGATGAGATGATCATGATCTCGCCCATGCCCATACGCTATACAAACACGTCACTTGTATCCCCTTCCTCGCCTCGTCCTCCCAATCATCATAACCACTCTCCTCCCCCTCCTCCAATACCTCAAACCCCGCCCCCTCCATCCCCCTCCTAAAATCCTCCGGATACACAGACCCATCCCTAAGCGGCAACTCCACAAAAACCCTCGACTCCTTCCCCTTCCTCAAACACTCGCCCACAGTCCTCACCACCCATCCCGCATGTTCAGGCGCATACAGCGAATCAGCCGCGAGTATGATATCATATTTCTCCCCTTCTTCATTATCCTGACCCGCCGTTGTGATATTAGACCAATCCAGCACGCCGGCTGTGATGGTGCTTCCTGTATTTTCTACCAGCGATATATTTTGCTGGATGTTATACTGCAGATTTGGGAGGATGAATGGTAAGTCCGTGAGATGGATAGCGGCTGGGAAGAGGCCTGAGGCCGCTAGACCGACGAGGCCGGTTCCGGCGCCGAGTTCGAGGATTTTAGGACGATTGGGTTTGGTTGCACCGGGATTGTGGCGCTGGAGGGTAATTGAAGGGAAATGCCGGGGGAGTAGTACTGCAAGCCTTTTCGCGAGGAGGTAGGATGCTATCCACGTCTTATGCCCCAAGTTATCGCCCGTAAGTGATGGCTCATAGATATTAATCTCCAATTCTCTACCCTCATGCTCCGTCCCAATCGTTGCGTCCGTTGGCAGCATCGGGATCTTAAACGTCCGAGAAAGAGACGGCATGGCTGATCTGCCCGAGCGCTCGCTCAGTCGTTTGCTTGCGGTTTCCCATATTGCTTCTTTATCCGCTTCATCTTCTATCCAGTTCAAGGGACTTGATATTATGCGCGTTAGGTAGGACGCTACGCCTTCGGGATCGATTGAGCGAGGTCGATCGCTGCTTGAATCGATGGTGTTGGTAATGTCCCAGGAGGAGAGACTGAGAGCGAGGTGGGAGAGGAGGGAGAGGAGAGAGGAGGCGGGGGGGTGAGTGTGGAGTTGGGGGAGATCGAGGACTGTAGTGTGTTGTCTTGGTTTAGTGTCAGCGCCGGAATAGCGGTTGTGTAGAATGAGGGGAGAGTACCATGCATTGGCCTATCATCTTCGTCGTCGTCTGCCATTGTTCTGTTGGCGAAGCGTGGATGTGGGAGAGAGTGGAAGTCAATGGGGGCGGAAAGCCTGGAGCGGGATGACACGGGGGGGTTAGGGCCCGCCTGGAGGGCATGCTCCCCGCGCCCTAGACCTGCTTAGAACTCCTGGGGTTTTCTCAGGCTTTGCTACAACGCAGATTACCCTACAGCGAACAGCTTCCCTGATGATGCGATGTAAGCACGAGGCACCCACAGCCTTAGGGTTCTGATCTCCATCTTGCTATCGTCTATACTGGTTACGCTGATTGTTGCACCGTATCTACTTCCACAAACATGGTAATTGGCCTCCTCACACTCGCCGCCATCCCCACAACCATCGGCGTCGCCGAAGGTGTGAACGCTGAAAACAACGAAAATGACCCCAAGACCTCATCTAAGACCGAAGCGGAGCGAATGCAAAAGTTCAACCTAGAATGCTACTGCGAGAGCAACAGCAGAAAAGCAAAAGAAATCCACGGCGGAAAAGTCGTACTTCGAAATGATAAAGTCTACATTGAACCTCAATCCTCTTCAGAAGGGCATACATTCGAGGGTTTCTATATCAGCTACCCGGATCCAGACCGCCCCCAGCCTCCACCACTGGGCCTGGTCTCGAGTATTCCCAGTGATCCTCCCACGCTGAACTGGATATATGTAGATAAATACACTCGAGAAGTGAAATACGGTAATCGCACTCAGAGCAGAGCGCATATCGTTGGCTCGTGGGGCTGGGATGCCGGCGAGGATGGAGGGCCCGGTGGATTGACGCTGGAGGGAAAAGAAGGAGCGGTTACTGTTGAGACTGAAGAGGGATGGGAGGTTCGGTGGGAAGATGAGAATGGTGAGGTTGGTGTTAAGGGGAAGAAGAAATTAACGGTAAGCTTGGAGAGGAAGATGCTGGATGTTGTGGAGGGGGAGAAGGAAGGTGGGGAGGGAAAGGCGGTAAGAACGGATTCGAAGTTTACGTTGACGAATACTACGTTTGAAGACAATATCAAAACCACTGGTGAGCCGGAGAAGGCTGTGAAAGCTACGATTGAGAAATCAACGCCGAAGTCTAAGGGGCCAAGACTTGAGGTCAACAAGACGATGATTGAGAAGCCATTGAAGGGAAAATAGACCGTCTGTTCATGCAACGAATTTCTCAACAGTACAAGTCACAACATGTGTTTCTAATGACACAGCGCCCTATATCAACGACAATATGCTAGATGGAAACGCCGCCCTGAAAAACTTTGCTGTACAGCTCCAATATCCAGGACTCCCGTCGCTAATGCAAAACCAGAATGCCGAACCGTTTTCTATACAACAGCATATTTGCTCCTCTTCCGGATCTTCACACCATATTTGTAAAAGAGATAAGGGACGGGGACCAATAACGCACTGAGACATCCAAGGATGGTCAGTGTCCAGTGCACGCCCAGGTTGCTGTAGAATGGTATCGCAACTTCTACCATTCCTCCAGCGGCCACGTATCGTATCAGTGTTACACTGGCCAGCGCGCTAGCAGCGTATATCTCGTAACTGTCGATGATATACTGGTAGCAGCTGATGAAGACGCAGAGGATACCGTATCCAAAAAGGACACTGGCACCAAGCGGAGTCCAATATGAGATACCCGGATATGCGGTCCAGCCCATCCAGAGCATACTGATTGGAATTGCTGGCGCGCCAAACATCGCGAACCATAATCTGAACTCCGGTGGTAAACGGGTCCCGCCTTGCTCTTTTATCTTAGCCAAATCATTCTTAGCCCACTTATAGATGATGGGGACCAAAACTGATGCCAGGCAAAGTCCGATTCCAATGCCAATGAAGGATAGGCCAGTGATGCCCTCTGAGAAGCCGTATGTTTGGGCAAAGACGAAATCATAGCCATCCAGGAAAGTGAACAGGATAATGTATATAACGGTCAGATACAGGGCTATCAGGATGATGATGGGTTCGCTGATGGTAAGGAGAAATGGGCGATAAAGAGCACGGCCAAGTCGTTTGATGAAAGAAACATCTCGAATCTCCACCTCCGCTCTATATCGGTCATCACCTGTCAGCTCCCGCAGATGAGCGGCCTTCCACTTCAGGAGGATTGGTGCGTATGTCTCTGGTTGAAACATGACAACATTGAAAAGAATCAATCCGGATATGATAAGGGTTATCCATTCAGTCCATCTCCATGATACCCGAGACGATTGCCCAATAAATCCACCCACAACGGGGCCAAAGATTGGACCCATGAATGCGGCATTCGCAAAGACAGGAAAAGCGTACACTCGCTCCATCGGGCTCCAAAGATCGGAAATCGAACCCCCAGCGCAGGTCAAGGGCGTCGCGCCGAACAGCCCAGCAATAAAGCGAAAAGTGAGTTGTGCACCAATATTCGGCGAAAGTCCAGACGCCATGATAAAAATCATGTACAGAGAAAGCGTAGCGATATAAACCGGATTCCGTCCAATGGTCTCAGATACCGGTCCAGCGAAGAGCGCTCCAACCCCAAACCCAATCAAGAACAACCCCGTAGCCAGCGATTCCGTAACCTCGCTGACTCCAAAATCCGCAGACGCCTGCGTCAATGCGGCTGAGTCGACAGAAGATGCGAATCCAACAACCCAGCCTATCGAGGCGATATTGACCGTAGCGCCAATCCTCGTCATAGTGCTCCAATTATGTGGATTCATTATATCTTTCTCGCTTTCATAACCCACCACGAAGACTTTCCCATCCCCCCCCTCTTTCGTCGAGCGATCTCGAACATCTATTCCCGTTAATGTGGTACCCAACGCCGTTCCCATGCTCTTCCTCGTCGCAACGGTAGACGTCCGACTCATCTGTCTTCCAAAATCCGATCGAGCAGCAGCAGGTCCCGTATTAATGGGCTCGAAATTATTCCCACCATCCCTATCTGAAAGCTGTTTCTCCAACTCTTGCATATGCTCTGATTCCTCTCCCGCTACATCGCCTTGCCGTCCAGATGGCGCAGCATTCCGTGGCTCCACAGTCCCACCATTCCGTTTCTCCAACCCTTGAACTCCCGCATAATCTTGATCCTCAACCCCACTCCCCGCCGACTGCTCGCCCTTCTCCGGATCCCTGGTGTCGAAATGATCCTGCGCATTGGTATCCTTAGCTGGCGGATGCCGAGCAGGGACGTCATCATACGAAGACGTCGCTGACGTCTCCGCTGAGGTATCTAGATCTGTGTTATGATGACCCAATGCCTCTGCTTTGCTCATGTCACGCTCATATTGCCGAGTTATGTGTTTCTGGAAACGCCGGTATTGGAAGAAGGATTGCATTGTGGGAGGCTCATGAAAGGGAGGAGGGAGAGGGAGAAGTGATTCTGTATGTGTAGATAGAGAGGAAGAGAGGGAGCAATCAATTGGATGGTCAATTGATGATGAATAGAGAGAGAGAGAGAGAGAGAGGGGTATCAAGTATATAATTAGTCTTAGAAGGAAAGAAAGAAAGGCAGAAGAAGAGAGTATATACAACCCAATCGTTCACCTCCGCAAACCGGTGTCATCGCCATGCCTTATTAATCTTCTCAACCTACCCCAATCAACGCTACACTTAGCCTGGTAAAGTTTTCAATTTTCTCATTATGATAAAAGAGGCTTGACGTCAAGTGGTAATAATTCCCGTGCGTCCCGGGTGCTTGGGACTACACCGCGGAAAAGTGCCGCTGTCTACCTACACACACTTTAGTAAGTTGAAATGCTTATTGCCGAGACTTAGTTAGGGCTGGGAGGCGGTTGGAGATACCTAGATAGTAATTTGGGCGATGTTCTATTAACTTTGCGAGGATACAGGAGGAATGATATATTGGAAAAGGTTGAACTTTTAGGAGTCTGTGGTGCGGTAGTCTAATCTAGGGTAAGGGAATCAGTATCATACAATCCATCACCGTCCCTCCCCCAATCTAAAACTTATAAACCTGCTCCTTCTCATACCCCAACTCCTTCAAATACCCCATCAACTCCCCTTGATCACTCGGGCTCTTCTTCGCCCCACTCACAGCCTTATACAACCCCGGCGGTCCACACACAAAAATCTTCACATTCTCCTCCTTCGGCTCCGGCAGCACCGTCTTCAATAATTCTTTCGTGATATGTCCTTTACCCTGGGTCCAGCTCTCGGGGGGCTTGTCGAGGAGATAGAAGGCGCGGAAGCGTTGCGGGTAGGTGTTTTCGAGGTCTTCGAATTCGCGTTTGAGGAGGATGTCGTCTTCACTGATGTTGCCGAAGACGAGGGTGACTTTTGTTTTGTCGGTGGGGTTTTTGAAAATGGCGCGGGCGAGTTGGTACATACTGTCATTTCAGTCAGCACCGTTTATTTATTGGGGATTGTGTATGGGAAATGCTGTGGGAGGATGAGAACGTACGGAGTTATTCCGGTCCCACCAGCAATTAATGCGATATGGTCATGCTTGTTCGGTTCCCAAGGATATTTAGGTATTGGTCCCTTGAAGTCCAACCGCTGCCCGGGGTTCATGTTGTGCATATGCTCGCTCATTGGCCCATTCGGATAGCGTTTCACGATCAGATCAATGTAACCTTGCTGGTCCTCGTCGCTAACGGGCGTGTATGGTCTTATGACCGGCTTCTCCATCTCTGGACCCTTATACTTCGTCAAAAGCGCCGACGCAATTTGCAGTCCGGATACATCATCGCTGTTTGGAAGAGCGAAGCGGAACTTCTTCGTGTTGTGGTTGATGTTTTCGACGGATTCAAGTTTTAGGTCTATGAAGCCTTGGTCGCCACCTGAGAAGGCAGCAGCCTGGGGAGCCGATGCGCTGGGTGCGGGACTTGAGGGGACGGTCTTCCGTTCGTCTTTTGTGGGAGGTGCGTATGCTTCTGGTTTGCCCATGCCAGTGCGCTGGTAGTAGTAATAGCCACCACCTCCTAAGGCGGCCGCACCCAGGACAGCATAGATGGCAGTGTTGGAGCCACCTGATGCTGGGCCCGGTGGAGATGCATAGCGGCGGACACTCTGGGAAGTGAGGAGTGTCAGCAATGTTGACCGACAGCTAGAAGTCCAATGGCGGTTGAGAGGCCGTCCCGAAGGTGATCGGAATTGACACCATCCAATGCACTTACTTGCTTCAGTGGCTGCGCGGATCTAAACACCTGTCGTGCAAACATCGTGAACCAAAGCTTGTGGTAGAGCTATGGGAGAGACTGTCCAAACAAAAGCTTCGGCCATCGGACTCTGATGACGTTGTTGTCCGTTCAGGCTTGGCTGATTAGTCAGCGGGTCGTCTCCTAAGGAGCCAATGTGGTGCGTCCTCTCTTGAACAACAGGTTTCAAACATACTTTATTGTGCTATATTGAAGAGGAAAATAGAATTAACCGGATCCGCAGATATGTAATTTCCTTCAGTAATGATTAGTATAATGCTGAGGTTATTGATCCGCTATGTTTCCGTAAAGGACAATCCAGTTCCCAGATAAGTTATGTTGACTATTATTACCGATACATGTATCCTCTGGACGAACTGGAATACTATACACGGAGACATTGGCTTCGAAATCTTCCTTCAAGTTTTTGGAGGTAACAACATGTCCATACTCAAAGATACCAATATCCAGATCGTTTTCGAGCTTTGTCAAACACCAGAATGGCAGGCTTCAAGCTCCTTATGAGTACCCTTCACCTCAATCTCTTGCCGGTCTTCTCTTAATTCAAAGCAAGATGTGAATCTTTTTCCTTCAATTCCGTCTCCTAAGTTCTAATGCAAACCCCTTTACAGCACTTGGGTACATTCGTAGATCTGACGAGCATGTAAAAGACGAATGTCCATTCTTCGCGGATCAACCGCTTCCTAATGCAGACGTATATATATTGCCATCGACTGCGAAAGAGCGACAACTATCATGGCGACTGTTCGATTTTACCCTTCGGTCTGTTGGCTGGTAGGACTATTCTCGTGGCTCTTCGGCTGCGAGTCCCTGCTCGTAGATGCATGTTCGCTATGCCCTTTCGCTCGATCACTAGGCTGAGGCGGAGTCTTGCTCCTACCGTCGTCTTGACTACCCTCTCCATCCGCCATGTTCTGCGGCGGCGGCGGTCTGTTGTTGGCATTTTGGTGTCTTATTGCCTCGGTGATCGAACGCATTAGACTTTGCATCATATATGGGGCCAATTGTTCGAATTGTCTTGCCACCTCCGCTCTGACCCTTTCGTCCATCTCAGCCTCCATGCGTGTAATCCGCTCTTGGGCGGCAGCGAAATTCAAACTCTGAATGTAGGTGAAATTATCCTTACAAACGTCATCAAGTTGCTGGATGTTGTCATATTCCTCAAGGTTGATGACCAAGACATTCGTCGATTGTTTCGATAAGATGCTGTAGTTGTTGGAATCTTTGGGACAGAGTATGTTTATCTGCACCTTTAATAGGCTGTAGCAAAGGTCGACGACGTTCGCTTGGAGCTGTGCGTGTTCTCCCCCTTCCTTCTCAAACGCAGCAGCCTCATATTGCTTCACACGCGCTGCAACTCGAATCGCGACCGCGAATAGCAACAATGCTTCTTTATCAAGGGTCCGCAGCATAAGAGGCTGACGAAAATGTTAGTACCCTCCCAAGTGTCATAATCATGAAGAAAGACAGCTTACAGCTGCCAGTCGCGTTGCCGTCCAGTATGCTCTGCATTGAAGATAGCCCCCTTGCTCGGGTACATCGTTCTCAGCATCTATATTCTCTAAAAGCTTCATGAGGCGTTCCCCAGTCCTACGCCCCTCGTCCGATGTTGCCTGTAAATCCGATTCGGGTTCTGGAAATCCATTTTTCGACGACCTTTGTACAACAGCAGCCAGCAATTGCCGCGATGATGTTAGCTCTGGCGGGATTTCTTGACCCGATTTCAGCATATCCTCGAATGCTGTTATTAAAGGGCCATCTTCTTCTGTTAGTCTTGCATAAGCGGCCCTCCAAGCCATTGCACCATTGGCATTAAACTTGACGCCATGCGCCGTTAGTTGGTGTAGAGCCCCAAAACCTGTCCCCGTCAATGCTGCCTGTAATGGTGATTTGAGAAGACCCGCACGACAATTGGGATCAGCTCCACCATCAATCAACATCGAAATAAGCTTATCGTGATCGGCAGCACATGCTGCCTGAAGCGCAGTTCCGAATATTCCGCCAGTCGCTTTTACATCGGCGCCGTACCGGAGCAGCTCGCGGACGATAAAATAGTATCCAAAATATGATGCAACTTGCAAGGCGTTACCATAGTAGCCTTCCTGTTTATTGATCTCGGCCTTTGATTCTAGCAACGTACCAACGATACTATCATGTCCTTGAACGACGGCGGCATAGAGTGCTGAGCCATGGGACTTGCCTTCTCTGTTCGGATCTGCTCCTTTTTTTAGGAGAAGCCAAACAAGGGAAGCGAATCCACAGTGTGCAGCAAGTTGCAGCGGAGTCCCCTCATTACCGCCTCGCCCGTCAACCTCGGCACCGTCTTCAATAAGCTTCTCTGCGATATTGCTAAGCTTGAGCAAGAGGGCATAATACAAAGGCTCGGGATAGAAGTCGGCATTCTTTTCAAGGACTGCAGGATTATCAAAATCATCGGGATCCGCGAGTCTGAGCCAGTTGACATAGGCTGGAAGGTAAGAAGGTCTAAAAAAGTTGTGAATCTTGCTTTCGATAGCTTCCAGTTTCACACGCTGAATATTGGCCACTTCCGTTGATTTAAAATGGACGTGCCAGTATTGCGCAGAGTAATTAAGCAGCGGCATTGCTAGCAGACGTTGCTTCGGACGCACTTCCTCAACTTGCTCAAGGAGATAGTCCAGACACCGTGAGCTGACGTATGCATGAGCCTCGTCACTGGAAACGTGATATCGAGCCGCTTTGTCCGTTGAAGACTGCAGATTCTGGGATAGAAGATACTCGTTGACAGATGAGTGAGCAAATCGTATTATCTCGCAGTCCTCCATTCGGCCATCGACCTCTATCTCTTCCGTAGATGATGTTATCAAATTGCTAGTACAGATACGCATGACGTCCGCTGGATTTGCAAGGCCAGCAGCCCTAGCAAGTTCCACTTGGCTTAGGGGCCGTTTCGAGACACAAAGCCATTTGAAGATGGACTGCGCGGGTTCGACATCGTGCTTCTTGATATTGTCGAGTACTTGATTGTATATAGCTTCGATGGTATCAGGAATAGTCCCTAGTGACCTCCGAACTTGTTCCTCGTTACCTCGGCAAAGCTGGAGCTCGTCCAGCTGTAGAGCCGCCCAGCGAAATTTTCTGTGGCATCGTTAACAGTGATGACTTATTGAGCTTTCAATCTTACCTTTGTTCACCGGTAATTAGATGGTTTCTAATTCTGTTCTTAGTATCTCCGCCTAAGCTCTTGAGTGCGGGAGATAGCTCCATGGTAGTATCAAAGAAGAGCTCTAGGTCGACTAAGAGTGGGCTCTCGACATTCAATTCCTGAGGAGGGTTTGACAGGCTCCTTAGTCGGCCGCGAATATCACTTTCGGGTCTGCTTGTCACAAGGAGGTGAAGATTGCTATGCCCAGCCTCAACAATATCGTTTATGACGCTCAGCAAAAGAGAGCGCTTCAGAGATCTCGCGTCTTCCGGAAACTCATCAAGAGCATCCAGAACAAGAAATACGTCTTTTTTCAAACTCGTAACTACAGAATTGAAGGTGAGGAGAAGTTGGGTTGTCTTTGGATGAGAGCCTCGCCGTCGGTGCATCTGGGCTAACCTGCGGACGGCATCTGGGAAGCTATCCACTCCAGCGCTAAGTTGCCGTATCAAAGAACGTAGCATACTCTCTACATCCTGTTGGGCGAAATTGTTGAAATCGAAATACCAGTACGCCAGAATCTTGCTCTGATCTTGGAAGCATAAGTCGTTCAAATACTCGACAATAGTTGAGCTGTGATAACATGAGCGTAGATCAGGACGAAGTGGAAGGCCGCCTACCAGAGGCAAGATTTTCCGCAACCCGCTACAACATAACCATTAGCAAGTGAGGCTGAATAAGCCAAACGGGGTTTGAGAGTTGCTCACAGTCTCCATACAGCCAAAGGAAGCTCTGCGGAAAGAATTTCCACTGAGCAAATCTATCAGATTCAAGGAACCATTGCCCCGAGTTAGGATTGGTCTCTTGCACATCTTTTCGGAGTCTCTCGTGCTTGTCGGAGAAATTAACTGCAGAAAGCCATTGAAGAATTTCATCTTCTTCGGTAGCTGCGCCCAAATTAGAAGCCGGATCTAGGATTACCCAATGTGTGAAGGTCGCCTACTAAGAACAGCAGTCTGAACGGCCTTGAGCTCTTCAACAACCCTGATAACATCCAATAATATATCTTCAGCCTTTTCGCCAATTTCTGCGGATTCTTTCAGACGATCTCATGTGTTGTTAGCATATATGGATAGAATGATTGCCAAGAGTGTCCCACATTGATGTTCAACAAGCACTCTCCACTTCTCGGCCTCGTTGTCCTTACTCGTCACAGCTTCCTTGAGCCGTTGAAGAGGCTGCCCAGTCAGAGAAGCCAAGCTTTCCAACACTCGTCCTAAATAGATCAGCACTGGTCTTGCACGTTTCAATCTCAGTCGTATTGGCTCTTCCTGCTCGCTGTGAAGTTTTTACTTTTGCCGAATACTGTAGGATTGCGACATAAACATCTACGATTACTTTCTCGAACGTTTCCGAGTCATTCATTACTCGATTGCGGTAATTTGCCTCGATGTTGGCATATCTTGCAAGGACTTGCACTAGAAAATCGGAGGAGTCAAAAATAGCGCTGAGTCGGTCCCTGTCATTCTGGACGAGCTAGAGTGCTGCTTATTACTACTCTGAATGAGGAACGATGGTCGCTGCTCACATACTTGCAAACCGAACGACACCACTGACCAAGCAAGAGCCCCGTACCCAGAAGCATCGAATTGCAATCCGGCGTCGATAAGGTCTTTGACGACCAACGCAGAGCAGATGAGTGACTTGGCCTTCTCACGAACATTGATGTCTTCCCGCCCTCCTCGCTTAATATGCCATCCGCCGGCTTCATACTGAGCACACTTCTCTCTTGTTAAATCAATCACTTCATCAACAAGGTGGCTTGGTTGTTTGTTGGGCTTTTGGTTGGTGGATGGATCAAGAACAGACTTCTCGCCGTCACTGAGGGATTCGAAGGCAGCCCGCCATAGATCTCTAGTGCCTGAATCATTGCTAGTCTCAGTCCGAACAAGAGTGTTTCCTGGTTGGTTCGTGGATGACTCTGTGTTCGACGAAGTCACAGTTTGCGAGCGCTGGGCCGATGGTATTTGCAAGGTGGACTTAGAAGTCGGTGCGTCTCTACCTTGAGATTCTCCAATAGGTGACTTGGCCGACTTCCCAGCGCTGATCCTGAAGCTTCTCGCAGAACTTAGACTCGACGATATATTCTCATCTGGCATCTTCAGCCGTAATATTCGGCATTCTTTGGATATTATAGTTACTGTTAACTTGAAATGCGCTTGTACGAAGTCCGCCCCCACTTCACTACTGCGCACCGGACTCTCGAGCTTGTCTCAACTGGGTGAAGCGTACTTGAGGTTCTGAGCATCTGTCATAGAGGTTAGTCTAATACAAGTTGTTTATTGATGAATTTGGAACTTCCAGCTACTGGCTGAATTAAGAAACGGGACGCGGCTCCCAACTGACGAAAAATAGTTCTATTTGTTATATCTACAAGATCAAGTTAAGTCTTTATCTTCAAATCCCTTCTCCAAGTACTCGGGTGAGGGCAATTCGCTTTCGCCTTCGGACTGTCCAGAGACCCAAACCTTCTCCAACTCTGCGTTAATCTCGTCACGTCGTTTCCGCCAGCCATCAACTTGGGCCAGTCTTTCTCTGAGACTCTCAAGCTCTCTTTCTACCCCTTCCTTCTCCTCTTCAGTACCAATCCTGTCGAAGACCCACTCATCTCCTTCTTCTCCCTGTCCAAGATCCAAGTTCCATTCATGGTATCTTTTAAGGCTGACTCTCGTACTTATCGTCAGTAGTGTAATCCCCCGATCCTTGCAACGTTCATACAACAGTCCTTCAACATCAGATGAAACAGCTGACGTCCCTTCATCAATAACAGCGTAACTTGGCTCGTGGTAAAGCAATCGTGCAAAAGCCATCCGCTGCTTTTCGCCGCCAGAAAGCACGTCTTTCCATTCTTTCCGGACATTCCAGCCACCTTCACGTTCTGGAAGGTAGCCAAGTCGGACGTCTTCAAGAATCTGGAGGAGTTCAGGATCTCTGCGACCAGAATCACGCATGTCTATTTCTGAGTGAGGGTATATGACTTGGTCTCTTAATGTCCCGCTGGCAAGATAGGGACGTTGAGGTAAGAACATAATGCCATCTATGCCAGAATTTCGGGGGCGGGATACGAGGCCCCGGTAGACGGGCCAGAGTCCACCAAGCACGCGGGCGATCGATGATTTACCTGCGCCGTTCGGCCCGGAGATGAGGACATGAGCACCAGGTGTAATGGTGAAGGAGAGAGAAGGTATTAGGAGGTCGCCTGGGAGAGGGAAAATGGCTGGCGCCACAAGGGGAACGTTCTCGAAACGTACACCATCGTAGCCACGGTGTAGGGTACCAAGGATATCACCAAGAGAGTAAGGTTCTGAAGATATCCCTCGCGGTGGCTCGTACTGCCCGGCGTGGACGCGGTGAAGGGTGGAAATTAAAGTATAGACTCTTGACGTATAGCCTGCTAACTCAGACAGGTCCTTTATGCTGTACATCATTCTACTACCAGCATCGGCAAGGGAGAGCATGAGGCGCTTATTCGTGATGAACTGTTGCATGCGGTCATGTGAGCGATTTGACGAGGCTGCCTTTGAGGCGTCTGAGGCAGGCAGCTGGGATCTTCCATCTAAGCCACCCCATTCTGGGAGAAACACCGGTAAGGAAGTAATTAGGTACCCGAAGGCTGACCAGGAATATTTGAGAACAAAGTCTTCGAGCATATTGTAACGGATCTTGAGTCGGTAGATGCCTTCCATCCAGATCTTGAGATCTTTATATCCTTTGTCGAGGAACACCTTTTCCATATCTGCGCCGCCGTAAAACGCTACTTCCTCGGCATTTGCTATGAGCCTTGAATGTAGGGCTCTGAAGTCTCCTTCTTTGCGGCCCTCTACCGCTTTCAACTTTCCGAATGGCGGCGAAAGCCGGCGTAGTGCTGTTGCTGTTATGAAGTAGTTCGCGAGTAGACCTGTCAGAGCAAGTGGCCCAAGCGAGCGGAAGAGTTGGTAGTTGAAGACGAATAAATCCACCAGAGGTTTCCCAATGGAGGAGTAAAGGGAGGCAGCCGAAGCCGTAAATAATGTAAGGTCATTCGTGATAAACTGGTCTGCCCCTTGCCCAATACCCCCGTCGAGATTGAGAAGCTTGTAGTAATTCAGGTTGTTGTTCAGATAGAGATCATGGATGTATCGGGTCAGTCTTGTGCGGAAAGCTATAGCGACCTTGCTTTGCAAAAACTTTATGGCAGCATTGGTGTATGAAGCGAAGCCTACAATTGTCAACGGACAGGCTCAGTTGTCTCGAGATTTCATAGAACATACCTCCGACGCCACACCATTTGACAATTCCCCACATGAAACTCCTGCCGTTGCCAGCGACAAGATCTCTCACGATCTCGCCATCGAGCCTTGTTACCACCAGCGAGAGGTATGTCCTCAGTAGAAGGAACAAGCCTTGACTAAAAAGAAGTCCCGACTCTTTACTATTCCAATGCGGTATCATAATGTTAAGCAAACTTAAGAATTGATAGAGGAAGGCAATGTTGAGGCCCGGCTTGGTATTAGGCGGAGGGATTTGTCCCGTCCGCTGTCCCTCATCGGACTTTGCCGCTCTTGAAGGATAGAGAAAGAGGCGTCTGTGTGCATCGAACGTCGTCGGCTTTGTGGGATGTATCTTGACTTCCGCGGTTGATGATCGGTATGGCACGATGATTGTCCTTGAACCATCCTTACCCCGTAAACCAGAATTCCGCCGCAGGAGCCGTTGTCGTTGAGCTCTCTTCTTTGCTCGTTGTTTCAACCACGATCGACCTCCATATGCCCCGAATATGATTGCAATAGTTAAAGTGAGCGTAGCTGCGAGGCGTGCTGTCTTTGAGGTCTTCTTGATCGTTGAGCGGAAAAGACGGGCCCAAGGCCCCAGTATAGATAAGAGAGGGTCACCAGAGTGTCGTAGTGTCGATTGGGCCGCCATCGTGTGCAATTCACTGGCTTGGTCGAGGGTAGGTTACTCAAGGACGAGGGGCGTGGACATTCAAGCCATCGATCCGTTTGTGCCCATACTTGCTAGACTGCGCAGCTATGTACAACGACTTATTGACGTATGTGGGCCCATTTTGCAGCGATTTCAATTGCATAGCGAGATTGTACAGGGAGTGTACGGCGTTCGCGAAGCCCATCCCACGGACAACGTGTTTCGTACCTCGGCTGGGGCAAAGGATCGACGGCAGGGGTGTAATGCACGTGATCAAGCAATATTGACAAGGCAGGAGGAACCTCTATCTCGTCTGAGTTCAGGCATCTGGCAATGCCCCATCGGTCCTGTCATCAAGCGTGGGGACTGCATTGTGATTTCTCGTGTCGTCGACTCTGTTTTACTGTACGATGTGAATATTTGACCTTCAGGACTCGACAAAAGAATTGTTGTTTGAATGGTCGTGCATTGGGCTTGAGACACGCTTCAGTTCGCGAAAATGTGAGCTTAGATTCTACTTTGATAAAGGGATTCCAGTGTTGATTCTCCAAGATCTTATCACACGCGGCGTGCAATAGCTTTCAGCAGAGCGTACAGCACCTCCGTATAATTTTGTTTGAACGCGGTTAGCAGTCAATGACTTTGTTGCACTCGTCTCTTCATGAAGTGGAAAGATAGCAGAAGTTCCGACCTGATATAGTATAAAAACAAACCCCCAGCTCGCATGAGACTCTGATGCAGGGTATCATTCCGTACTCAAAGCGACCTCCTTCATCAAGTGTCACTTTGTACAATAAGTTAACTACTTGACTCCAACCACAACAAGATTAAATAAATTCTGCACTTGGAGCGAATTCAGTTGGCGTCTTTATTATTGGATTCCCCCAGGCTCAGCTACTGCAATGGATCATCTGGCGCTTCCTCAAGACCCAATTTTACCACTGTCAAAAGTCCCATACCTTTGCACCGAGCATTACGATGTCACCATACCATTCATTGAATACGCTGGCCCTAAAGGCAGACCCTGGATGGTGGTAGAGGATGGAAAAGTCATGTTCGAGCTACATGAAATTGCCTCACCAACCGCCAAATCTGAGCTGGCGGATTTCCTTCAGACTTGGTTGTTCTTCGGATTACTTGCCGAGATCCTCGGGGATCTTTACGATCACGACACCTTTGTGACCGAGTCCTCGGACCCCAAGGAACTGATCCTCACGACTAAGAATCTCCAACCCCTCATAGAAAAGCGCATTGCTTGGATCGCCACCCTGGAAAAGGCCGTACAGAAGCAACTCTTTGAGCATGCAGGTAAGTGCATCGACATCACGTGGAAAGCTGGGGGATTGGACATTTCGGACCTCGATCCCAGAGTCAAACATTCGATCGGTGCTGTTGCCGAGTTCATAGCGAGCGCTATCGACAAAGCCCATCTTACAATCTTTCCTGGATCTGATCGATGCCGAAAGCCATTCGCGGATGGCTTTTATACGGAGGAGATGAAGGAGAGGATGGTCAAAGCCAATTGGTGTCCGAATGACGTTGCCAGAGTTCGTGACAAGTTCCAGAGCATTCAACTGCTGTTCTATTATAGCCGAATGAAGAAGCCCCTGAGTAAAATCCATCATAGGAACTGCACCGAGGACCGTTGTGTCGCGCACTCCATCAACCTCTCACAGTACAAAACAAAACACTGCGAGGATTGTGAACGTTGTGAAGATGTCCCAATCGACAATAAGCCCATCATGAACATTCTGCAATCTGGAGAATTGCCTCTTCTGCTCGTTAAACGAAGGATTGACGAGCCTCGCAAGGTGTCAGTGGAGCTGTGCAGCACAGCAGATAGATCAAACAATTATGTGGCTATATCCCATGTTTGGGCGGATGGCATGGGGAATCCTGAAGCGAATTCGCTACCACAGTGCCAGCTAGCGCGACTTAGTGATATTGTAGATAGCTTGGATGATGGCGATCAACGTGCTGCGATCTGGCTGGACACTTTCTGCTGTCCCGTTGATCCAGAGGGGAAAGAGTTAGCTTTATCACGAATGCGGCGTACCTACTTTGAAGCACGCAAAGTCTTAGTCCTTGATTCGACTTTATATTGCTACAAGAGCCAAGATATTCAACCTGCCGAAGTTAATGCCAGGATCCTTACATCGCCATGGATGCGAAGATTGTGGTGCCTCCAGGAAGGCGCCTTAGCTCGCGGTGATAGCCTATGGGTATACTTCAAAGATGGGCCTGTCCATATGCCTGTTCTCTGGAGGCGCCTTTACGTCCATTCTAACCAAGACTTGAAATACAGGCGATTGCTACACGACATGTTCGATGGCATCCTCCCAATGTCCCTTGATAAATACTACTCCAGCACACCAAAACGCACCCCAAACCTGGCACTGCTTGACCGGGCTCTTTCCTATCGAAATACGACTGTGCCCTCAGACGAACCCCTCTGCATCGCCACACTAATGGACCTGAATATGGACAAAATATTATCCTTATGCGGCGAAGAAAGGATGGCAACAGTGTGGGATCTCCTGGCAGAGAAGAATGAAGGTGGTCTTCCCTCGCGCATGATTTTCCTAGAAGGGCCAAAACTAGAAAAGAAAGGCTATCACTGGGCTCCATCCACCCTTCTCCTATCATCAAAGAGGCTCTATAGGTCCAACACTCGGGTCCTGGGATGGGATAAGACCCCACGAGGTACATTAACGCCCGAAGGCCTATTAGCTCCATACCCTGGATTGCGCTTTCACCCATTAAATTATCTTGCTTCAAGAGCACCAGCTACGACCACGCCTTGCCCGAACGGACAGCAAAATACCGCAAAGGCCCTGTATAAAAATCACAACCCCTGGGCCGCTGTCGGCCACGTCCTCGAAAGTCGTTTGATATTCAGAGATCCATCAACACAAATCTGGTACCAACTCTCCACAGAACTCGTAGCACACGCCCTAAAGTCCGGTCAAGCTCCCTCATCAATCTTCTATCTTCCTCTCTCCGCAATGGTGGCTCGCAAGGACTTCGCGATAATTCTCTACGAGGGATTTTCAACCACCAAGCACCAATTGCTCTCGGAGGGAGAACCCCAGCAAGGTCGGATTGCTGTTATCTCAGAAGAGAAAGATGGGGTAATATATGCTAAGCTTGGAGAGGGTGTGATTCTTGCTTCACTCAGAGCAGCGCAGCGAGAGGACGATGTGATAGTCTACGAAGCTGCTGCGCGTATAGTAGATGAGGTTGTAGAGTGGGAGATGTCTGATGCCTTTGAAGGAATGCGAGTGGATGGATCTCTTGAGCCGAATGGTGACGAGGCGGTGCAAAAGCTCAAAACCAAGATCAAAGAATTGGTGAGTCGTGCTGTGGCTGCGGATCCCGTACTTGCGGAAGCGGTTGTACGAATCTTAGGGGCGGGCGGGCACGCAGAGAGTCTGTGGGTGATTGTGGCTAATTGGTTTGGACATGTTACTGAAGGGGAGATGGTGAAAGATGGACAGATGTGGTGTGTGGATTAGATGGACTTGAAACCCGATTATACGCCACAGAGACAGCGACATTAATTGGGAAGCTGCAGAGCCTAGCTTCCTTTTGCGAACGCATCCGGGATCTATAAAACCAGATATCTATAGAAAGCCTCCAAGACAGGTATAGAAGATTCTGCAGCACTTCGCAGGGCTATCTCTCCGCAGAACGGCGTTCAAGATGTAAGAGAATGGAGCATAAGTCATGCATATAGAGCTGATGCTTTATAAGTCGATCACAATAATACCCTTAGAAACTGTAGCTTTAAGGGTTTCTAATCCTTTTTATCATATCTTTTTCATACTTAATATAAGTGTGTGATCGAGATATTTGCTGCTTTAAAGGAGGCTAATAAGTATCGAGCCCAACTTAAACATTCTCGTCATATGCATGACTTATGCTCTGTTCTCTTACGAAACAGTTTACGAGCCGCACCACAACCATCCACGACACTCTGAAATACTTGATATTAGTAACGGAACGGCTAGATTCTGATCACTCAGTCATGGCCATCTTAGAATAAACTTTCCTTTTCTTTCTATCTGCTCGTGATCCGCCACAACATTCTGGTATGTTCTACATCCAAACGAGATGCTTGAATTTCCAGATGCTCTATTGACAGCGTCTGTATTGGTACCTAGCATATCCGCCACAAAAACATTGATGTCTCATCTATTATTCTTCCATTCTTAGCTCAATCTTTACCCCCAGCATACCCCCTCTCAAGATTATCGCCATCATTCAAAAGCCTCCGCTTGCAGCACCCTTCCACTAACCATCTGTCCCATGTGCGACTGCAGAAAATTATGGCCTTTGCGCCGAATAGCCAACCATGCTTTGATGAATGACAGCAACTTCTCCGGTGCAACATAGCTGGCCGTGTTCAGCTTCTCGAAAAGCCCTCGGTAGTCTGCGTACGAGTTGAAGTACAGTTGACCGGCAAATAGGTGTAGCTCTTGGCGTAGGTTTGCATTCAAAATTCGCCATTGAACGTTTGAATCCAGCATTGGGACCGCTGATCCGTCTACTGACCGCATAGACTTAGTGACTCGGGGCTCGTATTGGTGCAGATGGACTGCTGAATTTGGGTTGCGGATATCGTTCAACGACTTATTCACTTCGTGCTGCGAAATGAGGAGGAAGAAGGTAGGTTTAGCCTCAAGCTTACTTGTCAGCACCCAATTAACTGGACGGAAATAGTCGTTGTAGACGCCAGATCTTGGACTTTCCACGGTATTGACAAAGTCCCTGGTGGCTTTGACATGCACCCATAGAGGTGCGGCATCCTTCTCCTTGGCAGAAGAGTGGATCAAAACACTGTCAAAAGCGTTAGCGAAATTCCGTGTTTCCCTAGGATGGCCGCTGAAGATGAATGTCCGAAGATGAGAATCTACGATGGGGCCAAGAGGGTTGACCTTCTGCGGTCGTTGGACGGCCACCTCCTTCTCGATTTCCGGAGCGATTTCTCGTTCGTGCTCTTCATGCATTGATGCAATGGCAGAGATGTCCGAGTCCAGATTCCTCCATATCTCTTTCAATTCTCGAACAACCCCTCTATCGGGGGCTCCTGCGAATACGTCCTTCACGACCGAAGTCGGACCGTAGAGGTCCTGAAGCGTTTGCTCTTCCTTTTCCCTGAATTTCTTAATGAATTTTTTGGATCGATTTATATCCTTGGCTAAGTCATTATGTCCTGAAAATTCACCGAAGAAAGTGTCCAGCATATATTGACGACGTTGATGACTTATACCTTGGATTACTCGTAGCGGCTGGGATCTCTCGATGCTGAGGCAGCTCTGCTCCAAGCTCCAAGCCACAACATCGTAACCGGTAAGCTCGTTCGTAGGCCGTCCGGTGACATCGATGATGCTTTGGTGAACTTCTGGGGGCGCAAAGAACACTAACGATTGCCCATGGGCCAATTTCCGCAATCTCATACAAGCTAGACTCGTGTTAGAATCACTTTTCAAGTGGATCGAGACAGTTACCTTGAACGAGCCTGTCTTTGGTAAGCCTCGGTCCAAGTGTTACGGCAGCACGGGTGTTCAATGGAAGCTTCAGATCAGTACCTCTTGTATGTACTTCGTCAAGATATACTACACAGCGATCAATTCGGCTGAAAAATGAAGAAGAAGAGAGCTTCTCGATTTTCTGATCTCGGGTCAGAACCATAATATTGTCTTCGTCGTCAAAGTAAACACCAGCATCAACTTGGGGGCATATCTCAAGCCAGGCTGATATAACATCCCGGTTGTGAAGATCAAGTACCTGAGCACCTACGTCTATCAGCACCCGGATCGCAGGATCAGTTACCATCATGAGTCGAAGCAGTCCTTCGCCGAAGAGCTGTCCACCCGCTTCATCTTTGGCGCAATGATAATCAAGATTCTCCTGACGCAGCACGTAGTCAAGCACTTTGCCGCTCGTATGCTGGAGTTGCGGTAAGTCACGCTGATGAATCGTCAATGGCAGTAGAAAACGGTTGTCATTGGTACCACTAAAGCCTGTAGTCAGATGTTTTGCGTTGATGGGCGATGGAATATCCCATCCTGATGTGGATAATCTTTCATCGAATTCCTTCCCTTCCTTCGGAAACACGACTCTTGCCATGAAGAAGTCTATAGCCTTCTTACTGTATCTCAAGGCTGGAAAGAGCTCTTGGAGACACTGTCGTTCATCTTCAAGATTTACTGCTTCCCAGTCACACAATCCAGCCGAGAGTGAGTGGCATCCTCGCGTCCACGCCTGATATTCCAGGGAGGGATCATCTACTTTCTGAAGTAGCTCGATAGATGTACGGATCTGTGAATCAGATAGCCCTGTGTAGTAATACGATAAGCAGGTCAGCCCGATTGCCACATCTGGATGTCCAAACTCAGCACTTGGAGCTGGTATGCCTTTTGCACGATAAGGCACGGCTGTAAGGCATCTCGTTGGATGTAAGCCATAGTTAACCAACCACCTTTTGCTACGGATAACGAAGAGCAAGACGTTATGTGCAATGAGGCCTCTGACAAGAAGCAAATTCTTCATGCTGGAATCTGACCCCTTAAGGAAGCCACGAATAATACCGAAGTCGTCAGTACTGACCTCCACTTCTTGTAAGAAACGTTCCATTGCGTCCTGTACATGTCGAGGGCAGTTCATGAAGGTGAGATCCGGCAAATGGCCAGTACGGATGTCCCGAACAATTGCAGCGTTCAACAGTCGGCCAATATCCGACGTAAGCAACCGTATTGCAGGAAAAGCGGCTTCTGAGCGACGATGTACCTCAATCGAATCAGGGTGAGAGTTCCGTAGCTCACAAGCATGCTTGTCAACCAGATTGAAAATACCTTGGATCAATAGCCATCTCTCTGGTTGGCCGTCCATCATTCTTTGACTACCCAGGGTATAGATCAGTTGGAATTTGACATCAAGGATCTCGTCACTTTCGTCTAGAACGTCTCGTGCCTTGTCATCTAACCATTTCTGGATCTTGATCAATCGAGAAGCAGTCGCAAAATCACCCGAGGTCAGACGTTCGATTCCCATCAACTTGAACGATAGAATATGCTCTGGCTGTGCCAGAAGTATGCCATGACGACTCACGCAATCATCAAGCAGAGCCTGAATCCGGAGTGAGAGTTTTCCTTTTGTTTCTATTTTCCTAGAAAACGGCATGAAGAATGTTTGGCGATCCACAAGGCCCCCTAGCCGCTGAAACAGAGTATCAGCCATTTGAGTCGAAAGGGATTTCAACACGATGACTCTTGAGAGACGACTGCCATTAGCGATCGCAGCTGCAACGAGGGGAACGATCACAGACGATTTACCCTCACCTATAGATCATTAGCGGCTGTCTCTTTTGAGAGAGAACGATATACAGACCCATGTTCAGCTGTATAAGAGAGTTAGCTGCAGCAGATGGCTCAATCATTTCGAGCGCCACCCTGGCCTGTACAGGTCTAATCAAGAAATCGTTCTCAATTTCTATGAGAAGCCAATCTGGCCACCTTTCGACCTCCCAACCATCATGGCCATCATTGTCAAGTTCTCCGCAAAAAGTGGATACATCGCCGCTTTCACTTGCAAGTAAGAGACGCCGAGCACGTTGAAGCTTGGTTATCGCTTTTCCAAACGTGAGTAGACTTGCCTTCCATGGCTGCGTCACGGAGCGGGGAGCTGATGTTGATAGAAATGCCAGCAAAGACCTCATCGTGACCCGAGGCCAGAGACCTGCGGTTTGAAGTATTTTTTGATTTGTGTGACTTGGGGAGAGAGCCTCACTGATGCTTTGGAAGATACTCGCGACGACATTGAGGCATCGAGTATAATAACTGTGAGTGTCTAATTGTGACAAGGCCAGGTTCATCGGCGTAACGACATCTTCGTGATTATTCAATGCGTCTAGACTTGCCAGCAGGTCATCTGTATAAGTGTTTCGAACTGAACCACAATGAATACTCCTGTGTCTGGACTTAACGTCTTTGACCAGCTCTCGCAATCTTGGGTTTTCTTTTGCTGCTGTTAGTGTTCGCTCGCGGACGAAGCTCTCCAATTCACAGCCTTCTGGCGATGGAGCTGCGATCATTACCTTGGCAAGGATTGGTATCTCACACAGCTCTTGAGCTTCTGGACCCTCATCGGATTGCTGCCATGTCACATATGGAACTCGCGGCGCCCTTTCATAGACTTGCGCCAGTATGTGGTGGATCTTTTGCAGATATGAATAGAAGTCTGCATTTTTCAACCACGATGAGAAAAGAGCGACGACTTTTGGATGCATTTCATGCACATCAAAATAGTGGTAGATCGCACTATCAGGAGCTAATGGATGTCCACATGGCCATTGACTGGTATACTCGTCGACTATGTCATGGAGCTGCTCTGGTCTTTGCTTCCTGAAGACTTTAAGCCTCCTTGTGTACTCCTCGTCACGGATACCACTTGGAGGCATAAAAGTGTGTAAGTGGTCTCTCACCATCTGTCGTACACGGGACTCGTCGTATTCAGCACCATCTTCAAGATTGTAAGAGGAATGCTTCGGAAGATAACACGTTTCGCGGAGCTCTGGGACAAAAGCAAACGCTAACAAAGTCTTCAACCATGATGTAGATGTAATCCTACTACCATAGGCGATGGTCGATAAGAGGAACAGCAACCGATATGTATCTTTTTCGCGTGAACTCGAGCGGCAGGTGTTGTGAAGGGGCGCCCAAGAAGAATTCATTGGCAGCGCTAAGAGTTCGGATAAGGGTTTAGAGCTATCAAAAGGTGACAGAAAGTTCGAGACTGTTGCTAGCTCATACAGCTCGCTACCAATATTCCGAGATACTTCGAGCTTCTGGGGCCAGCTGACGATAAGGGATGCAATCTCGTGCACTCTATGAGCTCGATCAGAGGGAGCTTGAACGTCACGAGCTTGGTACACCGAATCATGTTTATGAGATGAATCTTGGCTTCCAAATTCGGAATTAAGATGACTGCTATGGCGAATCTGGGCTCTTGTGAGCAGTTCTTGATCATACCCTTCGTGTAGCGTCGCTTTGCCATGTGCTTCGGTGTAAAAATCAGCGTATCTGCTGCCAGAGGTAAGAATACGTTCTGCTAAAGGTAAAAAATCATCATGTTGTGTGTACATCGAAAGTCTAGAGTCCCAGATTACAGACTGCATTACTTTTAAATGCGATGGGTAGTATTCCCGAGGAGGGGTAAGAGCAGCGATCGATATCAAGAGCCCAACTTCTTGGGGAGAAGCTGGCTTTGACAAACACATTGAATTGAGGCGAAGAAGTTGAAGGGCCTCTTCAGTTCCCATGAACTTTGTGAAAGGATCTGGAAGAACATGAGACGTCAGTGCGTGGAGATATGCGATGTACAGATTGCTCAATTTGTCCGCCACGGGGCGCAAACGCTGTAGAGCGCCGTCGATGTGATATCGGAATATTCTCGCATTGTTGTTGCCAGGGCTAATGTCGACTTGAACGTGGCCAGGGGATTTTGAGACAGCTATTTCACCCTCGGGTATGATCAGCAGCCGGTCGTGCTTTCGTGCAATGGTGTCAGAGCCGCATAGGATCAAACGACTCCTGAGGCCAATAAGAGTGCCCAACGACTGATCTGGATCCACGATCCTACGCAGCTCGTAGCACTCCATGTTGCCTTTGGCATTCAGAAAGAAACGCAGGTCGAGCCGAGGGAGCGCGACCTCAAGATGGTTGTCGTTCACTAATGTGACATGGATGTGCTGCCATCCATCCAATGCACCAAATATCATGGTAGCCACTGCAAAAGTTCTGCTGTGTACATCCACCAGCTTCCGCTTGCCTTGTACCAACTCTGGGTTTGAATCCTGGCGAAACATAAGCCGCCAATGATTGGGAGAAGACTTCCAAGGATTGTTTGTGGGCCGAAATTCAACCTCGCCGGTCTCTATGTTAAGCCAATGTGTGTAATCCGAGATGAATGCATAAGGTAAATCTTTGGAAAACACACGATGAGACACTAGTTCCCAAACTTGTAAACCTTGTTTGAATCTGATGCTGACATCGTTTTCTCGAACACCAAAGTAGATAATATAGCCGTTGACAGGTTGCGCCGACATGTACTGCATACCCTCCATGTCTGCCGTAAACACTCGAATAAGCTGGGCTCCTAGAACACGTAAGTAGCTTTCACTTTTAGTATACAGCGTTGAGAGCCTCCCGAGGGGGACTCCATCCACAAGTAGCTCTCCTTCCAACAAATTGTACAGCACCTGTTGCGACGCTTTACCTGGTTTAGCTTCCGTAGCACTGATGATCCAACGCTGAGAGGAGGGATCTTGAAGGGCTTTCCAGCCAGCCGAAGTGGGTTCGAAACTAGACCATACTTTTCTGATAGCTTTATTTATGCCTCCTTGGTTCCCTTGGAGAACAAGTGTGCGAACGTGTCTGAACAGCCGATGGGATAATCTTCTGTCGTGAAGAAGTAACAAACTTAAATCACGCTTAGGCTCTGCGCCATTGTTGCCAGCGTTCTCTTGTACAGTGTTTGAACAGAGTATCCAAGTACAAACGTCATTAACATTTGCTAATAAGTTGGGAAGGTCCAATTCATCCACGTCGAACGTCATCTTGCACAAGATCGCGGATTTGAGCCTGCGTTGTTGTAGTCGTAGGAGCACTTCCGGCGCTGTCGTGTCATGTATTAGTTGGCCCAAGGTTTCGGTCCAGCTAAGGGCAACCTCGCGAATCTTCTGGAGAAGACCCAGAGCCATGGTCTTGATATCCTGCTTATGGGAAAGTGATAGTATTCGAAGCGTGAGGGTGGTGAATAATAATAGTGCGTTATCGCTCTTCCAATTGGGCTTGACAGACTCAACATTTCTTTCGAGGATGCTTAGCAGCTCATGGCAGAAAGCCTTGTCGTCACATTCCATGTGGGAGACCCTGTATGGAGAATTGGTGTATGATCCAGCCTGCCACGCTGCCTGTCTGAACAATATGTACACCGCCTCTGTATTGAAGTGCAAATTGGAGGAACCCAGTTCGCGCTTGATGTTCAGCCATTGAGTTGCTTCGCCATCGGCTCGCAAAGATCCAAAACTGACCCACTCAGGGAGGCTTATATCAGCAGAACAAGATCGCTGCTCCGCTATTACACGGTTTTGTGTATGAGAAGTGCCGTTCACAGCATATTGTAAAGTTGTATAAGGTCCTTCGGGAAGTTGCGTGATGCATCGAATATGAATACTGGGCGTTGACTTTTGCTCGTGCAACCAGCAACCAGATCTTGCGTCCCAAAGCTTATATCGCAAAGCATTGTTTACCACGCACTTATCGAATTCAACAGGAAATTTAGTCTTCTTGTAATGTGCCCGGGTATACGACTTCGTCATAGAAGCTAAGCTAATGTTGGAGGCCCTTTTTCTTGCGAACGGTCGAAGTCCCGAATATTTCAGTAAAGTTTCAGCTGGGGGAGATCCCGAAGCCTTGCTGGGTCTCCCTATATCATGTACCAACATCCATGTCATGTTTCGCCACGCTACCATCTCAGACGGAAAGTCAAGTTCGACAACGGCAGCAGCGCAATGGACAGCATCCTCCGGCAAGGGCCGCTCGTATTTGTCGATAGACATATCTTCCGCCACTTTGAGACGCATACACTTTGGGCACCCTGGAGGGATATGTCGCTCTACATTCTGATATACATCGAGAGTATTTTCGCATATCATCGCTTTGGCTCCATCCTTGATTTTCCGATACCTCAGGGATTCTTCCACCCATTCTGTCCTCTTTTGCGAGATTTGCTTTCTGGCAAATTCTTGGATTTCCCGCCTTAAGTTTTGGTAATCCTCAGTAGCCTCGTAGAGTTGAACCGCAAAACAGCGCTTACTCGGTTCCGAAAACATGGACGGATTTCCAGGGACTATATGTTCGTGGCGAGCAGTAATGTACAGTTCGATTTGTCTCAGGTGGTCCATTTGACTTTTTTTCGGAAGAAGAAGTGGAGAGAATAGATCAACAGGTATCTCGGGGCTGAACGTGCGCAGCAAGGGCTGGATCTTTGAAGCTAGGACATCTATGGCACACCAAAGCTCGGCGAGGACCAATATCATTGTCGAAACACCATCAGGCGATTGACTGTAAACGGTAGACGCAATTTTGTGATAGAGGGATGACAATGACCACAGCTCCATGCACTGGGCCGAAGAAGGAGGGTTTGATGCGCTTTCAAGCCAATGTGGCAGATTTTCAAAGACCCACCTCTCAAACTCAAAGATGACGAAATGTGTTTCCTGTTTCCGAGAAACTGTGGTGCTAAATCTTGGAAGGTTATCCGACATATCTAGCCAAATAGGACATTGTCGCATAACTGGCGACGTTGGTGCAGCAATCAGGGTGCCAGGTGTTAGGATTGCTTGCAAATGGAAGCTGCTGGCGTTAAGAGTCAATGATGTATCCCCGTTGAATAAGGACGCCTCAATGTTGGTATGCCGCTTCGCATCACTATCCACTATTACTTGCCACCTTCGTCGCTGTATGGCCCTCAGCCTCTCGCAAACCTTCAAAGCTTGGTCGTGCACGAACGGGATACAATTGGAACCTAGCTTGAAGACCCGGCGGGCCAATTTGACTTTAACAACCTGTAGAAGGTCGCTTTCAAGCTGTGCGTCGGCGACTAGAGACCCAATCCTGGCCATGAACAATACCATGAAATTCTTGTATGCGATTCTGCTCGCTTTGCGTGGCATCATGCTCACCAACGCCATCTGCAAAGCAACTCGGACGGATAACCAAAGTGCAGATCGGCGCCAAGGAAGGTCGACTTTCTTCCAAAGAACCTCGTCTCGTGTCCGCTTGCGGACCTGGGGAACTTGAACTGGGCGACCAAGCGGTGCCAGCATAGACATCAGCATTTCTGTAACGAGACCCGGATCGATAGACTCTCTGCTCTCGCCGGTCTTTGAGCCGGCTTTGTAGCTTTCCAGCATCATTTCTTCAATAATCTCAGCATCCAAGCTGCCGAGCCTTTGAGCCAGTTCTTTACGGAAAGCTGGTTTAGCAAACGTAGAATAGGGGATAGCAAGGGCGCAGGCTGGGAAAGTGCGGATAAGGTTTCCCTTACAAGTAACAACTGCTTCAGATTTTGGTAAGACCTCGCAACATTGAAAAATAACATCGGTATCGGACTCCCGTATGAGCAGAAGAGCATTTTGAACTCTTATTAGGACTGCGATTATGCCTGTCGAGAGCCCATTATCAGCATGATGAAGATCGAGGTCCTCAGAATTGGGTAGGCCTACCAATATGTCTTATCTCAGCCAGAGCGGTACGAACTGCTGAGTTGGTTATGCTAGGCGTAGAGTCCAATACGGTCCAGCATTCCACCATTCTCTCGATAGTCTTCCAAGCACCAGTTGCGCATTCAGTGCTTATCTGGGGATGTTGATAGCGTTTGGTAACATCGTGAAGCAGGCGGAGGAGTCCTTGTTCAGCAGATCGTGCGTGTTCAAAATCTTCGGCTTCTTGTGGAAGCTTCGGTGGGAGGAAGATATGGTCAATATAGTATTGAAGATCTTGTGCAGCGATAGACACCATCGCTTTGGTAGTGCAGCGAAAAGCTACAGCACAATATAAGTAAAGTTGTCAATAATAGAGAATGAGGTTGAAATTGAGGCGGAACAAAGGTGATAGATATCTGGAGTGAAGAAGACATGGACTTCAGATGACAGAGAGTCGGGATGTGCCTATAGCTCAGTGACCTCGTCCATGATGTAGCTCTTGAGTGGAAATGAAGCGGGAAAAAGGTTCTCGGCAAGATATGCGTAAAAGTCATGTGTTGACAAATACGGAAGATGGTGGTTCCAGGGAAACGAGGTTTGTTGACCCACTCATTCACTTCGAACCCTTGTGAAAAGCTCAGATCGTACCGTAACAATACGAGTCATTACCACAAAGACGGATCTTTCTTCTACTACTATTATCGTCCGGCCGAAGCGTTTCGATAATACTTACCCAGGATAGCACGTCGCGGTCAGTGATTGACAGTATAAGTAAGATACTGCCCCTATGATGGCTCATCGACTGACTTGATCCTAATTCTACTCCAAATTGCGTAATCAGACCCTTCATCAAACTTCCACTTCACGGCTTAGATGCATAGGATTTGTGAAATGAATGATGGCCCGTGCTTCATCCGGGCTCACCGCTTCTCTGAAGGTACACTGGTATCCATCACTGTTAAGGATGCTACACAGCATCTTCGTAGAGTATGAGACCTAGGTGGCAAAGTATTGGTTGTTAAGGCGAGGTGAACTTTTGACAGTAGTAAAAGTGGCAAAGTGTTAAGGAGGCCGGCTTTGGAGAGCAGTGAAGTGGAATATCATGAGGTCATGAGGGAGTGAAGGTATGCAAACTTCTGCAGGTGGACGGGACTAGACTATAGCACGCACGACCACGTACCATTTGCCCGTCGTCGTCCTTATGATGGACTCCCTCTTTTCCGATCACGTCCAACCGCCGATCCCGAAGGAAATAAGACTGAGTCTACCCTTCAGCCTGCACCTGGCGTTCTGGCAACAATGATCACCAATACTGAAGGAGATAAGACTGAGTCTACCCTTCACTTTGCACCTGACGTTTTGGCACCAACGATCACCAAGCGGATCCAACCAGGAGCCAGTGAATCATTAATCTAACGCGTGTAGCACACAAATATGTTATGCGAGTGAATCATTGACGTTATCACACTAATGTGTCATACTGGTGAATCTGTCTTCATAAAGTTAATCAGAGCGCAATGAATTTCCATTACTTCAATGACATTCCACCATAACACATTACCTTAATCAACCTTATCTTTCTCCCTTCCAACTCCTATATATTCTCGTGTCCTCATCCTTTATCCAAAAAGTCGTTTTATATTTTAATATATATAGCTTGCGAACGTCGAAGAGTAAGCTTGGACATTGCATGAATGAAGCTACAGATTGCTGATTCTACTTTCGCTAGGGTGGCCCCATCGGGCCCTTTACGGTGGTACATGTCGTCAAGAACGGGCCTCTATGCTCTCGAAAGGATGCGATATTCTCGTTGCAACTCCTGGGCGTCTGATAGACATGTTGCGTGGGTCTTACGTGAATGGAGTTAAAACCTTGGCACTGAACAAGCTCTCACAAATCGTGTATGATGAAGCTGACGAGCTTCTCTCTAAAGACTTCGCAGGCGAAATGCAGCAGATCCATGATATGGCACTGTTTCCGGGAGACTTGAACCATTGATTTTTTTCAAGTCAATACCTACCAGAGCACATCACGAAGCGAAGTCTATCATGGCTGAAGAGTACCTCGATATATCATTCGACATGCCAGATGAGAATACAGCAATGCGATACTCTTTAGTCAAGCAACACTTCATTGAGGCCGGCGAAGGCGATACCGAACGTTTTGCCGCCATACCACATATTCTCGCACAAAACAAGAGATCGAAGAACCTAATCCTCTGTGAGACACACGCATCAGTTGAGTTCATCCACAATTCTCTGGCTCGACTCAATCTTCCATTCCGCTCAACCCACGGGGGTTACAGCCAGGAGATGAGAGAAGAGGCAATACTCAAATTCAAGAGAGGCGCGGTTGCGATTCTTGTAAGCACGAGGGGTGTAGGTGGTAGGGGGCTTAATTTTCAGGGAGTTGATTGTTTGACCTTCTGGGAAATGCCCGATTCGCTGGAGCAATACAAGTGGTGCCTCAGACGCGTTGGTC
The DNA here is from genome assembly GCA_947623385.2 of Cladonia squamosa. Taxonomy (NCBI): domain Eukaryota; kingdom Fungi; phylum Ascomycota; class Lecanoromycetes; order Lecanorales; family Cladoniaceae; genus Cladonia; species Cladonia squamosa. Next base: position 174,090 of record OX392381.1, read on the forward strand.
GGTAAGTAATCCCTACCCAAGTTGGTCACAATCGTGTATTGATGGAGTTCAGGCTCGGAAATCCCGCGAAATCGTTCGTCTTGGCAACTAGAGATGGACACCAGAACCTAAAGAGGGACGACCAGTTCGCGAATTTCTTCAAAGTGAATGGCACGGAGTTGGACTTGGATGTGGCTGGCAATAAGATTTCGAGAGACGTTGAGGAGGATGGCGGGTGGCATTGATTTGTGACACTTGACACCCCGAAGGATGGTAATGTTCAAAAGAGGCACTATTCACTGGCGCAGACCAATGCAAGCATCGATTTTTATAGGGTCAGGCCAACGAATACGCGATTGGGCAGTGCAAAAGCCAGTTAGATCTCTGTAATTAAGAAGAATGAATCTTAATCTTGATTCGCGCTAAGTATATTAGCGTGCCAAGAACTCAGTATAAATCCTCGGGGCCCACTTCGTCAGCTTTAGGTCCAGCCCTATAGGACTGTACAGTGAGAGGGTTTATACAGTAAGGGGGTGAATTCTTCTAGACATTCCCTCACAGGTGCAGAACAAATGTGGGGGCTAGGGCGCACGCTCTTGGCCGACTTTGAGGCATTCGATGTAAGAGAATAGGGCAAAGTTATGCATATAGAGCAAACACCTCCATAACTTTATTGACCATAAATATATGATAAAAGACATAAGCTGCTTTAGCGGGTCTTTAAAAAAGATATATCCGACTTTAATAACCTTCTATATGCCTCATTCTTTTACTACTTTGCCACAAACATATTTTGTTATTATGGATTATTACTACAACTATGTACATTTAGTTTGAATGCTGTGAAGCATGTTTTGATCCCATTCCCATCGTGATTTTCAATATCAAATTCCCTCATATTACACTATGGATACCTTAGGACAGAATAACCTCGGCGGGCGCAGTCAAAGAACCAAAGCTGGTGAGCTGGTTCTCCGACAAATCATCAGCACCGCTGAATGTAGTCAACACGGCAAACGCAGCGCCTCCTGCTCCCTCAGGTACGGGGATCTGAGCGCAGTTGGTGCCGCAGCTAGTGACTTCAGTGTATGTGATATTGGTAACCATGTTGATCAGGCCAATATAAAGTGGTGCAGTCGGGTCGACCTGGACGAAGAATGTGGATGGGTCGTATGTAAACTGCAGTGGCGTGCCAGGAGGCGTGGGTGGCTGCAAGTTTGCTGGTGGCGTTGGCGATACCAGGGTAAGCTTTGGCAGAATGGTAAGAGGAAGCTGTTGCGGGCAAGAGACAATGAACATCTGAGCGAGGTTGTAGGCGTACACAGCAGTTAAAGCAGTGTCGAAGGCTGTGGGGAAAGGTGATCCTCCAACACCGGCTCGAAGGTAGGCATCATGACGAGCTTCGACAGTGACGATGCTGCTGGCAGCAGTTAGGAGGGCTGCGTCGTCTGTTAAGTTCTGAGCACCCCCAAGATATGCACCGATGCCGACAGAGGTGATCATGTTGGCCAGGTCGACGAAAGAGGTGGGCGAATTATATGGGAAGGTGTATGTGCATGGTGGCACTGGTGTATAGCCGGCAGCCTCAAGGACAGCACTGATAGTTGCGGCATGGGTGGCCTCGTGCTATTGAAAATTCATGTTAGCGAGCCGAATCCTCCAACAAACGTGAGGCAACCTGAATTTCCATACCGAAGCAATCACTCCGACGTTCTCGCGGAATCCAGGAGGGAATCCCGCGGCAGTGTACTGAGCATCCGTGAAGTTCTCATAACCTCCAGTGTATAGAGAAAGCTCAAGATGTTCAAGGTAGAGAGCCAATTGAGCAACCAACTCATCCATCATGCTGTCGACAGGCGGCAAAGTATCCTGTCTTTTCTCGACTGGGTGGGCAATCGCCAGAGCTGCAAGGCCAGCGGCCACACATGCTTGATAAAAACGCATTTTGGAGGTTTGCAGGTTGGATTGGATGCTCTGCTTTAAAAATCAATGCTCTGAGGTGGCAAGGAGTCAGGTCGAACAGGAGCAACCAAGCTGTATTTGAACCACACTTTTCAACTTCGCCATGGCCGAACCTTCCCAATCTGCCTGACTGCACCAGATGTGAGCTTCGCCCAAGCTTCGCGCTAGAATTGACATCATGACTGCGTGCACCCATGGAAGAGCTCCAGTAGCGGCGGGCAGCCTGATCTGTGATGGAGACATTGGTAGGCTAAGCCGATCTGGATCTTACGCATCTCGGCAGATGCCAGCTAGGCGGAGATGTCTACACCATTACTGTCATAGCGTAGCAAGGTCCTCAATTTGCTGGACGGAAAGTGGAAGCCGTACCTTAGTCACTGGTGGTTTAAGTGAGGGGAATGTCATCGCGTTGTGGAGACTGACGCTAAAAAAAAGCCGCTAGTGTAGGGCCAGATTTAGATCTTGACGCCACCGAAACACGATTATTGTGTGACGCGGTTCTGCTCACTGCTACCATACATCTAGATGGTGTTGATGGACGTTTGCCCCTTCTGCCCATTATTACCCGTGCTCACAGCGTCTCGCATATCACCCCAATCGAATCTCTGTCACAGGCTAAGATGCAAATCTGATTGCTACCGGTGCCAGGGGTTTTCGTCAGCTCCAGCTTGCTGGACGGCTGCTCTGCACCCAATGACGCTAGCCATGCCCCAACCCACTCCTGTGAGAAGCAATTGTCACATCAGAAGCCCCAAGCTAGGATTACACACTCGTCCCTATTGTGAGTTGAGTGCATCGAAGGTTAGTATATCCCAAAGCCTACCGGCTAGCCAGGGAGTCTACATAAGCCCTGAATCTCGTTTTGCTGCTTTCCATATCTCCTTTTTATTCTGCATATGTTTGTTTTCTTAGAGCTGGAGTACCATCTATGGTCCGCTTATAATACACCGTGAAGCATAAACATTCGCATTCTTTGCTTCAGGTCTCCTGTTACAGTCATCTTCCAGCGCTTAACTCTGGTCCTCAATGGTTTCTCAACGGCTATGAATAAGCCGAGAACACTATGAAATATAGGGAGGAGATGATGCTCACATTTGTCGTACTCGTTCCGCATATGGCCTGATGAAATATACATGTCAGCTTTGCCGCTTTTGGACAAACTAAAGTTTCCGGCACCCACGCCACATCCGCTCTGTCCCGTCATGATTGTGATTTCCCACATGATGGAATCCCATGTCGATCAATCCCACATATCTTTTGTTGCTGATCAGTGTTGATGTCGACGCCGCTATACACTTCCTTTTAACCCCGCGGCAAAGCCCGAGCCAATCAAACCCGCAGCACCTTCCTCGTGCGTTACAGGAACACCCTTTGAGGTGCAAACATGATAGAGAATGGCAGTTTCGAACGAAAGTGATAGCAGTAGGAGTATGCTCCTTCTGGCAATTGCCACTACTATGTCGTAATGGCCCTTGAATGTTGTGGCAGCCATTGAACGTCGTCCTTTATATACTTGGAGTCATTGGGATCTTGCGTCTCCAATTAAGCAACAGCGGACCTATCCATCAAAATCTGCAATATTTAGTCAGAATGCAATTCTCCAAGCTCGCCCTGATCTTTTGGCTATGTGCCTTGGCGTACGCTCAGTCACCAGTCGGCAGCAGTGGAGGTGGAGACACCGGAAGCACATCTGGTAACGGAAACAGTGAAACCAATGGAGCGGCATCTTCAGGGGCGTATCCGTCGAGTTCGAGTAAGTCTATGTTTTGGTTTCTTCAGTGCACAGCACTAATGGATGGCATAGCGTCTTCTTCAACGATGTCGACCTCGACAGTGTCATCCACGACAAGCCCAAGTCCCTCAGCTTCCAAGGCTTCGAGCGCAGATGGAATTTTCAACGCCAATTTGGCTGTTGCAGGCTCGTTTGTTGCATTAGGTGTAGCTGCGATGATGTGAACTTACAAAAAGCGAATGAGGTCTTGGGAGCGTGGCGATAATCAGCGGAAAGACTCTGGGTTGGATGTGTTCAGGAAGTCAACTAAGAGATAGGAGTGAATCGTATATACCCTACATGTCGGCGTTCCTTAAATTGTATATATCGCATATAATGACACCCAGTCTCATAGGAAGCGTATCCGTGACCGATCTTGAACTGATAGCGTACGGAATGACTTTGGAGCAACTTGATTGTTGATGTAGGGTCGAACAGGCAGATTTTGTTTTGTACCCTGCCATTGACTGAACCATGCCTCGTGGGCAACGCAACAAGTTAAGGAGTCCAGGTCTAGAGAGTAAAGCCTTGGCGTGACAAACTTTCTTTCTTTTGATACCACCTATGCCTCCAGTAATTCCCCCTAGGCCGCACGAACCACGTGTTGTCTGCTATCATCAAACACATTTCCGCAACAACAACTTCGTTTCCCTTCTCCCTCTCATCACAGAATCAGCAGACTTCATCCCCATCACCCACCTCATTATCGCAGCCATCCATCTCAATGACCCACCGGGCAACATCACCCTCAATAACGATCCACCACATACATCCCAGAACGCGCCACTATGGGAAGCAGTTGCAGTCATGCAGGATGTTGGCGTCAAAGTTCTCGGCATGCTCGGCGGTGCTGCGAAGGGCAGCTTCCAACGGCTAGATAAGAGCGAGGGAGAGTTCGAAGCATACTATGTACCTCTGCGAGATATGATACGATTTCGCAACTTGGAAGGGCTCGATCTAGACGTCGAAGAGGAGATGTCACTCAGTGGCATTATCAGGCTCATCGACCGCCTCAAAGTAGACTTCGGTCCTGACTTCATCATTACATTGGCTCCAGTAGCTACAGCTCTCCAAGGCCGCCCTCACCTCTCAGGCTTCGACTACGAGGCTCTGGAAATTATGCGCGGTGGCAGCATTGCCTGGTACAATACGCAATTCTATAATGGCTGGGGGCGGCTCGAAACATTCATAGATTACGATGCAATTCTACGCAGGGGTTGGAAACCCGAGAAGATAGTCGTGGGTGTTTTGACAAATCCAGGACTTGGCCACGGATATATAGAGCTCGAGGAGCTCAAGAGGACGCTGGCTGTGCTGGTCCAATTCTACCGTGGTTTTGGTGGCGTGATGGGCTGGGAGTACTACAATAGCAAGCCTGGAGATGAAAGCATGCCTTGGCTCTGGGCTACGACAATCATGACTTGCGTGAGGAACCAGCATAGTTGATTTGGGTAGATGTCCAGATCCTGCGAATGGACTGCATAGTCTTCCTCAAGTACCCCAGGTTTTCGTTTCAGGCTGCCCGCCAGTGCCATTATCAAACCAATGCACGTATGGCGGGAGATCAACATCACGAGCTTCGACTACCATGCGGCCTGGCGGCCAAAGATGGCCACACCCGCGATACAGCCCTTTTGAAACACATATTGGTTGGCTGATCACAGAGACTGGAGGTTCTCAGGTCAAACTAGGTGCAGATAAAGGGACCCTCAAGATGTGATCATCTAGCTTCATGCCGCATCGTACCGCGGAATCGATGGAAAAGGTGGAAAGGAGTGGCGCCTGACAGCTTTGGCGACGTCGAATTGGGCACTAGCTTGCTGACTTGCTAGGTCAATCACACAGATGGGGGGCCAACGTCTTTTTTGATAGGCGGAACACGGGCGGTAGAATGGAAGTGTAGATAGTAGGCCGTAGCCCACTATTCCTGCCGAGCAGCCTCAACCCTTTTCAGGTTTTTCTTGGAATTCGACGTTTTTGATCTGAATGCCGGGTGAGATGTAAACAGGAAAGACGCCAGATTATGAACTCCATCATGAATTGAATGATCCATGTAGAGCTTTCGTGATGGCCAGTAGTCTAGATACGGTGTATTGTTCAGATGCTGTGTTGATAGAGTGACTGGCCCTGTAATTGGCTCTTCCCGGAGCGCCCCCCTGAAATTGCTGTGGCTAGTGACCCTCCCCAATCCGCTTCCGCATGATTCGCGACAACTTCAACCGTGACACCCTCTTGCTGAACGGCTGCCAACTGTATCCAAAGCCTGCCCAGCTGTCGCAACTAACTACCATAATTTTATTGTATATTCTCCCTCCGTCAACCCGCCGCGACTCACTGCCCCACTTTCTCTGAATTCTCCTAGCCTCCGGTCGCAAAAACTGCACGAGTCATTTCCAGCCCCGTCGACCATTGGGAACGGGCTTTTTCAGGAGCAAGAGAGTACGTTGATACTGGTGTAGATGGTCAAGACAACGGATCAGGAGTTGGAAGCGGTATTTTGCATATCGAGAAGTGGGAAACGCCTGGGAAGCAATACTGTGAACGAGTCAATTCAGGGCCTGTCAGCTGGGAGGGAGAATCACACGACGACCAAACGCTGCAGCGATAAGTTTCTCGCGGCCTCATCGAGGTTAACGGGTGGCCCCACATGAGCAGCGAGATCGCGAAAGCGCCCAACGAGGATTCTTTACTCTCCAAAGCAATCGCACAGGATCTCCCACCGAACACTCATTTAGAATCAACCTCTACCACAGGCTCGACCACTTATGGTATGTTACTTCTCGAGTTGGAGATGTATGATCTTCTTGCTTACAAACGCATGCTAATGGCTCTGATAGACTCTGCCACCTCCACAATAAATCCTACCCTTAACTCTAACTACAACTCCACAACTTTATCCGTAACATCAAACTCATCAGGCCCAGAGTCATCGGCTACGGGGGCGGAAGCTTCAATTCCGCAGACCGAAGCATTGATAGCACCTCAAGGGAAAGTAGCAGAAGAGACTATTGGGCCGAAAGTACCAATACGCTCCTCTTCAAATGCAAAGCTACAGACCTTAGGCGGGAATTCGATGAACGAGCAGTCAGTGACCAACCCAATATCAACTTCGAGGAGAGGATCGAAGGGAAGCATAAGACCTCAGAGTCGCAGTGGTAGCGTAGGCTCGAAGAAGGAGAAAGGGGACCATCTACTCGCTGGGACCCAAGCAAAGCCTGGCACCCGAGACTCGGCAGTCATTACGAAGAAAAAAAGGGGAGGCCTTTTATCATTGCTCAACTGTTGCAGTGCGCCAGAAGATGCCAACACAGTTGAACTTGGCGAACAGGCAGTACCGGCGAAGAAGGCGAAGGTCCTGCAGCCAAAGGCTGGAAGACAATCTACACCTTTGGTGAAGCCCAACGTCAACGCTCCGGAAGCAGGAGCAGTAGAATCTAAAAGCCCCGAGGATAGCATAGGTGGACCTGAATATTCAGAAATCAAGTCAGCGGCAAAGCCCACGATGATCACACGGTCCTCGAAAGACAGGGTGACGACTGAGAAATCTCCTGCCCAGAATAACTTTATACAGCCAGCAGGAGAGGCCAAAGAAGCTCCAGCGCCTACAGAGACCCGAGACCCACAGCTACCGCCTCCCCCTATACCCAACAACGCACCTCAGGATGCGAAGGATGGACAAAGCACAATTCCTGTGCAAGCGGCTGGCAATACGGCGCCTCCTCAATTGATAGCCGCTGATGAATCTGTCGCACAACAAGGGACCACAATCAATGACCGCACTCCTCAGCAGGAGCAACAAGATCCCGATATTGTGATGGTCGACGCCCCACCAGTATCGCAAGTTGCCGATGTGCCGCCAGCGGCGACTCGAGAGCTGGCTCAGACGCAAACGAATTTACCACCCCCACCACCAAGGAATGGTCAGGATCGGGCTACTTCTAGCTCAAATGCAGTCGCACCGAACGAAAAACAACAGTGGCTACTACCACCTTTGCAGCCTCAGCTTAAAGGCCGGAAGTGCTTGGTATTGGATCTGGACGAGACACTAGTTCACAGCAGCTTTAAGGTACGTAAGCTCATCATGTTATCGTCATCGATCTAACAGGTCCAGATACTTCACCAAGCCGATTTCACAATACCAGTTGAGATTGAGGGGCAATTCCATAATGTATATGTGATCAAGAGGCCAGGTGTAGACCAATTCATGAAGCGCGTAGGCGAACTCTATGAGGTTGTCGTCTTCACTGCTTCGGTATCAAAGGTATGCACATTCATATATGTTCAAGGGACTCAAGCTGACTCCATCACTGTAGTATGGAGATCCGCTTCTTGACCAATTAGACATCCACAAAGTCGTTCACCATCGTCTCTTTCGAGAAAGCTGTTATAACCACCAGGGCAACTATGTCAAGGTCTATCCTCCAGCCATCTCCCATTGCAGACTGTTGCTAACATGATCTCAGGACCTCTCTCAAGTTGGTCGAGATCTCCGAGAAACGATCATAATCGATAACTCCCCCACATCCTACATCTTCCACCCCCAACACGCTGTCCCCATAAGCAGTTGGTTCTCAGACGCCCACGACAACGAGCTCCTGGACCTAATACCCGTCCTCGAAGACCTGGCAGGGAACCAGGTTCGAGACGTAAGTCTGGTGCTCGATGTAGCATTATGACCCTGATCAATTATACCCACCTCATTGCTTCCATATACTAGCATTAGCGAGCGAGCCGGACCGGTCTGGAAATCTTACGCGGTCGTAATAGATTGCATCGCCTACTTACTACTTTCTTGTAATAAGCATCCATGATACCTTTTACCTTCTTCGTCCCTAGGCAAACCAGCACCGGGCAGGATTTTCGCATTATTTGGAGCAGCAGCAGGTCGATACCGCAATTGCGTTGTAAAAAGAAAAGGGGGCTAGATTGGGTGGGACTTGGCAGCACAAGCAAGCGAGCGAGCCGATTCAAAATTGCATGGCGTTCTTTCCTTCTTGGTCTAGCAAGCAAGCCAGCAAGCAAACGCAACATGCTGGGCTTAAGGGTCTGTTTTTATCATATGTATGGATCGAATCATCCATCCGTCTGTCAGTCAGTCGACTCCTAGCGAGCATTTCTTTTGTCCTATCTGCATTCCGGAAGGCGCTTTCTTCCCATTCGTTCCACCATACTTATTGTAGCGGGCTGTGCCTCGCATAATCTTGTATTTGTTGTTGGCTCTAGTAAGGTAAGCCTGGAGCCTTTGATGGAGAAACAAAAGATGTTGCTTGGCTAGGATAGGGTTGTGTAGGTATCCCATTAGCTTAGGCAATACCCATCACATCTGCTGTTGCCAGAGGGGCTGTACGGTCCTGCTGACTTTGCACTGGAGGATCACGCTGACAGGCAATCACAAATGCAAGCATCTAGGTTCCAACGACGCAGTTCCTTTATCTTCAGAAAATGTGGCCGCTAACGACTCTGGGATTTCAGGAATACTGACGACCACACCCACCCCTCATTCAGCAACTGTCCTCTTCCGATACGAACAATTAGCAAGATCACGTAACTATCACGGAACAGCATCCCCCACCTTGTGCTCCTCGTCTCCTGGTCCTTCTCACTACGTCCGACTCGATTCCTCGACCACCTTCGCCAGCTCCCTGACACTCCACGAAAACAAGCGCGTACACAGCCGCTTCTCCTATGACAAACGCACAACCATCCTTCTCCTTCAAGCAAGGAGCAGACCCTGCCAAATACGCTTGAGGTATACGCCAAAATGTAACGACAATACCACCTCGGTGTGCTGGTACAACCTTTTCATGGTGTGGCAAAAGTACGAGATAAGAATAACCAAATACCCTCCCGAAGGTTTCCGATTGGCAACACAATTTCTACGGCCGAAATGCGTGAAAATGTGCGGTGGGTAGGGGGGAAAGAAAGGCCAAGATGTTACACAGGGTGTCACCAGCTGGCTGCCTGCTAAGCCCCCTCGAGAGTATTTACCTCCCATCACACACTCTTGTAACTTTTATCTCTCGACATACTTTAACCTCCTCATCCTACTTTCCAACCATACATCTTTGCAAGGAAATTTACTTCAGGGACCATGTGCTGGTGCTGGTTCCGGTGCAGTAAAACCACGACCACATCTGTTAAACCACTACCACCCCGCCCTCATCCTGCTCTCCGCCACACCCGCGTTCACACAATCCAGCTAACCAGACGCTTCCCCTCCCCACCAAAGCAAACATCACCAAACAACCAAGAGCCCTCACAACCTAACCAGCCACCTTACAAGAACACACACGCCAGCGACCATGGACAGGCGGCAGCGTGAAGGCTACTCAAAGCTCAAAGCCACCACCACCTCGCACGACCAGACAGCACGCACCTCTTACAATCAGCCCGCAAGCACCTCTTACAACCAGCCCTACACCACCACCTCTTACAGCCAGCCCTACACCACCACCTCTTTTAACCGACCCTACACCAACTCTTACTACCAGTCCGCAAGCACCTCTTACAATCATCCCGCAAGCACCTCTTACAACCAATCCGCAAGCACCTCTTACAATCAGCCCTGCACCTCCACCTCCACCTCCTCTTCCACCAACAACAACCCTTCCTCTAGCCCACCACCCCGCGGCGAAACGTGGCAATGCTGCTGTTGCTGCTTCCCTTTTAACTTTTACGATCCAGACAAAGGGAACGCCCGCAGACAATGTCTAAACAGGAGTGTGCCACACCAAGGGTATGAACATTGGGGACCGTGTAAAAAATGGATACGGTGTGGGCATTACGGACCGTGTAGTTCTTGTAACATACCTTCGGAACGAGCGACGAGGAATGGGGAGGTTTTAGGAGCGGGCTTCCAATCCGAGGCAGGGAAGGGCGCCAGAAGGGTTTAAAACGGGGTATTTTCTTGCGTTCGAGGTGGGATTTGTGGGATGGTGGGGAGATCCCTTTCAATCTTTCAGTCGGGGTGTTGGCATGCGGTATGTGAGTCTGTAAGGCAGGGTGGCTGGGTAGTGTAAGGTGGTGTAACAAACACATATCAAGCAATGGAGATTCGAATTCTACCTAGCACGCCAGCTGTGGCGATGCTGCAGATGCCTCAACTATATGGATTAAATTATTCCGCGGCAGAATATGGTGCCACTTCTTCTCGGAGACGAAAAGGCAAGAACGACGACATCGAGGATACGAGGAACTGATCCTTTGTGACCATAGCGTACCGTGTAACGATTGTACGGTGAATGGGGCGTGAGGGTTATGAGGCAATATCAGGGGCGTTTTCCCCGGAAATAAGGTAAGAGGGTTACAAAAACCAAGATGATACACAGATGGTTACCAGCTAACCATATACTAAGCGCCCTAAAGAGTATTTATCTTCTACAAGACACTCTCGTAACAATGCCCCAGAACGGCCATTTCGACAACACTCCTCTGCACACACATTTACCACCTCATCCTACTTTCCACCACTCACCCTTTCAAGCAATCCAGCAAACCAGACTCTACCACCCCAAACACCAAACATCACCAAACCACATCCGCAAAGAAACCCAACCGGCCAACCAACCACCTTTACAAGAACGACCACGCCAGCGACCATGCGCTGGTTTCGTAAAACCTCCTCAAAACCCCCAACAACCACCACTTCTTACAGGCACATCACAACGTTCTCATCCTCCAGGTCTTACAACCAGCCCTCCACCGCCACCACCACCACCACCACCTCCTCCTCCTCCTCTAAAGCACGACCATCATCACCACCTCGCCGCGAAATGTGGCAATGCTGCGAATGCGGCTTCGTCCGTAACCATTACAACCCCTTTAAAGGATACCGCGGCGCAAGATGTCGAGACATTTTTGCGAATAAAGATCGAGCAGTAGGAGAAAAACGGTGTGAGCATTACGGACCGTGTGATGATTGTGTGAGCTATCCGGAGAAATACTAGGGGCCTATGTTTTAATATGGCGTGGGTGTCTTCCTTGCTTGCGCGGGGGGGTTTGGGGGGATGGTGTGTGAGGTTTTTCGGTGTGGGGAATGGGCGTTCGGTGTGTTGAATGTTGTGTGGGATAGGTATGGTAGGGTAGTCTGGTTTAACAGACAGACACATATCAAGCACTGGAGATTACTCCTCTATGATTTTTGTAAACGAGTTTTGACAAACCCGCTAGCCCTAGTAGATAAATGAGACTGAATGCTCACATTATTTACATAAACCCCACTATGCAAAATACCTACATACCTTTCACAGACTAGCTCAATCATGCCCCTCGCACTAATAGCACTCCCATATCTCCTGCATTTTTCTACTCCAAGACCAACATCATCCGCTTATGATACACCTCCCTCTTCCCTTCCTCTTCAGCACCAGTAAAATCTTAACCAACTCCCCTGGAAAAGGTAGGGTAGTGCGGTATGCTTTATGTGAAGTCAACGATCATTTTTTAATATGTTCTTGAAGCAGACGGTCTGCTCAATCCGTATGGATTATAGATGCAAGATTTCATTCGTGGGGGATGGGATATAGAATTAGGATTATCAAAGTATCCAATCTTTGGACATAATCGACAAATTCCTGCGGACACTCCCTTACTAGAGTACAATACTTTTGAGTCTGAATGAAAATACCGCATGCCATCATCTAACCATAGACATCAACCCGGAGATTCAGTCTCCATTACTACACTACAGCTCTTCTAAACCTCAATGAAAACAGCGCATGCTATCTAAGCATACAATTCAGACCAATTTTCTAATGCGTAGATGTTTGTAAGCAGGGTAGCATCATACAAGAATCCACCATGCCTTGCAATTACCTTCCCCAACTTAATAACTCAAACTTTCCATATCCAAACACCCAATCGCCCCAATAGCTTATCACACCTCACGCGCACACCCCACCATAAGCGATCCCAGCCCGGCATCCCACACCCTGCAGCGAAATCCTCGCCGTAAGAAACGTCCCAAAATTAAGGGTTAGTGGAAAACCCCAGCCTCTAGCATTAGCCGTGGTCCTGGCGGCAGGAACTTTCGTTGTGGTCATACGCCCTTGCACCTTCGCGAGGGGGATAAAATTGGAAGTTGGCATGGCTTGGGAGGCTTCCCAGTGGGCTTTTTGTGGTGTAGGGCGTGCTTGCTTCTTTAGGTGGAGATTACTGGAGGTTTTCGATGTTGAGGATTTTGTGGATGGGGTGGGGCCTGTGGGTCTGGATGGTTGCTTCTTTGGGTTGGAATTGCTGGAGGTTTTCGATGTTGAGAATTTACATGGGGTGGGGCTTGTAGGTCTGGATAATTTTTGGGTTGCATGTGAATTCTTTGATTGGGAGGGTCTGGTGGAAGGAGACGGTGTCTTCGTTCGTAGAGGTGTTGTTGAAGGTGGTGGAGTCATGTTGGGAGTATCTCGATGAAGGTGGTGTCGTTCTCGAAAGGTGATGTTGCTTTGAAAGGTGTTGGGTCTTCAAAAGATGATGTTTTTTTGAAAGCTGCTGGTGTTTCAAACGGTGTTGGTTCTCCCAAGAATAGTTGATTCTTACCAAGGTGTTGTCGATGCGGGTTATTTGAACAACGTGCTGGGTCTGAAGAAGTTTTGTTTATGAATTTATAGATAAGGATTAAGATTCAGGGAGCAAATAGAGCGTTGTTTGTGGTGTTGGCATGGTGATACTTTATGTGTTAAGCTGCTGCAAGGTCCTGTAAAGAACAACACAAACCCAACCTACTCTCTTGTTACGCATCTTCCTGGACTCCGACGGCTCACCACAGCCTGCTGCTCCTGTAAAAAGAACGTATCACGACCAGCTTTGCTACGAGGAACAAACCGGCTCTTAGAGATTTCTCAGTTGGTGCTTGTAGGACTCAGAGTAATTGTAAAAAGCGAGATCCTCATCAATATAGCTAGAATTAAAATGGACGAGGCTAGCAAACCTCAAAGCAATTTGAGGAAAGGGCTGTCCCATATGAAACCAAATAAGATGCATCAAGTGAAGAGCCAAAACACTCTCGACAGCTTCTTTTCATGGGAGAAAATCATTTAATCAAGTATAGGAGGTATTTTACTCGGTTTGAGATTATATGGTTGTTTGGCATGCCAAAATATATTCCTACCTGGTGACTGAAAGCCTTTTCCCGTCGTTACGGGTGGGGAAATTTGCTGCATCATCAATAGCCATTGTAAGAAGTTTTACCGCATGGCCAAGACACGAGGCCCATATGTTTGATCCAGAAGATATATCTCTGCGACAGAGATCTCTTCTGCCTGGTGATGTAAGATGACGATGCACGAGCGTAGCCTGCGTGCTCAAGTACGTCGGGTGTGGGGGGTAATTATCATTATTGATAGCCAAGCAAAAGTGGCGAGCCGTAGTGCAGGAGGACCCCCGTCGAGAACTCCGCTGATCCATGACCAACAACGTTTGGAAACCTGAAAACCGGCATTTGGTACCTGACTAAAGTAGTAGCTTTGGCAGACTGACACCAACTAGCCGATCCTACCGCAAGGATTAACGACTCCTTGAAGCTGCGGTACTAGCGTTTTGATATCTTGAGAAGCTTCTTTTTCTGTTTGGCAGTCCTGCCTATCCCCAAACAACCATCATTGCAGCTCTTGTGACTATCGTATATTTCATCTGCCACTGTGCATGCAAGAGAGTTGTGTTGGAGAGCCTGAGGCAACGTGTCCGCCGCCGTTATCGTGGCTGGCGGTCCAGGTCCATCACAGAAGCTACCTAGAACTAGGAGGTCGGTGCTTGAGCTATCACAATTTGCCGGACCAGCTTCCCCGCAGCCATGGCTTGCTTACCAAGTGAAACTACCCTTGCATCAAAGATAGGAGCTCCCTGCAAGCCCTGCGGAAGAGGTTTGGCACGGCCAAAGCACGGCCAGATTTGAATTTGCGTTGACTGTTTTCACTGGTGCTAGGAGGTCACCTGATATCGTTCCGATTCCGCGTAAAGTGGTGCGCGTCCAATCACCAAGTCGCGTATCCCGTTGCCTGCCTGCGCAAAATTCTATAAATTCTCTTGCCATCCCCCTTCTTCTCAAGATGTTACGAAGCTCTGGATGCCTGGCTGATGCCTTATATATAGTGAAGAAATGCCAATTGTCTTCACACCTTCTCAATGTTCTTACATTGAGACCTGGCATCTCAGATCGGCCAACTCGTCGCTCTGAAGTCCTATCTTGAGACTCATCATGTTTGCACGAAGGAACCATCATAATGATAGCTTCTCCAAACATCGGGCTGGCAAGTCCGTATCTACAAGCAGAAATGGCAAGAGGTCCTTTCGAGACCATGCCTCTGCTGCAAAGAAGGCCGAGTCTTTCTCGAAGAAGACAGAGAGTCCACCGATGGGAAGGTGAGCAAGACTACATTCAACAACATGCTCCTCCAGCCCACTGATACATCCCACCAACCAGTAACCTAACCTCCCCCATCATCACTCTCTGTGTCGGTCCTGAACAACGTCTCTTCGCCGCCCACGAAGACATCCTCTCCACTTCCCCCTTCTTCGCCGCAATCTGCCGCGGCCAGTTCCTCGAGTCCTCCTCCAAACGAGTCTCCCTCCCAGAAGAGATCCCCGAGATCTTCTCCTCCGTCCTCGAATACCTCTACAAAGGCGACTACTACCCTCGTCTCCTCCACAACAAGCGTAAAAACACATGGGAGCTTGAAGACACAGACCCAGCCAGCCACAACACAGTCGAGTCAACAGTCTACCATAATGGCTTCGCTCAGACTCTCCTCAAAGATACCTTGGTCTACTGCACCGCCGAACGCTACGGCCTCGAAGAACTCAAGCGTCTAGCGCTCCGCAAGCAGGGTCTACAATCCGGCATCCAAGTAACCACCATTCTCGCAAGCGCGAGATATGCCTACGCACACACACCGGAGAATGACTCAAAGCTACGGGCACACTACCTAGCGCTGATTATCCGCAGCAGGAACATTTTCAAGAGGAGCGGGACCATGCAGATGGAAATGGAAGCTGGAGGACTGCTGTTCTTCGATCTGTTTGTTGCGATTTGTAATCACATGGTACGTACTCTGCACACACACCAGCTACATTTATGACTCTTTTCGTTGCATGATTTGCTTCACCGGCTAGACTGATGACTCTTTTCTCTTATTCGCCTGCATGCACACACACTCTTTTCACAAGGCGATTTAGGCTGACGTGGTATTTCTTTGCCTGCTTTTAGGACGATATCACCGCAGCTACCAAATCACCGCGCACACCACGCACGCCTCGCTAGCTTTGCTTCCTACTAAAGTACGCATCGCTTTGCCTCCTGCGCTACGTATCGCTTCGCCAGTCGTCAACTACACCACGAACTACATCGCCCTATTATCTCATCTCCTATCGCCTCACCGTCAGATTTCCTGACTTATAATTCCTCACCAGTCATTCCCTTAAAACCACTTGATCAATGCAGTTTACATTTTCATCACCACTGTACAATCAATACATCCATCCATCAACTTTAGCGAAATGAAAGGGAAACCATGCGCGGCGTTGGGAGGCTTGCTTGTATATTATATCTCCTACTTTATACCTTTGTCTTTTCTTGCCAGCTATCTAGCCAACCAGAGCATCAATCAGGCTGGATCAGTTGGGTTGGATGGCTCATTTTTTAGATTTCTTATATTGCAGATGGCTGGAGGAAGAGGAGGATCATTCATGATGAGGACCTCAGGGTTGTTTGCAGCGGAAAATTGATGTAGGCTTAGAGATAGCTATCTATGCATCAGACAGCTCAAATGAAATTTCATTTTCGAGCTATTTTTATGTAGTATCGCTGAACTGAATGAATATGCAACCTTTCTATCATTTATCTTGCAACCCACTACACCGCACCATACCATACCTAGTCCAGTCCACTCACTCCTGCATACACCTCCATCCGACCACTTAAACCCGGCGTAGCCAGATGCGATGCGCACCCCCTCCCCCCCTGCTGCAAAGCCAGCAGATCGTGAGTCACACCTTTCTTGGCGTTCCCGTCCCCGTATCAAAAGCGTTAGTCTGGAACAGTGTGGCCCCAACCAGACCATCCCAGACCAGAGCAGATCAAAGCGTCGGAGATAGATGGGTCTGGGTTTTGAAAAGATTGGCGTTTTTGCCGCACCAACGGGCGGAGCTAGTGTGAGGCAGTAGTGAGGTGGTAAGGTAGGGACAGGGGGGTGAGTCAGAGTGAGTATTTGTGTGCGAGAGGGGTGTGTGAGCGAGCTAGTTGGCGGATGGCGGATACGGATGGCTACCTAGTCGGTATTGGATGGGGTGGGAAGTGTTTCCAGTGTGCTCCGAGGTACGCAGCGAGATTTGTGGGTGCCTTGGTGCCTTGGGGGGGGGTTAGTCATATAGAGGTATGGTAGGGTAGGACTTTTGGTTAAGAGGACTCACGGAATGGTTTGGTGGGTTTTGGAGATGGTGGTGTGACGGACGGGACTGTATGAGTCGATGGGTTTGGCTGGAGGACTTATATGCCGGTGCCTGGGAAGGCGCCGGTTTTGGAGAGGACGACCATGCCGTGAGCGCGGGAGATGTAGCCTTTGATGAGGTTCTGGGAGGGATGTTAGTTTGCCTGCTTTTGCTTTGATGGTGTGCTGGGGATGATAGGTGTAGGGTGGATGGTGGGATAGGATTAAGTTGCTCACGTAGCTGGTGTTGCCTACGGGGAACATGCAGTGTATTTACTGAGGCTGCGTGCGCGTGACGTGAATGGGGTGGGGCAGATCATAAGGAAAAGAATACTGCGTTGAGGCAACAGGGTATACGTACCTTGTAAATCATGTTGGCGACCAAGCACTCCACCTCATCATTCTCCAGACTCTCCCCGTCCACACCTCTCTCACCCAAGCGAATGGCAGTGCCAAATTCGTCAACTCTAATCCTCGTCCTTCGTTTCCCCTCCTCGTCTAAGCCAGAAGCTAGGTATACCTTCCTTAGAAGATTCCTTAAGCATATATCTCGCCCTCGCTCCAAAGTTAGATATATCCGCCGCTTGACGAATTCAGGTTCTGCCTCTGTGAGAGCAGCATCGAAATCCGAAAGAGAGCCACTGCGAATAGCGTAGACGAGCGGTGTGAAGAGATGGGATAGGCGTGGATATGGTGACAGGAGTTCGGGAGAAGGAAGCAGTTGGCTGGTAAGGAGACGAGTCGGGACGAGGTAAGCGAGAATGAGCTCCACATTGCGAGTTGCGGATCTGTGGCACATATGCAAGGCTGATAAAAGGTTCTCTTCCGCCTACGAACAAATTGTTAAGGTTAGCAAGCATGTTGGGAGAACCTGGACATACTGCAGCATAATCTTCTTCGAGAAACTTGATCACTCCTACATAGTATTTAAAGGTGACAATATGGGATTTTGGAAAGACACTCAGGTCGGGCATGTCGGTCGTTCCAGCTGATATAGCACGAAGGACGTTTTTGCAGAGACTGATAGAATTCAATTTGAAGTAGGTCTTGAATTGGAGATTGGCCATGTAGTAAAGTCCCCATTTCCTTGATTCCTCAAGAGGTGCCCTGTTTCAAGGGCCTCAGCAATTGGTTCTAGGGCATGGAAATCCGGCATTGGAGTCGACTGCATTACTACATACCTATCGCTAATACAAAGAGTAAACATGCGATTTATAACCCGCGCAGCATCTTCGAGATTCTTATTCCTATCAAAATCTCCGGCAATATCTTCCTGCAAGTCTCCCGAGTTGTAGATTGCATTGCCGTTCGAACCCGCACTCGCATCTGCTTTTATTGCAAAAGTACGTAAATGCTTGCCAGCCATATACAATACAGGCAGCGTCCAATTCTCCAGTACACCACTGGAGTAGCCCTTAATTATAGTGTTTGAAAGGTCTTTCCATGCCATGTATACACGCAGCCAATCCGGTTGCGATACATTTTGCTCTGCGTGTTCTGCAGCAAGAATTGCACCAACTGCGTACCAGTATGCTGAGTAGATTTCAGTCCATGTATCGATTTCTGGATTTGGATATTGAATTGCGGCATGGGCACTTTTCGTCAGGCCAAAGGCAACATCGCGTGAAATAGTAGCCACATTAGAGTCTTTGTATATTGCATCTAAGCGGTTGAGGTAATTCGGAGGCGCGATTGGTGAGATTGTCGCTGCTAGGTCTGGGCCTGACTGCTCAGAATTGGCGGACTGGAAATCCCTGAACAGGACCTCCATCTTTAATCAGTAGTCGCCGGATTCAGATCATATTGATTCGGTGGCTGTTAGTAGTCGTGTTCACGAGGAATAAGCAAGGGTATTCCTGAGTTTATTGAACTACCCCAAAGGCCTGGAGTCCAAGGCTGCTGTGGACGGCGGGAGTCGGTAGGGCTGAACATTAGCGCCCTCGCTAAATCCATCCGCACGCAAATCTTAGCACAAATATCCAGACCACCTTCGACGTCGCCAACCCAGTAGTCTGAGACTTCCCCTAACAGAGCAGTCAATGTGAGTGTCCCAGCTGTTTATCGACGTTCGAGTACTGACTTCCTCCAGATGGGTAAGTTGCACCTCTTCTTCAATCCACCATATCTGGAGTCGCTCCATCACTACTCCCCTCCTCCGACACGCATGGTCTACCCTGAAGCCGGCCCATAATCTGTCTAGCAAAACGGCCTAGTATCCAGTCGTATATCCGGAAAGTCAGAGTTGGCAGAATGTAGTGCACACATTGGGCGCAGGACTGCATCGAAAGACTTTGGCCGATTGACCCACCAGCGGGACTTGAAGGCCTAGGATGCTGTGCATGTTAGGGCCATGGGCACAATCGCTGATCTCTCGTTCTTAGGGCGCCTCAACGAATACCAAGTCATTGGGCGTCATCTGCCAACAGAGACGCAGCCGACCCCAAAACTGTATCGAATGCGAATCTTTGCACCAAACACCGTAGTTGCCAAGTCAAGGTTTTGGTACTTCTTGATGAAGCTCCGGAAGGTTAAGAAGTCAAATGGCGAGATTATCACCATCAATCTGGTATGTGGATCCTACAACATTGGCGGTATCCAGATGTGGGATGAGTAGAGAGATATGGCATGTACGAGGACTAGGTGACTGATGATGGCGGTAATGCGTAGATCCATGAGAGACGCCCTACCAAAGTCAAGAACTTCGGCATTTGGATCCGCTACGATTCGCGCTCAGGCACTCATAATATGTACAAAGAATACCGCGAGATGTCAAGGACAGAAGCAGTCGATGCGCTTTACCAAGATATGGCAGCAAGGCACAGAGCCCGCTTTAGATCGGTGCATGTATGTTACTCTTAGGACGATGCGGCGAAGGTGTGAGCATGCTAACGATATCGCGCAGATCCTCAAAGTTGTCGAGCTCGAAGGCACCGAGGACGTCAAGCGTCCCTACATCAAGCAACTTCTCAGCAAGAACCTCAAATTCCCACTTCCACATCGTGTCGCTAAGACTACCACCAAGAATCTCTTCGCAGCACATCGACCATCGACATTTGCATAAGCAGCAGTTACACCTCTAGGCAGGCGGCACTTGATAATAGGTGTGACCAATCACGCAGAAATCCGCGGAGATGCTTTCATAGCATCAGGATGGTTCACTATAGCTGGATTGTAGCCTTTCAATGAATGCAAAACAAGTTCTGTCAAATCAATGATCGCAGGCTAGGTGCTATGTAATTTGACTGCGGTCCGCTGGCTTCCATATTCTCCACAGTACGCACCAGCAATTGTTTCACATGGTCCCTTGTGCATAGACAATGGAACGGGCAAGGAGATGTGTAGAGCGAGTTTGCGGCTCAATTTCCGGGGTCTTTGCGGCCCGCACTAGCGTCTCCTAGAGTTAAACGAGATCGCTGTCCTTTTCAAACTTCTTGCATGAGCTTCCCCATTCCCAAATAGTTCGAATAATTTTAAGATACATCAAACCCTGCTTTCAAAGCCTTATCCAGCGTTCGAAAATTCTGCCAAAGCTTACGCCATTTCCTCAGATCATAATGGTATGCCTCAAATCCTCAATCGATCTAGCTTTAGTTTCCCCTTCTACCCTTTACCAGTTTGCTATGTCCCCTGTTCGCAGATTGGGGTTACTGGGTGTGACCCTTTGTCTGCCCGACCTGGACGTCTACTCGCAGGAAGCTCAACAATTTTCCTGGCAGCTGACAATCCAACCCTAGTCCTCTCCAAGCCCATCCTCTCCAATCTCACCGCCAGCCTCCGCAGGCGTAAGTAGTGGACGAAACTTATCACCACCGGGCGGACCAAAAACAGCGATAAGGAGGAAAGCCGCGGCGGACAGAGCAGACAAAGTCGCAAATGCAAGACCAACGAGCACAAGAGCGGCCGGTGCGGGAGGGAGTTCGAGTACCATGCTACGTACGTCTACATTCACTTCTTTCGCGATACGGCCGCCTGGAGGAAAAGTTATTTCATCGCCTTTCCGCTGCAAAGGACTTTGAAATGGAAGTGGGCGTGGAAAATGTCTCAAGGACGCGTGAATTGGTTCTTCAGAAGCATATGCTCACTAGTTATCCTTTGATTTAGGGTTATATACGGACGAATCTCCTGGCTTGAAAGTCGACCCCGTGATTGTACTGGTACTTTCACTAGTATTCATATTCAGCGTCGTTGCATTACACAGTACGTCCTACCAGCCCAAGCAAATCGCGGTGGCATTCGTGGACTCGTCGAGCACAATAAGCTAATTATTCACCCAGTCATCTCAAAGGTCTTTCGGAAGTATTCGTCATAGAAGAGTGGATGGACTGTAAGATCCCGTTGTTGGCAGATCAATATTGGAAATACGTATCTATGGACGAAGATATGCCCCACCTTGCTGGGACCCGGGGGAAAAACAACAAACGAAGACATTGCTATGAGCAGTTTGATACCACTACAAGACCTTCCGGCTTGAGAAAAAAAAGGGGGAATATGTGTAACAGTACTATGTAACAATACCTTAGTATTATTATGACAGGAGTCGGACCCGGCGATATACTTGTCCTTTCAATGTAAATTCCATTGCAGAGCCTTGGCGGGATATAGATACCGTAATCTACCTAGGCGATTGTAAGAAATAGAAAGCCCTTGAAGTAGGTAGTTCCAGTGGATAAGCGAGGTTAATCATAGTCTCGACACCGCCGATAGAAGAAGAATAGAGGTCGGAGTAATGGAAATGAATAGACAAGTGGAATGGCGAGAGGACTGGAATATAGAAATAGAAGAGGTTAACAGAACATCTCACCCACGTCGCGCGACGTTAAAGCGGCGCTCAATGTGGATGATTCTAGGCACATATGTGACGTCCTTCTCCGACAATTATGTGCGGTGATAATGCGGGCAACAATACACTGCTACGTTATGTTCTCCACATCCAGAAGTTTACAGTTCCCTTGATGCTTCCTTGATGATGGACACTCCCTTGAACGATGCTCCTGGTCCTGAACCCACGAGCAATGGCACAACGCCTGTAAACGGCAAGGGCTGGGATGGGAAGCTACGGGTTGAACGAAAAGCTGTTGTCACCAACGCAGAGATATTATCAGATCCAGAGTACTCAAACGAGGACGCACCACCAGTAGAACAGATCAGCGCAGATGAAGGTCGGTTGTTTTCTGCTTTCCACATGTATTTCTGCTAATCTAGATGTACCGCAGACTTGCTGGAAGACTATGAGCTGGATACTGATGTATGCAAATGCTGCTAGTTCTGGACCTTTGAAACTACTGACTTGCTGCGCGCCACCAGGAAATAGATCTAGTTCACTGCCGCATCTCTTCTATTCCTGCTCTACACCTAGAACGCTTCACCAAAGTCGAGGTATGCCGCTGGTTGAAGCCTAAGGGTTAAGGAAAGAGGGGCACTGACACAGGAATTACTACAGAAACTGTGCCTCCGCCAAAATCAAATCTCTCATGTCGAATTTCCACCTGATTTTGGCTCGACACTGCGAGAGGTAGACCTCTACGACAACCTTATATCACACATCAAAGGCTTGGACGCCCTGGTCCATCTCACAAGCCTCGATCTGAGCTTCAATAAGATCAAGCATATCAAGAATGTGAATCATCTGAAAGAGTTGACGGACATCTACTTCGTACAGAATAAGATACAGAAGATTGAGGGGCTGAATGGGTTGAACAGGCTGAGGAATTTAGAGCTGGCAGCAAACCGAATAAGGGTGGGATGGTAGAACATGCTCACATAGCTTTTCGATGTTGACTATAGTGTAGGACATTGAGAATTTAGACACCTTGACAGGACTGGAAGAATTATGGCTTGGCAAGAACAAGATCACGGAGCTGAAGGTAACGTTGTTGACCTTTGTCCATCTTGGTACTCCCCCTCATATGAAAACAGAATATATCACACCTCAGCAGCCTCAAGATACTCTCCATACAGTCGAACCGTCTACCCAAGATCTCTGGCCTTTCCAACCTTCCAAATCTCGAAGAGCTCTACATATCTCACAACGCATTGACCGAGATATCCGGTCTGGACATCAATATTAATCTCCGCGTGTTGGACATCTCCAACAATCAAATCCAGCATCTGACGAATCTTGGATCCCTTGAACACCTAGAAGAACTATGGGCGTCGTCTAATATGATATCGTCTTTCGAGGAGGTGGAGCGGGAGCTCGCCGACAAGAAGGAGCTGAATACAGTCTACTTCGAAATGAACCCACTACAACTAAAAAGCCCAGCCTTGTACAGGAATAAGATACGTTTGGCATTACCGCAGATCCAGCAGATCGATGCTAGTACGTATTCAACCATCGCGGCGAGCTGACTGACTACTGACTAATCTTGGACAGCCTATGTGCGCGTCTCATGACAGTAACGCTCTCTTATCCAGACATTAGCATTTGGCATCGGCGTCTCAGGTATTTGGGCCATCATGTGGCATGGGAAAATGGCCGATCATGAACATCTGTATATTTTTTTCATGGGTAAATTAGTGAAAAAAGAAAAGTGTCACTTCTCGTTCTGCATTTCCGTTTTCTGTCAGCCTCGGAATACTCGCCGATTATTGCCTGTATGGGAATGTCGCGTGGTTTTTACCCATTTAGCCGCATGACCAACCGTTGAGTTTAGCCTGTTCCTGAACTCAATCGACGTAATAGGGCAGGCTGTGTCATCGGTGCTATTCTCCCCACACATTCTTCAACTGCCCCACATCCTCTCTCAATGAACATTATAAGACCTCTACAAAGGTATTCTCCTTCTTCCCTCCACTCTGAATTAATTCACTTCAACTGACCTGGATACCAAATAGAACTACTGCACTTTGCGGTAGATCCCTGCCAATTAATAAAACTTTCCCAATCCAGCTTCAGCACAAACCCCCCAGATACTACGCCAGCATGCCTTCACCAACGGTGAAACTTAATAGCGGCCACCAGATGCCCCTTGTTGGGTTTGGGTAGGTTTACATCCTGTATAGCATAGGAACAGCAATGATAATTTTGCTTCCTAGCCTCTGGAAAGTCAACAATGACACCTGTGCCGATCAAGTTTACAATGCCATCAAGACGGGCTATCGTCTCTTCGACGGTGCATGCGGTATGTCCTAGCGATTATTGTGTCAAACATCTCCAACCACGGCATCCATCGATATCTGATCTTTCTGCAGACTACGGCAACGAAGTCGAATCAGGCCAAGGTGTCGCCCGCGCCATCCAGGAAGGTATAGTGAAGCGAGAAGATCTCTTCCTCGTCTCCAAACTCTGGAACACCTACCACAGCCACGAACACGTCGAGCCCATCTGCAAAAAGCAGCTCCACGACTGGGGCATCGACTACTTCGACCTCTACATCGTCCACTTCCCCATCTCCCTCAAATACGTCGACCCCTCAGAGCGCTACCCCCCGGGCTTCACCTACGACGGCGAAAAAATCATCCCCGGCAACGCCACCATCCAAGAAACCTGGCAAGCCATGGAAAAAGTCCAACAACACGGCCTCGCCCGCTCCATCGGCATCTCCAACTTCAACGGCCAACTCATCATGGATCTCCTCCGCTACGCCAAAATAAAACCCGCCACCCTACAAATCGAACACCACCCCTACCTCACGCAATCCGGTCTCGTCAAATACGCCCAAGAACAAGACATAGCAATAACAGCCTACTCCTCCTTCGGTCCGCAATCCTTCCGCGAACTCATCATGAAACAAGCACACGACACCCCCTTACTCTTTGAGAACCCGACGATACTGCAGATAGCGGAAAAGCATGGCAAGACGCCGGCGCAGGTGCTGTTACGGTGGGCGACGCAGAGGGAGGTGGCGGTTATTCCGAAGAGTAATAATCAGGGACGGTTGAAGCAGAATTTGGATGTGACGGGGTGGGATTTGGGGGGGGAGGAGGTGGAGAAGATTAGTGGGTTGGATCAGCATATGAGGTTTAATGATCCGGTGAATGTGAGTGGTTGCTTTTCTTATTGGCTTGTATATGAACTGTCGCTAATGGGTGCTGTAGTATGGTTTCCCACTGCCGATCTTTGTGTAGAGAGGTAGGGAGGTGTAAGAGTGTATGTTGGGGCTGGTCGGTTGCTATGCTTATGTAACCTGTTGAATGAATCTGGGTGGTAGAACGCTTTTTTGCAGTGGGTGTAGCTAAATTGACTGAGTGGGTGATAACACGAGGACTACCGGGTTCTGGTGTTACCACCTACACCGTTAAACACTACACCCACTGGAATGAAGCGTTCTGCCACCTATGTTTTAGCAGGTTTTGCTGGTGGTTGATGACCGGTGTGGTATGGCCTTTTGGATAAAATTTCTTTATAGAAAAGCGAAAATTTAGGGTATTTTAAGTAAATGCGTCAACGTTTATCTTTAAGAGCGCACAATCCACCGCCGTTCTTACATGAGCGCTCGTCCTTGATATAATCTGCTCATTCTTGCTTGCTTACATTTTTGGAAAGGGGTAAGACGACGTACGTCAAGATACAAATTATTTGGTCATTTCCTTTTGAACATCAAGTATCTTGTAATAATACAGCTCATTATCCGTAAATTGATCGTATCAGCCCGCTCAATCCCATTGATGTCGTGATCATTACCTGTCAGGGTATTCCGCCCAGAAAATCGTGACCACATAGGGTTTGCACCCCTCATGCTAGCTATATATGCCGCTTATGATAAAAGAAACTCGTTATGATCTCTGCTTTACTACCATAGAAAGCCTACTACATACCCCCTGACTCATCTCCCAAACAATCTCTTCACCCTATCGTGCTCGCAGATCTCCACTTCTGTTGGCCTAACTCCCAGACCTTGGCAGCGGATTGCGGGCTGGTAAGCGACACGTGTCATTTTGAAACGGTACATAGCCGTGTAAACGTCCAGAATTTCCCACCCATCGATAGCGTACAACCCATCATATCTCAGGCCTTGAGCTGGGCGCCATAGATTATCTGCGGGTAATTGTGCCGATCTCAGGACTCGAACATGCCTTCGAAGCTCGCATGACTTGATTAAGTGCTTGGTATTAGCACTGGGGGTGTCTTTGCTGCCAGGCGTGCCGCAGTACTCAATGGTATCGCCCCTATCTATGTTGGCATAGCCCCCTCCACTGACAACAACGGAGTAGGCTCCTTCGTTTGTTTTACCGTGGATCCCGGCCTCCATTTCACCATGGGCTCCATCTCGGACGGCACAGATCTGTAGAGGCCACCATTGCCCGATGACGAGCTGGCCGGAACCAAAATAGGAGCAGGGCACCGTGAATTTGTAATCCTTGTCGAGGACATGGTGGCGAAAATTCCTGCCGTCCTTGTTGCTTCCCTGCTTGGTGGTGATACCGCGTAGCAGGTGCGGGTCGTAGTTGCTTGAGGTCCATTTGCGGTACAATGCCTGGCAGTCTAAACGGATATCGACTGGGAATATGAGGCTGGGGAAGTTGTCCTCATACACTGCTGAAAACGCGTCGTTCTCAAGTAGCCGTGATTGATCGATAAGGTTCTTAGCGTTGCGGTTGTCTGAAAGAAAGTCATAAAACTCCAATTGATGCAGATTGTCTCTCATCTTGGTGAAGTGCTGGTCTAGCTCTTGTGGCTTGACTTTTGGGGTTTGTTCGATCAGTGTACGGAAGTAGCATAAGGTCTGTAGGTTGCCGCGATTGACCGGGGCGCGGTTGTTGATACTTTGTCTGCATAGTATGGTCAGCGAAAAAGTCGGCGACAGTGAGAAGGGAGTATTTCAACAAGACTCACGACGATATTTGACCGTCAGATTGGCGATGCAGTTTTTTCGGTGGTGCAAAGGGGTTGGCAACATTATCACGCTGACGCTTCCCGGCCGACAACAGACCTGCGTAGGGCCCAGAAGTGACGACGGTTTGTCTGGCCAGACGCTCTGGCTCATGTCTGAAGCTTTTCACCCTATCGCTATCCCCGACGTCTCTGCTCAAATAACATCTTGGGGATCTGGACCCGTCGCCATCTCCGACGTCTCTGCTCAAATAAAATCTTACGGATCTGGACACATGACTAGCGACCCCAGCTGGTACTGCACCTTCGTCGTCGATTTCTACGAAAAGAGATGATGTTGCATCACGCCTTTTCTCCGCTGAAGCAGCCGCCGCTTCCTCCTCTGCTTTGATTTGCTGCATTCGTTTTTCTTTTCAATGAAAGACAAGAACATCAGAACACGCTTCAACTTAAGCATGGACGTTCAGCACTTACCGTATAATGCCAACAACTTGACTCGCGTCATCTCTTTGGTTTTCTTTTCGACAAGTGCATCAAAGTCTGGGAGCATTCGCTCGGTTGGCGGCTGGGAGGATGACATGATGCACTTGGTTTGCTTGGAAGAGTAGAAAGCGCAGGACAGTTGGGGCCTTTCCACCACAGCTTCTAGAGAAGACTCACTTGACGCTCACATTAAAGTCAATGAAACCATCTGTTGACGGGCATTACTTCCAATAGACTGGGCGCCTACTCATCATCGATAGATATAAGGGCTAGGAATTGTGTCGCCAATTGATCTCGGAAAGAATAACATGCAGAGAGGGCATTGGGGTTGTACAGAAGCTGTAAGTAAGGGAATTTGACTGAATAGAAAGTCGAGGCATTGAAAGTTAGAAACTGGGATGTTTACTTTTTCGGGAGGACCCGCTCCCGCATGCCTCTTTAGATAGTTGAAGCGCCCTTTCATCCGTATCAGAGTGCACAGAAGCAGTAGAATATACATGTAAAATACTTGATAAGTCAGTTGAAGGCATAAGACGTTGCATATGAGCAAGCAGAAACAGCGGGCCGTCCAGACTCTCAAGTTGTGGCATTTTGCCACAGAAGGTATGCCTTTGAAACTGCTGTCGCAGCCTTGCATCGTAGTGCTTGACTTCCAGTTTGGGGTCCTCACCATCCATACTGAGAGTCTGCCAGGTAGTTGCCATTAACACTCTACGTTGAAGTTGTGATCCTGCTCCAGTGGGGATTGTTCCGGCAAGTATTCTAGGAGAGGACTAGGAGCGGAATGGGGATGGAATGGAGGTTGCATTGACTGCAAGGGAGATACCTGTGGGGGTGGAAGAGGGATGAGCGTTGGGGTAGGGACGATGAGTAGGGTAGTGGTTGTTCCTCTTGGTGGGTATGGTATGCAGTAGTTATACATCTAGACCTAGCTGTTAGTATATACAAAATTGGTTCCTCAATCCTACAGCACATTCCTGGGCTTTCGCAAATTCTCAAGGGCCCACACGCTTTCTCATCCACGGACAATAACAGGCCTATACACACAATTGGGCGTCTCTCCTTCCGCGGGTTCTAGGCTTCCTAGGGACGACCTCCTAAACAAGGTAGCGGACTAGATACGGCCGCTGCCATGAAGTGGGCCTCGAGAACATTGCTAAATTCCGCTCTTGTGTTGTGGTGCCAGAGCTCGGGCGGTGGTGTGGCTACCACCGCATGTGCTGCGTACCTCGTTCAGTCCAGTTTTGGGGAGCGTATCACCCTAGAGAGCAAGATCAAGAGAATCGAGATTAAAGGTCTACTCCCCAATACACCTTTCACGTCCGTTCGCGCTGTGCTTGTTGCACTGTAACCGTAGAAGTGGCTGCCGTATCGGCACCTCCATCCTGTCTTGTGGAATCACTGCAATGGGCACCACGCTCTTAGCTAGGTTGCTATATCTCGGACGAAGCCAATAATACTCATGCTGCAAGCGGCGACGATAAGTTGGTGCCACGAACTCGTTGCAGTGAGGTACAGAATGTTCGTCGAATTGGGAGGATGGTCGTGGAGCGTATAAATGTGGAAGTGGCATTAGACCAAGAAGTCATGGTGAAGCCCCATGGAAGAGCAGCCGTCGTAGACTCCTTTGGGAAAGTCGGTGAGGACGGGTAAACTTCACGATGCTGATTTGACACTGATGGACACATTTCATATCAAAGGGCCCGGTTAGTAGTATTTCGCAGCGCGACCACATTCCGTAGTGTCCCAAAGGAGAGCACATCCGCTATTCTCTTAGTTCCAGCAAAGAGCATGCACAACCTATCGATTCCGCAACCCCAACCCCCTGTTGGCGGCAAGCCCCACTCAAGGGCTTGCAGGTAGCTTTCGTCAATGGTTGACTCGCGATCACCTCCATGGTATTCGCCATGGTACTGGACCTGTTCCTCGAACTTCCTACGTTGCTCGGCGGGTGAATTTTCCTCCTCATATGTATTGACAAATTCTTGCTTCTCTATGAAGAGCTCAGCCCGAGCTGCTACTCGCTGCTGATTTGCTGGATGAATAAAGGATTTGGAAAGCGAAGATAGGCATTCTGGAGGGTTGATTATCCATGTCGGCTCCTTGCATTGAGACTCGAGATATATAGCCGATAGCTTGTCAAGTAGACGGGGGATTGTTGGAAATGAGGGGAGGCCAGCGTGCTTTTCATGAAATATAAGCATAAGGTCAGACTGGGCTGTTGGCGACGTCAGGTCCGGAAATGGCTTGCCAATGGCTTCCTCTATTGCAGGTATAAAATCCAGGCGTTTGAATGGAGGGCTAAAATCTGTGGCCTTTGGTTCGATAGCTTTGAGCTCGCTTTCAATCAAGGATCTAACGATCCTCGACAGACGGAGGAACATAGTCTCAGTCATACTCATTAATCCTTCAAGATCCGCGTAGGTTCTGTAGAACTCGCAAGTAGTGAACTCAGGATTATGGTTCATGTCAATACCTTATTCATAATTAGCACTTATCTGCGATGTTCAACTCATGACATTTACCTTCATTGCGAAAAGAAGGTCCAATCTCGAAAATGTTTTCAAATCCACCAAGTATCAACCGTTTGAGCCATAACTCAGGTGCTATGCGTAATGCTAGTTGACGATCCGAAAATTCTGTCGCACTTGTTGTGAATGGCCGGGCGACAGCACCACCAGCCGAGTTAGCAAGGATAGGCGTTTGTACCTCAATATGCCCTTCGTCTGACAGATATTGCCGCAGGAACTTGATGATCTCTGCTCTCAATCGAAAGACGTCTGGCAAATATGGATCAAGTAGGAGGTCCACGTGGCGAAACCGCATCCTTGCTTCCTTGTCCTTAATTTCCACTGGTAACACCCGCGTACACTTTGACAACAGCTGTGGCAGTTCTGTTGCTTGCAAAGACAACTCATTTCGTGAAGTCCTATGTGGAACGCCCTTCACACCTGACAGATTTAGTCGGTGAATACTTCTTGTGAAGGCAGTCAACTCACTGAAGATGTCCCCACGGTGAAGACTAGCCACAAAATCTTTGAATTTCGTAGGGCTCACGTCTTGGCCAGATAGCCTGTCGTAGCCTAACAGACATTGCACTCGGTGGACTTGCACGAAACGATTGTTCTGAAATAAATCGACGAAGGCAAGTTTGGAGCCGGCTACTCTGGTAGACATGACTCTTCCTTAGGGGCATAAGCTATATTCCATAGCCAGACCGAAAATGGTGCATACCACGAATGACAACCTCATCAGTGCTAGTCTCACCCCGAGCAAGACTTCTGTAGCGCCCGGCGAACGTCTTATAATCGAGCACTCCCTTTTGCGGTCGTATTCGTGGGTATGATTCTGGGCTATATTCGAGAGGTTCCATAGTGGTACGAAATCTGGGTTCAGCTTGAGCCTGAGCGACGCTGTAGAACCGAAGAAAGGCAGAGGAAGCTGCTCGAGAAATTGGGCGGCTTGGAGACCGAAGCCAAGGACGAAAACATTGAAGGGCACTCATGCTGAGCTCGTTAGCTATTGTAGTAGAATATCTGCAAGAGGCAAAGGATAAGTCAATTATGCTAATCAGATACTGTAGGACTTTTTGACCATCCACTTGCAAAGCAAGTGTCATTCGCAACGGTTCTAGATATGCAATTCTCATCCCCTGGTGACGCTAGTAAGACTGCAAGAAAGGAACGATTCTCACTCACCCTGACATTCGTTTTTGGAAGCTCAATTGAAGCTGAATATGCATAAGAAGGTGATAGATCAACGATCTGCAAGGCAGAGTCATGGAGCTCTAGCGGAGGACTTTCACGCCAAGACATTTTTTGATAGGGCTGACGTAGAGCTCTACTTCTCCGCAAAGTCCAAACATTGTCCTCCTAACGTCAAAGCTGTCACAAAGCAAATAACAGCTTTCTCCATCGATAAGCTAGTTTTGTACCAAGCTCCCACAATATACACGATGTCTTTTCTATTTGGCAACCGCCCGCAACTCTCCTCCGCTGAGAAAATCGCCGCCGCAGAAACAGAAGTCGAGCTCATCTCAGACATGTTCAACCGGTAATACCAGCCTACCCTTATCTACCTTGGCCCCACTCGGCGGATTTAACTAACGATATTCCCATAGACTCTCCCATTCCTGCTCAAAGAAATGCATACCACCAGAGTACCGCGAAGGCGACCTCAATAAGGGCGAGAGCGTATGCTTGGATCGATGCGTGAGCAAGTTTTTTGAGGTCAATCTGAAAGTTAGTGAGAAGATGCAGGGGGAAGCCGCGCAGAGGGGTGGCGCTAGTGGTGGAGGGATGGGTGGGTTTGGGATGTGAGAGGATAGGAGGGAGCTATTTGAGACGTCGCGTGCCTCTGGTCCTGGCGGGTTATGGCCTGGAAGAAACCAAGTGGGCCAAGATTGAGGCCAAGTGCCACATGTCGCCGGTTCAGTGTTCGCCGGAAGGCTGTTGCATCGGCTATACCGTGTACAAGGGTTGAGACTTAGGAGAAGTCAGCAGATCATGGTTTTGGACCTGCGAAAACGCAACTCTGTGTGCATATATGCTGTATTATTACTGTGCTGGGGTGACAGCTATGACCTGGCTACATGCAGCAATTGAAAACGCCGAATGTGCGGTAGTAACTCCCTGGGTATCATGCAGTGATCGCTAATATCGTACTATGCTCAAAGCACCTTGTTCAAAAACCATCCTAACCAAGACACTTTTGCCTCTCGTTCATTATCAAGCTCTTCTGCTCTTACTTCGACCTGAGCGACCTGGCGCTCGAACTCTGCGATTCCATTTTCCAGATCCTCGACTTTGGATTCGAGAGCGGTTAGCTCGTATTCAAGCTTGTTCCCAAGAATCTCGACATCCTTGATTGCCTCTGTCAGATTTGTCCGCTCCTCTGCCAGAAGATCGTCACAGGCGTTATGCAGAGCATCAAACTCATCGTTCTTCTGGTGGTAGACCATGTCTGCCATAGCTTGGTCCTTGTTAGCTTGTTGGTCATAAGCCTCAACCTGGCTGACCTTCTTTTCAACCCAAGCGGCTTCGCGAGTCTTCAGTGATTCGAGTCTCTGTCCCATTACGTGCCCCTCCACAGCCAGGCTATTCTCAAAGGCCAAAGCACGGTCCGCATTCGTCCGTGTAGCGATGTTGTCCGCATCGCTGATGCCATCGGGTACACTAGCAGCCAATACGTCTACCATTGCAGTCCACGACATATGACGGGGCCACCGGCGGTCCCAACCGTTTGGAGGCTTAGCTGGTAGCCTGGACAGACTCCTTGTGGTGCGCAAAGGCGGAATTGCGTACTGGCCTCTAAAGTCTTGCATCTTCTGGAGTGCTTGCGTGTCAGCGGTTGTAAGCGAAGTCTTTCTCGAGTCACCAAGCGTCTCCCGGCCTTCGTTCCTTGCCGTTATTCCGGCTGCTCTGTCCAGATACTTTATGCGGTCCGTTATGTAATTCGATTCCTTAGAACCTTCTGTATTTTCAAGACTTGAAGTGGACTTGTTCAAGTCTTCTCCATTCATACCGCTGTAAAAAGGAGGGCTAAGGAGATCTTTTGGTTTGGGTACCACTTCTGGGAAATTGCTGCCTCTCCTAGATGGTACTGTCGAACTTGTCAAGCTTTGCTCAGTACTATCAGGCGGCGAGATCTCCGCAACCGGTACCTCATACTCGACCTGCAGCTCCTCGCTCGTCCTAGGCCTCTCTTTAACGCTGTCCCCATCAGAAACGGCATTTTCGTCTTTTGAGAACCGATGGTGATGTCCGCGATGTCCTCGCCTGCCAACTGCATCTCTTATACGGCCTAGACCGCTACGAGCATCAGTCACTTTGCCGGTCATGTTCTTGAACACTGCTTTGCGCAATGCCTGGTCCTTTTCCAAATGGTCAACGCTTGTTTGCGATTCGTGGGTAGGACTCTGATAGATCCTATCGGATAACACATGGCGTAGGGATGTTTCTTCGTCAATGGAGCCTCTTTCAGTCCAGCCACGCTTATTGTCATTAAAGATCATCCCGTCATCATCGGCCAGATTGGCAAACATGTCGCTCTCAGTGTGTTTACGCGGTTTGCCACGCCATAGCCACTTGAATCTTCCACCTGATCCTAATTGAATAAAAGTCTCAATATCCAGAGTCTCAACTTCTGCAATTCGCGCTTTCTCCCTGCCATTCAACAGATCGCCACCTTTGCCACTTAACTCGGCTACAGTAGACTTGACCGCTCTTGGAACACCCCAACCCTCTCCACTTGCAGCTTTTGCAGTAACCTTGTGCAATCTTGCTAACGTTTTTGCATCAAGCCGTTTGGTACGGTCCAGCTTCTGCGACTTCTGGAAATGGGCAATGGCTCTCTTCGTTGTCTCGATCTCGAAAACATCCTTCCCGACGGGAGCCCCGCAAGCATTTAGTCTGTTTCGTGCTCCCATGAGCATTCCAAGCAGAGCAGCCACAGTGGTAGGCCCTAGAATGCCGTCACTAGGATCAACAGTGAAATACTCAGTGCCTATCTCTGTCCACCAGTCATTGATAGCTTGCTCAGTGATATCGCACAAGAGACCATCAGCGTACTCAGGCGCAAGCTTTCCAAACAACATGAGCGCTGTTTGACACATTTTCACAAGCTCGATTACCGCGTTGTACAGGGGTATTCGTTCATAAGTGTGGTACAGCTGCCTGAACTTTGCCTCAGTAGCAGTTGTAGGTGAAGAGAGATTGAGACCTGCTCTCCCAGAGCATCCCAGCCTCTTCATATCTTCATTAACGATGAAGTCTTCACGGTGCTTCTTAAGGTCCCCATCTGGGACCGCAATGACCGTCAATGCGGAGGGAAAGCTGCTCAAATTCGTGACCATCAAAGTCCCGAGCTCCGTCTCTTTCTTCCGAGCATGGTATTTCGTAACGGCTTGAAGATAAACACGTAGACGTTGACCCCATTTCTTTTCATCCGTAGGAACGCTGAGGATGCCTACAACAACAGAGTTCTTGTCGCCAGTGTAGGTGGTAATGACGAAAGTGGGATGTGTCCGTGAACAAGCCCATTGTTCCACAATGTAGAGCTCATAGCCCTCCAGTCGCCTTCTACGGTCGAGGACTGTGACAGAAGCATCTTCCTCCAGGTACCGGAACGCCGCAGGATCCGTGAAAACAAGACGTTGGTGGCCTTTTTGAAGGGCAGGACTACCGTTGTGTATTGCAGCGTCCAGAGGTGCATTAAGGGAATACGTGCTCTCCCCCTTGGCTGCAAAATCCTTCTCCTCTGTTTCGTTATCCATTGAAAATTATTGGATCTGGCCCCTCGACCCGCTGTACGAGCTTCATCTTTTGCGTGCTCTGCTTAGATTAGCAATTGGCACATTCAGTGACCTTGCTCTAAGCGATGCATCAGGTTTGCAACCGATTATGAAGAGCAAGTAGTAAGGTACTTTAAGGAGAGGAGTAATGAATAATGACCGTCCTCGGCCCGGGGTATATTCGGCGCGGCCTTCCGGAATCGACGTCTCGCCTCATGACTTGTTTCTACTCTCTCTTACATACTCCCCCGTGCTCAGTGTTCCTTGGTTCCTGGTCTCAAGCTATGGTATTCCAAAACATCCATTTCTCGAGCTCTAGCCTTGGAGACGAGGTCATGAGAAGACTGCATTGATCGGGGAGTCAGTGTCTTGATAGCTGCCTTTCTCGCCTCCCATCCGGAGAACACCAAACTACGTCTGAAATATGGAAGCCCTTCTCGAAGAGCATGAAAAGCTCGTCAAGAAGGGCAACCTTTCCAAAAGTGTCGAAGATGTCCAGAAAACCATCGATCTCCTTGTCCAAGCTCGAGAATCTATAGCAGCTAGTACGCCGTATCCCAGGGGGTTATTTCAGGAAGCTATAGGGAATCCATGCTGATTACCCCTCTTGCAGATCCGCATAGCGCTCCAGTTACCCTTGCAAAGCTCCAAACTCCTGTTAAGGCATCTTTCGAAACGATCAACAGTGACCTGAAAGAAGTGTACAAGGGGCTCGGCAATTACTCCAAGGCTTTGGATAAGGTTGGTCTTTATTTCTAGCTACTTTGTAGGACGACGCTGATATAGACATTCACAGAAATTCAAAGACAAACCATTACCAACTACTGATCATGATCCTCTTGCCAATCACCCTGTCCTCATGAATCGCGCTGTTGCCATGCACCTGCTGAGGGAAGGACAATTCTCAGTCGCGTCCACTTTTCTGATCGACGCTAGCAAGCACCCTCGGTCAGAGAGTGGGACCCCGAACGCAGGACAGATGGGAGACGA
Organism: Cladonia squamosa; assembly: GCA_947623385.2. Taxonomy (NCBI): domain Eukaryota; kingdom Fungi; phylum Ascomycota; class Lecanoromycetes; order Lecanorales; family Cladoniaceae; genus Cladonia; species Cladonia squamosa. The sequence continues at coordinate 209,753 of OX392381.1, forward strand.
TGCGGCAACCGCATCCCTGAGGTCAGAAAACCTCCGTAGACAATTTGCAGAGATGTATCATATACTGCACGCGCTGAAGAATGAACGAAATCTGTTGCCAGCAATCGCTTGGGCGAAGAAGAATGGCGAACTACTCGAAACCAGAGGTAGCAATCTGGAGTTCGAGCTAGGGAAGCTGCAGTTCGTCTGGCTATTTACTGGAGGCCCAAATCCTAGCGGTCCAAGGGCTCTGTCCCAGCAACAAGCTCTAAGATACGCTCGGCAAGAGCTCGCTCATTTTCAGAGACGATACTTGAAAGAGATAACGCAGCTTAGTGGTGCAATGGCCTTTTGTCCGAATCTGGCACAGTCTCCCTATAGACGGATATTCCACAATGAGGATGCTTGGGAGGATCTGGCCAATTCGTTCACTAGGGAATTCTGCTCGCTGCTTGGGTTATCTGCAGATTCACCGTTGTATATTGCAGCAACTGCTGGAGCGATAGCTTTGCCCACTCTTCTTAAGCTACAGACGATCATGAAAGAGAAGCGGACCGAATGGACGACTCAACACGAGTTGCCTGTGAGTATTCTCCTTGCGTGACTCTCCTGACCCCTCCAGAGCAGCATCACTAATCGTTACAGGTCGAAACACCCCTACCGCCTGCCTACCATTTCCATTCCATCTTCGTCTGTCCCGTGTCAAAGGAACAAACGACTGATGATAACCCTCCGATGATGATGCCGTGTGGGCACGTTGTGGCAGAAGAATCATTAAGACGGTTAGCGAAAGGGTCCCGATTCAAGTGCCCGTACTGTCCGAATGAAAGTCGGCAAGAAGACGCGAAGAGGCTGTTTATGTAAGTAAGGCTGGGCCAGGGGAGAATGGCGTGACGACGCTACGATAGGAATGCTAGCATAGCACTTGGCGTTACGGGATAGCATTTGGGACGGCGTTTCAGTGGGGGACATCCCAATTCCTCCCGAATCTGATACACACTCCAACTGAGTTCGATCCATGCCATTTGTTGTCGCGCTTCCTGCGCAGGGTGACGACCGGATTGGAACCTAACTGGCATCTGTCCAAGATGTGTGGACAATGACAGTCGCGAGTCTATTGCCGTTCCAATCAACGGCGTGGGGGTGTTCCCAATGTTATGTCGCGCATGCGGGGTGGTTTGTCTATGTGTGAGCCACTGCATTATATCTTGCTGTTCCTGTTTTTCTTCTTCGCTTTCTTTGCCTGTCCTGTCAGCCCCGCCTTGTTTACTTTCCCCTGTCCCCCTGGAGCTATCATTGAGGGTTTAGAAGAGTGAGGCAATCTATCACCGCGAGTTGTTCAACTTAGCCGTTAGGCAATCTTTCCTTTGGATTTAGGCGAAGGGACAATGGCCCGCAGATTTACCGTACCCCGCCGTGGGGCAGCAGCCGGGCTGGCACGACTCCTAGCTCAGCAAAATCGTCCACAGAGGTTCTGGTACGTTTTTTCATACTCCAATGACATATATCCTCCTTCCTTCCTACTTTCACCTTATCAATCATACCTACTACTAGGCCAGCACGACATCCAAGCCACATACAACTGACCTTTAGTTCAATAGCTCAAGCTGTGCAACAACTGGTGCGCCTGAAGGCCGGATAGCTTCTACAAATAATACGTCACCGTCGACACTCCTCAAAGACAAGAAGACCATATCACCTTCTTTCCCTCCCATTGCTCGTGCCGGCTCAGCCAATATCTCTCGCCCTCAAAAACGGGCCGGAATGGCCACCGTTACAGAGAACCCTGTTTCGTCTCTGAGCAAACCCAACATTGGCGTGTTCACAGACCCAGCACACAAGTTATGGGTAGCTGAATCGGGGCCTTCTCTTGAGAGCATCAAGGGGGGCGAAGGTCTCAAGGAAGGTGAGGTCACTGTTGGAATCAAAAGCACGGGAATTTGCGGGTACTCTAGCTCCCTGAACGATCAAATCAGAAACCCCCCTCACTAACCCCCTCCCCAGATCAGACATTCACTTTTGGCACGCCGGCCGCATCGGCCCCATGGTTGTAACAGACAACCATATCCTTGGCCATGAATCCGCTGGCGTAGTAATCGCCGCCCACCCCTCCGTCACCAACCTCAAAGTTGGCGACCGCGTCGCAATCGAACCCGACCTCATATGCCACAAATGCGAATACTGCCTCACGGGCCGCTACAATGGCTGTGTCAACATGCGTTTCCTTTCCACCCCGCCCGTTGACGGCCTCCTCCGCCGCTACGTCACCCACCCCGCAATGTGGTGCCACAAAATCGGTAACATGTCCTTCGAAAACGGCGCGCTCCTCGAACCTCTCTCCGTCGCCCTCGCCGGCGTCGAACGCGCCGGTCTCCGCCTCGGCGACCCAACACTAATCTGCGGCGCCGGCCCCATCGGCCTCATCACTCTCCTGTGCGCCGCCGCCGCCGGCGCAGAACCAATCGTCATTACAGACATCGACCAAGGCCGGCTCGACTACGCCAAAGAACTCATCCCCCGCGTGCGCACCTACAAAGTCGAACGCGGCGTCGGTGTCGAAGAAGCCGCATCCCACATCGTCTCCCTCGCCGGCGACGTCCAACCCGCCATCGCGCTCGAATGCACGGGCGTCGAATCCTCCGTCAACAGCGCCATCTACTCTGTAAAATTCGGCGGCAAAGTCTTCGTCATTGGTGTCGGGAAACCAGAAATGCAGCTCCCCTTTATGCGGCTTTCGACACAAGAGATCGATTTGCAGTTTCAGTACCGGTATGCGAATACGTGGCCAAGGGCGATACGGTTGATTGAGAGTGGGGTTGTGCAGTTGGATAAGTTGGTGACGCATCGGTTTGATTTGGAGGATGCGGTGAGTGCGTTTGAGACGGCGGCGGATCCGAAGACGGGGGCTATTAAGGTGCAGATTCAGAGTGAGGTTGATGTGCAGTGGTGAGGTGAGGTAGTGGGGAAAGAAGCACTACTGGGGGGGTTGGATATCTAGGCATATAGATGAGAGAGATATGTGAGCATGCATGCGATGTATATGTTTGGTCCAGTTTCAGTGGCATTAGCATTGGAGATCTATCTAGGTATCTATGATAGGCAAGCATTGGAAATAGAAAAGAGATTCTTGAGCATCACAAAACAAGTTCCCGGATTGGCACTCTCCAACAGCTTTTTCTTACGCAACGGCTACCCTTACCTTGTTCAAAGGGTGTTTTTTTGGAAGGATAGATGATGCTGGCGATTTGGCTTTATTGAGGAGGTGTAAGGGTGTTGATAATGGAGGAATACGGCTTGTGTAAGATCGTGGCTTTGTTTTGTCGCTGAGGGAAATATATGGAGGCTGGGATGATCGTTCTGGGTTGTTTTACTTTGTAGGAGCGTAATAGCGTGGTTCATTCCTGCTATGCTTGGTGGCTGCGACAAGTAGCAGGGGTAGTGAAGCTGCTGTTTTGTGTGAATAAAGAGAGTAGGTTTGAAGGAAGACCATGCGTGGAGGCAGTGCAAGATTGAGCGTGGTTGGAAGTGGCGCAAAATTTTCCAAGCTACATGAACTCTCCCTGTGTAGTCAGTACACTAATAGTAAATTACACAATAATCCAACCCAATAACCAATCTCAAGACCTAACTCTTAAAATCTCTTGTCAAATCCGAATCCCTTAGGATCAACACCTCCCCCTCCCCTTTCCCCCAATGTGTCAGAACAGTCAAGACCGCGGCATATATCTGCCACCATAGAACATCAAGATTCTCGGGACGGCTAGGATCCCACCGGTACGTAGGAGGCGAATTTCCGGATTGTACGATGTGCGTCTTTTTTGGATGAGGTGGGGAGATATGTTGCATTTCCCCCAAATCCTTGCTATCCATAGGGGAAATGCAACAGATACGAGGTAGGAGATGGAGGTATAACAGGTAGATGTCAAACTCCCTCTTCACTGTGAGGCTTCTGAACCGTAGCTGGCACTTCCTAGAAGTCTCGATTTGCATGGCGTCCTCGGTGTAATTCTTTGCACGGCACCAGACATGAGCAAGCTAACATGATAAATTTGGTCGGAGACGGGAAGGTAGAGGGAGCTCTGGTTATGAACGGAACTATGTTATCCCTGAAGATTTGGATAATGTGCGGCTCGGGCATTGAACAACAAGTGATTGTTTACGTGTGTCAGCCAGTCGACATTAGGGTGGTAGCCTCGTATCATTTTCGTCACTTTTGACTGTTCAGTGCGCCAATTGACAGGCTGATGCCGGTAAAGCATGACATGGTTCATGTGACATTGAGGTGAATGGAAGAGACAACGTAGCAGTTCTTTTCGCACATGAAGTACGAAAGACCACGGTTGCGGAAAACATCGTACGATTCTTGACCGTAGAAATATGGCACGGAAGTTCGAAAAAGCAGATATGGTGGAAAGCTGGTTAATTTTATCTAGTATTGTCCAGTATTTTAACCTGTGCTTATTTGTTTTTGGGTTGTTGGAGGTCGAACGGTCAGTGGAAAGATGGCTTCCGTGGTGAGCTAGTCACTATGAGAGCTGATTATGTTAGCAAAGCAGTGATTGACTTTGAAAAAATGTGGTTTCTGCCTGTTTGGACCTTTGGGAAGTTGGGGCTGAGACCTTGTCCCATGGCTTTCTGGACCGACGACTTGCCACGAATGGGGTCTGATGTGCACTAGTATGATGTCGAGGAATCAGGTGTTATGGAAGTTCCTCTAAGCTTCAGAATCCGGTGACGATGAATCAACGTTTTGTACAAGGTTTTACTCCTCATCATTCGGAACCAGGCCAAAGAAACCTCCGTATCGTTGCTATTTTGATGGCACTCCGTATTTGATTGGCGTGTTCCCGTCCGATCTTTAGACACGATCGGGCTCAGTGAGAAGCATTCACATTTGGATTTACTGTCTATGGTTGTCAGTCGACTGTCTTTCACTGGACCACCATTCAGCGCATCTTACCTTCGAACAGCAGGTTTCCATCGTAATCGTCTTTCGAACCGCTTGAAGATAACGCCTGTCACACGAGTATTCTTTGTAAGTTCGAACTGAATAGGGCACTCATGAAACAACATATCGTATAACAAAGGCTCAAAGGCATTCTAGGGCCCGCAATACCATCAATAGGCATGGTATGGCTGCCTTTCAGACTGTGAAAGATGTATTTGTGATCAACAAATCAGCAATGAACAACTTTTGCACAAACGCTATGTGATTAATACTCTCTAGCTTGTACTAGCAGTCTCATACGGATACCCTTCTCTGTATGAGTAGCACTACTCACAAACCATCTCCAGTGAACGGCAGTGGCCCCTTCGAGTAGCTCTGGGTGGAGCAGATTCGAAACGAATGCAGGTTTTTGTCATGCATTTCCACCGCTCAGGCAATCAGCGGATATTCGAGGACAAGGACTCTGTGAGCAAACATGGCGAGCAAGTCTCGGAGACTCTTAATGGTCAAGTCCCGGGCTTTCCGTGCCGTCCAGCTTGGAGAGGTCACCAACAAGTGGCCCTTCAAGCTGTCACCATGCGTGACCACACAATGCCATTATGTCGACGCTTCGGACCCCACCTCCAACGCTTTGACTCAGCGATGCCTGCCGACGCTGGAAGATGGTGCTATGGACGTCTTACCGCGAACGGCTGGGTACTCGTAATTCCTGAGAAGGCAGGACCTTTGCGCAAGAGACTGGTTGCATTGGGAGAACACTGTGTTGCGCATTGTTCACGTGCAGCTCTCTTGAGAAGTCGATGACTTCCATCGTACGTTTCGGTAGCGCCCTGGAGAAGTGTGTGAATTGCTATGACTTGTCATTCTCCAGTTGATGTAGGCTTGAGCGCGTCCGGAGAGTCTCGGTTGGTGGAATCGTGCTGGGCGCTAAAGATCCCGGTTGTTGCACTTTACATTTAACTTTGGGAGGAGAACCTTTGCAGCTTCGCGCGTTGCGAGTTTGCTCACCGTAAGGTAGGCATTAACTCATGTGAAGATTGCTGCATAGACAAAGAGAGTTTCGGGGATGTTTGCCCAGAGGAGGCTCACGCCAATTTTGTCTACTTCAGTACCAGGGGCCGCAATCTTCAGCGAAGAGTTCTTGATTATCTTGATCAGGAGATGCAGGAACATGGATATCCCTTGTTTTTCAAAGCAAGGATAGAAGGCTCTCTGATCAACGATATCGAAGCCCCTGCTTCCCGGACCGTGGAAATCATCACCCCTTAATCAAAGCCTCTAATGTCTGTAGCCGCTTTATGGGTTTGTTAATACGAGGCTGTAGGAGCCTGGAAAAGACACGAGGTTGACGAAAGCCCGCGCAACGAAGCATCAAAGTGCATATGCCACTAATGTGATGCACTTTCCCGCCCCATGATACCCTCTATGTAGGCATTAGTCGTTATTTTTAGTAACTATGGAACGTATTCGGCACTTACAGGCGAATATGGCTGAACGTCCCTCAAAATGATATGGTATCCCAACGTCCTCTTTGCCTCAGAGACTCTCTCAGCACAATTTTTGTATAGTGATTGCATCGTACATGCAGAGTTCCTTCTGGACTGTAAGCATCTCAAATTCACCAAAGCATAGCTGCAGAATACAAGATTGAATGACCTCAAAGTCATAAGTTTGTCATTCAAACATGCTTTCGGTGTTTTCGTCTTCGGACAATATCTTTCTTTGCTGCGCACGACCGGAATTGATCTGCTGCTTGATCTAGATGATGGATATAAGCATTCGGTGTGCAGTTAGATGTGGACCCTGAACGGGAACCAATCTACGACTGCCACCACTCTAATTTGAACTAGGTAGGTTTTACCAGCAATTCACGGGGTACGGAGGGTGGGCCCGATCTTGCTGCAGGCTACAGCAAGGCTGCATGTGAATGTTAAGCTAAAATCGGGGCGGAAAAATCTTTGCAAATGTGACGCGCTATGTTATTGGGATCGTCGATCTCGAGTCTGATCACTGACGTCGGAGTTAAGATAAGAAAATTTGGCTGAGAAACGGGTGCTTCCAATATGATCAATAATACAATCGTGCCACCGGTACATGCTTCCTCTAAATTTGCAAGACAAAATCAAATATGTTCCGTAGATCTATCGCTAATATCCAAGGCCATGTGCTGCCATTCTATGTGCGGACGAGGTTGAGCATGAGGATTCTGGCGGCGATGGGTGCATTTTCAGAAGAGAAAAGAAACAATACCAGCCACATCGCGTGACCATGAGATAGCCCTCGTAATGGACTCTGTAGTGTTCCGTCAGTAGATTCAACGCTAGTAGAGATAGCATGAGAGCACATACCATTTACTACATTGGTTGCATCGTTCACTGTGTGGAATCGTCTTCGTCCCGTGTCCAGTGCATCTCCCCATCGTCTTGCCCGCGCATGGTGCTTTGTCCTTCTTCGTGTGACCGCAAGTATAGATATGTATGATGTCGGTGCACTTGTCGGTTGGAGCTTGAGGGTTGTTGGGAGACATCTCGACTTGTTCTGGTTTTTTGATGGCGACAGCGCGTTTCCACAGGAGCAATAGAGCGAGATGGTTTTCAGTGGACAATGCCCGGTCTTCACAGGGCATTAGGAGCTAATCATATGAGAGGGTTCTTTCTGGAATGCTTACCTCGCCTATAAAAACTCGGAGATAGAAAAATTGAATTTGTGTCTGATTGAAAAGTGAAGGGGGTCTTGGTGTTATATGGAAAACTCGAGAAGCCAGAGTGAATGGACTACGGAAGTATCTCCGCAAACTTGCCCACGCAGGACAGAGCTTGTAAGATGCAAGTTGCCGAAGTTGATATGGAAAATTTCGAATCACTTGACATACAGGCAATCAGACTAACAATGTACTCTATTCGGTTTACTCAGAGCGGTGAAACTTTCCCTGGCTCGTTGAACAACGCGAAGATGCTCTATACACTAGCGACAGAAGAGAGACATAAAGGAGTGGAAGCTGTGAGACCAGTCGCATTTCGTCGGTGGTGGTGACGATGGTGAAATGTGATGTGTAGAGAGAAAAATCCTTGAGCAAGAGGCAAACTTCAGGAGCAAGGATCTTGGGCTTTCAAGATGGCTGAGCCTCTCGCGACCTTGCAGCGGCATCGGGTACTGTGATGAGAGAGAAGGCCATTTCTCGTGTGTATTGGTCAGGCGGTAGCCCACAGAGAAAGACTATGGGCCTAAGTCGTCATAATCCCTCGAGGCACACGGATATCCACGAGGTGGCTCAATGATCCGGGGTCCTGTATAGTGGCCAGGCCTTCCACTCAACCATGTAAGGTAGCACAAGGATCATTCCGAGTGCTTGTCTGAGCAAAGCGGTCAAGGCCGCATGCGTGGAGGTGGGCATACATACTCATGATCGGCCGAAGTGTTTACGTTGAAATGTCTTGCTTTAGGGGCGGCTACAGCGGCGAATCAGAGAGCGAAGGAGCCTGCTGTTTTGCCTCGTTCTGGTTGCGCGCATTGGAGAGCTAGTTCTAGATTAGTGCGGGGCTTGCCACCAACGGCTTCTGCGGGCGTGCGGATGATTTAACATAGTCTGCATGGGAGTCTATCGCGTTAGTGTTACAGGGATAGGGATCATCAAAAGTGTTTGTTGCCGGGTTGTGGACAATGGAGGTAAGATGATAGATCAAATGTCCATATTGCGCTTCGTACATTGTTCATCCGGTCAGGTCGTTGGACAGCGGTGAGGAGCTGTCCATACTCGTTGGTCACTGGTAATCTTAGCTAATGGTGGCGAATCCAGCTTGTTCCGAGTCCATATGGGCAATACTCGCGATACTTCAATGTATAATCGCTGCCTTATAAATGGCGTTGTCCTGCGCAGTAAAAAGGCGAATTACCTCGCAACCTGCTTTTCAAGGCCTCGGGTGCTTGAAGCCATTCCGGCCTGTGTAACCCATTGATGGTGCGTTTCTAGTGGACCTTGGATGACATAGCTCGCAGGAGAGTTGGGTATGTTCGGTTTATGGCTATGGTTGGATTTGATGTATCAGAGTAGAAAACATCCAACAGGTTCTGCGGGGTTGGCCGTGGAAGGATGACTCCATGTTTCGGTTCCCTCGTTTCGCAATCCCGAGACATGGCTGAGATACACCTTGGCGTTGGAGGAGGACGGCAGATCAGTGAATTATCTCTGTATGTTCATACAATGTTGGTAAGCAGTCATCAATAGCGGTGTTACCTAGGTAAGGAGGCCGTGCGTTGCAGCCGTGTACCTGTTCTAGCTATGTTCCAGAATTGAAGGCGAAAACGGAAGGAGCGAATCCTCCGTCAACCATCTCGAGGAAGGCACACCTAGGGTGCTACTCGAAACGCCTTCAGCCACTCCTCAGAATGGGACACGTTACCTATTGAAAGACATCCATGCAATCCTTAAAGGCCCCATTTTCGCAGAACTAGACCACTTCATTGCCTTCATCAAATAACTCGACACAACAAGAAGTACAGGCCAGCAATCGAAATATAAAATGCCTCACACATCCTCTAACCGGATCACACTCCTCCCCGCCAAAACATACGTCCCTCCAAGAGGTTTTAGGCCTCTTCACTCGGTCCAACCTCTCATCGACAGACCTGTCGGCGATCAGGTTATGCCTACCGATGAGATGATCCAAGCTACAGCGACCAAAAGGAGGCGGTCTAGCGCCAATACGAACTACGCTTTCCTTCCGCTGCCCGTAGTGGAAGAGTAAAGAAGATGGGATGTGATATTTGGAGTGAATGACGATTAGTTGATATGTCTTACATGGTGATCGGCTTTGCTGGAGCCTCTTGACGAGAACAGTGGAGGATCACAAATTTGTTGGCTTTATGTACATTCGATTTGTGTGGTTAGAGGCTTCCTCGGTTAGAAAGGCGCATATTTAGACATTGGGTCCCAGATGGCGCAAGGGAGGCCGGGAAGTCTCACTAGGTTGCAAATACATTCGTTTATTGAAACTCTTCATTGGTACTGAGCATTTCCCTGCCTCTCGAACTCTGACCAAACGTCAGACCTCCTTGCTGCCTCGGCTTTCCTTTCCAATCGTGCAGTCATTGCTCTTTTGAGCTTCTCAATGAAAAGAAACGGCAGGTCACTATGCCGACTTCCATCAAGAATTTGGCGACTGGCCGCAATATATCTCTGCTGAAAGTGGAGCCACAAGCCTTCGTCGGCGCTTTCGGTGGAAGGGCGAGGATAGTATGGGTCGTTGTCCAGGAACCTTTTAACAGCCTGATCTACTCCGATTTCATTCATTGGAATTGTTTGGCATTGGTTGAAGTCAAGTAGCCACATATGTGTTACTGGGCCATCTGTACCCGATTCCGTTGTATCCGTGGAGGTATCTGCTGCTAAGTGCCGCAACTGTTCGAATCCGGGGAGCGGCTTGTGAGTGAGACATGGGTCCCCACCTAGGACGAACTCGATATCTGCAGCGTCTATTTTTGCTTCCCAATGGAGAAGCGCGAGGGTCTCGGCCATCGCAGATGCGAATGTCATTGTATCAAGTCCAATGTCTTCCATTTGATCAAGACATAAGGGAAAATTCCGAATGCCGAAGTAGGTCTTGGCGCCTGGCCGAAGTCGGGTGATATGATCGCGACGTTTGCCCAGATAGAGGCGAATTAAACAGTCTTTGTTGCTATCTTGCAATTTTGCTCCTGGCCTAAGTTTCTCGGGGCAGAAGTAGTCCATAAGTGCATTCCTGCCAATCGCGTGAATTGGAGGAATATGTTCTGATATCAATAAATTCTCCGGCGTGCGATCTTCTGGCGGGAACATATGGTCGTGCGTTTTCCACCATTCATCGGCCTTGCTGATATAGCGATACACTCGGGGGACAAGCACGGGAATGGTGTCACGGCTGACATTATGAGAGTCAATAACCTCTTCAACCTTCTTGTGCATGATAAGATCATTCCATAGACGGCACTCGTCACTGAGGACGATGTTTCCGTTGATGGCCTTCTTAATCACGTGATTGGTATCAAGTTGGTGATATATTTTCCCGCAGGATCCCCAGCCAATTCCACGAAGGTATGGTGAGGGTAAAGCGTGCAAATGGTCCTCTTTTGAAATGGCAATCTCCGAGCTGGGGGTGTCTTCCTTATAAGTTGAAAGTATTTGGCGAAGCACATCACGAGGCCTTACGAGCCTACCTAAGGCTTCGGGTTGGGCTACACTCATGGAAGACTCTAAAATAGGTGGCGCTTCGCAGTCCTCATGGAGCTCTGCAGATCGAGACTGTTGGTTCGGGTTCTTCTGAAAATGTGATGTAGAGTGCATGGTCATAAGATATGGGCGGTATTTGGGTTCCAATGGCGGGAGTGGAATACGTCGCCAGGCGTGCCGAATGGCAATTCTGTCCGTCTAGAAATTCTGTTATTCGGACGTATATGGAGGGTTGAGAGAACGGGGAGATATTTAATAGGGAGACTCTGGATAATTGTGACTCATCTTGAAAAGTTTGGCCCTGGTACTCAGATTGTTTTAGCTCACCCCAAGGCCGATGCACGTGAAAATGACTTCTCTGTATGACACACGAGGCGCAATGGTTTGAATATTCTTAAATGTTCTCAAGCTCCACCAGAAAGCCTCGCGCAATGCAGCTCATAGCTTAATTGATAGGTTCCAGCGATCTAATGCTACAGCTACAGCCGTGAATATGCTTGTGTACGCTATCAACGTTCCCATGGCTGCCGTTCGACCCATGCTCAACGTGTCCAAAGTGAGATTTACAAGCCCAGTCAAAAGGTTTGCTAGGAGGAAGACAGCAAGTCCATTCCTATTGAGTGAATAGAGAACCCTGCTCGTAGCTCTATCGCTCTCCCTTTTTTCGCCCTCCTTATCAATTGCCATGTAGACACCAGGAAAGAAGACGGTCTCAATCATACAAAACAATGTGATTTGAGCACAGTTGAACGCTGAAACCCAAAAAACATACGGTTGGTTTGCCATTCGACGTGAAACATGCAATCTAAGCCCAACACTGAAGGAGGTTGTGGCATAGAAGAGAAAGCTCCAAGCCGACGTCCAGATTGCCAGTCGCAATAGTAAAGCTCTGCGCTGCCGACCAGAGGAAGTACTAGGATTACTCCTAAGATTCCGTGGAAGTACATCGAATCCAATCGCTTGGCCTGATAAGAAGATGGCCAAATATCCCAGAAATGAAAACACGCCCTCGCGATTTTGGCTTAGAATATCTATTCGGGGCGCTGTAAGAATGTATGCTTTGAGATTTGTAAATCCGAGAAGCAACTCATAAAGGCTACTAATGAACAGTGAGAGCAACGCTGTATAGGGTAACATGGCGGAAAAGGACTGGAAAAGAGCCACGAATGGCGGCAGGAGTGCGAGTGTGAAGAAGAAGTTCCAGTGGACACCATATTCTGTGACATGCTCGGCATAGTCCAAACCTTTGACACTGTACAAGCGTATCAACCCGAGAAGAAGCAGGGGCGCAGAGCTTCTGAAGGAGGAACGGAGAGATTTGCCCAACGACGAAAATTTGCCAGTAAGATGCGCAGAAAGGATTGGCCTTGCCGAAATAAGACCGGCCGAAAAGACAAAGGATCCCACGCCCATGTCCATGAGTGATGTGCCCCAGGTCTCGACTTTTGCGAAGCGCCGTGGAAAGATTCGAAAGTCCACCGCGAGGATCGCTACACATGTGGACATCATCATGGCGCCTCTATACGCGGTGATGAATGGACGAACTGGTAATGGCCCCAATTTCTCTGCGCCGTCTGCATCCTTTTTGGAGGCATTGGTAGGAGGTGGCTTCACAATTCTTCTGTGGGCCGCTGCTGCTGGAGGGAGGACATAGAGGAGGATTGCTGGCGAGATAAGTAGAGCATTGAGTAGCAGAAGGTTTGATGAATATAGTGTAGTCGCAAATAGGAATGCTATCACGCTGAGTAAGAAATCCGTAATATACGCTGCTGGACCATATCTGTCGAAGAAATTATGCCGCGACTGGAGAGCTGACCATAGCAAGTACGCGGTCTGGAAACGAGAAGTTTAGCCTTGAGCAACAACCCCAAAGTCATTGACACTCACTGGAGCTACAGCTGTCACGTAATTGACCTCTGAGACACTGCTCCCAGACAGGTTGGATACAAATTCCTCTTTCTGGGTCTTGTAGCTTTGCGCCATCGCTGTCTACCCTACTCTTCTGCCACCTGCACTCCACACTTCTTACGCGACAATGACGACCCGACAATTGATAGAGACCAATGTGATGTATTCCAGAGTGAAGCTGAACGAGACGTGCAGGTACATCATCCATGACAGAGCGGAATAATTCCCATCCCGCCGTGATTGGCTCATTTGCACGCCACTTCCTCTCGAACTTTCTGTCTCTTCTACCTCACCTTTCAGAGTCACCCCACCCTCCACATACTCCCTATTGCGACTCCGCTCACTCATACTGAGACACATTGCTGCCATGGATCAAGGCACCCTTCTCCGCGGAAGTTGCTCCTGTGGGCGGAATCACTACTCCATCTCCATTCCACCTAAGCCTCAAGAGACGTTACAAGTTCTACTCGATGACAGAGCTGAGCATAGTGAGGCCCCCAATTCCAATGATGTCGACTTCCTAGCTAAAATACACTCACGTCTTAGGCCGGGCACTCTCTCTACGTGTACCTCTTGCACACATCCATAGCACTACATACGCTTTCTACCCAGATGAGACGCCCAATACGATTCGGCGCGTTTTCACACCAGATCATTCTCCTCACACAAAACGTCACTTTTGTGGTATCTGTGGTACACCGCTAAGCCACTGGAGCGAAGAAAGCCCTGACGAAGCGGAACTGATATATATAAATCTGAAAACTCTTAGAAGCGAAAGCTTCGACAGGCTAGAAGACGCCGGACTCTTATCCGGGGTCTCATCGGAGGACGAGAGGGAGGGAACTCGGGAATCAAGTAAAGTGCCAAAACATGTCACAGCCATTGGACAAGGCAGGGAGGTCCAGGGGAGTCCATGGTTTGAGGAGATGATCGAAGGTAGTCGATTGGGTAGATTCAGGCGACGGCGGGGTGGCCAAAGCAGTTCAGACGGCAGTACTAGGGTCGAGTGGGAGGTTACCGAATTCGATAGTGGCGAAGCAGATGAGGGAAGTGTCAACAACAACAAGAGGAAGCTGGGCTCTCTGGGGGAGAGCGAAGACGTCGAGATGAGGAGTGGTTAGAAGCTCATGATTTGCACGATTTATGATCTATCCAGCAGCATCATTGCTGAGAGCTCCCTAATTTCCAAGCCCTGTCCCATGCCTGGAGCTCGCGGGCGTCGATGAGCGTTATCACGCTAGATGAGTGGCAAACATATTTCGTGTTTCGTGATCTGGTGTAAACAATGACGGAGTCCCGAGGGCCGAGCAGGTGTTGACCTTACTGTCGATAGGCGATATAAACCACGGCTCGCGTATTTTGTGGCCATAACTTTTGTTTACCCTACCCGCACCTCACACGAACAACAACTCACGCCGGTCACTTGCTCTGTATGCACTTACACTTGCTCCTAAGCTATCTATCTTTTAGCTACTTGCTAGGTCGATGGAAAGATATAATCATGCCATCTTAATTCCCCACAGATTGCCACAAAGCCATTAACACTATTCACGACACAAAGCCAAAGAGTAATCCACCTCAATGGGCGCCTTGAATGATATAACGTTACATGCTACCAACAGCATCAAGTGCCATTCTCGCTCCTCAACAAGCTATCGGTCGTTGAATTCGCCAGGGGCTATGGATAAGGAGAATGTTGGTAAAACTAGGTCACCCCATTTCATGACTCCAACCCTTTCGTCTTTCAAACAATCCTTGAGCAAGAATGTTACAAATGATCGTACATCATCGCCTGTGCCTTTGGAGACATTGGACCCCGAAACAAGCAATGCATGGATGAAATCTGCTGCGAAACGCGTTGGACTTCGACGTGTTAAAGACGGAACTCCGCGTGCGACAAAGGACACTCCATCTCAACATGCTGGTGCCGCTAACTTTCCGGACAAGGTATGAAAGATTCTTTTTGATACATCGAAGCATTTGTAAGCGTTTGTTGACATTAATATTAGCTGGCTGCACAGTCAAAGGAGATGCCATCACGTTCTCCACCAGCAACACAAGAGCCCGTTCTAAAAGCCTCGCCAAAGGACAAGCCTCTACCTAGTCCTCCTGTTGCCCAAGTCGACGACTCAAGTATTGCCATAGAAGCCAAGTCGCTGATTGATGCAAGCGACAAACCGTTGACTCGACCATCACCACCAGGAAAGCCGAAGCCTGACGAAGACTGGCCAGTTCTGCACCCGGAACAGCGCAGCAGCACTGGAACCTTGCAAGACATGTTGCGAGAAACAGGCTCTCAGTTGACACAGCAAGCCGTGGCTGGGGAGAAAGAGCGTTATCCCGTCTTGGGTAACACCGTACGCCAGGTTGCCAGTGACGATCAACTACCAGTCTCGAGATACTCCGCATCTTACAACTTACACCCTGACGCGTTTTCGATGCCTACCACTAAGATGGAAGCGGAAGAAAGCAGCATCGCTGGTAAGGACATCCGCCGTTACTCGGATCCTTTCAAAGACGGGACCTACGATTCTGGACCAGTGGTACCTGCGAAAGACCTTGTACCATCTCCACTTAAGCCTTCCGTAGGTGCTACTCGTGTACGAAAGCCAGTACAAGATCCCAAATACGTGCCCGAGCCCCGCCAGACCAGGACTTCTTCTCTTCGTGCACGCTTATCAGCAGCTCACCTCGATAACGATGGCCCGACTAAGGATGCTAGTGTGAAAGACTCAAAATCACCTAATGCATTAGTCAAGGGTGACGGAGATAGCCTACTTGCCCTTAAAGAGGCTAAGGGTCGCCGATCGACAACTCCAGTTGTTGATAAATTGGTCAGCAAGAAGGCATCAAGAGACTCGATCGGAAGCAATCGGGCTCCTGCACTATTCGTTGGTGGTAGCCGTCGGCCTGCCCACCCCCGTCGTCCTAACAGCCGGGGCAGTCATCGGGATGAATACCGAGTGCCAAGTCCCCCCCTCCCACCAAATCGACCAGCTCCAGCAAGGCCAGTCTCTCGAGGTGAAAATGACAGAGACAAAAACGTGGAAAAAGGACAGACAGGTCCAAACGTCAAGCCACGCAAGAGCTCCATCCCCGTACTGCGTACGGTTACCGACCGCAATGCTCGAGATGATGGCAATGTTGTAACCCCGGAGCGTAAGAACATGAGATCTCGCCAAGCCAGGAAAGAGGCTCGCGATGAGATTGGTGGCATTTACCGGGAACACACATTTGCAGACCTTGTCGATGAGCTCCAGGCCACGCAACCCCCAGCTACATACAATGACCGAATCCCAGAGCTTGTTCCCGATACCCATGAAGCCCGTGTACTAGAACCCATCGAGGAGTCTCCTCAGCATACTTATCAGCTTAAGCGTTTGTCAGTCGCCGCGCCTAAGTATGGCCCAACTCTGAAGATCTCCCCATCTGCGGAGCGGTATATCATGGGCAACGACAAAGATGAATTGCTCAATAAAAAGAAAAGCAAAGAGCTGGAGAACCGATTCAAGTCGAACCCGTCATCATCAATGACACCAATTTCCACAACGAAAAAGGATATCGAGCGTCCTTCCTCGAGCCAGGGTCTTTCCCGCTTGAGCTCTCGTGTGGGGCTCATTGATCCCAAAGTACGGGAGAGGAAAGCAAAGAGTGTAGACCTTGGCCAAGTATCACCCTACCGTGCTCGGACAGATTCCGTTCAGTCTACCAGTGATCCTCGCCGCCATGACCCGGAATTAATTGGCAAGGTCACCAAACCAACAACCGACGTATCCAACGATCCATTCTTCGATGCCCCTGAAGAGCCACTATGTAGGTTGGAAGATGAGATCGCTACCACGAAAGCTCAGAAGCAATGTGTCAACATCGATGAAGCAGCATGGATTTCGCCTTTGGAAAAGAAACCTAGCAGATCAAGCAGTTTAGGTCTTCGAGACACGCTGACCCTCGATGATTACTTACCTGGACATCTTCCAGTACAATCCACCGAGGATATGAAAGGAGACGGTTTGAAAGAAGACAGGGAGGCTGACATGACACAAGCACCAAAAGACACATCTTTCCAGAATCTTGACATTGTCGTAAAAGATTTCGCCCCACAATTGGTAGTGAGTAGAGTTGGCCCTGCTAAGCATACTCCTTCCACACCGGCGCAGACTCAAGGCAAGCAATTGCATCATCCCAGGCATCCAACACGGAGTTCGTCTCGCGAATCTCCTCCGGATTTTACTGGTTCTAAGAATCACAACTCTAATCCATTGACGTCGGAGAACAGCAGGACTCTTCCGGTCAACATCGACTCCAAAGTAATTGAGTCTACCTCGTCAACTGCGGAGAAGAAGCCACCGACTCCTCCGAAATACTTGCCGAAGGAATTTGATCATCGCCAGAACAATCCCGATTTGCTTCGTGGCTTCGACTCATCTCAATCGGATGTCGAAGGTTCTGCCACGAAACACGACTCGGCAAGACGTGATCTCACGAAGCGTGACTCAATAACTAATAGGGATTCAGCAGCCCATGATTCTCACCGATCTCAAAATTCGACGTCGAAAGGCGTTCTCTCCAACTTTCGCGGTCTTTTCCACAAACGTTCTTCCAACGAAAGCCTCAAGTCCAGCAAGAAACCCAGCAAGTCAAAAGTCTCTATCAATGCCAACGGAAGTCCGTTTCCCCCCATCTCTGAAATCCACCCCATCCATCGCCCCACCGTCGCTTCCGCCGCCCGTGCCCGCACAACCACCCCCACAGCCAATAACCCATCCAGTACCCCAGCAACAACTCCATCCTTCACGTCCCCGCAGCCCACCGAAGTCTCAACCTCCACAACCTTAGCGATGCAACTCCTCGAGGCTGCCCGCACCGAGGGTTATAGCCCCAGAAAAGAACGATTGCTGAAGCTGGGCGAGTTTATGGTCGATGCCATTACTCAGGCTCGGGATGCGGAAAAGGCGATGGAAGAAGCGAAGCAGGCGAGTAGAAAGGCGGAGGTGGCGAGTGCGTTATGTAAGAGAAGTTTAGGAGAGGTAGAGAAGGTGGTGAAGGGGTATAGGAATGAGATGATGAAAGGGAGGGAGTTCTTGTGAGGAGTGCGAGGAGTGAATGGGATGCTAGGGGGGATATTGTGGGGGAGTGTTGGAATGAGGTTGTGAAGGATAGGGGTTATTGGAGGAGAGATTGCAGGCGGTGGTGGAAACTGTTTTAAGTTGCTGATGTTAATGTGGAGGAGTTGGTGACATTCTTCGCTTCTTGTACCGTTTTCTTGTTGCAGAGAAACGCTTGGTGAATTTTTCTTTTTTTTATAAAAGACGGGGTGCTGTGATGCCCTCAAGACATTTTCCTACGAAAAGAAGGGGTGGTGTCGTGCCCTCATGCATGCTGTCCATACTAAGGTACACATGCAGGAGACAAGATTTGTACTCAAGAATTGTACTCAAGACATGTTCCTACGAAAAGAAGGGGTGGTGTCGTGCCCTCATGCATGCTTTTACTCCAACACATGTAGGAGATAAGAGTTTGTACTATACCAGATCTGTTTCCTACGAAAAGAAGGGGTGGTGTCGAGCCCTCATGCATGCTGTCCATACTAAGGTACACATGCAGGAGACATATGTCGTACTGCGTCTTAGTCTTCAAAATATTATGGAAGAGAGCTACTCATGTCTAATTATGCACTACGTTTGTAACACTCCTGTATGCAATGAAGATAAGACGCCGGCGGGCGCGGGACAGTGTTACCATTCAATAGGCTGGAACTCTCATCTCCCACCCTACATACATACACGAGAGTTCCCAAGCAATAGATAGACAGCGTTAATCAAGAAAGCCGTCTACTACCTCAACTATTCCAATGACTGATTGACCAACATGATCCGCTCTCCGCCTCACTACAGATCTCCTCAACATACTTCCTCTTCCTCACCAGTACCCTCCCTCCTCACCCTCCTCCTCCCTCCTAACCTGCAAAACCTCCAACCCCTCAAAAAGCTGACTCAACTCCTCCCCCGTCTCCCCATCCCTCCACCTAATCCTAATCCCCCCATTCATCTTCACCGGCGGCCCCACTTCCCCTCCTCCCCCTCCTCGCCCTTCATCCCTTCCATTCCCTCCATCCCTTCCATCGCCTCCATCCCTCCCATCCCCGCCGTTTCCTCCAGTCACCTCGTCACCTTCGTCACTTATGTTCCTTGTGTTCCTCAAAACCAGATCCGGTCGTCGCTCATCCGGATAACAAGCCGTGACCGTGCAGCCGTGGTTGAGTTTGTTGCCGTAGGCGAGGACGTCGCCGGGGCGGACGGAGAGGGCGTAGATGGATATGAGGTGGCGGGTTACGGGGCTGGGAGGAAGAGGAGATGTTGGGATAAGGGGGGGAGGGGAGGATGATAGAGGTGGAAGTGGTGATGGTGGGGGAGGGGCTGGTCGGGAGGGAGTGTAGGTCCGGTTTGGGCGAGGGGAAGGGCGTTGGCTGTGTGGATAGGAGGCACTAGAGGTGGGAGAAGGATTGTGGCTCGCATTCGACACGTTTGGATTCCTGATGCGTAGATGTGGTGGCCTTAGTGATACCTCGCCATTGGTCCTAGGTACTCCATTCGGTCTTCGCATCTCTGTTATGAGCTCCTGGGTTGTAGAGGAGGCTCCGTCGATTCGTGGTTGTAGACTTGGTGAGGGTGGAAGTGGTAAGTTGCGCAGTTCAGCGTTGATGTTGCGGATTATGAGAGGTGCACGGTTGGTGGGCGACGCTGCGTGGAAGGGCGCATAGGCGTCATGAAAGTAGGCTGCAGCGCGGTGCTGGCTCTGGACGCGCTCTAGTTCTTCAAATTGGTTGGCAAATGCTGGGAATGATAAGGTGGAAGGACGCTGAGTCTCTGCTTCGGGGAGCACCATGATGGTCTGCCTCTTTGGCAACGGTAGGATATTGGGAGGACGGATCTGTGAGAGCAGAATTTCTGAGTACTGTCGAGCTCCTTCAACACTTGATCTCAGTCCTCTGATGGGAATGCAAGACAAGGAATCGGGTGGTTGAGAAACTTTTGAATGGCCTTTGCATGGTGTTAATCCTCCTTCCTTGGATGTATTATACGAAGCCGGCTGTAGTACAGGGCATCAAAGTGGTCTTGCCGTTGCTTCGATGTCCTTTCCTGCAAGATGCTATAATTAGTGAGGCAAAATGTTGATAGGCTGTTAAGTGGCGTTCTTAGCACTCAACAAAGTATGTGATAAAGGACTGCCATATTGCTGTGGAACGCTGAGGTTGATGAATATTCTTTGTGTGATACGTGTACTGTTACACAACACAAGGCTTCTGAGTTGTGTTCGTGATATGAAAAGCTCAGAGAGGTTCGCTCTTTCCTTGTAGACATTTCAAACTGGTGGCTGAGAAACCAGTGCATAGGAAAATTGAATTTCTGTTTTCGAAAGAAGTAGGTAACCGAGACATTCGCTTTTGACCGGCTTCTGCGGGCCGTAAAAGGTGGTATAAGAATATTGACAGATATGAGGGAAAATTGGAGACACAAAAGATAGTGTCACTGCAATGAGAACAAGTATCTCCGCAAGTAAAATTAACAGCATTGCCAGCAGTCCAAATTATATTACGAAACCTTTCTGATGCCATTGACGAGCTCTGGAGATATCAGAGAGGTATTTTGTATTTACAAGCAATTGCTATTCACCATTCATCGCTTTTAGTCATTCTTGTCATTACTCTTCGTGCTGTAAGTCATCATAGCGGGCGCGTAGTGGTCGTCCATCTACCTCTTCTTGCCCACGGCATTGGCAAGATCAGCAAGTGCTTCCTTACGCTTGAACCTCGCATCCTCGATGACGCCTAGCAGTCTAATTAGTCATTTCTTCGTGCTACAGATCAGCTCAAGCAGATCACGTACCAGCATCAGCATCCGAAGAGAAATGTGCCGACCACTGCACGAATGTGGATCCCTCATTTGGGCCGGTTGTCACAGCGTAGCAGCGAACTGTCGAGATGACGCTGGAATAGGTGAGGGCAGGGGTCGACGAGATGACGGAGTATGTGATGAAGTGATCGATGGCCTAAAGAGCGCAACATGTTAGCTGTTGATCCAAGCAAATAGAAGATTAGAGGTAGAATTTTAAGTATTCCTCACCGAGTGCTCCTCTTGCTTCACTTCTTGATGAGTGCCATCTTTGAAAGTCCATTGAACAACGTCGGTCTCGGGAGAAGCACCCTTGACATGGTGGCACTTGGAGAGCTTCGTCCAGAAGTGGTGGAAGTCTTGAAGCTTGATCAAGTGCCATACATCGCCTAGCGGAGCGGTGATGACAGATGATTCAGTGACAGAGGTAGAGGTGGGGATACGGTTCGTCATGATGGATGATTCCGAGTACTTTTTCTGGGCAATTGGTATAAATTGATATCTTCAGTTAATCTAGTAGATATGTCAAATGCGGTCGTTGACTGACAGAGCTCTTTCTACTATCGTAAAAATTACGTCAAGCATGCGGAAACACGCGCCGCCCTTGTTCTTGCTCATCTTGTTAGCACCCATTCAGAACCACACCTCTGAATGAAACCACCTTATTTTCAAGGAGCTCGAGTAGCTCATGAGGTAGTGTTCCAATGTCCGGGGACTCAGCAAATCTACAAAACCCACAGGCTTACACTTCGCCCACAAAGCCTAGCAAACGGCGCCGCCTAGGAAATGCATCTCATACTCTGTCGCAGCCTTTCAGATCGCCCTTCAAGACGCCGCTGAAAGATAAGACCAACACTGAGACCCACGTCTCCACTACAACATCTTCGCCGCCCAAGGACGACGCGCAGCCGAAGGCACCGCTCTCTCCACCTTCTACACCCCAGTCAAAACCAACCATAACCCCTTTACCGCTACCCCAGGCGCGCAATTCTCCTTCGTCAGAATTGCTGAACCTCCAGAAACAGCATACACGTCTCCTCAATCAGCTTTCAGCCGCTCGTTCACATCTCGAAACCTCGAATCAAGCACTGAAGATCGAATCCTCTAACCGCGATCTCGAATTGGAAGCTCTAATATTCAAGTGGAGAACGGCAAGTAGGGCAGCAGCCGAGGGGGTATTTGGTGGAGCAAGAGACAAAGTCAACAAGATGGGTGGGGTGGGTGCAATGAGGGATCGGGAGAGGCAGAGTAAAGAGAAGGCTTGGGGTTGGGATGATGAGCCAAAGAGAGATGAGCAGGCTGACGATGAGGATGAAAGGGGCCAAGAGGATAGCGACGGCTTTAGAATTGGTGAAAAGGAAGGCGAGGAGCAGGACGAGAGGGAAGAAGGGGCAGAGAAGGTAGACGCGTACGGAGAGGATGACGAGGGCTACACTATGGATATGATGTTGAAGACTCTCAATATAGACCTGGACATCATTGGCTACGACAAGGGGTTGCAAAAATGGATTGATCTGGAGTAGGACTCTGGATCCTCAGTATAGATGGACAACGGGGAGGTTCAGATGCTTTAGAAGCTTTGGCAATGGCGTTTTGGTATGGCAATTTAGCTATTTAGAGATACCCCACTAGCAATGCTTTCACGTCGTCAGAACTGACAGTCACAATGTCGCTCTTTTTAATGCCCAATTTCCCCACATATCTCCGTGATGGCCGAGCAAAGATGCCGAGCCAGTAGGTTTGCTGACCAACATAAGGCCCAAAGGCCAGAGCATGAAGCCTGCAGCGCACTAAGCATGTAATTTGTTGGCCCCTGCCATAGGCATCTGGCATTTTGGCCATGGAGGTCTGGATGGATATTCGAGGAATTGTTACCCCGCATGCCACTCGCATGTTGATGGCATTGCACCAATGCTTGGATAATAATCTCCGCTAAAATAATAGTATCTCCGAAGAATGTCAACTGAATGGAATTAATCAAAAAGGAATCGTGCAAAGCCGTAGCGGGTAAATGTAGGATAGCACACGTCTTGTATACAAAGGAACGCTCTAGAGGAACGGGATGGATAAGCGAATGTTTGCATTAAGAGAAGATTAAGACAACATTCCGGACCGAGGAAGCGCTGAGGCTTTGAGGCTTTGACAGCTTGGCGGGTGGGAGGAGACAAGTAAGCAAAGTAGTGTAAAGCGTGTGTGGCTCTGTGTGGCGCAGTGATTTGCTTACCTCCAATCAACGCCGAATCAGGGAGAGTCAATGACCCGAGCAATTACCTTAAAGAGCCAGATACGGAAGGGGAGCAATATTGTTGTCACTCCCTTCTACCTCAAATCCCGCCAACATCATCTTCACCACTCTCTTTCTTTCTTACCGTCATCCATTTCGTCCATCTTATTGGCATCACGCCATTAAGCCGAAAAGACTCCTCTTGCATAGCCGACGGCGTCTCCGAGACTCGCTCTGTTGTAAGAGGGGTACGTGTTTCATCTCACGAGGCGGTCGGTCTGAGCAACACGGCCAACGTCCAGGACGAAACACCCTTCTCTTACAACATCTCTCGAGACGAGATTTACGAATTCATGATCACTGTATCGCTCTGTACGTCCAATAAGCGCTGCTTCGACCTTACGATGCCACGATAACCACGACTTGCACCACCTGATCGCGTTCGATGCGCTTTTCCGTCATCACTTGACCACCGTGCAACCCTCCAGCCCGGTCCAATCATGGCAAGGCCATTCGATGACTCCCTGCCCTACCAGCAACTTGGTAGTAGCATGTCATCGCAAACATCTTTAGCAGGAGGCCGAGTCTGGAGATCACAAACAGAAGGCACGACGAACTCATCACCATACATCGACCCTGGGTCTTCCTGGAATAGCCCTCGCCTGGAGCATCCTACCTCCAAAAAAGCCTCGAGACCAAAGTTACCAAAGATCAAATCGTCGCCAAGCCATGGCGCACTGGCCGCTGCGAGAGCTTCACATGCAAAATTTCACAGACGAGGAACTTCAATAGCATCATCGGCTCAAAGTCCCACCTCTCCCACCTCTCCAACGTTTGTACCCGACTTCCTACTCAAAACTGCGAGCCCTATCGTTCCTGCTAGCGCACACGCCGACCCGTATGCAGCTCCCGAGTCTAAGTCAGGCACAAAAAGCAAGGTCAAGATAAAACCATTACTTCGAAAATTTTCCTCACAAGAAAAGGTTTCAGGGAAGGTTGACTTGTCGCGATCGGCCGCAGAGAACGAAGGCCTCGGAATATACACCTCGTCGGAGTTTGATGGTTCGCAATTTGGGTTAGATGCTAGGCGCGGTTTCCACAATCGCACAGTGAGCGGAACATCTCAAATTTCCACCACAACGACTGCAAGCAACCGGTATGGCACACAATACGTGCATCCTATGAGGCAGACGCCGCGGCCGTATACACCGCCCGTGCCAAGCTCTTACAAAACCTCCTTGGAAAGTGAAGCGCCCACCGTCACTTCGGCTGGTGATCTTCCGTACTTTGAAGCTCATTCACGCACCGCATCCTCGAACACCACTACCACACCAACATCTTACGCTCCTATACCCTCTTCGCGAAAACCACCACCTCTTCATATTCGCACGGGCTCATCGTCGCGCCTAACCAGTTCTTCGCAAACCAACCTCCCTGGAACACCATCTTCACTACGCTTCAATACCGACGTCATCACACCAGCAGACATGGTCTCACCAACGGCGCGCTCATCCTTTGAGAGCAAAATCTTTACCAAAAGGAGTCGCTCCAATACCGCAAACACCGCGACTGACCCAGTTTCTCAACAAGCCACAGTGCAAGCTATGCGCCAAAAGTTTCAAGAGAAAGAAGCAGCCAAAGATCGCAAATACCAGGAGGCCGAAGCGCGGGCGCAGGAGAAAGAGGCTAGACGGCAAGAGAAGCGGGAGGAAAACGAACGACGCACATCTGAGAAACGAGAGCGAAAACGTACAAAGAGCAACGCAGCAAGCGAGAAATCAAGCTTCATGCTTCCTGGCGAGCAAAACGAGAGTTCCCCTGTCGTGCATCTATATCCACCAGAGGTACCTACGCTTGCTGCTCCGCCACATCGAAGGAAGGGGGACTCTGCAGGCTCTGCTGGCAAGGCTGTGCACAGTCAGTGGTCATTATTCTGGTTCCGTTTCAAAACCATGTGGTTGAAATTGAAGAGGAAGATGACGAGATAGTCAAGATAGTCGAAACGAACGACATGCAAAAATCCGCAGAGAGATATTCACATTGCTTTTATAACCCGGGGTTTGGTTCATTGATTGGAATGCATTCAGTGCAAGGGGCAACGGGCAACGGATGGTTCAATTCTCGCATTTCATGGAAAGCGCATGGGCATTGGATTTGGCGGGGGGATATTCTTGGGTCAACTACTTACTTACACTTTCGCGCATACGATACCATGTCCCTTCATGTGTACATGCATCATGGTTGGTTGGTTGGATGGTCGGTTTTACTCCTTAAGGTAGACCACTCAGTACACATCACTTCTCAACAATGTAGACGATACGCTTAACATTTTGAATTTATTTCCCACTACGCTGGATCATTTCAATGAGTCTATACCGTGCTAGATCCTGCTGAAGTAACTTACTTACACTTTTGAGTATTCGATACCATATCCCTTCATGAGTACTTTCCATACCAGTACACATCACTGCTCAACAATGTCATTTGAATGATTGACATTACGCTGGATCATTCTAACGAGTCTGTTTCGTGCTAAAGTATCGTATCGTAAAGAGATAAGCATCAAAAGCTAGTAACACATGGTGTATCTTTGGGCGCCCGCTACCGGTGGTTTCGATAGAGAGTGGACTGAACAGCAGCCACGTGCGTACGCCCAACCCGCATTTTGGCCGCTAGCCTTGTGAGCTGAACTTCTTAAAAGCAGGCCTCTTGGCCTTTTTATTCCGGAGAGCGTTCGTTTATACCTTTTGAGACAAAAAATGCTCCTTTTAATTTGGCTAGTCGTGTTTCAACAAAATTCATAAATTCTACGACAGCTATTCACCAACATTCCTTCATCGACATCCTCTCAGATCCTGTCTGAGTAATGCGCCTCCTGAAATACAACGATGATGGCGAGCTCAGCCTGACCAATAATTTTGTTAGCAGCAACATTCCCGAATATGCTATCCTTTCGCACACATGGGGGGCGGATACAGAAGAGGTCACATACAGAGACCTGATAGATGACACTGGGAAGAACAAGGTTGGATACAAGAAGATTCAGTTCTGTGGAGAACAGGCCAGTCGTGATAACCTGCATAACTTCTGGGTTGATACGTGTTGTATCGACAATTCGAACAACAATGAGCTCGCAGAGGCTATCAACTCTATGTTTCGGTGGTACCGTGATGCGGCGAAGTGCTATGTCTTTCTGTCAGACGTTCCGAGAGCGGACGTCGATACCACTGACCATTCCCAGCAGCTTCCCTGGGAATCGGCATTCCGAACAAGCAGATGGTTCACCCGAGGCTGGACCCTTCAAGAGCTTATCGCACCTAAGACTGTCGAGTTTTACTCCAGAGATCATGTCCTACTTGGTGATAAGGCCTCGCTTGAACAGCAGATCTGCGAAATAACTGGTATCGCCATTGAGGCACTTCGAGGACACTCTTTACAAGAATTCAGCATCCAAGAGAGATTTCGATGGGTGGAGAAGCGACAGACAACAAAAGAAGAGGATCGCGCATACTCTCTTCTTGGAATTTTCAATGTTTACTTACCCCTCATTTATGGAGAGGGTCGGATGAACGCAATGGGAAGGCTTGAAAGAGTGATCCATGAATCTGAACCGCAATCATTCGGTAAGACGTGGCGCATATCCATCTCTACTCTAAAGACCGCTTCTCTTTGGGGAAGTTAGTTCAAAGGGGATAGCGTCATTGTAAATTTTGATCTTTTGTTTAGACACTGACTCTAAATGGCGTAGTGGAAGTTTCTCGGATCAGAGATTTCATCACTCTGAGCGACGACATAAGTGAAAACATTCGGAAGGAAGAACATTCGAAAATCATGCAGTCGCTTTCCTCTACAAACTTTTGGGCCAAGCAAGTCGACCTCTTTAGTCGAGCTCAAAAGGGCAGTGGTCAATGGATTTTGGAGGACGAGAGATTCAAGTTGTGGCTTACAGAATACTCTAGGATCTGTTGGTGTAAGGGTGAGGCTGGGGCAGGGAAAACCTTCCTCTCAGCCATCATCATCAACTATTTGTCCTTCTCAATGAAGGACAAAAACATTGGAATTGCTTGGTTATACGTCGATTATCGTGAGCGCGATTCACACACACTGGAGAACTTTTACGCAAACCTTCTTCTTCAATTGTTCAAGCAAATTGGCGGACTGTCTAGGACGATGATGAAATCTCTTGGCTCCAAGCGTGAAGATGCAAAGCCATCTGCAGCGGAATACAAGTCCTGGCTACAGGAGGAGGTGCAGAAGTTTGATCGGACAATCATCATCATTGACGCCTTAGATGAAATGCGTACCGAAGAGCTCTGCAAGCAGCTCATCGATGAGCTTCAATCTCTGATTCCACGGATACACCTTCTTGTCACGTCAAGATCAGAGGTACGACTTCCTATTATGAGCGACGATCTTATCGAAATCGATATTCGGCCACGAGAAGAAGATGTGATTCTTTTTGTTGAAAGTCGACTGCAGGATAGCCCGCTACTTTGGGATCATATTTCTAGAACCCCTTCGCTCAGAGATCTTACCATCGACATGTTAACCAAAGCAAATAACAGGATGTCAGTAAAGACTAGTTTTCCGTTTTCCTAAAGCTATGGGCCTAATTCTTGTGTAGGTTCTTGAAGGCCGAGTTGATTCTCAATGTATTAGAACACTTGAAGACCGCCAAAGAAGTGGAAGAGACACTCAATTCGCTACCTGACACTTACGATGGCTGCTATGAGTTCACGCTCAAGCAAATCGAAAGGAAAGATGCTCCTCAACGTCAGCTGGCATTCAAAGTTCTATCCTGGTTATCTTTTGTCTTTGATGGTCTGACAGTCTCAGCGTTCCAGGAGGCGCTCTCAGTCCAGACAGGAGACAAAAAGGTGGACGAGGAGAAGCTAATACCAGTGGAAGAGCTCATTTCTGTCTGTGGTGGCCTTGTGGTTACCTACTCTGACACTGAAAATAACACCCAAAAAATTCGTTTACTTCATGAGACTGCTAGCACGTACCTGAAGAATGTTGGCTCCCCACTTGGTCATGAAATGATCCTGGAAGCTTGCTTGGCTTATCTGTCTTTAACCAAATTTTCAGAACTCTGTATCTTCAGGTCGAGAATCGATGAGAGGGGAAGACAGCACCCGTTTTATCAGTATGCTGCAAGGTATTGGTCACGTCATGTGATTCAAGGGAAACTTGAACCAACCTTCCGGGACCCAATCATCAAGTTTCTCGAGAGCTACCAACGCCGCTCTGCCGATGAGTTCATTTCATCTGGCCTTCCCAGTGCTTGGGGTTGCGACAAGCCCACCCCTTGGACTGATTGGAATAAGCGGTCCATCGATAGAAGAGACCGTCCGCTCCATGCCGCGGCAGCTTATGGGCTGGGCGAGGTAGTGCAATATTTCATAAAGAAGAAAGGCTATGAAAGGGATGGACGCAACAATTTTGGCGAAACAGCGCTTCATCGAGCGGCACAAGTCGGCCGCACTGGAACTATGGAAGAGCTCATAGCTCAGGGCGCCGATTTAAATTCCAAAGTTTACCACCACTATTTCAAGGAGACAACCGCACTTATGCTAGCAATGAACTGTCAGCAGATCGAGGCTGTTCGAGTCCTCCTCAATCATGGGACGGATTTGAATACCTTCGACCCGAAGAATCCTACTTTTCCTTTGCACATCGCAGCGAGTATGAATACGAGTTTAACGCGACTCCTTCTCGATCATGGAGCGACCGTCCACTTCCCCGGAATGTCCCCTCAATACCCCGAACTGTGGCCAGGAAGTCTTCATTTTACCGTCTTTAATGCTCATGAATTTCCCGGGGCTCTTGAGAGGGTAAATCTTCTCCTCGACAGAGGAGCGAATATCAACGCTCAGTCAAGTGCGGGTAATACTGCATTACATATGGCTATTCTCGGTGGACATCAAGACTTAGTGCATATTTTACTTCAAAAACGTGCAAACATCACCCTCAAAAATCAAAGAAGTAAATCTGCCGTCCAGCTTGCACGGGAAAGGGGTCATCTGGATTGGATTGAGGAAGGTATTTCAACTGAGCTCTTCCGGAGCCTACCAACCGGCCCACCTTTACACAGGGCTATCTGGTCTAGAAACCACTCTCTAGTTCACGAACTCTTGGAAAAAGGACATGACATTGCAGAAGAAGATCAAGAAATGGTCACTCCGTGGGGATACTGTATACTGAGCGGCGACGTTGAGCTGGCACAAATCCTGTGCGACCATATGGAGAAACGCAAATCTATCAACCATGTGGGAAACACCGCGTTTGAGCTCGCCTTGACCCACATGACAGCGTTTGATTACACAGATGAGTGGTCGTGGGAAAAGACCGTCCAGATAAGCCGAAAGCTACTTCCATTTCGAAGGATGTTTGATCCTAATCTCGAGTTCACTAAAACCGAGAGCCCTATTTGTAACTACAAAAAGACATTCTTGATATGGGCGGCTGAGCTAGGAAGGATGAATGAAGCGGAATTTTTCCTGGACTGTGGTAGTGATGTGAACGCCAGGGATGTTTTTGGAAGTTCTGGGTTAGGTTACGCCGTGGGTCGGCGAAGCTATGATATGGTCGAGCTTCTGATCCGAAGGGGGGCAAACCCGAAGCTTGAAGACAATACAGGTCTAACACCACTTATGAATGCAGAGAATGCCGGAAATATAGTGATCAAGAAGTTGCTCCAGGGTGAATCATCTAGATAATCCTAATGTGTGTGCTTTCTACACAACTTGGTCCTTCGGCGGACGATATTTACCAATTCTACGCGAGAAACACTTGACGCCGATTTTCATTCATGAGAAGAGATAGGGTACTGTCATTATCGCTATACTGTAATGCGAGGATAGGACAGATTTATCCATAATAATACTCTTTGTTCGAAAATATCACATCCTATCGTGCGTTGAAGTTGACTTTTCTCAGGGTGCTTCCCTGACGTTCCGATACTCATAGGCTGCACAGAATCGTACTCGACAAGGAGTAGGTGGAGTATTCTGTTCTCCATCCCTTCTTGCTTTCCTTCCCTTCTATACCGCGTACCGAGTTGAATACTTAGATTTTTGAGGCTACGCTGCGCAACGGGTTGGGTTGTAACCCAACCTGACAAAAATCCGACCCGTTGCGCGGCGTAAGATTCAAGGCTATCAGCTTGACTAGGATTCTCCTTAGTATCAATAATTTCTTAATCATACTTAGTCTTGTATAGAGAATAAGTTAAATAAAGAAATAAAAATATGTTACATTTTTATTTCTAAAACACGTTTAGATTACTCTAAATTAAAAAAGATAAAGAGTAATTAATTAATAAGTATCCTTAATTTCATATTCATTTCTTTAATAGTTTCTTTTATTTTTAACTATATAATCAATTTAACATAATAATTTTAATATGATACAATGGGAGTAACTGGAGACTTCGTCGAGCGTCATGCACACGCAAGAGCAGATTGACACGTCAATACCAATTGTATCGCAGCCATTACCGCCTTGGTCGAATACAACAACAATAACATCGAATTTGGGCTCTCGGATTGCCGCTCCAATGTGGGAGAGTGAAGATCTTTGTACGCAGTGTGTTCCTCTTCTACCTCTCCCACTCCAACTGGTATCACTCCAATATCCTTATCATAGACAAGTGACTTATCTTTGGCAACAGAAGGGCCTTCTTCCATCATGGCAGAACTGCCGACCACGTCTTCTACTATTTCCACCACTGTGGCCACACTTACAACTTCTGCGACTCCAACTTTCTCCACCATTGTGGCCACACTATCGACTTCCACATCTCCTGCTTTTTCCACCGCTGTGGCAACTTCTGCCTCTCCGACACAATTTTCAACGAGTCAATCCCCATCAGCAGCCTCACATACCAAGACTTCAACAATAGGATCAAGCCTGACATCGGATTCTGTTACTCCCCCATCAAGCTCGTCCACAAACCCTGCGGCTTCGTCTGGTGGTGATGCTCAAAGCAATAGGATAGCGCTTGGTGTCGGTCTTGGGTTTGGTCTTGGGGTAGGCTTGCCTGCTACAGTTGCCGGTATTGTCACAGCTTACTATGGTATCAAAAGCTACTATAAACCGAGGCCTTGAAGACTCTAAGTATTGTTTCAGGAAAGAGAGTTAGGGATATTATAAATATTAACGTATAACACCTTGAACATATTAGGGATTTCTTTAAAGTGTTGCTTTCCGGAGTCTCTTTCGAGTGTAGATATCTTGGGCTGATCTTCAGATGAAAGGTTGGGGCTAGAGTCGTGTCATCTTGGCTAAGGCTGATTAGAAGTTCTTGCCTGTGTCGCTGTTATGTGGATTAGACGTCGAAAACATGTAGATGAACCAGAGAACTGTACGGAAGGGATATACTTGTTTGCAGAAGTAAGTAACAGATGCAGAGCATTGTACAAAGGGAATGGAGGTAAATAAACGGACCAAGCGTTGCAGCTACGGCCACTTCAAGAGAATGACGAGAAGATGTCTCTATCCATGGTTAATGTGAATTTCAGTGGCCTTGAATTCGTGCGTTACGACCCAGTAATGCACTCAAAAGCACAGACTAGGTCGTCTTTGTATCTTTTTCCGCACCCACACCGGCATCCTCCACTGAATTTGACTCCCTCCAGGCCTCAACCGACATCAATGTCGGAAGCGGGAGTCGGCATACTGAATCATGCGCTGCCCTCGATGCTCATATATATAGAGAATCTGACTCCTTGAAGCCTGCCACACTGGGCACATTTTTGTGGTCTGATGAGTTTTGCTTACTAATTGTAGGTAAGTGCGGCTGAGATTCTTTAGGTAGTGGGATTGTATCTTTTTTTTAGCCCCACATCAGCTTACGTTACCATTCTTTAGGTCCCTCAAGGCCTCAATCCACATCAATTCCAATTTCAGGAGGGGAGTGAGTGTACTGAATTATGCGCTGCCTTCGATGCTCGTATATATATATAAATTTTGACTCGTTGGAGCCTGAGACACTGTGCGCTTTTCTTCTGGCCTGATGATTTTTGCTTACTACTTGTGAGTGCGGCTGAGATTTTGTAGGTAGTGGGATTGAATCTGCAAGGACGAATCATAGTATCAACATCTCAAGGCTTCAGTCTATAGCAAGTCATGCCCCTTCCTAGAGCCTACTTTAATTCGAGTTTCACACCTTCCGGATTGTCCTTGACTTGTGGGCTGACCTAACTTTTGCAAGGACGGAGTTTTCGTTGAAACGTCCCACGTGCTGATTCCATCGACAATCTCCTAATTCTTGTTGGGTCTCCCTCGAGTCCTGGAGCCGTTCCAGTTCTAGTTGGACATACTCTATTACCAAGAGCATGCCCTCTATCAGAGAACATTTAGACCGGCCTTTGGCCAACGGAGTAAGTGAAGTCGAGACGAGTGCTGAGCCTATAAAGGTGATTACAGAATACCAATGCGATGGCTATGGTCCGTTAACCATCAACGCAGGAGCTATGTGCAACATGCCTAAAGATGGAGCTCAGCGCCGATAAGTTTATCATCGACAACGGCTCCCAATCCTCCGCCAAAATCGAACACAATAGATATCTCCCTCAGCTGGAGTCTCTTAGTATGTCTGACATCCCCCTCAAATCTCGGTCCACAAGGAAGTTGCTCGGAAGCTTTGCCGATATCCAGCGTCGAAGTAAAAGCTGTCCTTTTTGTTCCTTAGTCATTCAGTCTGCGTTGCCTGTGGATACCTCCCGTACCTATGATAACGCACAATGCTACGCCAACTGGGAGCTTGATGGCCGTGCCGCCTCTCGTGAACAAGGCGGCCGGGTTAGTGGCCGGACACGTCGTATTCATTTAATCTGGGATGATGAAAACATTAAAGACTCGTATTTGGTGTTCGTGGCGCCGGAAAGATACCTTCGACCAAACTCCGACGCCCCTCGTGTCTGGGCAAATGAGGCGCTGTTCCTCGGAAGGACTATCGATACCGAGATGGGTAACCAAGCCTTGATCAAGAGCTGGCTGGATCTTTGCCGTAAGACTCATCAAGGTCCATGCCGTGATGATACTACAATGGAACAGTCCGCCGAATTTTGCGATATTATCTCCCAATCCTATTTTGGAGTTATTGATGTTCTTGACATGCAACTCACCTCGCTGCCTTTCGAGACACTTGCAAACGATTCATCGGTAGTTATATTGGATGAGAATTCTGACGATGATGAGTTTGTTCCAGGACCGCAAAACAGGGGAAGCAAATCGAACAACGGAAGGATCAAGCATGAACCGTATATAGCTCTGAGTTATGTGTGGGGCAAGGGGGAGCCTTACATGACTAAGCTCTCCAATGTTATGTTGCATCGGCTTCACGGAGGCTTAGAGAGAAAGCTCGAGGAGCTACCTCGGGTGTTCCATGATGCTTTCAACCTCGTACGCTGCTTAGGTGTGCGTTACATCTAGATAGATTCACTTTGCATCGTCCAAGACAGCAGCCGCTCCTAGGGTCTCAACTCGCGTGCCATGGATCTGATCTACGGCAATGCAATATTGACCATCTGTGCTGCGGATGGTGTTGACTCGTCAACAGGCTTGAAAGCGATGCATCCTAGAGAGCACGACGCATATCAAATCAGTGCAGAGTGTGCGTCAGGAGTACGGCTTATGGTCTCGCGGCCGCCTGAGATAGGGATCAAGGCTTCCACATGGAACATTCGTGCCTGGACCTTTCAGGAACGTCTTCTATCCAAACGATGCCTTATTTTTACCGAAGGACGCGTCTACTTTCAGCGCCTATCGACTGGCATGTCAGAGGACATCTTTGCAGACCGGGAAGGAGCAGGATGGTCGCTAGACCTTGTAAATGCACCGCTGCAGATGCTTCGTGAACTGAGCCGGCGCGCTCTTTGGGTCTATACGAATTGCGTACCTTTGTACACTGCGCGGATCCTTACCAACCGTAAAGACGTCCTAGCTGCATTCAACGGGATTTGCAATCTTATAGAAAAGACAATGCAGGCACCTTTTATCTTTGGCTTACCCAGTTCTCATTTTGACATTGCACTTCTCTGGCAGCCGCAGAGCGCACTGAAGCGCCGAAAACCGAAAGATGACAAGGAAAGAGCTGAATACAATGGCATGCAGTTCCCAAGCTGGTCCTGGTGCGGCTGGACTTGCGACGCACTCCCCTCGCCAATGGGGAATAAGTCGGAATATAAACCGTCAATGGTGGATGGTTGTCTTTCCAATGTTCAAGAGTGGCTGATGAAGCACACATGGATTCATTGGTACATTCGCGATGGCCATGGAAATCTGAGACCGTTGTGGCATCACCAGAAGTCTACAGAAGACAAGTCCTCGGAGAGCTTTTGAGACGCAAGAATCAAACTGTGATTATTCATCCTAATCAACGACCTGATTCAAGGGACTATCATGGAGAATGGCCAAACGATGATGAAGACCGGAAAGAACGCAATGTATACGTTGTCAGAAATGATGAGGGTGATGAAGATAGTATTTTCGACGACTATGGCCGCATTCTCCCTGGAAATGTTGCCGACAAGAACCAGAAAAGCTTCTGTTTAACCCTGCCAGAGAATCCATACCGCGTCGTGATGGCAGACAATAGCTCCAAGCCTGACAATGAGTTCCCAGATCAGCCTATCCTCCAATTCTGGACCTGGTATACCTCGCTACACCTCGTACCACCGGAGGACACAGGACCGAAGCCCGGAAAGGGGCTCTGCCGGTACGATATAGTTGATGAAATCGGCGACTGGTGCGGATCACTTGTCCTGGACGAAAAGTGGATAACGAAGTCCCGGCGTTCGAATCACGACTTTATTGCTATCTCGGAGGCGAAAGCCTTCACCAAAGACGAATGCGATGTTTGGACGTACTATATACCGAAGGAAAGGGAACAGTCGGAGTGGGACCTATACTACGTGCTTCTTGTTGAGCGGAAGGAAAAAATGAGATGGGAACGCGTGGCGCTTGGAAAGGTATTCAAAGCCGCCTTCACACATGCCGAATGGAAGGAGATTATTCTTGGATAGAAGCATAGGAGAGCACGGAGAGAGCAACAAGGGAGCAGGGGGAACCTGTGGGTGGATAAGTCAGACACCCTACCACTAATCCTATTTAGGCAGTAGTGTGTGCCAAGCTTTCGACATCCAGCACTACACCGTAGCCCTGAAATTTTACATCTTCAATGATCGATATCTTTTTTACATTGGACCAGTGATGTATAAAATGAAATTAACCCCTGATATCAGAATGTTAAATGCCTGTAGGTTATCTAAGTATTAAGGTAAAAGGTATGGTTTGTGGGCTTCATACCGAGACCATGCCTTCTGGCCCGGTTATCAGCTCGCACAAGCTTCCTCACCCTCGGGCAACATGTGGGGGCGCCTTAGAGCACTGAATTTGTGTCGAGAGCAATGTAATTGGCAAGCCGAATACCCCTATACTGGCTGTGGTACGCACATCTTTGGTTTCTTTGGCTTTGGCAGTGTTTGGCAGATGCGATTCTCTGGATACGTCTCTTTGAAGAGCTATAAACCTGTCTCTGCGACCTGATGATAGATTGGATTCTAAGGGTGGGTGAGGAGGCTGAATCAATATCATCTATAGTTTATCATCCGAGTCTGGTGATTGCTTCCCCCCCCCACCCCCCACCCCCACTCGGCTTATCGTCCCTCTCTTGACTTTCGCATCATTTTCCCAATCAGTCTCCCTTATGTTTCAATTTTATTGCTGCAGCCATCAAATGAGGCGAGGAATCGACCTATGCACAGATTAGGGTGCAAAGCATCATGATAAGCGCTGCTGAGGTGTAACAATGTCGCAAGGGCTCTGTAAGATCTATGGACTGATTATGTAGCTTCACTACTATTACTTTAATCGTTTGAAACCGTGTCTTTTGAGCACTAAATATTGATTGAACTTTGAGAGTGGTGTTTTAAGGATTCTTCCATGAGGACCCTTCGCACATAGAATCTGAACCCTCTACAGGCTTCGCTCGAAGCGACATGTACCGAGAAATTACCATTCAACCCCTATGACAGACAGCTGGCAAAACGCTATTGGTTTGCCTGTTGGCAATAACTTGCCTATATGCATAGACTAGTCTATGCTGAGGCAAAGCAGTTGATTTGGCAAGAGATAAACGTCTAGATGATATGAATGTCACAAGATACCGCACAGCCAGCCTGGTACGGCGATAAGACTGATCAGTGGTTGCGAGCTGCCTTATCCATATTTGACCCGTACGAGTGACAGCTGGCAAAATGCTATTGGTATGCCTGATGGCAATACCTTACCCATATGCATAGACTAGTCTATGCTGAGGCAAAGCAGTTCATTCGGGAAGAGATAGACCTCTAGATGATATGAATGTCACGATAGATCATGCAGTCAGACCGACCCCGGTATGGCGGTAGGACTGGTCAGTGGTTGCAAGCTGCCTTACCCCGCTTCTGCCTGTATCAGCCTCCATCACTTCAAGTAACTCAAAAGCGGCGCGGATACCCCAAGACTGCTCGCTAGGCATAGTGAAAGTCTCCTGTTTTTACCAATAGCCAGTATGGCCAAAGAAGCAGTTAATTTCTGGCCGCCGACCCTGCGTACGAAGTATAACCTCGACGGTTTGTCAGCAGCAAAGCAGCCTCTGGCTGGGATACTATCTGCAGATATAGGGTGGACCCCTGATATCGCTAAATTTAACGAAAGGAACACCAAGCGTCCAGCAAGGGAGAACATTACCATGAAATTGCCCAAGGGATGGCCGCTGAGCTTGCAGGGCCCGCTCGCTTGGAGCACTAATAGTTTTCTCGAGGAAAGCGAATACACCTATGTCCTTTCCCCTTTGGAAATTGCAGAGGTAGACACTGCACTCTCGCATGTCAAAGGTTAGCTCTTTAGTACGTACTTGGAAACGGCGCTGATAATCTGCACCACCAGAATCTCAGGTCGACTTCGATGATATCAAAAAGAGTACATTTGTCTTACCAACTCTGGGGGCCTCCCTTCAGACCCTGAGCCATCGCGTACACAATGGTTGCGGGTTTGTCGTGGTGCGAGGTTTGGAACCCAAGTCTTATTCCAGAGAGGATAATGTCATCATTTACCTTGGAATATCAAGCTATATCGGTGAACGACGAGGTCGGCAGAACGTTTCAGGCTCAAAATTAAGTTAGTACCTCCTTTGGTCTTTCGTGAGTATCATCATTCTGATCTCGGACCGGTAGTGCACATCACTGACGCAAAGTCGACCGGGGTGAACGCGTCTGAACGCAGGCCGATCTTCTCAAATCAGGCACAAGTATGAGTCGTTGTTTGCCACCGTGTTCAGATTGCTCACTGCTCCAGCCGTTCCATGCGGACATCTTCTGCGATGTACTTGCCCTGTACCATCTGGAGGAGGCTAGGAACGGTGGAGACACACTGCTTGCCTCTTCCTGGACAGTCTACAATGAGCTGGCAGCAACTAGGCCGGACATAATCGATACGTTGACTCAGAGCGACTGGGTCCATGATACGTTCGTGTTTGACCATCACTATCATCAGTGACGGCGTTAATTGAGACATTAGGTTCGGTTGTAATCCACCATATTACCAGCAGCCCCTGCTCTACAATCACGCTGGGAAGATCATCCTCAACTTCGCTCGACGAGTCCTGACTGGTGCTCCCATGACACCCAGATCGCGCGACATTCCTCCTATGACCGAAGCACAAGCTGAAGCACTTGATGCAGTGCACTTCTGCGCTCTGAAACACAGCCTCAAGGTGGACATGCGCAGCGGAGATATGTGCTTCGTTAACAACCTGGCCATCATGCATAGTCGTTCTGCGTTCGAGGATGACGAGCCTCATACTCGTTACGTTTTGAGAGTATGGCTCAATAACCCTGACTTGGGATGGCAAATGCCTCCTTGTCTCCAATTGTTCTGGGACAGGACATTCGCTCCACTTGATGAGGTAATCGATTATTATGACATGGATCCCTTCGCGGATAAGGAAAAGGCCAAAGATATGGTCTCGATCTTTACAGCCCAATCCTCACAGTGTGGCTAGTGCGAGGAGTTGGCCTGGAGGTCCAGATTTGTGATTGCCGTTTGATCCATTTGGTTTTCCCTCCGAGCATCGTTAGTTCTTGCTAAACCTTTAACAGTCATAAGCAGCTATCTTCAGGGGCGCTCGATTGACTGTGGGGGCTTTGATAAAGTTTGGTCCTTCAAGGGACCCTCGAAGCATGCAATGATTTACGAAATGAGTACCATCAAACAATGAATATAATGCGTCATGACAATGACACCTGGAAGGACTCCAGTGTCTGCAACACATGTGCCAGCTTAGGCCGTCGTAGATAATCAAGTAATTCCAGGTCCTTGTCATCTGCATCCCCTCTCTCAAATCTCCCCTTAGCAATAATGAAAGCCTCAGCCTTTCTCATCTCGTTCTGCCAAAAATGTTTGATGGCAAGTTTTGTCTCTTCGAATGTGGCCTCCTGCTCTCCATTCATACCAGTTTTCCCAACTGGAAATACCTTCCCTCCGCAACGCGTAATTTTCATAAGCCCATCCTTCCATTCTCTTGCTCCACCTGTGCACTGTTTGATCAAGTCACGGAGAGGTGGTGGGGTGCGACGGAATTCAGGGAACAGCTGCTTTCCTTCGTTGGTGGTTGACCGGCCGAGAATAATGCTATGGTCTGCAAGACCTTCAAACAAACAATACAAGGCTTTGCCTAGCAGATAGACCTCACAAGCCTCTTTTTCATCCGACGAGCTTGCTAGCCATGGGTAATACCAGCCGTGGGGTGGATTATCGTAGTGTTCAGGTGGATTATGGACGGCGATTTGGCGTTGACTTATTGAAAAATAACGTTCCAGCATTGTAGAGTACTTGTGCCTCGTTTCCTGGTCTACAGCATCCGAGTAATCAAGATCCTTGTAGCCTAATTCTGCTATCCACTCCATGTAGTAGATCTCAGGAGGCGCCCAGTTGTAAATGTTGCGGCTCTGCTCGAAGTCAATCAACACAGCAGTTTCTGAACCGTCGCTATTTGCAGACAAAACGATGTTATCCATCCTTAGATCGGAGTAAAAATTCCCAGGGACAGAGATGACATGCATAAGGGCTGATGTGATATCCTTAGCCCATTGTGTTTGCTGCTCCAACGCCAAGGTACCTTCACGCCTGCGTTCTGGAAGGATGGAGTAAAGCGTGCCAGATTCATAGTATTTCATGAGGAACCCGCAGACCCGTGAACGACAAGAACCGCTGCGGTAGGTTGTGACGAGGAATGCTGGTCGTTCTGCGATATAAAGGCTTCGTGGCAGGGTGAGCAATACTTTGACTTCATGATACAGTTCAGAGCATGATGTAGTATGTGACTTGAAAACCATTAGCTGGTCGCCGGCAGATGGAGGCAGTGCGACCACAGTGACATCTTGCGAAAGCTGCTTCTCGTACCGTAGCTGCCGATATTCGATACTTGGGGGCATCTCAACGCCGTCATTTTCCCACATGATCCTCAGGTCCTCCTCAGACAGCAGCCGATTCCATAGAATGTGATTCGGTTTGAATGCAATTTGCATACGAGTAACATCGGCTTCCACGTTTGAAATTACGATGCTTGATCCGAACGGAAGCTTGCGATATTGCTCCCCAAAGGCTGGTATGCGGGAGGACCAGTGTTCTAATGCTCTACACAAGTGACTGGCGATACCAAGCGCCCTGATACGGAGACCTGACATATGAACGCTGTCCTTCGCACCTAAGGTGCTCCATGTATCTGGAGACCATTTTGTTTGGTCAGGGATGCTGACTTCAATACGGGATGGCGCTAGAGCGGAGAGGAAAACGGGAGTTGCAGAATATTTGACGCCAAACGTAGCGCCGTCAATGCGCCAGCCGCTTCCTTTTTCGGAAACGCTAACCGAGGGCCGATCAGCATCACAATCATTGTTATTTTCATAGTTGACATAGCCACCAACGTCCGGGAAAGGCGCAAATCCGGCGGTGCAAAACACGTAATGCGGTCGCAGGCTATTGGCGATATTCATAGGGCGGAGGGTAAATTATTAGGCTGAGGATACGATTAGGAGCAAATAGTGAAAACCATATTCGACAACGCCAGGGTCCTTATATGTATGATGATCCCACGAAATCCCTGCGTTTGCTGATTCCGACTTTTTGGTGTCTAGCTTCGTTGTTCCGACTTTTTAGTCTGTTCCGACCTTTTAGTCTAGGCCGTCTGCCAATCGCAATAGCCGACTGCTCAGACCGCAATTATCACGTGACCACGCCCATCTTTTACCAATCGTCCGTCACGGACAAATCCTTTCCGACAATGTTAAGGTATGGAAGGTCAACGTCGTTTCATGAGGCAGCTATCACACGCAATTGATCATAGCTATTCTCCAACGTTCCCGCCATTAGAGACTCATGGCCTCACTGTCAGAAGGCCATGATTCTTCTACGACGGGCTATCGAAGCTCAACTAAAGCCTTATTGACTTTCGAAGAGTTCTCTGTCCTTGGGCAGGCGTCTTCCATAACTCGGAAACCTCTGTGGGAATTTATAAAGTCGGTAGAGGATTCTCGATCCACCCCACATGAGCGTCAGCAAGGTGCTCTGCCGGAGACGACGTCGCCAAAGCCAGTCAAAGTGTCTCACGCAAGGCCCATCATTTCCGAGGCACCGAATCCGTCTAAGCAGGCACCGAATCCGT
This sequence comes from Cladonia squamosa, assembly GCA_947623385.2. Lineage (NCBI taxonomy): Eukaryota > Fungi > Ascomycota > Lecanoromycetes > Lecanorales > Cladoniaceae > Cladonia > Cladonia squamosa. Next base: position 250,619 of record OX392381.1, read on the forward strand.
CTAAGCAGACACTATATCAATCAGTTGAAGTATCTTTCGCAGACCGTGAGATCTCCGAATTCAATCAGCCTGAATACACATCGCTAGCACAGGGATTGGAAGGTGACGATGCAAATTATGGACCATATATCAAATATGGTACGTCCTGATTGCTGAGCTTGATATGAGGCCAAAGTCTAAGGCAGACAAACCAGGAAACATCTTTGCAAACGATAATACTATGCAATGGGAGCAACTGGGGGATTCGTCGAGTGTCATGCAAACGCAAGAGCAAATTTATACGTCCGTACCCATTGTATCGCAATCATTCCCGCCTTTGTCGAACATAACAGCAATGACATCGAACTTGGGCTCTTGGATTGCCGCTCCAATGTGGGAGAATGATACTAATTTCGATTATGCACAAGAACTCTCAGTCTGCGCCTCTCATGATGCTTCTACTGATACTATATCCACCCATTCATTAAATGATTACAGGTTCGGGTCGTACTTTGAAAATGGTGTAGGTCTCGATACTTTCCAACAGGATTCGCAATACAATTCTGGTGACGATCTGGCGCTCGCACCCATCATTCAGGGCCCGGGAGACACAGAATCGGATTCTCAAATATCCAACGCCCAGAGCTTTGAACAAATAGTATCGGTGGAGCAGATGCCCTGGTTGCAAGTGCGACGGACATCTGTGATTCCTAGCAGCGACACGCTACCGATGGGACATGAGAAGATAAACCCTGCTGATATAAGGACCACGCATCGAGATCGAAACAAGCGCCGCACTCGACAGATGGGCAAAGGCCCTCCCTCCGGTGTCCAGAAGCAAACCAAAAGAAGAGCAAGAGCGCCGCCGCAGCAATACGCTTGCTGGAAATGTGCTTTCAATCACAAAAAGGTAACCATCGTCCGTATTGATAGAAACTAGCTAATGAGATCCTAGTGTCTTAAAGAGCCAGACTCGGAGCGTTGTAAGCGATGCGCAGGTTTCAAAAGCATTCGTCGCACGTGCTTCTATACAAAAGTGGTCGAGATATACCTGTTTCGCACCCTCACGGACCCAAACGTTCTCAGGCCAAAACTAGGGATTGAGGAGCATATAATCAATAGAATTACGAGAATGGGGAATCCAACAGTCCAGACTATCTATATCACTCAAGGATACGGCACGTTCTTGCCCCTAAAGGTTCACAATTTTGACGCTTCGACCATTAACCTAGAAGAAGTACCAATCAATGAGAGGAAGCTTTACACTGTCCCTTACCAGCTGGTGGACGTCGAGGAGTCGACCAAGACCATGCACCATTTTGTCATTTCTAGCATCAAGCATTACATCAAACATAGATTGAGGGCAAGTGAACACCTCACACAAGCCTTTTTCGATCTCGGCTTGCAGGCGACGAATGACAAGTCAGTAAGTGAAGTCCGACATACTCCGAGGAGTCAATCCATGTTAAAAGTCTCTAGCCACAAGCTACTTTCATTCATAGGGTGCTCTTCCTTTGGACAGCCGCAAGAATGATGGAAGGAGGATGGTATTTCACTAGAGGTGAGACTCTAGGGCTCACCTCCAATGGAGACGAAAAAATTCCACTCATCGAGGCGCCATTGGTCGATTACCAATTTGCTGGAATCATGAGGGATCGAATTCTTATGCGATGTCGAGATAAAGTTCTCAAGGAACTCCAGGATAAGATCTACGAGAACCACAACCAGAATTTGTTCGCTATATTCATAGCAAGCTTTGTACTGCTGAACACTTATGAGCTCCTCTCGAGGCAACAGAGAGACTTTGCATCACTGATTCAGGCTCCTGTATTGAACATCTTACTGGGCGAAGACCTTCTTTGACTAACCACTTTCTAGAGCCGTTACCCTTCGCTTGATTTAGTGCGTGGCATCCATCATGGAGCAAAGGTACTGCTCACGCATTTCCACGACTGTATTCGAGGACTGAAAGCGATCGACAATATCGTGGACTCGTCAGAGGAAGCTGAAAAGGTTGCGCAACGCACTGAGCTCAAAGATTACCAGCTCGAAGCCTTACGTAACCTAATTCCTAAGGTTCGTTGCCAAGGTATCTTGTATCACATAAACTTCACAGCCTTCAATTACAGCTAACCTTTTGTAAGTCCCAAGGTTCATCGAGCTTGTGAGGACGGAGGATTATGAAGTGGATCACTGGTTCACTGGTCAGCTCTTCATACGGGATTGGACGGCACCAGCCACAATGATAGTATAGCATCTAACACGAAGCACTCTCTGCAAAAGCTGAGCAAGGAATGCGGCCGGAAGGCTGGCAGCCATGGGTGAGAATTTTTGTAAGCATTTAGCTATGTGGTGTTTAAGCATCTTGTGAATTTGCTTGGATATTTGGGTTGCAATACTTTAGAGAGAGCTTGGATCTTGTATCACATGTTTGTTTGATCCCTCTTGGCTTATGATGTCAAATCTATCAGCAATTTCATCCATATAGCACTAAATGAGAGACATACATATTTATAGGACAAACATGGCCTAGTCCCAGCAGGCTGAAAGTCGGGCTGCTAAGCCAGGTAGGCTGTGGTGACGGTAAACTTGTAGATAAGGACTGTGATCAGTAGACGCACAGCCCATGTCCTCGCAGCTGCGCCACTTTCGTAATTCCTAGCGTTAGAGCCTGATTAACGGTCAATCAGCCTTGCCAATCACAAAGTTCCGATAAGAATCCAAAGCTCCCTGGCGGCCTAACCCTCGACCTATCTCCGCATTACACCTTACGGCAAAGGGCTCCAGCCGCAATCCCGCGGCGGAAGCCGAAGATCTAATGCAGTAACAGATTTATGAGTCACCAAATCTTAATCGGTTATCTGTTCTTTAAGGAATGATCGTAGGCTGCGGCAAGAATTTATGTATGCTGCATAACGCTCTTTGGGCACATTCTGTATCACATGCTTTCAAGGGAATGTGGTGCAGCATCCGTTTCGAGCTAAAATTTCTCAATGCCTCGCAGCCAGTGGATAAATCAGACTAAAATCTTACGCAGAGATAGAGAAGCGAAAGAAAGCTTGTAACAGCACAGGCCCGCACCATCACTTTAGACCTGCGGCATTCTCGATAACAATATCCGAAAGCGACTTTCCAAAACTGCTCCGCTGCTACTAATCCCTTGTCGAGCGCCTTGACCCCCTACTCATGGAGGACGCGGCATGGCGACCGCCATGTTGGAAACCGAGACCCATGTTTCCTAATAGATCAATCGAATTGGTACTGGTTGCAAGACGAATGAGGATGGTTTCTTACCGTTCAGATCCATCATGGCCGTGTATGATGGAGAGTTTGCTTGATCAGAAGTGCCACCTGAATTGGTGCCGAGGTTGGCATTGCCGTGGCCGTGGCCGTGGCCGTTAACATTGCCGTTGCCGTTGGCAGGGTTGTTCGTATTCGAGCTTGGGGTCGAGCTGTGCTGGTTCTCTTTCGGGGTCGACATGGTGATTTTGATCTTTATTGTAGCAGAAGAGAGGAAAAGGGACGAAAGGAATTTAAGATTGTAGTAATGATTATGTTGGGGAAGTCTTGGAGCAAAGGAGGTCGAAATTGATAAACTGCAAGCCGAGAAGGATCTTCAACCTTGATCGAGATGTAGAGCTCGGGATGCGTGATATGGCAGAAACTTGGAGGAGGGGCAGCACAGTTATATAACGCAAAGTCGGACTCAATTTCACACACGGAGTAACGTGAGCTTGACAAGACGTGTGCCCGGCTACAATGGTATTGGTTACCACAAAGCCAACAAAGCGTTGCCACACACATACAGTGTCCGTGAGAAAAGCCCGCAAACTTAAGTTCGAAAGGCCTGACCCAAGGACTAGCATGATAACGATCCAAAGGAATTGGAGAGTTGGGCGGGAAACAATTAGTTGAGCCCTAAGCCCCCGTTCGACCTGCTGCGAACCTCTACTCCGACATTCCCAGTAGCGGCAGTTATCAGCCGGTTGGAAAGTCTCGAGTAACACGTGTAAAACGTATATTTACCGCTTGCAATCAGTGGATGCAGATACGAAAGCATTACTGCACTACCGAAGAGCGTGTGCAAATTTTGAGCTCAAATGGAGACGTCAGAAGCGGCTAAGCTCTGGGGACAGGTTCAATCTTTAAAGCCTCGACTATGATCGTTATCCTTATACTTCGTTCATGTTTTAGAACGCTAAGAATGAGGTTGTGAAATGGCCATTGCCCGAAAGGGTACATCTTGAAAAAGAAGAGCTGGGCCGCTTGTGGCAAAGCATTTCGAAGGCGGCTCTCGATGGAGATTACTATGACTTGGCCGGAGTAACACCAGCCGGTAGGGTGAACAAGGAACTGAGTTTACCGCTATAATGTACTTTGTATCTCGTTACAACCGCCCCGATCTTTTAATCCACCGGGCGGCGAGAGCACCTTAAAGTGGCTTTGAATAAGGTACGCAACCTTCAATCTAGTCAAGGCACGCAGATGCTGTGAAGTCATACTCGAGGTCGTGTTATCGCAAAGGAATGCCATTTGCCACCCTAATCCCAAAAATACATCTCCTAGCCGCTGTTCGTTCTCAGGGGGCTTGGCAATCTCGATGTTTGAGTAAGCGATTTGAGACTCCAGTCCCTAGCTGAGCCTATCCTAAGCAGTCGCTCTGTGATCCATGCGTCGTGACGTCCAATAAAGAAATTTAAATTAAGCCCGGGTATTTTAACCGTCTAACGGGTTCATTTGCCTTGTTTGCCTGCTTTAACCGTGTCCGCCTGGTGGCCGCAGTCATTCAGCCACAGCCGAGAAGGTTGGATGGGCATGTAATCAAGTCAAAGCCAGGTACACCTCGTGGTCAGCTTGAAGCTGCGAAACTAAAGTATGTGCATGCCGGATCATGTAATTGAAATGGTGTATGCCCTAGTAGGCGACATTGGCGCAGCCACTCACGAGGTTCTGGAAAGTTGTTGGGTGGCATGGTTTTGCCACATCCTTTACCAGCCTGGTAGACATCCGCGCGGGTAGTAAAATGACCAGGTAAGGTACCCACACCTGTTCTTAGCAAGGTGTAATTGATCAAAGGCATAATCAGATGCCGATCTTCAATAACGATTTCTGCGAGCGAGGTCAGTGAAGAGACACGATATCCTCGGTCATCAGAAGGTGGGTACCGTGTTATAAGATACCTTTTTGAGCTGAACGCTAAGTCAAGGAACGACAGTTGAGCATCAGCAAGGTGCTCCGTAGGAGACACCGTCGCTTAATCCGCTCGAGGTATCTCACATAGATTACGGCATTCCTGGGGTATCAAATTTTGTAGAAGCAAACAGCATCCTAATCTATTGAAGTACCTTTCATAGATCAGGACATCCCTGGTGCATCGAATCAGCCCGAGTACATGTCACTGGCACAGGGTTGATTCCAGGAATATTTCTCGGGGTGGTTTTGGGAGGGGTTTCAGGGCCAGTTTCAGAGTCGGTTCCGGGCGTGATCCTTGGAGTCGTTCCGTGATCATTCTGGGGGCAATTAAAGCGGATTGGCGGTCTGTAGTCAGCATCTTAAAAAGCTGATCCGTTACCGCATTTTGTATCAACTCAAGCTCTTACCTGCAACAAAGGAGCTCTTATATTTAAGATGATTTATACATTGTTTTAGGATAGCGCCATTTATTGACCGTTTCTGGAAGCCATGTTAGTAAAGAGTGACGCACTCGTTGGTTAACAGAGGGTGGCTACCTTACTATCTGATACCACTTTGAGCTGGATTCCTCATCCAAAAGCCGCTCTGTAGTTTACGAGCGGCTGGATTCATTTTGATTGAAGCCCACGGCGACCGAACCGGCCGAAGCCAGCGCTCCGCTCACCTGGCTCTCCACACAAACCTCACCAGCCTTGGTTATTATTGGCACCAACTTACCGCAGCCCATGTGATAGTACTACCGTAATCTCACATCCAACTTCTCAGCCTCATCCAACCTTCCCTGCCCAATGTAGATCGCCGAAAGCTGCCCCAACGCACTCCTCGTCCACGCATGCTCTTTACCCATAACTCTCTCCATCTCCTCAATAACCACCACAAACTCCCTCTCCGCTTCCTCCAACCTCCCCAAATTCTTATACGTGCGCGCAAGCTCCGATCTCGCCGCCAGTGTATCCGGATGTTTGGGTCCCAGCGTTTGTGTTTGCATTTCAATGAGTTCGTCAAGAATAGATTGGCCTTTGACCCATTTACCTTGACGATTACACGCGCGTGCAAGATTCATCATTGTCATTGAAGCGCCGATGTGGCGTTTCCCTAATGTTCGGATTACGACTTCCCATATACTATTTAGGAGCTCTTCGGCTTCTTCTGGGTGGCCTTGATCCACATATATTTTGGAAAGGTCGTTTATCGCCCACAACGTGTAAGCATGTTCTTGCCCGAGAACTCGCTTCCTTGCGGATACAACGGATTGTAATAACGTTTCCGCATCATCGAGGTTCCGAAGGGCGTGATAAGTCATTCCCAGGTTCGCCATAGCCATCAGTGTGTCTGGATGGCTAGGGCCAAGCATCTTCTTTCTAGCTTCTAGGACTTTCAGTTGGTAGCTCTTTGCATCGTTGAGGAGACCAAGATGCATGTAGGTCCTGCCGAGGTTTTCCATTGCCGTCAGTGTATCAGGATGCACATCGCCTAGTATTCGCGCCAGTCCTTCTACTGCTTGTTCACCCAGTTTTCTGGCTTCGTACCTCTCACCGCAAAGCCAATAGGTGCCTGCAAGATTATCCATTGCCTTCAGAGTTTTGGGATCCTGCGTACCCAGGACCTTGACACTGGTCTCTACAGCCTGACGTTGCAAGCTCACAGCTTTTTTGATCTGGCTAAGGTTCCAATAGCTCCATGCAAGTGCGCTCATCGCCTGGAGTGTTTCAGGGTGCTTTTCGCCTAAGGTCCTTTGTTGGAGAGCTAAAACACCTTCTTGTAACTCTGTAGCCTTGATCCACTGACCGCATTCGGAGTATATCGCCGCGAACTTGATCGTCTTATGGATACAAGCAATTTCATCTTTGGCTTCAAAGGTACCTTGCGAGCGTTTGTACTGCAAGCAAGCGTCGATATGAGGTAGAAGCGACCGACGGTATGGTTGGCTGGATGGTTCTAACTCTGACGTTATGGAGTTTCCAAGGGTCGTAAAGGCAATTTCTGACCAGATCCTCTGATCATGCTTGCTCAGGCGCTCCCTTGCCCAGAAGTGGACCATAGGATGCATTGAATAGCTTCCACTTTCATCGTCTATCGAAATCAGAGAGAATTTTGCTAACATGGCCACAGCGCGGCGATAGCGATACAAATCCCACTTAAGCCCCTTGTGTAGTAGGATATTTGGCAGACGCAGCTCTGAGTTACTGATGGTTCCAGGGAATAATAATGTACGAAGGCGTGCAAAGATTCTAAAGCGCAGGAGTATCTCCAGGATCCTGGCAACAATTGTTTTGGGCGCTGGAACTTCGCCTTCTCTCTGCGAGATGTTCCATGCTCTTTCCATTATGTTGGCTGGTACTTGCTCAAAATGTAGGAAAGCCAGTATCTGAAGAATTTGAATTGAATCCACCGCCCTCTCTGATCCCAAACTTTCTATTGTCTGCACGGAAACCTCCCAGGTAGTATATATGGTGTAATGATAATCGGATCCCTGGGGAAGTTGATCGTTCATGAGTTGCTTTTTGTGTGTTGCGAAGATATCGAGGTACTCTTCTAGAGAGCAAATTCCCTCTCTTATCGCCGCCCCAGCTTGGATGATTGCCAATGCGAGGTATCCGAGAGTCTTGACAATCGGCCTCGCGACATCTCTTACGTCTTTGTGGTCTATTCGGCTGTGTCGAGCTGCTTTCAGCAAAAGTGTAATAGCATCATCCTCGTCCATGTCACGAAATTCGTAAGAGCCAACCGTTGCGTGGATCTTACAGTCAGAATTTCGACTGGTCACCAGAATATGGCCTCTTTCGCCTGCCGGAAAGAACCTTGAGTAATCGATCAATGGGTCATCCGCATTATCAATGACCAAGAGCCATGGCATCTCAAGACCTGTCAGCCAGTACATACCAGCATCACATGTCTCGCCTAACCCTCCTAGACGGCCAATCTGTGACAACGCTCTTTCAGCGTTCGCAACACTACTTGCGTCTACCCAAAATATGGCCCAAAAGCTACAGATTATAATTTCAGCGTATCTCCGCGAAGGTACTTTTTCTGGTGAGATCTTACCTGTCACGATAATCTTGGACAAATTTTAAGCAGAATTGAGTCTTTCCAGACCCTCCCAAGCCGTACAGTACGAACCGTCTCTGTTGGGGTGGCGTATCACTACTGCTCCATTGCATGATACTGTCCCGAAGCATCTTGGTGACGTCCTTCCTACCGGTAAAGATATCACTGGCTTGGTGTGGTACATGGAAATACTGGTTCTTTCGTCTTCGGCCTTTCGTTCCCTGGCTGAGCTTTGGGCTGGGGTAAATATATGGGTTGTTGTCGTTGTGTGCGTCGAACCCAATCAATTCTTCTGCCTCCATCGAACGCTGAGTTGCTGAATATCTTCTGGAATTGATCCATCGCCGTTCAATTGTCCCCTTGGCTTGCCGCGAATATCTCAATAAAGCAGCCAGTACCGTCTGGAAATCTGTGGACCGGCGATCGGAGAATTTACACATCTGTGAATGGGTAGCGTTAAGAGCAGACCGTTCGGTGTTGTCCCAAATTGGGGCGGCTGAGTCTTCTCGGACCACATAACCCTTGGTAGAACCAAAGTCTGTCTCAATGCCTTCCCAGAAGAAATATATGTGAAACTGCTTTACTAAAGGCGCAAATGCATCCGTAATGTTTTGTAAAGTCTCCGAATTTTTTGCCAGAGCTCTCAAAAGATTACTTGGAGCAGTTGGTCCTGCCCCCGGACCACGAGCTAAGACTTGCCAGGCAGTGGTTTCAATTCCATTGTGAGGAGTGCCCATGAAAAGGATTGCATAGGTAGAGATATAGATAGAATACAGGTGCTCGATTTTGTTCGACATCCGGGTGGCAGAGTATGCAAGCGCCCTTTTGAGCAAGACACCCCCAAGGCCATGGCAGATGAATATAATCGGTCTCTCTCCGGCATTGCTCAAAGCACGGTCTGCTTCAAGCTCAGCCACTAGAGTTTGTGCATGTTGCAGTATCCTATTCGACGCATCGTCCCCGAAGAAAGCAGAGGCATTGGCCTCGTAACCGAAAGCGAGGACGCGACAAGGCAGATCAGAGAAAGGAAGTAGATCTCTGAGCCAGAGAATCCCAGTTCGCTGGTCGGTCCAGGTATCCAATTGGTCTTCCTCTAGGCCATGGATGGCAACAATACTGCGGCTGTGTCAGATTGAAACGAGATAATACAGCCATTCACTCAAGCAACACAGCCAGACCTCTAGGATAGACATTGCATTAGAAGAGATAAGAGAGAGAGTCACAAGGATGCCATGAAGAGCCAAGCACGGAAATCGTTCGAGAAAACTACCAGTCTCACCAGTCGTATGAATGAATGGATATACTCACTCAATGACGGAATCAACTTCTTCGCCACCAGACTCTGGCGTGTGCAAGATCTTGAGGCCCCATGAGGTCATCATCAGCCTTGTGGCTTATGTAGATCAAAAGGAGGATGGAAGTGCAACGCAGCGGAAAACGTTGGTTCGATGAAAGTCATGGGCAACAAAGGTTTGAGAACGAGAGGCACAATTGGTGACTTCGATTCTCAAGCCTGCTCAAGTCATCGGGGCAATTCGCAAATCGCTATGTTTTCCGCAGGGTGCAGGTCCTTTTGCGGAAGGCATCTCGGGCTCCTACTTTGGCGCGAAGGAACGAGCAGGGTATCTAGGAGAGAGGGGCGAAGATTGACTGAGCGCAGCTCATGAAGCAGGACTATAATCGATGATTGGTTGGTAGCCCCACTGGACTGAGTAGCGAATGCACGTCTACACGTTTTAGAAGGTACCAAAGATAGCCAATCAACTTTCGTCGGGAGCGCATCCGCGGTTCCTAGCGTTGGCATCATCTGGACAATGGCAGCCACCAGCGCCAACTGTCTATGGTATGGCAGCTCGATAAACGGAACTGTATCAATGATGTTGATAATCAAAAGGCGTGATGATGGATGCAATTGGTAACACGGCCCCACGAGAGCGTCCTGAGCACCAGATGTTCGGAGGATCGGAGGAGACGAGGAGCCCCTGTCGAGGCCATCGAGCCTAGAGGCCATCCGTGGCTACCCCATTTCCCGCACATCCTTAGGGGCTAAACCCATGCAGCAGGATTTCTAGACCGGCGCATCACATTCGGCGTTTAATATCATTCGTCCCAAGTCGCACATTATAAAGCGGGTACGCGCTCCCAAGGGGCAGGGTAGACTCGAAAATATCTCTTTTATAGTCTGTCCCTCTGCTTGTGAAGGGCATTCAATGTCTTGGTTGAAGATGCCCGACAAGTTGCTCAGGGTCATTGCGTATGCTTCTCCGCATGTGTTTGTACTTCAGATTGTTATCGCTGTCTTTGTAACCTGGTATATATATCGCAGCTGTTATAGATATCTTATTTATAAGGTAAGCATTGCATTTTCTTGCATCTGTTTGCAGTTTTCGAGCATCATATGCCCGCAGCTTACTATGAGAATCTGGAATGGTGTGAGAGAAGAGAGCAGGGCCAATTCCTGAAAATGTCTATCCTGGCAATACCCGTGCCTACCTAAGGTCTTTGCAACTTATTTCGATGATGAATCGGTCGAAGAGCTTCAACTAGTAAGCTGGGCCTGCCTTAGGACTATTGTTAATATCGTTTAGGCAGATGTAGCCTTTGGTCAGAGCCATGGATGTCGTCCTGCTCCCAGACTCCAAAATTGGTGGCCATGGGGCATTGACCGCTTACTACAAATATTCGAAGCCGATAGGAATAGCCGGTTGATGGAGTTGTTCTTGTTCCACTTTGAAGATGTCGGCAACACATTAGAGCAGAAGTTCCTTGGGACGCCAGCATTCGGTACAATTGACCCGAAAAATCTGGAGGCCATGTTCTCGTCTCGGTTCGAAGGTGCGTGCAATGAAAACCAGCAAGGGGGCTTTTACTGATAACCCGCAGATTTCGGCTACGGATTGCGTCGTCAAATCTTTTACCCGTTGCTGGGAGATGGCATTTTTACGCAGGACGGCAGAGCATGGAAACATTCGAGAGAGATGCTACGGCCACAATTCGCCCGACAGCAGTACCAGGATCTTGATATATTCCGTGAACACGTTGATGATCTGATCGCGAGCATGTCAATAAGTAAGCGGCATGTCGATTTACAGCCTTTGTTCTTCCGCTTTACGTTAGATACCACTTCGGTCTTCCTCTTTGGAGAGTCGACATACAGTCTCAGAGCGAATCAGTCTGCGGAAGACATCAAGTTTGCGAGGGAATTTGACATTGCGCAGGACTATGTGGTCCAACGCTATCGTTATCTGGATCTATACTGGCTGATAGGTGGTCGACGCTTCCGAGACGCTTGTGCATCAGTCCATACCTTCATCGAGAATATCATAGACCGCCGCCAAGCCAGTCGCGACAAGAACCCGGACAGTCAAGGACGTTATGTGTTTATTGATGCCATTGCTGAAGACTCGCGGGATCGAAAAGCATTGGGGGACCAGCTAGTCAACATCCTGCTCGCTGGTAGAGATACAACGGCGTGTCTCTTGTCGTGGATATTCTATCTTTTGCCACGCCACCCTGAAGTAATGGCACGACTGCGTGATGAGATCCGATCCGTTGCCGGCGACAACGAGGACATTAAGCGGGAAGACATCAAGAAGATGACATATCTGGCCAACGTCCTCAAAGAGACCCTTCGCTTGTATCCGTCCGTCCCCGTCAACACTCGGACTGTACATCGCACCACTGTACTACCTACAGGTGGGGGTCCTCACGGCTCCTCACCTGTTCTCGTACGCCAAGGTGACAATGTAGCTTATTGCGTGTACGCGATGCACCGTCGCAAGGACCTCTTCGGAGAAGATGCGGCAGAATTCCGTCCCAATCGCTGGGAGGAAGACCTGCCGTTATATCATGATGAAGTAAATGCGAAATGGGGTTATCTCCCATTCAATGGGGGCCCACGGGTCTGTCTCGGCCATAAGTTGTCCCTGAAAAATCTGGTCACTGCTGCAGTTGTCACATTATTACCTGTACCGATGGCTAAATCATGCTTTTCGATACGGCAGAAGACTTCGGTCTCACAGAAACATCCTACGCTGTCGTTCGAATCCTTCAGACATTCCCAGTTATCAGAGCTGGCCAATTCAATAGACCTCAGTCCCAGGAGTGGGTAGGTTATTCATCCCATCACAAACAGGGAGTCCGAAAAATAGCAAAAGAACGCCAAAAAATGACTTTAGTCATGTCAGCAAAAGATGGGTGTCCTGTGGAGCTTGAATAGAGTCTAGGTCGTCTTGTATGGATCAGGCAGCGAGATATTAAAGAATGGAGTATAAGTCATGCATATAGAGTGGACACGTGCGAATACGCTTCTCCAAAACCTGCCACAGTGTTGGTCTGGAGGTTAAATATTGATAGAAAGACTTAGGCGCATAAACAGCGCTTGGGAGGAGCTGTTGTCTACCTCATATATGTGCCAAATAACTTATGCTACGGTCTTTCAACACGCATGTCTATACTTGGGGTTGCAGCTTGCATACCCAAGGTGCAACGTGCTTATACTCTATTCTCTTGCACATAGCTAGCAGTGGACCGCTTTCAGCCGTCAAAGGACATCTACAGGGGACTGGAAACACACTTTTTAAGCCCAGTAACCTCTGAATTCAAACAACTAAAGGCATTCTTACATGGCTCCCCACTTATGAGGGCCCCATCAATTCAGAAGCCTCTATAGACCTCTGCGCTTTCAGCATTTCCTTTGCCTGGGACCAGCGCGCCGCAACAAGAGAAGGAGCTTCCCGCGCATACCTTATTAAGGCCGCTGCAACCATTCTGTATCCTGGGGCGGTACTATTATCAAATTTGCACATTCCACTATGATTAGCGCCGATCCCAGAGCGTTCTGTGTTGTCAAGGATCGGCGCTGCTGAGCTTTCTTCAACAATCTTTAGATTGTCAGCCAAGTCTGCCAGAAGAACGAACAGTTGGGCAGCATACATAGGCTTTGGTATGAGGTAGATCAGTCTTTTCTTGCTCCCAGAAGAAGTATATGTGGAACCTTTTCATGAGAGGTGCGAACTGATCTGTGACATTCTGCAGGGTTTCGGAACCCTCTTTGAGTGCTTTCAATAGTTGATCGTCTGTGTCTACCACTTTCTTGGGCACAACTGCGTTAAACAGGCGTTGAACTGTGCTAGCCATTCCAGCGACGTTGCTCCCACTGTGCGGTGTACCAAGAAATAGTACTCCGTAGGTAGAGATAAAGATGGAATGTAGATGCTCTACGTTTTTCGAAGTCCTGCTCGCGGAGTAGGCTAGCGCCTTAAACTCGAATCAGCACAGGCAATGGTATAGGGACTATCTGGGTACCCTTTTGACAATGATTCCTCCAAGCGAATGGCACACGAAAAGAATAGGTCGTTCTGTAGCACCTTCCAACTATCGAAGACATTTTCAGTAAAGAAGATTACGTGATCTGGTCCTTGTAGTCAAAAGCGATGTGTCTAGACTCATTGCAAATAGAGAAGAGCGTGAAGTCAAAGCGAGACACACCTCACGGTCGGTTTGAAGCTGCGCAACTAAAGTATGCGCATGCTGCATAATACGATCGGACGATGTATGTCCTGAGAACGCATGTACGTCCGCGTTGTATCCCCAAGTCAGGATCCTGGCATTCGGGATGGCCTTTGGGAGCATCTCGGCGTCGCGAAGCCATAGAGCTTTCGACTGATCTGAAGTCCACGTCTGGAGACCGTTCCCATACAAGCCATGGACGGCAACAATGCTAGAAAGGTCGTCAACAGTAAGAACGTAAAATTGAGTTTTCCACTCACTCCACCTGGGGATTGCTACCAACGTGAAGTTGGATGATTCCGTACTTTTGCTCCTATTAAGCTTAGTTTGGCCGAAGATAAGGTCGTCCAGGAACCATACCGTCATATTCTCTTGGGCAACAGAAGGTCAGACACTTAGAGATTGCACAGTGGGAAAAGGTCGCGTATTTGTGTAAGGACAGAAGCTAGATTGTGCTGGCTAGAAAGCCAGAACTTTGAAAGACGAAGATGGGAAGCCTCCATAGCCTCACAAGGGCAATGCTTGGGTGACTGGGCGCAGAACCATGCATGAAAAGGCCCTAGATACGGCCCCGTGCTGTCTCGAACAACGACGTCCAATCATAACCAGTTCATGGCGCATTTGTTCAAACCCATATCTGACCATATAGTAGTCTTCATGGTTTCAACTTCCAAATCGTGTTGCAAAGAAGCAATGACTATCCAGACTCCTAGAGATCTCCATGGAAGCTGCTCTATCTGGCTCAATAAGTGCCGTTCTATTTGCTTTTATTGATGACTGAAGCTGCTTCTGCTTGTGAACCAAACTTCCTGGAGCGTCCTCTAGTGTTATGACTGTGTCAGCATTGAATAATTATCATCCACAGTTTGTTGACGCGGAGAAGTGCACAGCCACAAGCACAACGGAAGTGGCGAGTGACTCGCAAGAAATGAAACCTGAAATAGAAGTACTACCCACCCAAGCGCTCTTGGCACGCTTGATTTGGACGCCTTCCAGGTACCTTATAACACCTTGGGCATGCAGTGTCTTGTAGCATATTCTCTTTCGTCCCAGCATCTCTTCCTTCTCCCCAATACTCACCCGCCATAAATTACAGCACTGGCAACCAAGCTTTCCTAGCAAGTTCCCCAAGAAGCTACCCCACCATAACCCCACCACCGCCTCCGATATCATGTCTGCCGGACACAATGAGCCAAGACTACTCTACAGTGTTGGCAACATCTGTGCATACCACATACAGGATGGCCAGGAGACCCCTCTTAGCCAGTCTGGACCGCAAACTTTGTCCCTGCTGATGGTCCCTACGTCCTCTCCCTTTGCCGATTTATCATCTGCCAATCCATCAAGTGCGGCCCCAGAAGAAGACTTCTATCTACACCTACACCTTCCCCCTGAACTCGATCTCTCTCTACCTGCTACAACTCAGATCTACCATCTGCCTCCGCGAAGCTACCTGATTCCACGATGGGACCTGGGACCAGACAGTGGTGCATTCACCCGCATTGAATTTCCGAAGATTGGGTCTGGACCCGACAGGGTCACACAAGAGGATGTTGATACCTTTGAGACAATACTCGCACAATGTACAGCTTTCTTAGAGCGTGCTAGCTTTCAAGCGGGCAGCGACAAGAAATACAACCCTGCCGAATTCGCTCCTGGTGAAGCCTATGTTGGAGCAGGTCCTGAACATGAGCACGGCCATATCGTTCTAGTGGACGAGGAGGACGGTTCTGTTGTGGGGGAGCTTGGGGACGGGTTCAATGTTATTGAAGGCAAGGATGTACATCCCGGTTCAAAGAGTAATAAGCCAGCTTAGGCTACGCATTTTCAATTGAAGCAATGCTGACTTTCGTAGCACCCGTTGAGATCAGTCTTCCCCAAGAAGGAGAAAGCAACCGAATTACCGTCACCAATGCGTCTGAAGAGTATCTCAAGATGGCGCGCCATCCTGCTTACAAAGACTCAGCTCTCGTTCAGAATGCTGCGATGGCCTCTCGACTCATTGTGACAGGATCCGGATGGCTGGCAAACCAAATGACCGCCGGAGCGGAAAATTTCACTAAGAAGACAGAGCCAAACCCTAAACCACTAAAATTTACACCAACCACCCAAGCAAGAGTAAGAAAATTGAACAGTGTCACGGCTAGTGCTGTAGGATTGTCAGCGAAGACGGTTGGTCAAGTCACCAAGCATGCTCAAACCCTTGGTGCAACTTTGGCGCGCCGTGGCGAGCAGCAAAAGAAGTCGAAAAAGGTGGACCGGGAGGGTTACAAGCCAGGCCTCCTTAATAAATCCATGATGGCCTTCTCAACAATTGCTGACGGAGTCGATTATGCTTCACGCAATCTTTTAGCCTCAGGATCGAGTGCAGCCACTCAGGTCGTTGGCCACCGGTACGGTGAAGATGCTAGAAACGTCATTGGAGGCATTGCTGGCGGTGTGAAGAATGTCGGTCTCGTCTATGTGGATGCAGCGGGCGTGTCACGGCGGGCAGTTCTCAAGTACGTCAACACGGACTGCACTCTCTCACAGTCCACAGCTGATTAAGTAATTAGGTCCGTCGCAAAAGGAATGGTCGTGGGCAAAGCGCCGGGTGGAGGGGATTTGGTAGTGGGTGGAGGCGACGGTGGTGCTGTCCCTCCGGAAGCGATGCCTGCTGACAAGCCTGGAATGGTGGGAAACCAGAACCTAGGATCTGGTCAAGCCGGGTCTGGTGCGCAAGTTGGGTTTGGCAACGCTGCTCCCCCACCTAAGTCCAGTGGACTCGGCGAGCCTTTAGGTTCTTGAATACAATGCCGGTGTCCGTCTGGTAAGTGAAGTAGAACTCGGGCTTGTAGGCTTGTCACACCTAGCTTCACCTCAGCGTCGGCAATACTGCATGACGCATGTCTCATGTCCGCAGCACTGTAGCGATCTTGGCGGAGAATTTTGAGCAGCTTTCCGAGGGATACGAACGTTCGTATCGATAGCTATGTACCTTACCTTAGATATGGGCTGATTGGGCTCAAACGATGTGGCAGAATTTGAAACCATTATAGCCCTGCGTGGGGCCTTTACACGAAAAGCATTCCCCCACTAACCTCATAAATCATAAACCTGAAACACATCTTGTCGTGCAGAGTCTGGACTTATTAAGGCGCTCTTATCTATACATAGGTACTTTATTGCGTAGCTTAATCGCTCAGTTCTGCGCGCGCTTGACGCGAAGCCAATCAATCTAGTTGCCCCATGGAAACCAGTGACGACTGGAGAGATAGTGTAAGGCGGCTACCTTTACATTCTGCATGTCAGACCGATAAGTTAGTCTGATACAATGAAGTGAAGTGAAGTGAAGCGGCCAGAATGCATGCATAGAGTCTTTTGCGTGCATTACAATAGATAGAGTAGTCGAGGGGGCTGGTGTTTCTTTTTGCTTCATACCTGACCTCTTACCTGGCCTCTTATTTTGGGTACCCTAAGAATAATTTTGGGAAGGGAATCCTGATCCTGCAGTGGCTTGTGCTCGCCTAACACATTCAACCGCGGCCCCCATTTTAATCATGAATGCCCTTAATCAAGCCCTAAGTCCCTCCCTAGGCCTACTTCTAACCTTAGTAGTCCCTTAGAGCGACGGTTTCGCGCCTTCCCTAACTTGTCACCCCTGCTCTAAAGGAAATTGCCCCATGATCGGCAGACAACTCACTCCAGTCACCTTGCAACAGTCGCAACGTCCACTCCACCACCTCCCACCATATCCTCCCGCCCTCCACCCTACCATCACCACCAGGCCAGGCCGCCGAGCGGCTTCTCGAGGCCTTTGAACGGCGCCAATTCCTTCTAATGATAGCTGTATAGCATCATTGCCGACCGTCGTTCCCACGCTCCTTCAACTTGCGTTTCCTTGTTTTTTTCCGCTATCTGCTTCTAATCGGTGTGTTATATTCATTCGTACACAGCCTTCACAAGCTCAGACGTCGTACCTCTTACACAATTCTTTCCTGAAACTCGGAACGCCGAAGACCCGCGCTCCTTGACCTACCCAGTCCAAAACCGCGACCCTCAAGCGATATCTTCTTCGAGTCGCACTGCATGGAAACAAAAGGCTAGCAGGCGATCCATACCACTTTGACAATACATCCCTGGACAATAATCCTCTGAAGAGGTTCTTCGACCTTCAAAATTTCACAACAGTAAACATTGCTCTTGGTGGTTATCTTAAACATCCTGAGGGGCTCAAAGCTTGATAACAGCAAGTGGGCGAAGCTTGCGGATACTCGGAATACCTCATCTCTACGGTTTTCCGTGCCCGATCATCCAAGGGTTTTACGCCTGCCATAGCTTTGTTATCATTTGACCGGCAACGCCGTGTTGAAGAGTTCGTCAACTCCGAGATTTACGTCCACGTATTTGTATGTTACATGCACCGCGGGATTAAGCTTCGTGAGGTCATTTCCTGGATTTGACTTCGCGGCGCACGAGTGATTGGAGTTGACTTGGGACAAACACGCCGTTCATGGCGACGATGCAAGTGGCTCCTCAACAAACACAATCACCAGTAGGACAAGGGACATACGCTATAGATTCATCGTCATCACGACTTCAGTTTGCGCAGCAAACAGCACAGACGGATACTCAGAGCCAGAGCTCACATCCAAGAAGCTCCCCTCATTCCTCCTCTAGGCGACCATCAAAACGACCAAGCGGCAATGGCAGCCAAACAATAACCCCTGACATGAACCCTCAATCCCCTTACCAGTCTCCTTCGACATCTAGTACAGCGCGTGGTCAAGATATGGCAAATGTCACTCGTGCATCGCCGGTAGCACCTGCTGCCGCCCCGTCTCCACCACAACAGAATCGAAGAGACCGAACTCCACAAATTTCGCAAGGTGGTCCTCCAATATCACCCCCTCCAAGAACTTCATCCAATCAACGGGGACAAAACGTTAATCTACTGTCTAATACATCCCTTACTGATAGGAGCGTGTCCTCTCGACAGACCACGCAAGCATATGATGATCGGCCTTCCTCATCTCGTACCGCCAATGACTCACGCCAGGGTGATGGCAGGGAACAGGGTGCAAGTGGCGAACAAGCGAGGGGCGATGCGGGGGATGGTTTCAGCAATAGCACTTCTGGCGCAGCAAATGTGGCCCGGTCACGACGCAGAGGGCCGGCATCGCCTGATGTCCCACAACGGGCCATAAGTACTCGGGAACCAGGTCATCAACCGTCACCCGGTGCTGTGCAAAGTAGATCAGCATCGAACGTTGTTTCCGCACCACCACCTTCGAGATCAACAAGAGAGGAAGCTCAGGTCATAAATCGCGTTGTGGTGGACGATCCAGCCATTGATATACGTCGTGAGCAAGAGCGACAATTGGAGTCAGTTCCCGGTTTAGCTGTGGTTAACAAAACACCTGCGGACGATGTTCCAAGGTCGACCCCTCGAACTAGACAGGACTTTTCAGCTAGCTCAAGCAGCGACAGGCGGCGGAAAGAGACAACTTTTGGTGAATATATCTTAGGGCAAACGCTTGGAGAAGGGGAGTTTGGAAAGGTTAAATTGGGGTGGAAACGAGGAGGCGAAGTCCAGGTAGCGATCAAACTCATTCGACGAGAGACCCTGGGTCAGAACCCGAGTCGACTGCCTAAGATCTACCGTGAAGTCTCAATTCTGAGGGGACTTGAACATCCGAACATTGTCAAGTTGCACGAGATGATTGAAACTCAGTCGTACATCGGTATCATCTTGGAGTATGCTTCTGGCGGTGAACTCTTCGACTACATCTTGAAAAATCGCTATTTAAAGGACAATACAGCTAGAAAGCTGTTCGCCCAACTGGTGTCAGGAGTCGGCTACTTGCATAAAAAAGGGATTGTACACAGAGATCTCAAGTTGGAGAATCTTCTACTCGACAGGAACAAAAACATCGTCATCACTGACTTTGGGTTTGCCAACACCTTTGATCCACGGGACGAATTAGACGAGGAGGTTGAACGTAATTTGACTGATCGAAAGTATGTTAAGGAGATGAACCTCGACCGTGTGCAGAATGGGACTCGCAGAGGAGATCTTATGGCAACCAGCTGCGGAAGTCCGTGCTACGCAGCGCCTGAACTCGTAGTTACTGACTCCCTGTACACTGGGAGGAAGGTCGATGTATGGAGTTGTGGTGTAATTTTGGTAAGCGGAAGGACATCCTAATGGGGTCACTTATATTGATTGTGTACCAGTACGCCATGTTAGCCGGTTATCTGCCTTTCGACGATGATCCAGCGAATCCTGAAGGGGATAACATCAACCTACTGTATAAGTACATTACAACTACGCCGCTTACCTTCCCAGAATACGTCACTCCACATGCTCGCGACCTCTTGAGGAGGATACTTGTTCCTGACCCAAGGCAACGAGCAGATCTATTCGAGGTTGCGAGGCACAGCTGGCTGAGTGACTTCGCACATGTCGTGGCACAGGTGACAAGCAGCACCACGACTGTTGGCGATATTGCAAATGCTACTATAACTGCAGGTAAGGCTTTTTCTTCTGAACGATTTTCTTGTTTTGGAACTCAAACAACCTCTAAACTCACCCTAGATCCTCAAGATATTCCCCTACTTGTCCGCAGTGCCTCCGTTAGAGAACCAGCCAAGACTCACCCGTCCAATTTGTCTCCAGGCGGTACCCTGATTCATCAAGGCAAAATCGATCCAGAGCAAGCTGGCGACAAGGCAAAGGCGCCGCGCGACCCTAAGAGAAGGACTGTACAGGTTGAATATGTCGCTCCTCAAAGGCAAACCGTACGAGGCGAACCGCTACCGCCCACTAGCTCACCAGCTACTGACGGAACCCCTCCTATTTTAGATGGTCAATCAAGAAGTCGTACGAGAGTTGGGACTGACGGTCCTCAAGGAGTCCCTTCCCAGTATAGAGCTGGGCCTTCGTCATCGAAGCCTTTGCCGCAGGATCCTTCTATTGCTCAAGGCATGGTGCCAAGTCAAATCTATCAATCTGGCACGAGCCGGGCGCAGCAGCGGCCCAGCAGCTCGCAACGTGATATGGCGCCACCCCCACGACCACCAAAGGATCTCCCACGATCTGTGTCTGACTCTGTCGGCGCTTTTGGTCAGCTGCCTTCCACGTCAATCGCTCGGCCTAGTACCGGTGGTTCAATGACATCTACCGGACCTGGCAGGCTACCGTCGCGGGGCAACTCCTACAGTCAACCTCTTGCTCCAACGGTAGCTACCACGAATGCGCACGGAAGGGTGACGCAGCCTACGCCGGGCAAGCCATATAACATATCCGCACCTATATCACAATCAGAACAATATCTGGAAGATGAGTCAATCGGAAGGCCGAGCACTCAACAATACAATGCCCCGACTTTGGGCTTGCAAAGAAATCAATCCAAAGGGCACAAACGCTCCAATACGTTGGGCAACTTTTTCAGGGTAGGCTCAATTTCTGGAGGTCGCTCACAGCCACAATCACCCGGAGAAAAGAGATATCCTCCTACAAGTATGAAGACGCCAATAGCATCCGACAGTCCGCGGCAGTCTACAGAGTCACGACGTCCATCGTTTGGCTTCTCAAGGAAGAACAGCAATTTGAGGCAAGAGGTTGACCCGACGAGACAGGAAAAGCGAAGGTTTTCACTTCTACCCGCTTCATTCTCATTCAAAAGTTTTGCTAGTACAGGCAGTGGCAAGGATGCGTCGGACTTGAGGCCAGCTTCGGAAAGGACGCAGTCAATTACTCTACAGCAAGCGCCTGCAAGTCGAGGCCAGCAGCGCCCTCAAACTATGGCATACAATAGAGGCCAAGATGGGAACAACACCTTTAGACAGGAGAATATCCCTGCAGGTTTTGATGGGCCACGAGATCGCTTACGAGATCTCCCCGTACAGTCCCGAAAGAACGATATCCCCTCCAGAGGGATGCAACAGAACCAATACAACAGTCCCCAGTATCAATCACAACCGGAATTATACCCGTCTTCAAATCTACCCCTGAAAGGGCAGTCGTATCTTGGCACCCCTACAGAGTCGGAGATATCGCTAGGTCCAAACCGTCGTGACCGGCCCCTGTACCCTCAGGGGTTTAACAGTTACGAAGACGAGCAGCCAAGTAGCACCGCGCAGCCAACCCGTGGTGCACGTGGCCCGGGCGTTCTGCAGAAAAATAATAGGAGATTTGCAGATGCATACGACCAGAACACCGAACCAGGCAGCGGTGTGGGAGGGCCACATGCAGGGAGCTCTGGCGCAGCGAAGAGAGTCATGGACTTTTTCAGGCGGCGAGGGAAAGCAAGGACGGGAGACGAGAGGTCGTGAGCAAAGCACTTCGTTTGGGAGCAGGATGAAAGGATGAAATGTAAACAGTATGGGCTATTCGCTTATTACAGCTCTTTGGCGCTTTTCATACCCCCCTATCCTCATTCAGGATAAATCAGCATGATCGAATCGGTTGGGCTTTATAACACATGTACATGTTCGTTCGGCGCTTTGGAAGGTCACAAGGTTAAAGCAAGGTAAGCAAGCAACTCTAAACAGGCGTGTGTGTGTGTGTGATATTCCCCCCAGGTTGCTTGCGGAGAGAGAGACAATTAGCATATTTAGTTTATTGGCAGATATCTGGGTTAGAGAGGGCATGATTCAAGAGCTTTGCGCGATATGGAATGGAAGGCGTGTTAATCAAGATCGAGAAGTATATGATAGTAGCAGGCAGAGACATGGCATTTTTTCTCCATTTCGTGATGATAGTTATGATGTGGTGAGATGGATGGGACGGGGTACTTCTTAGGTCCATTTTGCCATGTTGAGATGGATGGGCACCTCCTATCCGCGCACTCCAACATATGACCCGTCGGGTAGTCCAAGCTTCTCGAAAGTGGATGTATGATCACTTTGAAATGAAGGGGCTAAGAAACGACTCAAGCTTCATGTTCAGAAAAGGTAGGGATCGGATGAAGTATCAAATGATTAATAATGTGTTTATTGGTGGTGGATGTCTGGGACATACAAATTCCCGCGAGGTTCATCTTTCTCTCATTCAGCACAGAAACCGATCTACATGCAACTACTCCCATGTCGTTGAATAATAATATCATCTATCAGACTGACTTTTCATTCATATTTTTCAACAAGCATTGCATTTTGTGCTGTTACCTCCATCTCTCCATCTCCATCTCCTCCTTAGTCTAAGCTATCCTCCTCTCAAAGCAACACATGCGATACAAAACCAAAACCAAAAGCCCACCTCTCACTCCTTCCTCCTTCAACCCCAATTCAAAACCCAATCGCTCATCCAAGCGCCGCAGGAAGTCATGTTCGCTAACCCGGTTACTATCAATGCTTTACTCGTCTCGTTGTAATTTATCGAACTGCTGGGCACAGAGATCCCGTTTAGGGATACATTGCTCACGCTCTGTTGGACGCCTAGGACGGTGATGTTGGCGAGGGGGTTGGTGTCGTTGTAAGTTCCGCGTGGAGAGGCGTAGAGGGAGGAGGATGTGGCTTGGAACTATGGATATGAAGTTAGGGATTGCTTGAATGGAATTTGGGGAGAGGAGGGAGTGAAGGAAGCTTACTTCTACGTATAGCGTTGCGTTTTGCACCAGACTCTGGCCATCGTCGACGTATAAACTCCCGCTCGCACTTCCCTCGAGACTCAATGCGGCAATAACACCCCAGGGGTTATTCCTCGCGTCTCGTGTCGTCATTGCAGGTTCCTGTGTTGGGATGACATTGCTACCTCTAATGTAGACGGGAATATGACCAAGTGGCGCATCGATAGTCACATTCTGCCCTGCTGTGGCATTGACAGCAGACAGCGTATACCAGTCATAGTAAATCTCGCCTTTGCCAGAGCCAGGGAAGACACCGCTGACGTTGGTGTAGCCCTGATCAAGGACTGGTGTTACTAGGATGGCGGGGCCCAGGAAGAATTGACGATCAGCTGCTGCGAGGGATGGGTCGTTAGGGAATTCCCATGCTAGAGCGCGCATGACAGTTGAACCGGTGGTGTGAGCGAGGTAGAACAGGGTGTACATATAAGGCAGTAGTTGAAATCTTATGTTCATTGCCGTTTTCGAGGCTTCAATGACGGAGGCCCAGACATACGCTTCCTGAGGGTTCGCAGATAGGGTATTGTGGTTCCTGTAGAACGGGAAGAAGGCCGATAATTGCATCCACCGATTACATAATTCCTCATCAGAATTTCCGTTGAACCCACATGTGTCTACTCCAAACATCGGAATGCCGAATAGAGAGAATGACAGCGCTTGTGGTATCGAAAAGAACATGTACGCAAATAAAGAGGTATTATCTCCGCCCCAGTGACCAGCATACTTGCCGCTACCCGAGAATGTCGACCGCCCAATAATGAATGGCCGCACCGTCGGTATCGCTTGCAGGAGAGCATTGTACGTTGCGTTTAATATCTGGTGACCCCACAGATTATGCACATCATATTCTTGTGTTCCATCAGCGTGAGTAGCATTCGGAGACACTGCATGAACGGCCAGATCCCCTTGAACATTGTTGATGACATATGGAGGGTGATTTATATTCCTCGTACCAGGAGTTGGTGTGGTTCTCAGATAGCTGGTCGGAGAAGCAGAGCTAGGCGTGGGATAGGCGGAAGCTTGACTAGCAGAAGCCGAAGAAGCCGCAGCAGCTTCTGTGGCATTCGTCAGATTGAATCCTTCAGGGTAGCTATATATGATATCTCCGGGCTCGCCTCCTAGCAAGAACGGCGGATGAACCGGGTTCATTGTGATGTTGCCACTCCCGCAACTGCCGACACAGAAAGATGATGCCTCAGACATGTCGATCCAGGCTCCATCGAAATCAATGTTGCCGTGCCAGGTAACAAATTCATTAATCCACCATTGTCCTGCACCGCTGCTAAGCCAGTCGGGAAAGACGGTGTAGCCCGGCCACACGTCACCAATATATAAGCTGCCGTCTGGATTGTTCAAGAAAGAGCCTGTGGCGTTGCCGTTATCGAATACGCTATAATTGTCACTGGCGTTGTTTGGATTTGGCACATAAATAGCTGAGTCCACAATGGGAATGTAATGCCGGCCACTAGCGTGTAAAGCTGACAGAAATGTAGCCCCTTCGCTGTAGTTGAATCTGATTGGGTCATTGTCAAAATCCCTATATTGGCTCATATAATCAATGTCGGTCCATATATTCTCAAGCGGAATTCCGAATTTCTCATAGTTGTCGACCACTGACTGCAGGACAGTCCAGTTTTCATAGCCCCATCTGCACTGGTGGAAGCCGAAAGTGAAATATTGCTGCATGACAGGTAGCCCAATGGCGCTCATTTGGTAGGCCGAGGTGACCTCTGATTGAGTCGGGCCAGCGTAGAAGTACAAGTCAATACTGCCTCCCAGTAGACGCCACGTAATGTTAGTAGGTCGCAACAGGATCTCTTGACCATGAGCATTGCGGCTGTAAAGACCATGTGAGTAGGACAAGTAATTTGCTGTGGGGTCAGTTTCGTTAGATGTGACAATTGTGAGGTTACCAGTAGAGGAGTCGATCTCATAGTATCTCGTATCAAGGTAAAAGGGGTGAGTGCCATATATGTTGCTGCATTTGGTAAGTCAGGCCCAGGTAGCAAACGGTCTACTTGATCGGTTATCAACTCACAGATCTATTGGATCGCCAACATCTGCATTATACATAGTCTTAGTGAAGTTGTTACCCAGACGCAAACCATGAATTGTCTCTCCTAGTCCATACAGATTGTAATTCTCCGGTAGAGCACTAGCAAATTCGACGAACTGATCCTCGAAGACAAGCTTAGTACCGAGCGTGGAGAATAGCGTATCGCCAGTAGACTTCCTGAAGACCGTGAAAGAGAATGTAGGATCATTGCTCCAAACGAAGTTCAAATCATTTGTCAGGCTCGTACTATTGGCATCAGCATCGGCCGTAGGTTGGTGAACAATATAATCCGGTATAATGTATTGTGTAGAGTTCGATGAGGTAATTATGGCCGGAGTAACCCTCACCGCTAGGCGATCTGTTGATTGATATTGAACTGTAAGATTCAAGGTTTCAATGTCGTTCCCATAGACATTGCAAGCCGGGCCAGCCAATGTTAAAGTTGCGGTCAAGCCAAGTGCATTCCTTTCCACAATACTGGCCGTGTACCCAGGACACACATCTTGAGCATTAACAGCCTGAGGATCTTCAATGTTGGGGAGCAACGTCGCGCCATAATCAGCAGCCGACGGCACTGTGAATAGTGGCCTGAAGGTAGTTGGTGTCCCATTGATTTCCGCAGTCTCTGGAGTAGGAGTCGCCGAAGTCAAACTTGTTGCTGAGGCGAGCCCATCAGCGTTGCCGCCGGTCTGAGTGGCCGATGGACTCTGTGCCGTAGTAAAACTACCTAGCTGTGAAGTCACGAAGATGCCCAAGGCCAAGATAGTGGGGTTTGAAAAGAACATGATGAACTTAGGAGGGAGATATTTGATCTGGACGATTGCGCGAAGCCAGAGGGACGCTCTGTAGAGCAGAGCGAACACTGGTCTTCTTCTTATAGCGCGGCCAAGACTTCAGAGCGTTGAGGTGTAGGAGAAGACATAGTCCCAAGCTCGCTCAACCACCGTTCATATCCTGGACCTATGTGGGGTCAGGTACACCCCGCTTTAGTGGCCGTTGATAGTGCTATGACGACTTTTTTAATTCACACGTGCCGATTCGTTGTTGAGCGGAGAATAGAGCGGAGTGAGAACCGTAGGTAAAGCCAAAGGACTAAGCACATGGGATCATCCGGGAGATTTTGTTTATCCCGCAGGCTGAATAAGATATAGTGAATATTGGGGAATGGCCAAGAAAAGTAGGCCCGATGAAGTTCATTGCCAGATCAAGAAATTGTATGCGGAGTTGAAGTAGTTGAGCTCGGAAAACGAGTCAATCAAGGAGGCTGTCTTTCCCAACGTCTCGATATCTTATCATCTCTCTGACGAAATCCCTCATCTCATTCCCATGTCTTTGAGCACTTAGGCTTTGGCTCTGGTAGGCGTCAGCCTCCAACGAAGCCAAAGCGAGCGCGTTCAGCGTGAACAAGCATCTTCATCGAGGGTCCGAGGACTAGTGGACAGGGGGACGACCCCGCCTTCCGCCGTGACGGCCCCCAGTAATACAAGCTTCATTGTTTCCGCAGTGCGGGGTGATGGTACGGACGTACATGCGTCATTGGGGAGCTGCGAATAGCATGTCGTCAAAGCTTTCGGTAATAAGGTAAGAGATCGGCGGCGACGAGCTGTAAGGCTGGTTCTCAGATCAATGCCAAGACCTGGTTAGTGCAGTGCATAGGCGAGAAGAGCAGGTAAGCGGGAGTCAGGTAGGGCTCGATGGGTTTGCTACACGGCCTTTATCAAGACTTTGATGCTATCCGAGAGCTAAATTCCAGAACTCCCATGTATCTATAGGTGATTCTACATACCGCTTATCTCGCTTTTTGCTACCTTATTACTATCCATGGAATAAGGTAAGTATTTCTGATAGAGGGGTGTAGATTTTGGAGTCCAGGGATGAGTGCAATGCTGCTCGGATCGAGCGTAGGAGACGCTGTCTGATTTTGTGGCTGCGATGTTATTTTCAAGGATTGTTTATCTCTTCCATAGCGAAAACCATTTTATGAACCTTTGTTCCGTGCTGGGGCCACTGAGCAGGTCCGATGGATGGATACAAGACTAGTCAGGTCTCTAACTGTGACTTAGCAAGTTCTGTTACCGTGGGATACTTCTCGTTGGCTGGAGCTGGCGACTTTGAAAAGCTTTATCGGTACATTAGAAATGGCAGTTCTGGTCGTCGTCTGAGGTTCATTCCAAACTCACTGGTATGGATGGCTGCTAGACGCGAAGAGCTTCTCCAATGTCCGAGAGAAATCAGGGATTTATAGAATGATATATATAGGTGTAAAGGGGGACAATGATAAGTAATTAGATATAGTGTAGTGAATATCGTATCAATACAATTCAAATACATCTGACTCAATGAGCGCTCTGAAGGGGGTATCCAAAATCTTTAACGCTGAACGCATAAAACACAGCCACCTGTTTCGTAAACGCAAATGCAAATGCAAATGCAAAGGAAAAAGGAATTCGCACGCCCAGTTATTCCTCCCAAAACCCTGATCCTCATGTGTAAGGAAATGTACCACGACATCAATTCTGAATATAGACACCCTCCCTATTCTGTCCCTCCTCGACATGGAACCCAAAGACCAATCGATACAAATCTCTCAACCAAGCGTACTGCCCATGACTGCCCACCATCCAAATTACACTCCTTGCGACATGCGCGGCCGCCGCTCTTCTCACAGGCCCTGGACTCCTAAATCCCGGATCAGATGCGACCAGCTTCTTATAACTTGCCAGCAACTGTAATTGCCAGGGCTGTGTGCCGAAGCTGTTTGAGGGGATGGCTTTGACGAAGGCGGCGAGTGTGGTTGAAGAGGAGCGCTGGTAGCCGATTGTTATGGCTGCGTTTACGATGAGGACCTTGAGGCAGGTGAGATGGGGATCTTCGGTCTGAGGAATAGTTGAGGCAGGGTTTATGATTGTGGAGGTGGAGGTGGAGGATGCGCTTTGGCCGGAGTAGCTGCTTGAGCCGCTTAGTGTGCTGGAGGATGAAGACCACTGTTGACGTTGGACTCCGGGCTGGCGGCTGTTCTCTGAGGTGCCCAATACGAGGATATTGGGGACTGTGCCCTCATCGGGCGACATTTGCTGCGTATCTTCGAAGACAGTGGTTGGTGTTTCTGGGTTCGCGCGGCCAAAATCGTCGTCGAATTCCTCTGCTTCTGGAACATTAGCAATAGTGGCCGCCATGTGAGACTGCTTGGCTTGTTGGAACGCTTGTGTAAATGTTGTTTGACTAGGCCTGGGAGTACCGCGATCTGGTCGAATTTGAGTCCAGCCTTCACGGAAGAGATCACAAAGCTCCCAACAGGCCTGGACTGCGGAGCCTAGAAGTTCCTCGTCTGCTGGCTTCCCTTCCCGCTTATTTTGTCTCAAGCTGAAGAGCATTTCAGCAAGTGACCAGCATGCTTCGAGCAAGGAATCTGTTTCCCGAGCTAGATCTGAGCGCTGCTTCATCAGGCGATGACACAGCGTTATATAGAAGTCCAGAGTGCGTTCTCGAAATGCTTCCGGCAGTGTCCGATCATGTGTATTGTAAAGGTGATTATTGAGCTCAAAGCTGACGCGTAGGACGGAGTCAGCCACATCGTTCTCTCTCCGCCGTACCTCGAACAGACATTGACAGAAATCACGGCAGAGGTCAAGCGTCGGCCTGACCTGGGATGCTACCGCTTCATCTCTGGTTTCATATAACTTCTGGCATAATTTCCAACACGACTTCCATGCTTGTTCTTGCACGTCGCCTTTTGCTGAAAAGCTGAACGTCCTCTCATCGCTAAATATTCTCTCACGATGAATATAGCTCAGGCCGGCTAACGTGTTGCATAATGTCCAACATTCGCTAAGTGCGATCTTCAGGGCAGCAACTTCATCAGCTGTTTCTTGGAAGCGCTCGACGGTATGATCAAAAAGGGTAGTATGGTGGTTAGGGGTCAGTCCATCGCCATTATCGAGGGCTTGACTTTCGGGTATATCTGCCTCCAAGTTAGAGCTAGGAATCAGAGGTCACACAGATAAGCTCACCTTCAAGATTACTTGATCGCGAACTGGATCGTGACTGCTTCAGTTTCTCGGGTTGTGTAGGTGGTGATGATTTTCCCTCCGCCTCTGGCCAGGTTTGAGCTCTCGGAGTTGCCGACCAGTCCCTGACAGGGGCTATTGTGGTCTGAATTGGGGGAGGCGAGATCGGGCTATTTGCGAATTTCTGGCAACATAATTAATGGATATCGTGCAGTCAGACGAAAGCCAAGTACCTTATCGCTTCCATTCTCGCCCTCTGGTGGTGACACCACAACTATATCTGATTGTGTAGACGGTGGGGGCTCAGAGTGTCGAATAGCTGGGGGCGAGGTTCGATGCTTTGCCCCAATTAGTCTTCTATTGGTATCATTGCTGTACCAGCCAAGGCATATCTCACAAATGCGTCAAACCCTTGTGGTGCATGTATCACCGAGCTCGGCTGTTCGTCTTCATCTGACCTTGGTCTCAAAGCATCTAAGGCCGCATTTTTCGTCTCGAGCTGAACATGGATTAGCTAAATACTGCTGCACAATAGATGTCCGCTCGTCGTTGTCCACGTACTTTCAGCGCGGGCTCCGTAGATTTCGGTGGTTCTGGAGTAGGATCCGGGTCTTCATTCTCATCATCAATGTCCGTCGTATCAGTCCCATTCGACGAGGTTGCAATAGGCGAGGGATCGGCGATGTCACTAGGGCTCGAAGTGTATGGAGATTGATTAGGAGGAGGGTGAAGGGAACTCATATATTCATTCGATCTGAAATGTCAGCACGCCACGTGTATAGAGGAAAGAAGACATACAGCGGACGGTGGTGGACAGGGGATCTGAACGGCACTGGTGATGTGGGGGAGTCTGAATATGGAGAGAAGGCGGACATTAGAGAACGCTCCGGCGAAGGCAGCATTGGCGACTTCAACGCCATCATCCTTGCAAAGGACCCAGTGCGACCACAAGGTATCTCAAAGATGGTCTGGTCGATCAATTGTAGGGCAAGAGGTCGAGATGCAGTCGGAGAAAGCAGCTGAGGTCAACAGATGAGGCTTAGGGCGAGGATATGCGGGGCAGGAGCTTGGGCAGCTTGTGAGACAGTAAGCCTTCAGCCCAGCACTTGATAGCTAGCTCTTATTCATAGCTGAGTAGGAATCTGTCGTAGCAATGGATGGAGTACGAAGTAGACGCCTGAAGCTTGATGCTGCAGCTAGACTTGGAGGAATCCGTCCGTCCAGTGAGGAAAGGGATGTTTTTCCTAGGGAGATCCAATCGCTTTGCCGCAACGCGACAGGACGCCAGACAATCCAACCCACACACGCCAACGCGAGTAGTGTCATACAAGGCTACACCTATGCAGAAAAGGCGCGCATTAGAGCATCCGATATCTGTATCATATCGTTATGGACTCTTATAAAAAATATCCAGGTTGCGCGCCACGGCTTCTAGAGCTGCAATTCTATAGGTTGATTTGAACCCAGGGAAGGGATGTGTCTATTCTTCTTACGCAATTCTCAAAGTTACTCTGCAACATGCGCTATGGGCCGTACAATTGGGCAGAAGCAGGATGAAGCACACAAAGGTATCACTGTTGGGAAGGATATGATAGGTTGATTGGATTGTGTTAGCCGCCCAGGACGGGAAAGCTAACAACAGCTTCCACGCCCTGATCGCTTTAAGGTCCTCGAACCTCTTAGGCACGAGACTGCCCCCAATCACAGTTCCAACTTGTTTGCTGTTGTTGGTGGATGAGCTGGCACATGGGAACTTGACTCACGGAGGAATTAGGACGGCACCGGAAGGCTCACGGACACTGCGGGAAGGAATCCAATGCCATGGAACAGGTAGAAACGCTCGAGCACAAGCGGATGTGTTTGGTGTTCTTGCCAGCCAATGAAGCTGAACAGTAAATACGCTCGGAGACCAAGATAGAACAGACAGAATAGAACGCCAACATGAAAATTCATTGCCATCTTACTTGCAACGCACCTTTTGAAACCAGACTGCTATTCTTGGCTGTTCTATCATAATAATAAGGTATGTTTATGACCTGCATGATCTGCGCGAGACGCTCATCTGCACTTTCGTGACCCATTTTCCGACCTCCGCGTACCGCTTCCGACTTAATCTTAGTCCTCCAACTCGTAGGCATCATCGCTGTTGCTCATTGGAAAGGATGCCGGTGTTTCATCTGATTGAAAGCATTTACCTATCCTTTTTGGGAGTCGAATCCTTTGGGCTCATCTGATCGCCAAGATTGTTGTATTCGCGGCTAAGACCCTCGCTCTGCTTCTTGAGCGTTTCGATGTCACGATCTTTCTGAGCCAACTGATTCTTCAGCTTGCCAATCTCGCCAGCACTACCCGCCTGGGCCAATCTGTCAGAGTCCTTGCCCGATGCCTTTGGGTCACCTTCGTAGCGCTTAACCTTCTCTTCGAGGCGAAGTGTGTCGAGGATCATAACGTAGGTACGGTTGAGGATCAAGGAGAGGAAGAGAGTGAAGCCGCAGAGGTACATATTTCGTTGAGAATAGAACTTGCGGGCTTGGACCTCCATGCGTCCAGAGCCTTCAAGCATAGCGGAGCTATGACGTGGTCAGTAGTTGCCTAGCAACAAGTAACGAGGTAGCCCTACTTCTGGCTCGATTTGGTCTTGCTCAACTCAACCTGAACACTGTAGACACGGTTGACGCTATCAATGAACAGAATGAGAATGAAAATGAACGTAATCTGCTCTGCTCTTAGCATCTGGGAGTTTTATCAGGCTGGAGCGGGGTATTGAGCGTACCTTTAGGCCATATTGCAACTTTGCTATTATAGGACTCTCGGATATGAAGGTGAAGAGCTTGCGCTTCATCGTGTAGGGTAGCGGTATGATGAGCAAGGCGAAGATAACCATCTCGACCACCAAAAGGGCGAACACCTAGGCAACCACTTGTTAGCAGCCAACAATGGAAGAGGCAGTGGTATGGGAGAAAAACCGGAGCATAGATCAGAGAGGGTGCCATTGCTGTTCAGGATGATGAAGATGGATGCTGGGTATTGCAAATGTCGGATGACGTTGGGCGTTGGAGAGTGAAGAGGTTGTTAAAGGAGAAAGACTTACCAAGCTGTAATAGAGCGTCATTCTGGCGGTTGCCGGTTATGCACGTGGAAAGTTGGCGGGATGATGTAAAGTGGGTTTGTGTTGTATCTGATCAGCAGCCACGCTTCGTTTTCAACACTGAAAGCAGTCCTCTAATAGCACTCTGCAAAGCCAGTGAATTCGATGTTGAGAGGCTTTTAAACAAATGACCTTTGGTGTTGTGTGACATTCAAATTGGCAAGCTGACACGCAACCGAAAGAAGCGGCGCAACGTCATTTGCCAGCCCCCTGTCTTGGCAAAGCCCCAAATAGGAAAGCAGGCTCTGCTCTTGCCATGTGTGACAGGATGTTGTAAGTCACACCCATCGCGACTATAAATAGAGGGGATCTTCTCTTTCTTGTCTATGAGCTTAATCTAAATTGCAGTATGCTACATCTCTTAAATTTACTTATTCACACTGTCGTAAAATATCTCTCTTCGGTTGGCACTCGAACCCCAAGCTTTGATCTATTTTATGTTCTTTTAAGCCGACAACTCCCTTCAAAACGAGTCTAACCCTCTGCCTCGATCTCATAGCTATTGGATTTATGCTTTGGTTGGAAGTTAAAGTCCTTATGTGCCGGACCAAGGAACATCTCGCTATGAAACTGTAAGCCAACTTCGTTTTGGCACAACCGGTAAGGGCTTCTTACCTGATCTTGATCCAATCCTTGTAATTGCCACTTCCTAGCAAGGTCTCAAGGTCATTCCTTCCCTTCCAAGCAGGTGGACGATCTTGTAAGCTTGGCGGCAAATACTCGAGAATACCAACTGGAACATATCTATAGGCGAAGCTCAACCATTCCAGCAGGAAGCGCCTTGTGATCCCTATGCCCATCTCATCGGAGCCCCAGGTTTCCAACCCGCACCGCACATATTGCTCGACCAGAGCAAGCCGCTCACTAGCCGATTTGTCAATATACTGTCCTTGCCGTATCTCTTCGAAAATCCACGGCTTGATCAACGCTCCCCGAGCAATCATGATGGAATCAACTTTGGCTTCCTCGAGATGAACGTTATAGTCGACATGAGAGTAGCAATCACCATTCCCAAGGAAATAGACCTTGCCACTTGCCGGCTGTGACCTACCATCAGCTTCTCGTACTGTATCTGCTAAGTTGTCCCCCGTGTGATTGTACTCCTGAATGAGAGTTGCACACTCTGAAATGTAGCTCCAATCAGCGTTCTTGGTGTATCGCTGTTGTCGGCTTCTACCATGAAGGGTGATAGCTGCAACTCCAGAAGGCCCGCTACCAATCTCCTGGGATCCTTGCCCACCATAAACAAGCCTGTCTACCAGCTTCAAAGCATTGGGCTTATTGTCTTTGGTACCCATGCGTATTTTCGTCGTAACGGGGACTTCTCCGGAGACCGCGTTCATACCGCTCAAAATCTTTTCTAATTTACCTTGGTTATCAAGTAGTGCCGATCCAGCACCCGTGCGATAGACCAGATCAATGGGGCACCCACAATTCAGGTCAATCACTCTTAGGTGTGGGCACAGCTGAGTCAATATCTCAGTGGCTTTCAGAGCTTGCCATGGCTTGTTCGCAGCGATTTGAGCTCCAAATTTGAGGTCTCTACTATTGTCATACTGCTTGACCACAGTCGCACCCGGTTCGTATATTGGAGGAGTACCTTCTGACTCGTGCGCCCGCAGCAGTGCCCATTCGGACTTTTGGCCTTGAATCAAGGGTATGCTCATGGCCATCTCAGAGTAGGTGACCTGAGCGCCTAAAGCCACGCATAGTCGGCGAAAGGGTAGATTGCCTTGCGTTGTCAAGGGAGCAAGCACTGGTGTCTCAGGCCCAAAATAAATCCTGCGCTTCTCCGATGGCAGAAATGGAGGTTCCGTATAACGAGCCCTGTTCTCTTCAATATCCATGTTGTCGCCATTAGTCTCGACTACGTCGGCCTCGCCGCGCCGTATTCTAGCATCCCTTTGCGTCCGCTGCTCAAGTTCCTTACCACTGGTCTCTACCCAGGCGTTGTATTGATCTGATTTGGGTGTCAGGAACTTGCGCTTCATCAGATCAATTTTTGCCTGCGTGGAAATTTCGTTGATGGTCCCGTTCTCGGAGACTCCGGGTAACCCGGTGTGACCGTCGCCACGAGCCTCTTCGACCAGTACCAACTCTTTCCTTCCATCTTCGCTATCTACTTCCTTGCTGTGCGATCCCACGAAGCGGCATTTCCACCCAACATCACATTTGCCTCTCATATTCCAGACGGGACATACGCCATCAAAAGTGGTCAGATCGCCTCTCTTCCAATCCTTGAGGTACTTGCGAAGGTCATGTTCAAATTTGCAGCTACTTGCAAAACGGCACTCAGCTGGAGAAAATTCTCGACTGTTTGCGCGGCTTGGGCACAAGCCCACCTCGTCTCTGGAACTGCCAAAGTTCCGATTAGTGTTCTGGCCCCGAGATTTCTCTTTCTTTTTACTCTTATCAGACCCTTTAGGTTGTTGGACATGAGCAGCGCCTTCCGCAGCGTCGTCATCTGCTACAGTGGCACTTCTATCTTCTTTGCTACCAACAGAATATACTAAGAATCTAGTCAAACGTAAGCCACAATATAATAGTATTCCTCAACGTACTGACTCAGGCTTTATTGGAGCAACCCCTTTCTGTCGCTCGCTTTTGGTAGGACCCAGATGCCCATCCTCTTGCCGATTCTCCAACTTTCTTTTTTTCGGCGGAGACTCTGCCACTATGTCTTCAATGCCATGTCTTTCGTACTTTTCTGCCTTTGTAGTGGCAGAGTCTCCTGCCATTGGCACATCTTGGGGATGTACTCTCTTCTCGTCCAGACTGGCAGCTGAAGGGTCTTGAGGACCCACAAGTGCTACCGCTGGTTCCAGTGGATTCGGAGGCTTTTCGCCACCCAGGTTCTCCATTGTGTGTCAATCTCAAGCGTGGTCGCTACATTCACAGAACATAGACTTTCAATATAGCTCGTAGAATTGGGCTAGTGGAGCACTAATGTGCTGAGATCCGCGGGTTATCACACCAACAGGGCGTGGGGGGTCTTATTCTTTCATGAAGTAAGTTATCTTAGTTTCGGCTAACGGGTCAGATTTCTACCTTTCACACGTAATGTTCGTGTGCTCACCTACTGTATACAGCCAATTTCAGACCATGTCCCACAGCAAAGTAAAGATAATATGATCAATATGCTTATTCAGGTAGTGTAGAAGATGAAGGAAGAAGTTTAATTGACCCGGCTATGTCATAACCGTTTCATATGCATATAGTTTACGCTTTGGATAGTCTAAAGAGCTCATCAGCTTCTCTCTGACTATACATTGCCTCTCCACGCACCAAGTCAGCTGTAAAGGACACAGTAGTGATTACCCTGCATCGAGTTGTGAGAGCCGAATTAAGGCGAGAAGAGTTATTGGTTCGACTGGTGGAATAGTTGCAGTGGCACCGCGGTATTGGTTGAAGCGGCTAGAACTTAAAGCCGTCATCCTTCGCCTCGCCGAGCCCATCGCCCGACCTCGAATACCAACCACACGTCACATTTACACCATACGGTTATAACAGAGGAGGACGACACCATCTACAGTTTCTGGGAATATAGAACATAATATACCATCGCACGAATCTTGACACTCTCCCCGAAAGATCTCCAGCTGTCCAGACTCACACCGCTTCTTTCCCACACCACACCCCAAGCCGTAAAGCTGGATTCCAGGGACACTCCACCACCTCTGCACTTCTCGCCAGCGGTGAGCGATCGCGAGCGCTCGTCTACTGCAGAGACAACTCCTATAGGCACTCCGAGAGGCTTTTCCTCGGGTTTCCCGCGCAGAACGGAGAAAGAGAAGGACAGTCTCTTCTCCTGGCACCACAGGCACGGTGGATTTGCCAGCAACACCAGCTCTTACGTGGACTCAACGCTTCTGGAGTCAGACCTTGAGGACCCTACCTTTCCTCTCTTCGATGACCATTCAGGACATCTAGACATGGGAAGCCGTACAACACCTATCGACATCGCCGCATCCTCACGGCACGGATCACCTCGAAGTGCGCATACTTCTAACCTAACATCTGCTCTTCAGACTACTTCTGGTAATGAAATACGACCAACGACAGCTATGGATATGAGCGGACAACCCAAGGGGTTTGGTGCTGGCTTTGGAGATGCGTCCTTGGGGTCAGGCTTTGGTAGTGGCGCACAACCGATTTCAGTGAACGCTTCAAATAGAGAAAAGCCGCGGAGGGAAAGCTTAGCTGGCAGTATGGTCACTGGTATGAGCTGGGGGGGCACCTCTGTTGGCAGCTGGATTCGTGACGAGTATGTCGCTCTGGACCTGACCAGTCCAGACATATATACTGACTCTTTTAGTATTATCATGCAAGGGACATCACCATTCGCCTACCAATCTCCATCATTCCATTCTTCCTCATATCTTCCAAAGCTGGAAGCGAACTTCATGCGGGATTTCAGTTGCTGCAACATAACGCACCCGACTCTACACGAGTTATTGCAACACTATGAAGAGCAACATACTGAACAGATGCCATCCTTGCAGAAGCAGAACTCGAATCAGAATAACCCTCCACCGGATAGCAAAGCGGCATTAGCAGCCGCGGCCGCCACTGGTATACAAGGTCAGGGCAGGGCTCAGGCGCCGCTGCAGAATAGAGACACGTCAAAGCAAGGCCAAGCTACACCCCAGAGAGCGTCAACCCCGGTCACGCCGAGGCAGTCCCAACCAGCTGCACAATATACCCATAGCTTTGCGCCAAGACCATCCACAGCATCGCAGGATGATGACACGGTTGGAGATATGGAGATGGATGATGATGACTTCGGGATGTCTAACGCTGATATGCAGCCAGCGCAGTACCCAACACAAAATAGACCCAGGATAACACAGCCGTCTCAATTCGGTCAGCCTGCGTCGAGTCGAGTGACGCCACTGGATATGAGTGCATTGAATATGGGAAACCCATTACAACAACATCAAGGGCTCCGGAATTCACAACCTGCAACGCCGGTATCTGCTGGCAGGAATGGCATGTATCATAACAATCCTACAGTATCCTCCGTCAACACTCCAACCCTCACAACTTACAACAATAGCACACATCCTTTGCAACAGCAGCAGTTCTACACGCCTGACTCTTCCGCTCCTGGAACACCTGGGGAGCTTGATGGAGATTTTGTTGGCAACTTGGGCAGCATGTCCATGAGCAACCTGCAATACATGCAAGGCCAGAACTTCGGAGGCTTTGGATATAGTGGCAATGGGAATGATATGCTGAATTTGTGTATCGATGAGCCAGCCAAGACACTGTGGAGTGTTAACGGTGGCTTCAACAATCCTCAACAACCACAACAACAGCAACCGTCCCAACCTACATCGGCAAGTCAGCTTGGAGATGGCCAATACAGTGAAAACAGCGAGCTTGCAAGAACGATACGGGAACAACAGAAATTAGCTGGAGTACCAGATCCCTCGGCTGATGGCGTCCCAAAGCCATTCCACTGTCCAGTCATTGGCTGCGAGAAGGCATACAAGAATCAAAATGGCCTGAAATATCACAAAGCTGTTGGTAACCCCTTCTGCACTATTCCACGAAACACGCTAATCCATTCATAGCACGGACATAACACTCAAAAACTCCACGCCAACGACAACGGTACCTACTCTATCGTCGACCCGGATACCCTCACCCCCTATCCGGGCACCGTGGGCATGGAAAAACACAAACCCTACCGTTGCGACAACTGCGGCAAACGCTACAAGAACCTCAATGGTCTGAAATACCACAAAAATCACTCGCCGAATTGCGACTCCGAAATCCAGAACCCCTTCCCTTCATCCTCGCAACAAAAGTCAGACCAACGAAGTCAACAAAATCCGAGCCACGCGGACGATATGGCATTATAAATCTCGTCGTCCCCATCTATATCTCCCACCTCTCTGTCCATTTCCGTGTACCAATTTTTCCGGCCAAAAAAGAAAACCCAAGTTGTCTTCGCCTTTCGTCACTTATCTGCAGGGCGTTGGGGCATTTGTACCTATACACGTATACTTATACCGTTCGGATCCGGCGTGTTTTCCTCCTCTCTATCGAGATCAAATCGCATGACATTACTCGGCGCTGGGGTCGCATACTTATATTATACCCCCATGCTGCGTGGTTCCTTGTCGAAACTGTCAAAATTTTACCTTTCTCCAAAAGGAGGACTTGCTTTCAGGCAGGACCTGTTCTTGACACAAAAACAAATTTAACATAATACGTGTTTTGCTCGTGGGGTGGGGGTTGTTGTACGATTTTCACAACAGAATTGGATGGAATAGATTCATTCGTTCTAAAAATTTTACGGGTGTGGTTGGTTTTGGACCTGTGGCTGCAAGGCTTGGGTAGAACCTATAATAATCACGCTCGTTTGAGTTGGGAGGTGGCCCCCATAGTTTCGGATTCTTGTTTCTTTTTTTTTTCTTTTTATTATTTCCCCTCTTTAGATTTGATGGACGACGAGGGATCGATTAATTAAAATTGAGAAAAGAAAGGGGGGGGGGGGGTGATCTGTATTGTATTGGTAGTTAAACATCCCCGTTCAATAGGTACTTACGATCAAAAGAACCTCTAACTTGAGGGGAGTTATTCTTAACCTTAATGCTGGCTACACAACCATGTTTTTGGATCACTCCTCGGTTTCAAGTCGATTAATCGTGTCAGGAATTTTACCCCCCCCCCCCCCACCCCACCCCTCCTCCACCACCACCACCACCTCATCTTCCCTCCCCCCTTCTCCCCCTTCCATACTACCAAAAACGACCAGACAGAGAAATGGTATGTTTAACACAAACAAATACTACCTACATGAACCATAGTTATGCTTTGTTTTACTTTGCTTTTCTTTTCTTTTCTTTACCTTGCCCTGCTTTAATTTAGTCCAGCAACACATCATGTCAAATATTCATACATACACACTACCTCAAACCCAACTCAACCCAACCCAGCCCCACCTAACACATCCATGCACTATCTATATAAAACACTTATTCTTAGATGATATCTCAAGCTTGGATTTATATATTCATTCATTCATCGATCCATCCTCGTTGCCCTTACCATGCACTAATTCTTGCCGAAAAATAAAAATAGAAAATCCCCGGTCCCCACGCCTATTTCATGTTGATATCAGTGTGAAGTTAGAAATGTTGGAGACCAAGGTTGTGGTTTGGTTTGGTTTGGGGTGGTTCTGTATTCATATCTATCTGTGCGTCTGTCTGCTAATTTATACGGTATTGTGCTAGTAGATCTATACCATAATCCCAAGTGAAGGACGAAGATCTTCGCTTTGCTTTGCTGTACTGTGCTATGCATGTCATGACCGTGCCAGATCGGGGTATCATATCCTCCAAACTCCCAACGTGGTCATTTCACTTCTCCTTCGCCTATCCAACTCGAAGGCCAGAAGAATAAACAGTCTCTGTTCCGGCTAAACTCACGCCTTCACCTCCCCTTCCACAACAGCCTCCATGGGTCCATTAGCCTCAATACTCCTCTTTCCCTTCCCTACACCCTCCTTCTCCCCCACGCCCAAATCAACAGCCACCCACCCCTTCACTCTCCCATCCGTAGTAGCCAGAATCCCAAAATCTTGCCCGCCAGCGTCCTCCCTGCCGTACTTCTCCCCCCCATGAACCATTGCCACATCCCCCTCCATATCCGCGGCTGATGTATCAGCGACTTTGATACCACTGCGGCGAAGAGATTCGAGTATAGCCCGCACATTAAGTCTCATTGTGCGTTCGGGCTCCTGTGCGTGGAAGAGTTTTTTTGTAAGCCAGGGGTAAAGATGGCCGAAATCGGATTGGGAGAGGTGGGCGGAGCCGAGGGGGTAGAAGATGTGAGGTTTGATTTGCGAGAGAGACTTTTGGTTTGGTGGGGGGGAGATGAGTTCTTTGGTGTTGTTGAGGTTCATTTCCCATTTGTAGAAGGCTTCGCTTAGGATGGCGAGGGGTGGGGAACCCGTTGTGGGGTCGGCGTAGCAGGGGAGGGGTTTCTCCCAGAGCCAGTATGTGGTGTTGAGATTCTTGAGGGGCACGGTCCATACGTCGAGAAGGGATACGGGGGAGGAGGGGGTGATCTGTTTTATGAGGGGGTTGGTACGCGAGGGGTTGTAAAGGGATATAGAACCTTTGTTTGGCTCGAAGGGATAGAAGATTGATTTTATAAATTGCACAATGGCTGCTGCACCAAAGGAGTGGCCGGACCATACAATCTGGCCGGGTCTGTGGATGTCGAGGGTGGAGGCGAACATGGAGAGGGGTGTGGGTTGTTTGGGGTTAGAGATAATGTTTGTTAAAGGTACGCCGCTGTCGAGTTTTAGGAGC
The DNA here is from genome assembly GCA_947623385.2 of Cladonia squamosa. Lineage (NCBI taxonomy): Eukaryota > Fungi > Ascomycota > Lecanoromycetes > Lecanorales > Cladoniaceae > Cladonia > Cladonia squamosa. The sequence goes on from OX392381.1 coordinate 291,496, forward strand.
GCGTCGTGAACTAGCCCTAGTTCCCACAGGCGGATCTTGAGTTGATGGTTCCTACTGTCTGATACGTTCTGATATACTTCTTCTGACGGATAGTGTTGTATACTCCAATAATCGATTGCTTTCGGAGGGGAGCCGTCTTGGTTGTTTATGAACGATATTGGCGCACTCCCATCTCGGTGCTCAGGTGCTATCACAACCATGCCGTGACTGGCTATGGAGCCTGTAATGTGACTGTACGCGTTTCTGGTCCCGCTTAGCCCATGAGAGAACACCATGACTGGCCATCGATCCTGGCCCTCAGGAGGAGAAGCTAATTTCGCATTTTCATGGGCGGGTATAGTGGCGTGGAGGAGGAACCTGGAGAATGGGATATACCTGTGTACATTAGTCACGGAGAAATCTGATATTTCGGGTAAGACGAACGAGGTCAAATTCGCAAGCCTAGGACTAGCACCAAGAAACCTGGCGTATGCGTGTAGGTATGCGGTCTGAGGGGCCGGAAGCCAGTATGGCGATTTTGATGATTTGGTTGGCTCACCGGGGTAGAAGATTCGGAAGCTGATGGTGGTGATGTCGGAGTTTGGTGGGGGATAAAGAGAGGCTCTTTGTTCCTCTGAAGCATTTGCTAGGGGAGGGGCGATTTCAGGAGTGGGCGCTCGGGCTTCGGAGGGCGATGAAAGGTCTGACACTGGGATTTCAAGGTCAACCGTGCCGACTTGGTAGGGACCAGTGTAGGCAGGGAAGCCAGGAATCGGATTGAGGTGTGAGAGGAGCTTGGCCATGCCTGACTGGCTGGCAGGCAGAAATCTAGAGAGAATGGTAACTTATGTCAAAGACACGCGACCTGGATAAACTGACTTGTGAGCGGCAAACAGTACAATAAAAGCGAATAAGAAGGAAGCGGCAGAAGTTATTCAGATTTTTTATATACAGGCATTGCAATAGGATGGCCAATGCAGTGGGTTATAGGGACATGTGTGAAGACAAATGAAATGAACAGAAGGAGTGGCAAGGCAACCGGAGTATATACTACATCATTGAGGAAAAAGAGGATTTTGATAGGAGATATCCTGCCTCGGTCTGCGGCAAGACGGCCATTCCGGCTCCGTCCCTGGCTAGGTAAGGTAGCTGACTACCTTAGGGCCATTACGGGGCGGATACGTCAACGCTGAGAGAGAATATTCAGAATATTCAGAATGTTCAGAATGTTCAGAATGTTCAGAATGTTCAGAATGTTCAGAATGTTCATATTAGAATAAGCAAGAATTAATGCACTCTAAATATCTCGGCGCTTTTCGTAGTGTGCAGCATATCTTGAAATGATTACTCTTCACCGCATATTCTATAGAAGTAGTTCTAGTGGGACTCTCAATTGACCGCCGCCCGGAGGAACTTGCATCTAGCCCCGGAGAGAGCCGGAGAACGGGCCCTACCAACTTAAATTTACGACTACAGCGGCCATCTAGAATGTCCGTTGCAATCTCCTTACTCCTGCATAGTAAGGTACCATGGTCTACCTAAGATTGTTAACGTAAACTATGCTATCAAAACGAGAAACATATCAGCAATGCTCCTTGTATCCTTTGAACTCGTGCCACAAGTCTTGCCTCCTAGAGACCGGGGCAATTGTCTCATATTACGGCCACAAAGTGTCTTCCAGAGCATCTTCACCCTAATACCAGAGTTGGGAATAACTATGTCCAATCAGCCATAGCATGAGAATAGAATAGAGCTGGCCAGCTTTTGTTCGTCGAGGGGTCATCTACCCATCTGAAGTTCCCTCACTCTTACTGCCTAGAGCGGTTGAGCAGGGCTGAAACCTGATCCATACCACGCGAACTTCCAGCGAACATTGTCATACCCTTTTCTCGGTGTGATTCTAATCTGTACGTCGTCCACCGGTGTCAATATCGAGGTTGTAGGATAGCCCTGAACTTTCGGTGATACCCAATGTCCTCCACGCGCTGGTTCGACATCATATTTAAGCACCATTATTGCCAGGATAATCAGGATTTCGTTTGCAGCTAGGTATCGCCCAGGGCACACAGAGGCTCCACTTCCAAAAGCTCTATACGCAAACGCCGGCTTTTTGGCTCCGCTTTGCTTCTGCATGAAACGCCGTGCATCAAAATCTTTGGACGAAGCGCCCCATACTGAAGCGTTATTATATAGCTCGGCAGAAGGTATAAGAAGCATAGAATCTTTTTTTCAAGAGGTACTGATCCTCCAGTATGGTATCTTTCAAGAACACACGCCCAGCTGCATTTGTCGAGTGAATGCGGTGGGTTTCCTGGACTAGTGACGCCAATAAAGAGCAGCCAGCGATGGCTTCACCTACGTTGACATGGTGCATTCGAGCTTCGGTAGAGCTCCCTGTGATGCTAACATAGGAAGACATTGTCGTCCGTGCCTCTTCCCACAGGGATGGCTGCGAGTACATGTGGTACAGAGCCCAAGACGCTGCGGGCACAGTGTTCGTCAATAGCGCATAGCAAAGACTTAGGTCAAAATGCTCAATATCTTCGATTCCGACGTTGCATTTGCGGTGAACTTCGTACCGTGCTTGGACTAGGCGAGAGGCGCTTGCATGACCGCTCTGTGCATAGTACTGGTGGAATGCTTCAAATAGTGTTCTACGGCCCTGATGGCCTCTGGGAGCTATGATACTTGGGAACATGTTCTAACTCAAGAAGGCGAGATCCTTGTCGATAGCCCTGAAAGAGTTAGCACCCCTGGACAAGTCATGTTGTATAAGGGTTTGCTTTGAACTCACCAGAATGCGGTCTCGACAGCTGGAACTTGGAATGGGGTTTCACTCGCTCCATACACCGCATCTGTGCTGGCGCGGATAACAAGCTTTCTTGCCCATGAAAAAAGCTGGAAGTCTTCTTGATTGGCAACGTTTTGAACAGACTCCAGGAGGCATGGAACACTGTCTAAGAATCTTTCTGTTGTGCATCGCTTTAAGCGTTTCAGGCCGACAACCCCACTCGCCATCTTCTTCGCTTAGGTTCGCTCGTAACGCTTCCAGTCCTTTTGTACTATGCAGAAGCATTCGTTTTGCAAATTCCACCACATAGGGGGCGAAGGAAATAGTCTTTGAATGGCGGTCTACGGCAGCCACAAGGCTGGGTGAATTCACGACATAAAATCTTGTTCCGCGGCACGCGCAACGTGTATATTGGCAAAGGAAATCTGGAGCTGTATTTGGGTTATGTCGACGTAGATCACTTTCAACTTTGCTAGAACAGACCTGATCTGAGTATAGTAACGTGATCCATGTCTCAGCATGCCCAATAAATGACCCAACGTACGGGAGCGTTTGAGGAATTATTGGGGGCTCCTTCGCATCATGAGAAACACTTAAGAATTTCTCCAACAATATCTAACAACTGAGAGCTATGACCAGAACCATAAGCCACGCCATGGTTTGAGAAGGGTGCCAAGATCATAAGCCTCTAACTCAAGGAAATCACAATGCGTCGAGAGGTTTGGGCGGAGTTCTCTACGATATAATACCCCTCTACAAGACTAGGGGCAAATATGTACTATCGAGTTAGTATTAAATAATGGGAAGCCTGAAAACGAATCCTACGCCAGGATCTGGGGGCCCGCGTCCCACTATCCAATACTACATGAATAGTAATCTGCGCTTTGCACCAATTGATACGTTCTAGGCCACCACACCGTTCATCGCGAGGGATATAGATAGGATTATGATTGGTTCGGTTCGACAATATGTACCCCAGCCGGCTATTCAGATCTCACTCGTGCATCATACAAAGGCCTATAACTCAAGTCCCATAAGGCAGATGATCGAGCTACCTGCGTGTGGCAAGCAGCACTACCGCGTCTCCGGATCCAGAAAAGCAATCTTCCTATCGATTTCCAAACAACGAATCCAAACCGTGGCGCGCCAAAAACTAGCGACTCCTTATCTGCTAAGATATTCACCTCAAAGAAGGTGGCTATTGTGGCGCATGATAGGAGCATTATGCGTTTCGCAAGCACACGGCCAGAACAGGCGTGATGTCCGCCTTAGAGCAGTCAGGCTAAATCTCTCATTAGAGGGGAGTAGATATCCTACCACCATAAGGGATCCATGCGCCTTCTAGTCCTTCCGTGGAGAAATGAACCTCATCAGCTCCAGTCGTCTAATATGGCTGGAGCCTTCTCTCGGTCGGACCGCTCAAGGGGTTTTTAGGGTCAACTAAAAACCGTGGCGCCTAGCAATCGTTGAGAGGGAAATTGTCCTGGTTGGTATTCCACACCATATCGTCTGTATGAGCAAGCCATGTATTCATAACATGAGCTTGTTCTTGGGGATGAATAGATTACCAATGCTATGTTATCGATGTGGTGAAGAAGTGAAAAAATACATTTGGAATATTTCTGCCCCCTTTAGTGCCTATGCAGTGTGCTAGGCGCTCAAACCCCCTTACAACATAGTCGGACACTGTTTGCATTACACATTCGCAAGAGCATTTCCATACTACAATCTTGTATCGTATCCAACGCTCTCAATTTTGCTCTCATCGGGCTCTTACTAGGCTCCTGAACAACTCCCACACGATATTCTTGCAAAATGCACGCCAGCACAGCGACAACTTCAACTTGCGCGAATTTCGCACCGGGACAATTCTGTGGGAGCGTATGGACGGCGAGAAGGCTGGACATTACACCTGTCTGCGGTGGAATTTCTATCGTTCTTTCGCCTATCTGGAGCTGCTGCGGATGCTCGTTGGTTCATTTTGGAAGTGCCATGATGGGTGGATAGATGCGAAGGGTTTCGAGCTAAGATTATGAAAGTTGGAGCCGCCTCATTCAAACCTGCCTGAAGGGATGATACTCACAAGTACTGCTCGGCACCTCTTGAGCCCAGGAAACATTTCGCTATAATCCCACGTCTTACTATCACCCGTCCCACATATCTCTTGCAATTCTTCTGCTATCAAATCCTAAACTTCGGGATTTGCTGCAAGTAGAAGCATACTGAATGCTAGAGTATTTGCAGTAGTATCATGGCCAGCAAAAATGGATCACAAAGATATTGCCATAGATTTCGTCTGCTGTAAGACCCTTTACTGTCTGACCATTGTGGCTCTTGGTAGCTGCCTCTTCCTGCTGCGTATTCAAGGCCCGCACAAATGATGTCATTAAGCTGCCTGTGCCTGTTCTGCCCTGGGCTAGCAGGGACCTTTCTTCATCCAGCATATCTATCATGTACTGCTTGTATTCCCCAGCGGCCTCACCAATGCGAGCCCATGAACGTGGTAGCAGTGGAAAAGCTAGCAGGCGACATGAAACAAGCATGAGGGGTATAGTATTATCCAACACTGTCTGCAATGCATCCCGATAACTCCGCGATTTATCATCATTCCCACGCTAGCTAGAGCTACAGAACTCGTACGAGCGGTGGAAACCGGTTGCGGCGAGGACGTTCAAAAGACAGCGTACGAGTATCTTTAGCAACACTTGGTATGCCAAGCTCCTTACTGCAAGTCCATGACTGCGACATCTCCCTTGCTTGTTTGAGGGACTCGTTCCAGACGAATTTCATGATAGTCTCATTGAAAGGCGCCGCGAGGACCTTTCTGTGCCTGACCCAGTCTGTCCAACTAGCCGTAGAGATACATGGTCCGAATACTTCAAGCGGCTCTAGACTAGAGGTGTCAGGTCACACTCACGCCTAAAAACATCAAGCCACTCACTGTACATCTTACTTGGCCGTTAAAAATCCCCACGACGGTTGAAGATATCATGAATTGCGTCAGGGTCAGCGACATAAAAATATATGTCACGTGGAGCTACGAGGACCCAGGCGGGACCATAGCGTAGATGTGATTCCGCTTTATCATGAAAGTGCCATTCCCTGCCTGAATATCTACCAAGAACGCCCCAGTGGGACGGCAAACTGTCCAAAAGACGCCAAAGCGATGGCTCCAGAACAAGCCAGATTAAGTTCATAGGATCAACAGGCAGCCGAACCAGAGGAATTCCCATGGAAGAGGCACGTCGGTAGTTGATCTCCATCGTAATAAAGCTCCATGTCAGATAGGCCACACACAGACTAAGCAAAAGCTGTACGATCATGATGGCTTATATATAGAGTTTCATAGCTAACAGCTAAACAAGTGAGTAAATGAGAAGCTTTTCGTTCTGTTTTTTAATCATTTTTCTGAGCGACGAGGGGACATGGGATGCGACGAATGTACACCGCAGGGGTTAGGGTTCAAGGCCCCCAGCAAAGATAAAAGATAGCAGACACCCACCAAAGCTCAACTGAAGTTAGGTGCAGGTGGCGTTGTTTTAAAATACACCTATTGAAGTTAGTACCGATATTCCAAGAAAGATGACAAGGAGCAACCGTATGTGGCATCCAAAGCACTCAATATGCGCCTGCGGAGACGTGAGAAGCGAACGATCCAGCTTTGGTCCAGTGGAACTCGGAAGCTAGAAGCATGCAGGACATGTTGGTTGCCGCTGACAAACCCCCAAGCCACAAGCCATTCCTTCTAGCGAAGGTGTGAGGCAATTTACGGGCTGCATGTCGTCCTATAACAGATCACCCCCTACAGAATAACCCTTTCGGGCTGGACCTAAAGCGAGCGCAAATGGCCCCTGAAGATACCTAGCCTAAAGCTGAGACGCCTCAGAGATTATTCTTATCGCCTACGCTGCCAGAAGTGGAGGGTCTGAGGAGGTCTTTTAGGGCCCGCTTCGCCGGCTTTAGGCCCAGCCTTATAGCTACATAGCATACAGTTGAAGGATGAATCCTTCCAAGGGACCATCTTGCCGTAGCAACGACAATCGATCGCCATGGATGGCCGTCAAAGCAGAACCTAGGGTTGGAGCTATACGTGTGAATTTGTCTGAGGGTCCGTCGGTTCTCGAGGCAGACCGAAAGCCGCCTTTCTGCCACAATGAATGTCCAAGAAGAATCAAACTAGGAATGACACGACTAAAATTCACTTGGTAAAAAGTACAAAGACGTTCACAGAATTGAGCAACTTGGTCGAATGAGTATCGAAGCTCCAACTATGATTTGCATGAATGTACGAAGTTCCGAGGCTAACTTGAGTGAAGATAGATGTTTATAGCTCGACGCTGGGCTAATTCCGTCTCATGAGCCTATTTCGTGAGGCCCGCTCTCTGGGATAAGCTACCCACATATTTCTTTGCAAAAAGACCTTGACCCATTGATAAGGAAGCTTGCATTGAGGCCATGCAGCTATAAGTGCACGAAGCAGAAGGTACTTCTTTACGCGATAACCTTCTAGGCTTCTGGCGAGCACACGTTATTTTGTAGCGCAAGAGCCTATCCATGTAGCTATAGTAACCCTCAAGACCATCTAAGGCCCTCTGTCCCAGCCAGGCTTCTGGTATAGCTTCTCTTAACATATTTTGGCATGCCTTCGTAGGTACCAGGTCGAAATAGCCTTAGCTACTCGTAACAGCTCACTTGTGGCGGTAGGCGATCTCCATAGAAAAGAATCTCCATGTTGCTTAGGCGTTGCCAAGGCACAGGAAGGCTTGTACAATCGTTGTGGTTTGTGGAAGGGCTAATGGCCAAGCCGAAGCTAAGAACAGCATGTTTGGAGCAATATGTGGTCACCTCGCAGCGGCGGACCAAGAAACTCCGTTTGAGAGAAGTATTTATACATCCGGCGTTGTACCTCTAACTGTCGGTCATGTATTCAGGCCTTTTCGGCGTCACATACGGTCGTCTTCGTTGAGGTGACCTAGTCCTCGTTGGGGGCCACTTAGGCCGAGGTACGTTTGTATAGTGAAAATGTGCGACTGAAAATGGGCGACTGTGAGGTAGAATTCATGGTGATGTGATGTAGATGAATGTCTCGTTTCCAGTATGTAGAGTCCGTACATGTGACAGAAGCAGAGGCTCCGGTACCCTTCGACGTATAGTTCTGTAGGAACGCTCCTCCAAACAGACTGCTTGGCATTTACAGGCCTAGCATCATGCAGGGCGCAACCTGTACACAAAGCCTAAAATTTCTGGTATGGCAGTGTATGTATCCCTTGTCGCACCTCTCGAGGATCGTGGAGGTACTCTTTCTTAGGTAAGACCACTTCCCGCCTAATCCTGTTGGATTAGGGGATTGTACCCGAGGAGAAAGAGTCTCGCGTCGGACGAGTCCGCATCTAAGTACAAGATGCCAAAAGGTATCGTAGATGCTTTCATATTTCGCGTATCTGAACCAATGGACGTGCGTCCTCGCGGTTTGCTGGGTTGTCTGAGGGTCGGTCCCTTCACCATTCATGCATTCACCTATAACTATGCATCACATCCTAGTCATTGGACTGTCTTCTCTCTTTATCCCAGGGTATCCCTTCGTCTTCGTAGGCATGGGCGAGCCCTGGTCGGTTCGAACGGCTCAGTGCGCATGACGTAAAGTGTGATCATTTGGTGATTAATCCGAAACATTCCCTCGTTTTTCTTCTGCATTGATTGACCTTGGCAGGAAGATATAATGCTGCAGAGTAATCATCTTGCACAAGCCGACCGATGCTGAAGTCTTGGAAGGACCAGGACAGTATAAGTAACCCTGTGCTCCCACAAGCCACATGTTCAAACGTCTTGTATGGATGAACTACACTCTTGGAATGTATCAACCACATTCAACTGACGATAAGCCCGTGGCATGGTCCTCAAGCCACGGTCGATGGCGCGCGGGTTACTCAGAGTCGGTGATCGATCGCTCCGCCTCGGCTGCGACAAAGTCGAAAGGGGGCTCGGCGGCCGCTTGGTTATGCTGGAAATGGGCAAGTCGTGCGATATTCGTTGATAATGTTCACGCCGTCATGATTTCTGTGTTTTACGCTGGCACTCAATGCAAGTTGTTTGGAAGAATGAATGATTACGTTGGAGACGGCAAAGTCTTGGCAAAAAGGAAAGAGCAATGCCTCCTTTTGTAACTGCTCACTAATCACCTCAAGTCCGAAAATCAACATCATTTCCTATGCGGAATAGGCAAATTCCATGACTACGCATCGCGTCCAGTAGGAGATTTCCTTTCGAGTGGCCTAGAATCTTAGGGTGGTCATTCGGACTTAGAGCTGCCCAGTCAAAAACAGATCACCCGCAGAGCATGACATGTCGTCAGCGAAAGACACCGCCCCTTACTCAAGATACCTTAGGCTGCTTACCTGACACTTGAGATATTTTGGTCCTTCTGGCTGTCGTCCTTGAATTACGCGATTCGTAACCTCATAGCTAGTTCTGATCACCGGTTCACCGATCTCAAATTTAGCTCCATTGTCTGCATCGTTTGTAAGCTTCTCGCACACGGAGCGAAGCTCGTACAAAGGTTCTACCTCGCTTTTGACAAGTCAAGGGCACGGTTGATCTGACAAGTGGCGTGCGGGACCGTCGAGCCGAAGGAATGAAGGCAAACTGATCCTGAACAGACCTGCTGATCTAGACTGCCCTGTACCGGCTCGGCAGGCGAGTGAGGAGCGCGGACCACGTTGCGTTTAGCGGGTTGACTCGCATCAAAATCCTGAGACAGGATGCGCCGATGGCATGCAGGTAGCTAAGATACTCAAGCCGGTATCTACCGCATCAAATCGAACACTAGCCAGGCTTCTTGCTCTTAGACCTCACTCAGGGCAGATGTGATAGGTAGGCGCAGCGGTCGGGAACGGGCGCCATAGGTTGCATAATGGATCCGTAGACCATGCGAAGATACCAGGAAGAGGCCGGTCGATGACCTTCCATTGCAAATTTGGGCGACATCATTGAGTGCGAATGCCAGATCATTGTGTGGGCTTCTTTGAAGCCTCTGCCTTTCTGCCTTGCCCAAACTGCCGGTTGTCCGCAACTCGCGATTCGGCCGCCCTTTCGCTATAGCCTGCGCTGCAGCCTTAGTGTCACGTCTTCCGAGCGCAGGTCCCTTATTCAGCCCTCCCATCAGTGAGGTGGGATGCTGACTATTGCTATCTCAACGAAGCACGCAACCTTTAAGGCAGTACAACTCGTCCAAATAGACGCAGGGCCTGTCTTCAGGCGGAATTTTGACGCTGATCGCTAGACGAAGACTGACGCATGTCCTTCCGAGCTGACTCTGCATGAGGCAGACATTTTTCTACTGCACAGGTATGTGTGGTTACTTCAGGTATAATTCGAGAAATGTGATTAGCTGAAGCACATGAACCTGGTTCAAGTATATGTATGGGATGCGAGAGATAAGCGTAGTAAGTCCTGCGGATCCTCCCTTTCCTTAGACGAGTCCTACCCTATGAGCAATATGGGTGTAGACGGAATGCGGAGCGGCAACTCTATCCTTCTAGCATGTTGTCAGGAACGAGTGATACGTTGACGACAACTCAGATTAAGAATGACGCATGTACGAAAGAAGCCCTAGTACCTATTTGGTGGAATGCCGTAAGGAGTCTAAGCAGCTAATGGTTGTCGCGACTCTTTGACAGTGCCAGTCGGATATTCAGGCATGGACATTCTAGTTCAATCTTGATCGTCGACGCTCCTTTAGTCAGGCATGTTACATACAGCCACGAGTCAGGCCCCTTAATTTATGTAAGTAGCAAGAGTCGAAGCCCTGCTCAATATGGACATCGAAAGTTGTTGCGGCCTGGACCGGGCAAACGACTCTAAATTCCGCACGTAAATCCCTTCTGATGAGGCTGTAGAAACAATAGAGAGGATGAGGAGCGATTTCAGCCTTGGTGATTTACTTAATCCCATCGAAAGCTGTATACATGCTTGAGGGTTAGTGCAAATTTTAATGACATGTACTTCGTCTTTCTGTGCCTCATGGAGCTGAGATCTGATCATCGCTAAGTCATCCCTAAGCTATCATACCCATGGCGTGCCGCAGTTGATGCTCTACACGCACGCTTGAGTTGCATTGCTCTGGACGCCGTCTATCTGTCGAATGTAGCCCTATCGGATGTTCTGGGCTGATGTGGGATCGTTGCATTTGCCTCACCCCTTGGGATTTATTTGTTAGCCGAGCCTGATATGCCTATATCAACTGATCTCGCACTCATCAATCTTGGGAAATCCAGGCTATGAAATATCCTATGAAATATCCTTCCGACTTTTACCAATCAACAGTTCCCCTCAGATCCGAGAGCAAGCGACAGAAAGGGTTAGCGCCGAATAGTGCCCGTCAAGAACGGTAAGCATGATCGAAGTTGATTGGACAATGCTCACCGCTCACCTTAAACCAAAGGCCGTTAGAAGATCCCTCGGCTCAATAGTAATCACGAAGCATCGGCTATTACAAATGAATGAGGCCTTGTCAGCAAGAAGAAGAGGAGGAGGCAATGACGAATATTATGAGTACAGTCCTCTTGGAATCGTCTACGATTCTTACTTTACCCAACCTGTGCAATACGACCGCGAGCAGAAGGTCAACTATGCGCAAACAGGCCATCCAGGTGTTGTGGTAGACCCTCCCCGCTCCGCTAATTGTCCCGCCTATCTGCCCTATCAATCGCAAGCACCAGCACTCATGGATCTTGACCTTCTGTCCGCCGAGAATTATCAAGAAGGCCCCTATAATCAAAGGTTTTCTGAACAGCAGAATAGCGGCAGTGTTCAAATGTATGGAGGGTTTTTGGCTAGCACCACACATGAAACAAAAGCCCCAAGTTCCCCAACAAGCATGACCAACCGTAGGTCTAGCAAGAAGGGCACCCCCAAGGGCGTCAGCGCTGACGAAACCGCTACTCGTCAAAGGGGGAGGCCCCGCCTCGATAATCGAGATCAGACCGCCAGCGAGGTATGTCTTCTAAATCCACGGCGAGCATATAAAACTAACCTCTGAAGCGTCGACGCACTCAAATTAGACTGGCGCAGCGAGCGTATCGTCAACGCAAGGAGACAACAATTTCCGGCTTGAATCGCCGAGTAGACTCGTTGGGGAAGACTATCGAAGACATGCACAAGGTCTTTCTGGATTTTCGGGAGAAAGCAAATGCGGGAGGAATTCAGAAAGGTGCTCCTAGTCTTGCAAAACATCTTGATACAGCGGCGGAACGCATCTCGGAACTTTTGAAAACCAGCAAACAAGAACCTAATAACGAGGACGAAGAACTTAATCTTAATCCGTCTACTCCGCCAGTAGAAGTTGCTGAAAACAGCACATCGAACAGTCGTCGGACAGAAGCGGTAATGAGTTCAAATCGAGCACCAGTGATGGGATATCAGACCACCTTTGAGGAAGAGCCTGACGATTATGACGGTGAGACTGCCCATCAAGACTTGGCCCGATCCGCACAGTTGGACCAAATCCCTTTGTCGGACTGGACTGCAGCTGAAGCAATGCAGCAGTATCAGAGTAATCCGCCAGACGAAGCCGAGGCTATGGGACATGAAATCGAGCCTGTGCAGCAATGTCGAGTTGAGATTCCTGCCAGCACGATAGATTTACAAAGCTCTTTCTCCCCAAATGCGAGATTGTTTGCTGATGGTTCCAACCCCTCTGTCGAAAAGCCATCCCTTGATCTGATGTCGTTGCCAATGCCAAACAGTTACAGCTATCACGAGACCTCTTTTGCTCGTCGTTTGATGCGAGCCACCATCGAAAGGGGTATTCGATTAATGACAGATCCTAATGCTAGCCAGGAGGCCCTCAATCACATGTGCAGATTTACCTGGTGCTTCGCGAGCAGTTCTGAAATGATAGACGCAATGTTGGATGTGACAAGCCGGACGACCAGGGACAGTCTCGAGTGCTGGGAAGTACCACGACTTCATCTTGGTGGAGCCGGACTCCACTTTCCAAGAGCCAATATAGATGGTGAAAGCTCGCCTCCACCTTGGTGGGCAAATGAGGTTCCCATGGGTCCGCCTCGTCTAGGACAGCCAGAAACACCAGTCCCCGATACCATGACAATTACAGATATCATTCAAAAGCTCCGGGTGGAGGGTGGTTGGTTCGACTCAAGCGACGTTGAGCAATATTTGCGTAGTAAAGGACTCAATTTAGACGGACAATCTTCCATAGTGGAGATCATTGAGCCAGAAGACTCAGTGCCGGAACTTCAAGAGGTCCAGATGCCCTCAACTAGTACTCCAGAAGCTTCCTCCCCCTTGGATAGCAGCAGAGGGCCCCGAAGCCCCGAAGTCGTTGAATCAAATTGGTTCAGTGATCCCTTCTTGTCGAACACTGATTATGGCTGGACTGAAGGCATGATGAACGCAGAAGTGCCTGATATGAACATGGACTTCTCCGTTGACACCACCGACTATTCTAGTTCGAAGGCTATGGATCCTTCTTTCGACCTCAGTCTGTATACTTGGCCCATGCCGACTTTCAACACCAAGATTAGGAAATTTCTGGACGTCGATAAATTCTTGGACAGTACGTATCTAAACCAAGTTTCTCCAACCACGAAGATAACCGCAGCTGACATTCGCAGACATTTCGCAACAGAGTATGTGCGTGGGTAGGACAGCAGGATTCCGTAAATCTGCCGTCGATTCGGCCTTGAATTTAGCGACGACAGAGCACTTGTTGGCGGAAGCTTGAGGATCGAATGGAGAATGATGATAACGAGGAAATGGTTTTGGGCGTGAGCTGGAGGCCGGATTATTTCAATTCTTTCGAGCAATACGAGTACACTGTTATGACCTCGGAGGTTAGGGACTCAATATTCCCATTAAGAAACTATTCCTGTCGGATCAGCATCACCCAGTCAATTAGTCTTGTACCACTTGTTTTGTCGATGTATAGGAATAGTCGCACCTCAGCAACCTTGAAGCAAGGGCGGCCTGGATTCCGCTGGGGGATCTTCCAGGGTTGGTTCGGTTAGGATCCGTCGCACACTTTCGGACACTGAACACTGTTGAGATGTACTATTGGCGTATAGTAGAAGTGACTAGAGATGAATAGGGCAAATTATGATACATGATGGAGTGAGAGGCCAACACGTGTATAGCTTGATGCCGATTGTAGTCTTGATATTCACCACTACTCCAGCAAGAATCGACGTGCCTTGAACTTTCAGCGTGGCAAACCAAAATTAGAAAGGGGGCCATTCCGCTCTCGTATTTGACCCGCTAATCATGCCCTATTGTGGCTCTTACTAAGGCATGTTAGCCCGCCCATCTTCAATGCAAGGCAGATGGAGCGCAATTGGTGCTGGAATGGCAAAGACTTGACCGCTGGAAGACCTCGTTCAAGCATTCAGCATTAGCACTGAGGCACACCTGCGACCCTGGCGCCCTGGCGCCCCATTCGAACGCCTGTGCAGTGTCCCTGCGTTCTCACGACCTGTTTACCTTCCTCCCCACGTTCCTTTTTACCTCTACCCCAGACAATGGCTCCCCCGCATACGAATGGCCCGGATTTCCTTGCATCTCCGTCGACTCAACCTTTCTGATTTCCCCTCCACTCGTTCAGCAGCCCGTTACACAGGCTCAGCGCGCCATTTTCTAAGGCTATACTACAATTCACGTCTACAGTAAACTTGACATGGCATAGGATGTCCTCTTACTTTCCATGTTCGCTTCCTTCGCCAACAGATCGTTTATGAAAGCTTGCACACTCGTTCATTACCCCAACCCTCTGTACTACCATTCTCGATTGTTAAGAGATTGAACTATACCTTCGACAGTCACTCGTTCGCACACCATACAATATGGCTACACCGCAACAGCTCAAGCGTCCGGCAGCACAACGCAAGTCGTCCGGAAACAACATCCTCTCTCGCATGCTTCAGATGGAAAAGCAAAGTAAGGTCAGTCGGCACTCCTGCGCAACGGTGTCGGTTTGCTTGTGCCCAACATCTATTCCGGGTCCAAGCGGTCTTGAATTATGCTAATTGCCTCCCAGCAACAAAGAGCCTCATCTTTAAGCCCCACGCTTCCTCTTTCGCCTCGGGCAGATTATTTTGGCAGACCAAGCGGAGGAGCTTTACCTTCACCAACGATGTCACCCAGGTCTCCAATTCAAATGCCAGAATCGCCTCTACGGCCTACCCACATACCTCGGTCACAGACCTCACCTTTCCCCTCGTCGGATATCAAGGGCACGGAGGAATCGGCTGCCCAGAAATCAAAGCCGTCTATCGAGCCTTTACATCTGAGCCCGTCAAAGGACGGCGAAAAGTCAGCAGCTGATGAAATATGCTTGTCCCCCAGTTGGTCAGACCACGGGGAGAAGCAGAGAAAAAGGGACAAGAAGAAGGCAGAGAAGGAGCAAAAGAATCAGAAGGAGCGTGAGAAGAAGTCAAAACAGGAAGAAGACAAGCAAAGGACGGCGGATGTCAAATCAGGGAAGCGATTGAGCAAGAAACCGCCGCCTGCTGCCATGGAGACCCAAAAGATGCCTTCAGCTTTGAGAAGAAACTCTTGGATATCCATCATATCCTCACATTCAGTCTCCGGCGAGACCACAGCGAGATCCTCGCGAGAGGAGAGGAGGCCATCGTTGATCTCCTTGGGCTCCATCAGGTCAAGTCGACGCTCGCACTCGACACCTCCCACCAACACAGACGGAGATCTCCAGGCTAATAACAACGCTGAAACCTGGCGTCCGATCGTGAGCCCATCAGCACCAAAGCTTCCTAGCTTCAGATGGAGTTCCCGCAGGTCCCCGCCAGACTCTGGCAAGTCCGACTCATTGGCAAGTGACGATACCTATGAGCGCGACCTCATCACGTTTGCATATCGCCTGGACGCCTCCACTTTCATGGCCGAACCTGGGAGAAATGATAAATCGCGATCACAGCAAAGTTTGAGGCTCGGGACGTCACATCAACAGCCCGGCACTCCCACAATGAGCAGAAGCTCCACGGAGCCTAACCTCTCAAGCGCTACAAAAACCTCTGAATCACTCCGAAGCCCACCGCGATCGCCAACAAAGAACGCAGGTGTTCCTGCAGATGCTTTGTCGAATCCAGTTAACGGTCCTAGCGGGGAACAGGGATCTCCACGACTAAGTCCTGGGGATAGTGCTAGGGCAACAGTTGACGTGACAGCTCATCGCAACCACAGCTTAAGCCGAAATCCACCTTCTCCTCGAAGTGCACTTTTGCCGCAGTTGAGATCATCTCATGATGGAAGCAGCTACGTTCACAAGCAGCGGATGTACCAACAGCAGCTATCTATAGCTGGTTTTGAGGAACAGCAAGCTGTAAAGGACGCCAATGACCTTGCAAATGAACTTGCTGCGGAGTATGAGGCGCTGTTGGTAGAAGAACCTTCATCAGTGCTATCCAAACGCGGCCGTACTGCTTCGCCTGGCAGGTTAGACGCTTCAAGCATTACTCAACCCACCGAGGTGAGGAAAGTTCGCATCGATCGCGACAATGTCTCTCCTGTGTCCTCTAAGCAGCGGCATCGAAGTAGCTCCCCACACACGGAGTCCGCCTCATCGAAGTATCCATCCCGCGGGCCGACTCCACTTTCTCAAGAGACTAGCCAAACGGACGATACAGAAATGGATACTGAGGAAGCTAGGCTTCGTGCATCGATGCAAAGCAATCGAGGTGTTAAACCACAGGCGCCAGCGGGGTTCAAGAGGGACAAAATACTTGGATTCCGCCGTCGAGCAAAAGAGCCACCAGCTATCATATCGGTTCCATACAACACGGAAACCCAGATCCTAGCTGTCCAGTCAGCCCCATTGCAGGGTCCGCAAATCGACGAACCTCCTGTGAAACGCTCGAAGATGGAGCGATTGTTCAAGGAGTCAAGACCATCGGATACGGAGTCAAATAGCAGGGTAAGATCTTCGAGTCTTACTAGAAACCAGCTTGGAGAGAATGCGGTTCAGTCTCAACCATCGCAAAGTCATTCTCGAACACGAACGTCTTCGTCAACGGTTCTGAATGACAGCCTACTTACACCATTAGTCAAGACTAAAACCGAGCCAGCCTTGACCTCAACAACAAAGTCTGCTAAGCAGCCTTCCGTTACAAAGTTTCTGCCTAATCATCAGAGCAATAGGAAATCTGAAGTCGAGACAAATGCGGATTCCAAGGCCGAACAACTGGGCAGCAAGCCTAAAGAGCCTGTAAAGAATACAAAGGGACAGACACGCTCGATAGCTGATGGGAAACCGTCCGGATCGACCGGAAATGCGGCAGAGCTATCTAACACCATTACGAAGGAGTCCGAGCGGATCAAGAAGTCTCCTGCTGAAGTCGTAGTGCAGAGCGAGACAGGAGATGGGCTAGTCCGCAAAGCATCACTCACTCGCCCTCGCTCTAATCCGCAATTACAGACCCAATCTACGGCCACCAATTCCTTGCCATCCCTCGATTTCTTGCCAAAATTGAAACATCAGCCACTTGTTAAAAGAGAACGACAGTCGCCAACTCGCTCTGCGCAAGCTGACTCGTCGCCAGCATCATCGTCTCAATTTCCGTCTCCCATCAGCCCATTAACTTACCATTCCCCAACCTCTATTAATGCGCCGGACCTCAAGCTTATACCTCGTTCCCCACGCCGCCCGCCGTCACAGTTCCCACTTCCTAGCGGCAGTCGACACAATCGCTCAGCCACTGATGTAGGCACTATTTCCACTTTTGGTAAAGGTGCACTAGCAGAAGGGTTGGACGCAAAGCCTGTGGCCAAGCTTTTCGTCATATGTTGCAAATGCAAATTCTGGCACGACTTGCCAAGCAAGCTCTACGAGGCTATGGCTTTGCCAAAGGAGATCCATAAGGCCGAGGAGGGAAAGCTCACAGGCGCTAGATTGGAGACGGCAGTCAGATGTCCATGGTGCGAGCACGCTATGACGACTTTCTGCTGCCAGGGGTGGACTACGGTGGTCTACCTTCACGAACGACATCACTGATCGACGATAATGTGATACTGAACATAGGCCCTTGGCAGCTCACTAGCTGGATCTACCAACAACTCCGTGTCTCGAAACAACTGATCATGTGCTTTTCTATCTTTCCAACATCACTTCGCATGCGATATCAAGCAACAACAATGTAGGCCGCTTTATGGTATTTGAGATATATCAGGAGTATGGCTACGATGTACGATACTTAATGAATGATTATGGCTATTAGTTTTGGAAAGGAATCGTGTCCAGTGGATTGCAGGATGTCCGAAAAGGAGGGCATAAGCAAAAGCGTTTTCAATTCTTCAGCATGTATAGCCTAGGTCTATCAGCATAATTTTCTGTACACTCTACTTAATGTTTGGATTTATGACGATATCCATCACCTAATAAACCTATGACTTAACAGTGAATGTGAAAACTTTTGAAGTGGACGACCGATGACACTACAACAAAGCCACACCATCCAGCGTGTTCCAATGACTTCTTGGTTCTGCAACGCTAACAGTTGTTTAGATACCCCCTCAAACGCATCCCAGAATGCCCTCAAAGGAGCAAATCACACGTAATAAGTCTTGGGACCGCAAGTCTTGCCGTAGAAGACCAACCTATACGGCTGAATAAGTTCTCCGAAACTGACTAGCAAGAAATCTTTGAAATTATAATCTTATAGATAACTATATAATACATGGATTTGCTCATACAAAGCTGTTACCTAGACTCTTTCCTGAAGAGCTAGGTTTTTTACGCGGCTTACCATTAAAAACTACCACGACGTGGTAGTAATCCGCTTGGTCGACGAAGCGCAGTAGCTGCCTAAAATAGGACTAGTGGCTGGTGGGTTGCTCCTTCCAGCCCCACTCTCCATCAATCTACATCGTCTATTACCATATGCTGACCCAACACTTGGCAATTATACAGCGGTTTTGTGAATATATTTGATCATAATGCGATATCGCTTGCCGAGTAAGGCTATCTTGCACCTTTGACCAAACATTGTGGTCTGTCAGCCTCACGGTGGACCTACTGTCTCATCACCTTCCAGGCCTCCGAGCACCACACAAATAATCACCAGCGTTGCTTTTTGCTACTATGGCGGAGGCTTTGGCAATCGTTGGGCTTGCGTCCTCAATGATCACATTCGTTGATGCAGCGCAAAAGGTTATCTCGAGACTCAAAGACTACTGGGAATCCGGGCGTGAATTGCCCAAAGCCTATGCCAATGTCAGGAATCAGCTCGCTTTCATGGTCCAAGAGGTGGAAGAGATGAAGGATGAGTATAATAGGGGCCTAATACCTGCTGACAAAGCCGTGCGGCTTCATGATGCAATTGAAGCATGCAATCGACAAACAGAGAGGCTGAATGCCATTTTGGACGATGTTTTACCCACACCAAATGATTCGAAAATACAGCGCGGTAGGAAGGCTTTACGAAGTCTTAGGCGGGAGAAGGAAGTTGCTGGGATACAAGCATCCATAGAGAGTTCAAAATCGACTTTCACACTATACTATGTACGGCACCCTGTGGGTCTCCCACTACGACCGAAAGTATCTTGGCTAGAGAGATGCTGCGATATCCCTGCCACTTCAGTTCTGCACTTTGTTGGTAGAGAAGATGTGTTCCGACGACTTGATGAGATCTTTGGTGTTGGGTACGTTGCTCTATTCACTGACCGTACGCTTTCAGGGACGGCAAACAAATCGAGCTTCTGTTTCAAGTCCATCCAGCTAATACTACTGAAGGTCTACATCGCCTTCTGACACGACGTTTGACCAGCCACATAGAGCAGTCTTGCTTGGTATGGGAGGCCAAGGAAAGACGCAAACTGCACTCAGATACTGTCGAAAAGCGTTTCAGAATAGGACCTTCAATACTGTTTTGTGGATCGATGCGAGCTCTGAGATAAGTGCTAATCAAGCAATGAACTCCATACTTTCTTAAGCAGAAATCCCCACGTCGGCCCTCGAATTCGAGCGGAACCTATTAGCCTTCAAGGACGCCTTAACATCCTTGAAAGGGCCCTGCCTCCTGGTCTTCGACAATTACGACACACCAAGGAACTTCTCGAGGCTCGCTGATATGTTCGTTGACCATGAACAGATCTGCATAATGCTGACCAGCCGCCACCACGAATCATTACGTCTAGGGACGCCTGTTCACGTCAGGGAAATGGATCAAAGTGATGCAGAAGATCTACTGCTGACAGTATCTGGTCTCATACGACAAGATGTTAATCCAAAACATCTGGCAAAAATTGTCAATATGCTGGGCCGCCTCCCTCTAGCGCTCGATCAAGCTGGTGCTTACATCAGGAAGCTGCAATTGTCACTGGACGTATTCGAGAAGCATTATGTCGACAAACAAAAGAAGATACTACAATATACCCCTGATCTCTTCGAATACAGAAAGTCGCTCTCACCCGGGTCTGAGCCTTCTGTTCTGTCTGTCTTCACAACTTGGGAACTATCTTTGGAGCAATTGGGAGACGACCGGCCACATCTCGAGCATCTGCTTACGCTTTCCGCCTTTTTCGACCACAAAAAAGTCCATGAAGCCTTGTTCAGTACACGATGCACATTGAACTTTACTGCTTGCAGTGGAGTTCAGGACGGTTGGCTCCAGTGCATGCTGTCGGACTCTGCGTGGGACTCCTACCGTTTCCAAGATATCATCGCAAATATGCATGGTCTTTCACTGATGCAGAAATTCTGGATAGAGGATGGTCACATAGCCTTTTCCTTACACCCTCTAGTCAATGACTGGCTGCGAACCAGAATTGGGGAAAAGGACCGGGCATCTATGATTGTAGAAGCTGCTGTTACAGTGGCTGGTATGGATGACATCCCAAACTTGCTTTTTCACGTAAAAAGGTGCCATCAAGACCTCCTGGATTGCACGAGAACCTTGTTCAAAGTTGATATCGACATGAATTCTCCACTAATATTCATCGCAAACGGTACCAATTGCATCGACGAGGGGCTGAAACCAGAGCCACATGGTCGGCAGGCTAAAGTATCATGCTGTCCGCACGGTCGCGCTTATCCTATGATACCGTCTACTTCAAGGTTGAGATTGATTATGTCTTGTCGTTTGGCTAACATAATATTTTTGGTGGAACGAGCGCAACCTCAAAGCTCGAAACGGTTTAATAACGTATCGGAACCATTCATTATTTCAACGATATATCGAAGCCTTCACGTATTATTCAGAATGTTCGGCCCAAATTACTTTGACAATACCCTATTATCTCAAAAATTCCGCATTTTAGTGACTGAGACGTTTTCTATGCAATCGGATGCCCCAGGCCAGGCCATTGTAACTCTTTGCCAAAAGATTAGAGAATTGTCTGAAACGGCCATAGACTACAAAGATGCAGATGTTAAGGTGAAACAGGATGAGGGGAAAGGCATTGATGGCAGCTTCCACACCAACTTGAAAGAAGCATTAGCAGAGTTGACACGCCTTGTAGAGCTAATCACACCACTTGACCGGCCGGACACCCTTGTTGCGATTCGTAATGAGCTTCGGTTATTGCCATTCCTACAAAGTGGATATTGGACAAGAAGACATGAATTCCTGGGGCCAAATTCCTGAGGGCACCTGGATCAGCGTTCATATCCTTGACTGTCAGCATTCTTTCCTGATATGAAGGGTATATATTACTTTCTCCATTCCTCTTTGCTCGCCCTTTCGCTATTTCAGACCTGTTGACGTAGCACTCATCGCAATCCACCCTACGGAGGTTCAAGCACCTATTTTCCGCACAAATACCTCCCTAAAGTCACCCACTGCGAGCTTCCAGCATCGTTAATTCATCACCAAGCTGCACATTCACTGCAAATGACCGCTGCGGACGTGCGTGGCTAGTAAAACAACGGCAAGTGTCACGATTGTTGGGGGGGTGTGATGATGTGGTGGGGTGTTGGAGGAAGGGAAAAGGGGTGTTTGGGGGTTGATGACGGGAATAGAATTAATGTTGTGGGGAAATTCCGAAGCGAAGAGCTTTCGTAAATGAGACCAATTGGGAGGGAAAGGCTGCTGATGCGGTTCAATGTGGCTGGAGTGTAGGTGGAGGTGCAAGCGTCCTAACAATTGATATGTATAATTCACTTATAAAATCTCTCCCTTCTGTCTCCGAGATATCCTCGCTCCTTATATCAGACTAAGCAGTAGCTGGCAATACCAACTTCTCAAACTACCAATATAGTAATCGATTCGGTTCAATTCTCCATGAGACCATTCCCTCATGCGAGGCTTAAGTACTTTCAAGCATACACCAAGCCTTTGTATGAACACTTTGATCTCACCCATCCGAAGAAAAGCTTTCACAAAGCGTCCGCCGATTGAGAAATTTTTTCTCACTACCTCCCTGTGTAACATATAAGTCATACAAATCAATAGCCACAAACACCAGACGTTACCAATACCACATCCCCACCCATCCACCAGAACCCAAGCTACCAAAATCAGAAACCATTCCAGGAAAACATCCGACTAACAAGCATCTTCAAGAAACCATCCCTTAACATAAAGGAGGATGAATACTATACACAGAACGTCCTTTAAAACCAGAAAAATATAACTAAGCGCATACTTATTTATAAGAGTATTGATTAGGTTTTCAGCGTTCATCGTCCACGGATATGAGGGGAAGGAAGGATTGTCCAGTATGTAGTTCAAGAATAATGTATAGTATACTAACTACTCCAACATAATATCATAACCTAGCGCATCACGGGCTGCATTCTGCATTCACGCGTATCTTTTACTGAAGGGAGGAGAGTATTTACGAGAGAAGTTTTGAAATGCGATCAAGTATCAATTAAATGTTACAGTAGATTTATTGGATGTACACCTAGGGTGTCGTAATGGGGCTGGAAATGGGAGAGGGGGGTTGAGGTTGAAGTTGAGGTTGGGTTCGTAGTTTTGCTGTGGAGCTGGGATGGAGATGGCATTTATGTATGTGCTGGGTTTGGTTGGGGGTATGGATGGAGGGGAGTTTTGGGGAGGTACCCGTGGAAGGAGGGGGGGATGATGGGTGGGGTGTTGGATGGATTGAATGGTGGGATTTTTGTGTTGAGAGGGGTTTGAGAGGCTGTGGGGAAGGTTTTGGTATGGGTCTTTTAGGATGTAGGTGATCGTAGTCTATGTCATATCCTTAGCTGGAAATATATGTGCTTTCATAGAAATTAGAGCATGTGCTGGGCATCTAATTGTAGATTTGGCGTTTGAAGTTGATGGCTTTATGATACTTGGAGGAGTTAGTTGTTAATTTCGGGGTTGAAATTTGTATTAGATCAAAATACTTAAGATCTCAGAATTGCATACTGAAAGTGGGAATCATAACATGGTGAGCTTCTTGTCCTAGGAAATGTCGTTATAGTTCATCATAACATGTCGTGAATGCGTAAAGCGCAGGGCGGTGTCGTTTATGCGTTCATGCTAGCTTGTGATTGAGCATCTTCGCATCAGCCCGGTGGCCCCGGTGGGATTAGAATTGACAACATATAGTGGAACAGAATCCCTGAGTCGCAGTATTATTAATCTCCAGATCAAACTTGGTCCGAAGCTTTTGAGATGGTACTCTAGACCGGCATATTCCAAGAACCCCCAGAAACTCGAGTAGCGAATTTCAAACCCACTCCTATCTCCAAACAGCCCCTCTGCTGATCCCATAGTACTTAGCCCTCAAGATGGCGCGCTCGATGCGATCTGCTCGTATCCTCATTCAAGATACACATCGTGATAGTCTTCGTCTTTTCCAGCCTCTTCGCCGTACATGATGCCATGAAGGTAGCAATCCCCTACTAATTCAAATGTTCGAGGTCTTAGTCCGGTAACTGGGCGTAGAATATATGGGATCTTCCCTCCAGAGAGAATATAGACGTGATCGCCTTTTTGCATTTCAGGAGGGCCGAGTCCTATGTAGCCTCTATCGGTGGCGAACATGCGACGACCGACACTAGCAGTGATAAAGCTTGTTCCATATTTAGTCCACGAACCATTCTGAAAAGCAGGATAAGCTGCATAGTCAGTCTTTTCACAGTTTCGCCAACCTGCGTCATTGTCATAGCAACGATCGCCCATGACGATCCTCCAGAAAGGGCTTTCCCTACCCTCAGTAGAGCTTGGAAATGCAGTATGATCTGCAAATTGGTCGAAGAACTTCAGCCAGCTTTCTAACACCTCGATTGCATCCTCGTGTAGATAGGATCCATCCGAGGAAATACGAATGGCATCAGGACTGACATGCGTAACTTCTCCCGAACATTTGCCATTTAGTAGGACAGTGTTCTCATTTATGGAATCAAAGGACAGTGAGCGAGTCGCGCAAGCTTTAAAGTCTAAGATGGTGCCAAAGCGCTGGATACGTTCGTTCCAATGAAGTCGCTTCAGATTCTGGGTAGGATTGCTTGGATCGAAAGGACCTAGCCTCGGCCACTCGGGCACCCACGTGGGAACCAGACGTTCATTTTTACTCTCTAAAGTAGTAAAACTGAGAAACGATAACGATCGAGTGCAGCTTATGTGTTGCACAGCGGTGCGCTGGAGGACCTCTTCGAGTGGTATGCTATAGTCCGCTTTGATTGCATCTACAAGATCTTCCTGCGCCAAACCTAGAAACCCGTAGATCGAATCGCGTAGATCAGTACAATTCTTAAAACAACCCTGAGCGAGGATCTCTGCAAATGTCAGGCTGTATCTACCACTGTGAACATAATGCCAGTGTAAAAGCCGGGAATCGTCAATGGTCTGCACACTCTTGGGAAACGATTTCTCCCAACCTTTAATATAATCAGCGAAGTCTACAGCCTTTAATACTACAGAAAAGTCGATTGACCGAAGGCCACAGTGTAGCGTTACATCCTTAGCCAGGATGTGCTCTTGTTGGACCCAGACTCTGCTCCACCATGGCCTGTTCACAAGCTCACTCAAGTACATCGCATGTTCTTCATTCAGTTCTTTTCCATGGAGACGGATGTCTCTAAACGGAATATTACGGCCCATATGTTCAAGAATAGCTAGGGCGTCATCACTTCCAAGGGTAGGTTCACCAAGCCAGACTTTGACACGTGTGGCATTCGAATAGATGGTCTTCATCAATAAGACCTGGGAATTGCGTTCATCAATTGAACTCTCATCTATACAAAGGGCGTCCACCCAGGTCACCATGTCTTCAGAAGGGCTTCTCAGGTATCGAAGACCTGCTTCAAGATTATTCGTTGCGTACCACTCCCGATTCTCTAGCCTGATAGGCCGTGTCCAATTGGGATCGCCCCAAGCATAGGATAGCGCTTCAAATTGTGGGTTATCGTCCAAGGAAACAGTCTCCAGGAAACACTGAGGCTGCTCTTTAAGTTTCAAGCTTGGCTTTATGTGCAGCAGTCGAATCTCGCGCCTTTCCACGTTCAAAGGCTTGTAGAGACCATCGGATTCGAAATTCAGCTTCTTCGAACTTCTGGCCCCCTGTATCTTCTTATTGATACGCTGCAGAATATTGGAACCCTTGGGCGAGTTGGAAGATGTACTAGTCCCAGACATCGCAATATACATGTGGCCTCAAGGCTTCTCCAGGAGAAAGTAAGCTGAAAGGGTACAAGCCACGCATATCAATGGATAATCGCACGTGAACTTCAGGACTCTCAAAGCGGCTAAACAGCAAAGTACAACCTAAAACAAGTCTAGGCCCCAAGTAGAACTTTTCCACCAAGCACTTGTCAAGCCCTAGAGGTCTGATATCAAGAAGTCCTAGCCGCCAAACGGCTGCTTTTGGAGAAGTCGAAGGTAGCTGATCAGCATATGTCCGCCATACGCGTGATTCTTACTCCCCCTGCTTACCCTCTAGCAGAAACAAGAAAGGTAAAAATGGAGCAACGGAGTCTGGAGACTCGTATCGAGTAGCCTGAAAAAGCTTGTTGATGCTACGTATCGAATGTGCCAGCCGGATGATATATTCGTTCCAAGATGATATTGTTAGTGCCCCAAGAGGAATAGATACAGATGAAACCAGAAGATGCGGTTATGTTGATGGCATCCAAAAGCAGAGAAGCAGGCAGCGTTGATGAGTAGTTGAAGCGGGGCACCGTACGCGCCGTAAACAGCTCAGCTTATTCAGCGAGGTAGGCTTGCATAGTAGTTGGTTAGAGGTTCGGTAAATTGACGAACATTGTTCCCGGCTACTATTCCTCGCCTCAATTGTTCAGCGCTACGCAAGAACGGCAACTTCCATGCGGGGTCTGTTATATAGTATTGCTGCAAACTTATACAAGTAAACAATAACTTCCCGATCACCATCAGAAGGCTAGCCTACATACAATACCTGCTCTATGTTGGCTGGATAACCCACCATACAAGCAACAAAGCATTGCACAAGTAGCAATGGTCTGGACGAAGCTGGCAACTAACGTGTAAGCTTCTGAACCATAAGCGATACATTTGCCAGAATTGGCCCGATTTCGATTGAAGCACGTCATCTTTGGCCGTGTTCCATATGTTCTAGTCGAATACTGACTGCTCTTCGATGAGCCTCCAACTCCTCAACTTTTGCTAATTGCATTACTGCACCACTGACGTTTCTAAGCCCCTCTTTCGTAAGATTAGAGCTGGTTATGTGCTTGGTGAACGATGAAAGGTTCACTCCAGAATATTGCTTTGCATAGCCGTATGTAGCTGAGACATATGTTAGTAAAAGTATTGCTGGCCAGTGTAAAACCGGTATACGTACGTAGAGAGTGATTGACCCCAGCGGAATAGTCTCCAACGCTCTCAGGAGTCCAGGGACCTACGAAGACACTCCCGGCATTCTGTACAAGATTGACCACAGACTCAGCCTTCTCAACTTGAAGGATCAAATGCTCTGGTGCGTATTGGTTGCTGTAATGGATTGCCTCTTCAATATCCTTGACAATTAGCGTCACAGAGTGCTCGATTGCACCTCGAACAATGTCCTTCCTGGGCAGAGCATTGGCTTGAGCATGCAGTTCGTCTTCGATGGCTGCCAACTGCTCTTCCGTGAGGTCAACCGCAATCAATACGACTTGCGAATCCGTCCCGTGCTCAGCTTGACTGAGAAGATCAGAAGCTACGAATGCAGGGTTCGCTGACTTGTCCGCAATGACCAGCACCTCACTGGGCCCGGCGGGCATATCAATACTGACTCCAGCCGTGGTATCGTTGGACACAAGCATTTTTCCTGCCGTAACGAATTGGTTACCCGGTCCAAGGATCTTATCAACCTTGGAGATACTTTGGGTTCCGTAAGCCATGGCTGCGACAGCTTGCGCACCTCCTGCGAGAACGATGCTTTCGGCTCCGACCTTATGTGCAACGTAAACTATCTCGGGCGTTACAGTTCCGTCACTTCGGGGAGGTGTAGCGATCACAATCTTCTTGCATCCTGCTACCATCGCGGGGACACCCAGCATCAGGGCCGTAGAAGGTAACACAGCGGTCCCGCCCGGCACGTAGAGACCAACTCTTTCGATAGGACGAGAAAAACGTGAACAGACAACGCCTGGCATGGTTTCCACTTGCAGAGGCTTTTCTTCTCTTTGTGCAGCGTGAAAACAACGAACATTTTCATAGCTGATGTCGATAGCTTGGATAGTCTCTTGCGGCAATTGCATGAGCTTTTGCGGGAATGGGGCATGAATGACCGGTGATGTGAGTGAAGTAGCTTTTTCGAATTTGTGTGTATACTTTAGAACCGCAGCATCTCCGCCCTCGCGAATTTCTTTTATGATTGGCTGAACGATGTTCATGATCTGATCAGTGGATCTTTGCGAAGGGCGCTGCAGCGCGTCTTGTATTGTTTCATCGTCCGTTCTTGTCGTATTGTATCTTCTCATTTGGATCCTCCCATTCAGCATGCCAGCTGGGTCGTCCTTCTGTTTAGGTAGGGATGCAGCTTCTTTGACTGCTTCCTTGTTCGGGCTTGCATTTGTCCCCGGGCTCGAGCCGTTAGTAGCATCTCGAAGACCAACTTTCTCGGACCATTGAGGTTTGGCATCTCCCTTGCGCCTGGTAACCTTGGTGCTCTTGAGATCCAAATTATGTTCAATGTCTTCTATACTCACACCTGCGGCAACGCATTTGGTAAGGGCAAAATAGAGCAGATCTGCCGCCTCAGCTGCAATATCCTGTTTTACGGTCGCCTCACACAATTCAGATGCCTCTTCCATGATCTTAGCCTCGAGGAGCTTTGGCTCATTGAACAGTCGGGCAGTGTACGATCCGGCCGGTGCAGATTCCTTTCGGTCTATCAAAGTTCTTTCTAAGCGGGAGATGCCTGAATATGGGCCGAAGCAAGTTGAAGTGTTCAAATGGCAAAATCCTATGCATTGTAAGCGACAAGGATGGAGGATACGACTATCAAGTTTACCTTCGCCTTTTTGCCTCACAGTGAATTGCAGAGCGTCCGCATCGCAGTCTAACGCTATACTAACCAGCTGTTGCGTGTTACCACTATCACGGCCCTTGATCCATAAGCCACGGTTACGACTCTGGTAAACACCACATCCAGATTGCAAGGCTGTCTCTATGCTTTTCTCGCTACTGTAGACCAGCCCCAAGCAGATGCCGTGCTCGTCAGTAACAACAGTAGGAAACAAGCCGTCCGGGCGATCGCTTTTAATTCCTGTAGTAATGAGAATATGGGCTGGCAGCAGATGCGGATACTTTTTCGGATCTGTTGTGAGCTCACTTGCAGGTATGATGGCTACGTGACCGTCTCTGACCGCTTTGATATAGTGGTCCCGGGTGTTGTAGGCCAAGGTGACGTATCGACTGGGATAGTCTTCAGTCTTGGACATTTGATGCATTGTATCTAGCAGTTTCCAATTATGGACCTCGTGGACTTGAATGCCAATTGGCACGTCAGGAACAAAAGCCTTGATTTTGCTGAGGATGCTTTTCGCTCTAGCCTCAGGATCTCCCTCGCAGACCGAATGATCGAATGACACGATCAGGCGACTCAGGTCCTGGCCTGCGAGAAGACGATCTTCGATAATAGCCTTGAGTTGCCAATAGGCAACGAAGACTTTTGTCGCGCCGCCATTAAGAAGAGAAATGATGTCTTCAAGTTTTTCCAGCTCAGTACAATCACAGTAAGTAACAAAATTGTTGAAGTGTTTTTGCAGGAAACTGGAAGCTTCTTGATGAGTTTCAGGGGTGACAGTAACATGGACACGTTTTAAGTAAGAGATAGCTTTCAAATCGAAGCCATTGTCTGCTGAAGCTCGTAGATTTTTGAGATCAACGGACACCAAAAACCGTTCTGCCATTGGTCTTTATCTGTTCTACAACGGAGCCACCGGCGAAGCCTTTCTGACGTCAAAAAGGGACCCGAGTTCTGCTGTTGCTTTGGGATGGCTTAGCAAATATGAGTGGAAAGAAGAGCTCGAAAAAATATATATTACGCCGCTAGCGCAAATCAACATTACGACATTTCACTGGCGGCGGCAGGACCTACCAGGGTCTTCACAACTCTATCGCTTTCTACAGTAATCAATGCCACATGGAATTTTACCTTCATGGACAAGCTCAATAACATATCAAGGAGCGATACGTATCATGTGAGGCGTAGGGAGCCTCTCAACCATGATGGCTACCCCCAGACCCGGAGCATCACCGGTTCCTTCTCGCAATCCAATCCCTTTAAGCGCCTCTCAAGAGGCAGCTGTGACTGAACTGTATTACAAAAGAGTGCGAAATCTTTGTGCTGATGAGATTCGTGGTGCGTCAATAGCTATTACAACGTCGAAATGCATCAGCTGATTGGAGACGCGCAGAATTCGCAGCATGTGCGACTGGCCGTACCTTTTCAGTAAGCTGGGCATGTCGGCCGCAACGTCTGGCAATGAATGGATGTATGATGACCCATGCAACGCAAAAGGAGCAGGACGCAGCGAGGGAGGAGTGGTTCGCAACTATGGACGAGAGGCGCAAAAAACGAGAGGAAGAAGAAAGGAAAAAGCAGGAGGTGAAACGTCTACATCGGGAATGGTGGGAGCGCGACCAAGATGGTCAGAAGAAAGACGGCTAAGCGGGAATATCGATGGTTCTGGATGTATAGACTATAGATATCGGGGCAAAGGTACCCAATCCATTGCATCAGCGTATGTGGAACCGAGCATTGGACCTGGGTATCAAGATGCTAGCCTGGACTGCGAATGGCACGAGCTACAATGTGGATTCTGTTAAATTTGGATCTCATCTCTTCTCTAATTTCAAAGTCGTCCGTGTCTCCTTGCTCGGTGAGTGTAACACAATACCCAAAAAGCAACACAGTCTTGCTTTGGACAGAATTGATTCAGGCAATTGCAAGATTGGTCTCAAAAGTTGCTTGTGCAGCCGACTTTGAGCAATGTCAATTCATCAAGAAGGGGCTATGCCCTCTGCTTGGCCTTCCAAATGTGATTGTCCTGTTTTTGCTAGAATCGCGATTTCCATACACGGATTGTTATTGAATATGGTTCTGTTATGAACTATTTCATAGACACCGGGCCGAAATTGTGTCCCTTCTCTCAGTTTGGTGGCATGTATTACCGACTCGATGCGATGCAGGGTGACGTGCCATGCTTATTCAGATCTGACTCAATTTCCATCTCATCAAGCCTTCAATGCTTCACTATCGCAACAATGTCAAATCAATATGACAACATTGGCGAGGCCTACAACATCAAAAAGGAGCTTACAATCCAATTACTGCAAGATGCCAACGCCGAAGCAGTAATAAAGCCCTATATCAGTGGCGCTCGAGTCCTCGATCTGGCCTGTGGTAATGGTCACCACTCCAGAGCATGCATGGGCTGGGGTGCTAGCTCCGTTGTCGGCGTCGATATATCATCAACAATGATTGATGTAGCGCGGAGGTCGACAACATCGGAAAAGATAGTCTTCGAAGTCGCAGACGGTTCGAAGCCAAGGAAATACCGAGGCGGAGAGTATGACCTGGTCTTCGCTGGCTGGCTGCTAAATTATGCACCCAGCGGCAAGGACATGGCGAATATGTTTCGTAATGTTGCCCTTAACCTAAAAGATGGTGGACATTTCGTTGTACGTACCATCAGGCAAAACTACGTTTGGTTGTCTTACGCTGTCAGATTTGAGACACAGGGCGAGAGCAATGACTTATGCGTTACTCCCTTAATCTACGCTGTCCCTCATTCTAAACATGAATACCGATGCTGACCCCGTCCCGGCATAGGCTATCACGCCCCATCCCACCGAGGATCCTAAAGCGCACATTGAGACAATGCTAGCCGCAAGAGAGGAGAAAAGGGGCCGCGACATGGTCTATTTCACAGGGTTCGTCGAGGAGGGAGTGTCAGCACGTGTGGTATTGACATCAACGGACCCAAAAGTGGAGAGCGTAGGATTCGATACCTACTATCTTAGAAAGAGTGTGTATGAGAAGGCTGCAAAAGAGGCTGGGTTTGAGGCTGGTCTTGCTTGGACGTCAATAACCATTCCCGATGGGTTTGAGGAAAGCCTGGAAGACCGGACTGAGGAGGATTTGCACACTCATGTTACGGCACCTTCTTTTGCTATTATGGTAACTTGTAAAGAAGCAGGCGGTGACAGAAATTGAGAATCAGAAGGCGAAAGCCGTACCGAATCATTTGGGCTGTTACAATTAGTCCTCATCTGGGCACTTGACCATACGGGCATCGCGCACCAAAGGTCGTGCCCCTTGGAGTATATATATGCTTTCTGCCGACCAATAAAAATCTCGCAGTCTATGGATACTGCATGAGCCTTCCAGTACCGCATCTAGTAGTTCAAGCCCTTCCACAAGACATCTGCACATCGAATTCCGTGATTAAGAACTGCTTGCTGCTGTGGACAATGAAGTGCAACTATTGATCAAGATACGCGTTTCTATTCGTACAATTCTGTTCTAATCTATACTTTGCTAATTGACGCTCATTTTCGTCATGGAGGATCTTCTGACCGTTTGATTCGTTGAAAGCCATGGACGACTTCTAGAGCATTACAGAGACACAGAATATAGAGATTAGGCATGGCTTCAGCAGGGGTATCGTAGAACAAGGAAATAAGCTGAAGCTGTATTTTGGCAGACGTTTAAGCGTCATCATCGTCCCCCACTTCGCTGCTTCTCTCCGTAGCCTCGGTCAAAAACACGTCCCCCTTCTTCGATTTTCGTCGGATGTTCGGCCATGAAAGACTAGTCCGGCCGGCTTTCTCCTGTTGCGGGGTACTGCTTGCACTTTCAGCACTCTTACCAAGGAGTCCCTCGCTGGAAGCCTCTTCGTCATGTTCTGTGGGCGTGGATGGCTGACCCGCTGGTTTTGATTTCAATGCCCGATCTTTTGCCCAGGAATTCAGATTGAATTTGCTGCTACTACTCTTACGGGTGATCTTCTGCATCAGTGTTTCCTTCGTAGATCCCGAAGAATTGATTGCTTCCGTTGGCGTTCCAGACGTAGAGCGATCGAACGAGTCGTGAGAGTCGGTTGTTGAGGCTGCGGTTGTGATGGACTGCGCATCTCGAGACAAACGCGGATTCTGAGGGGAGGTTTCAGTAATGGAATCGGTGTCTTCCGCCTCACCTCTTTCACTTTCCTTGTCTTTCGATTTCTCACCGGACCTGCCACCTGTCTTCGTTGTTTTCCCTGCATCTCTACGACTGAAGAGCATCTTGAAAGTGGGAGCTGCAGGATTGAGTCTAGGAGTCCCTGGCCGCTGAGAGGACTGAGGTCTAGTGCCAATAGGTGCTTGGTCTGAGGTTTGTTTCGAGAATCCTTCAGCATCGAGTGGAGTGCTTCCGAGGGAGAGATTGCTCGTCGATCCATGTTGCACGGATGGTCGACGAGACGGAGCGCGTGACCACGGTCCTCCACTCCAGTTAGCCCCCAATGGGCTATTACGATTTGGTATACCTTCTGGTGCCGGCCATCCAAAGCGCTGACTATCGCTTGAAGGTCGTGCAAGGACTTGGTCGTAAGAGTAAGTTGATGATGGTCTAGAAGACGACGGCTGATCTGCGAACGTTGCTGGATCACGGCCGTCGAATTTGCCGCCGAACATGTTGAGCCGACTCCTCCGACCTGACCCTGTACGAGCTGTTATGATCCCAGTATCCTCTGGTGGGCCAGCACTACGGTTTAACAGTCCTGCCATGGGATTGGCCCAATTGCCGTAGCTCCCTCTGCGCCGGCGACTGGTGTTGAGATCGAGCCCCTCTTCTAAGTTTCTAGGGAAGGACTGACTCTGGCCTTGCTTCAGCGTTCCAAGTAGAGGAGGCTCCTGTGTTCCAGGTTTTCCACGCTGACTCTTGAAAGAAAACAGATTGGCAAGTCTGTTGCTAGCCAACGGGTTTGAATCTGCTGTTATTGAAGGATGGAGCGGAGCCGTGGTTGAGCTGATGGTGTGGTGTTGGCTTTCGACAAATGGATCTGGGCGTGATTGATAGCTATGCAGATTTTGTAGACTTTCATGAGGGCTTGAGAGAACACTACCCGCCCGGCTACCTGCAGATCCAGGTGTTTGAGGCCCTTGAGCCGCAGCATCTGAATATGAAACACCATGACCAAGAAAGACGTCGGGATTCATGTTGCTTGGATATTCCGGACCAATTGTACTCGAAAAGACCTGATTGCTAACATCTTCATCCCGAAAAAGATTCGAGGGTAGAAGATTGTCCGCAGCTGGGCTCATTGGGCCGCCCGCAATCAAGGCCTCGACCTCATTCTGAGGAATGCCATGTTGATCCGCAACGGAAGATAAGGTCATGCCGTTGTTACTGTTGAAAAATGGTGAGGCGTTGGAGAATGGGGGGGCAATCAAGGAAGGATTGTTGAAGGCTGGGGAGCCCCCTTGGTAAGCACTCGGTAGAGATGAATTGGTGCTGGCACGTGAATTGGGTTGTCGACTTCTTCGTGATCTGTTCCGTTGGATCTGATGGGGAAAGTCTAGGGAAGGCATTTGAACAAACTGCTCAGGATTTCTAGTACGCCTGTCCGTCCACCAGCTCAAGTGCTCCTCAGCCCGCTGTTTTTCAAGCTCCGCTTGTGAAACCAATTGCCATAATGAATTGAACTGGGCTTGCAACGTCTGCCATTTTGCCTCCCAGCTTTGGTCGTTCTCCGTCTCGATCCTGGCCTGCTCTCGTTCACTACTTCCCTCGCTGTTCATCTTTTCTTGCTCTCTCTCCATTTCTTTGATCTGGATACCTTTTATACGAATTTCTTCTTCCAGAGATTTGATGATAGCCAAATCTTTCGCGATAGTCTTCCGTGCATCCTCAACTTCCGTGTTCTTGGCATCGATAACATCAGCCTCCTCTTTCACCATCTCCTCTGTATCGCGCGCCATTTCGACCGTTTCCTTTTTCCATCGTGCAATATCATCCTTAAGCTTTTGTCTATCGGCTTTCTTCTGTTGCAGTTGCTTCTCCTTCGCTGCTCTTTTGCTTTGTGCTGTCCTATTCAACTTGTCCAGATAGTTCCCATGTTTTCTGAGCTCTGAGCTGGTTTCTTCTTTCTCTCTATACTCCTGCTTGAGGCGGTCCCGTTCTTTATTCAACTCTGCAAGGTGCCTTTTGGACTCCTGCTCGTCCTCCTGTATCTCCCTGTCCACCCTTTCCTTTTCTGCCCTCAAGAATTCAAGCTTCGTCGTCAGCCGTTTGATGGTCTCCGGTGACTCGTCTTCGTCACTACTACCCGACTGGCCAGCGTAACTGTTACCTTGCTCCCCGCCGGAGGTTGCTGGAGAGTTGCGTCGGCCTGACGCGGTTCGTTTTGCTTGGTGCTGAGCTGCACTGGGTTCCCTTATAGCTGGGGAGGGTGGAGCAATTTCGAAGGGAGCAGAGGTCGCATGAACAGCAGCAGCTTCAGCTTCACCAGATCCTTTCTCCGAATCCAAGCTACCTTCATTGTTGGTTTGCGACAAGGCGAGTGTACGGACACGAATGATAGGGCCGATTGATGTGAGATTAGCGTCATCGGTAGCCACCACTCTAATCCCGTAATAGTTGCCCGGCTTCAAGCCCGTAATTTGAATAGAAGTGTCTCCCCTGCCAAATTCGCCTACTGTGATTTAGGATATCAGCAATGCTCACTGGAAGCCCCACGGAATTGTAGCATGCTACCTTTAATTCCATTCACTCTTATGGCGAGGTGAAGCGATGAAGGTTGATTGTCAGGATGGTTTTGATATAGAAGGACGGAGTCGGAAGTAATGCCAGCCAGCGAAACCTCAGGCACGGTAGGGGGGTCAAGGCCTAGGAGTACCTCGAGCTCTTCTCTAGGCTTTTCGTAGATTTGATAGCAACGGTATGCGATCCTACGCCTATCTCAGCTTTGACGTGAAAGGGAAATTGGGGTTTAGGCAGACTGACCAGACCAGTGCAAGATAAACGGCACCCTGCTGGAACATCCGCACGACCAGCGACAAAGTTGATGCACTAAATCTAGGCATCCACCCATGAGCCTGCTCTAATATCTGGTCCCATCGCATTGAGACGATGGAGTGCAGTCTCAGGAAAATGGAGTGGATGTTGACGGTGGATAAAGTCCACTGCCCTCCGTAGACGAAAGATGTCATGAGCAGACTGGATAGTTAAGAGCTTTCTCAGTCTAGCAAGCCAGACATACGACTAGTCAGTCATAATTTGCACCTCCGGCCTCTTTTCTATTTGGCGCTACTTTATGCTGTTTTTGAGGTAGACAGCTGTTCTTGGCGTGCTTTTCGGTCCCGAGGCACAGTACGTTTTAAGCGGGCAGAGCCGCCGCTAGTAAACGGCCATCGTCATGCCCGTCACTTTAAGTATCTTCTCCGTCAATCATTATATGGACCCCTAGGAAAGAAGTGTTGATGGTGTTTTGGATCTCTTTACACTGTAACACTTTCAGTATGATCTGCTGCTAACATATTTCCTTGTCCCCTATGAGGTTTTGTTATGAGTTGGTTCTTCAACAGTGTCCGCGTGACAACTTTCGATCGTTGAACGCCGTTTGCCTAGAGTAGGAGGTTGTATTTGCCCAGAGTAGGAGGTTGTGGACCTTACACGTCGAGATGCAGTATGTAAGGAGTCTCGGCGGATCCGTGTCGAAAACCTGGAACTCGATCAATCCGGCAACACTCAGTGGTGCTATTGATGTGATCGTTGTCGAACAGGATGATGGTATACCTTTACCCGCAAGGAGGCAGCTCTTTAAGAGAGGCTGACCAGTTGCTAGGCTTGCTTGCGTGCTCACCATTTCATGTTCGGTTTGGAAAATTCTCGCTGCTCCGACCTTATGAGAAGAAAGTGAGTAACTTCTTCGGCTAAGGGTCGAGCATTGCTAACGGGACCGTGGCATTAGGTGGAATTTAAAGTCAATAATGTCAAGCAACATCATGCCATGAAACTTGGGGAAGGTGGAGAAGCTTTCTTTGTTTTCGAGACTTGGGATGATATCCCTGAGAGTCTACAAACATCGCCTGTAATATCACCCGCTGCAAGTCCACAAAGTCTCTCGCAGCAGGACGTTATTGCTCCACCTACATTACAAGAGCCAGAGTTCCTGGACCTGAATACGGATGCAGCCAATGATGGGCGAGGAGATAGAGGCCCGCAACCAAGGCCAGTGATTTCCGCCAATGCGAGGACTCAGAGTGACTTTGGTACGCACGATATAGCTTCATGAGGCCAGAAGATACTGACGGTCAAAGGCCCTCTTACTCCTCTGTCCGCCAGCCCTGGTACTGATCCCGGGACGCTTGCTGACCATGCGTGGTCTGCCCCTAATGGAAGATCCACTCCACAAATCAAGAAGTCTACCTCCGAAGAGCTACTGCCAACAGTCACCCATGCACAGCCCGTCCGCTTCCGGGGTCCAATACCAACAGTCACCCAAGACACGCGGCCTGAATCTCCTACAGTGCCGGAGCTAGCCACCTCCGCTCCAACGGAACGTTCCCAAAGCCCACCTCCACTCTCTCCAAATGAAGCCTTAAACCGCGCAAGATCGCTCTCGAAGAAACTTTCCATGTCAAATATACCTACGCGTGT
Source organism: Cladonia squamosa (assembly GCA_947623385.2). Lineage (NCBI taxonomy): Eukaryota > Fungi > Ascomycota > Lecanoromycetes > Lecanorales > Cladoniaceae > Cladonia > Cladonia squamosa. The sequence goes on from OX392381.1 coordinate 328,298, forward strand.
TACAGATAGCGGAGACCTGATGCTTGACATGACAGGATATAAAAGTAGTGAAGATGAAGCACTACGTGCAGAAGTCATCGCTCGAAAATTTCTTACGGAAGAGCTTGAAGGAAATTACGACATAGGCGCATTGATAGGGGCTGACGATCATGGCAACCTCTGGATCTATAGTAGTGAGGAAGCTAAAGAAGCCGCTGGACGAAAGATTGCGCGTCGGGGCCTTGCTCCTGGTGCAGTGCTCAGTGATGCGGCCTCGGATCCTGGTTATCAAAGTGATGATGAAAGACTTTCTACAGAGTCCGAACCTCAGAGAAGGCACTCACGCGCACGGTCAGATATGACGGTGGCTGGATTAGCAACTCCGCCACAGACGCCTCCCGCTGAAGGCCCGAGCAGTGGTGATCCGAACAGGAATTATGCCAAAACCCTCCGATTAACTAGTGACCAATTAAGAGCATTGAACCTGAAGCCTGGAGAGAACACTATGAGCTTCAGTGTTAACCGTGCTACCTGTCAGGCGTACATGTACTATTGGAAATACGATGTCCCCATAGTTATTTCAGATATCGATGGTACTATCACAAAGTCAGTGCCATACTCACGATCTTAAAAGTTAGGACCAATTGCTGATTTTCTTAGATCTGATGCTCTTGGCCACGTCTTAAACATGATTGGTCGTGATTGGACGCATATTGGTGTTGCAAAGCTGTATTCAGATATTGTAGCAAACGGCTACAACATCCTGTACCTCACTAGCAGATCTGTGGGACAGGCAGACACAACCAGGACTTACTTGAACGGTATATCTCAAGAAGGGTTCAAATTACCAAAGGGTCCTGTTATAATGAGCCCAGATAGGACCTTTTCCGCCTTAAAACGAGAAGTCTATCTGCGGAAGCCAGAAGTGTTTAAGATGGCCTGCTTGCGCGATATCCTGAATCTCTTTTCTCATAAAAGAAATCCGTTTTATGCGGGTTTCGGCAATAGGTTGACCGATGCTCTGAGCTACCGGTCCGTCAACATACCATCTTCGCGGATCTTTACTATCAATTCTAATGCTGAAGTTTCTTTGGATCTGCTTACGCTCAACAAATACAAAAGCAGCTATGTGACTATGCGAGAAGTCGTCGACCACTTCTTTCCCCCAGTTGGCTTACTCGTGGAAAGCGGGGGCGAGGGTTTTACTGATTTCAATTATTGGCGGGAGGCTCCGTTGGAGATTGAAGACTTTTCTGATAGTGACAGTGAAGACAACAACAGACGTGGGAAGGATAAGCAAAGTATTAGGAGTGAAGATGAGGGAAGTGATGGGCTCGACGATGACGATGAGGCAGAAGATGGGATGGCAGACAGTTACATGTCGCGGGACTCGGTTGACGAAGGCGGTGATTTGATAGACTCCATAATTGAAAGCATTGACGACGGCGACCTCATTAGACGAACCTCGCGCGGAGGAGACGACGATCATGACACGATACCTGATGCAGTAGTCGACATCCCACTGACGGCAATCAAAGCTGGATCAGAGGACACTGTGGATGGTATGGCGTCCAAGGCTCACCTTGACAGGGTCAAGGCAACCGAAGCTGTACGTTCAGCAATTCGAGACGCTAGGACCGGGTAACAGAAACAGCATGTGGAACACGAGAGATGGAGCTGTACTATACAGGAATGAAAGGCGCAAAGGTCGGTTGAATCTGCTTCGCAAGCAGGGTCTGGAAAAGCACTAGCATCGGCGGTTGTCAAAGCATAGTGATACCATAGCATTGGGGCAGCATTAAAGCAGCATCGGATGGCGCTCTCAACCAGCTTGATTTATGGGATGTATTAGGATGAATGGCGCGATGAGTGCGATTCATTTTTGCAGCCTTAGCGTACCACTGGCGAGAGGATGAGAGCTTTTATTATCTCATACTTTGACGATATTGCATAGTAAATATAGGGTTCTATGTCAGAATTCTTCCACTACTGTCTAATCAATAGTGCAGAGAGTATCCATGTACGGATTTCTTTCGTAGTGATCTGCAGCAAGGCTTCTTTGACACATCTCGGCAATACGATAGTAGAAGGGATCACCTATCAAGCGTACACACCTATCAGGGGTACAGCCCTATAGGGCTGGACCTAAAACTGGCGAAATTACCCCCGAAGATACCCTAAAGCTAGTCCGCTCAGCGGCTATTCCAAGGGGATCTTCGGGGGTCCTTTAAGGGCCCGTTTCAGTAGCTTTAGGTCCAGCCCTATAGGGCTGTACGCTTGATAGGTGATCCCTTCTACTTGCCTTTGAATGAATAGTCAACTTGAATTTCGACAGAACTCAACTGCACGTCTCTTCCCTCAAATTCTAGAGCTTACCAAGGGAACCCAAACCACCGAGACAAACACCTCGCCCAGGCGTACGTTTAATACAATGACTGAGGTCAATGGCGCCGCCTCAGAATCGGATCCTGCACCTACACAAGAGCAAAATGATCAACCTTCACAAGCCGCTACCGAACCGATAAATTCCAATATACCTCCGACCTCACAACTTGATAATGGCCTCTCCAAACGCCCTCGCGACGCCCGACTCTTCCATATAATCCTGGCCAATTATGGAGTAACAGCCTATCAAGAGCGCGTGCCCCTCCAACTCATGGATTTCGCGTACCGCTACACATCATCCACGTTACAAGACGCACTCCACTTCACATCCGAAGGCTACGGCACCACGAACCCAACCGGTCCAGGTGCAGGCTCAAAGCGGGGTGAAGGTGCGGCTGCTCATAATGATATGAGCGGGATCACACTATCAAGTCTGAGATTGAGTATCGCGAGCAGAACGCAGTATCAATTCAGTCCGACACTGCCCAAAGAGTTTTACAGTGAGCTCGCGCAGGAGAGGAATAGGGTTGGAATACCACCACCACCAAAGGGGGAATTCGGTGTGAGGTTGCCGCCGGAACAGTACTGTCTTTTTGGGGTGGGGTGGGAACTGAAGGAGGAGTGGGACGAGGAGATGGATGTTGAGCAGGATGCTGGTGTGAAGGATGAAGGTATGGATGAAAGGGAAGATGGTGAAGGAGGTGGGGATGAGGATGAGGGGGGAAGGATGGAGGATATTTTTGGAGGGGCTAATGGGGATGACGATAAGGAAATGGAAGATGAGTAAATGCATTGGCTTTGATGATACCCTGGAGTTACGGATTGGGACACTGCACAGCATTCTGGTGCGGCATTGCAAGGGCGTTATGAAATGTTGAGGCCTTGGTGAGAGCCATATGGGCTACCATCTGACAGGAAATCATCCTCAAGTATTTGGGTAGCACAAGCAGCATTTGCGAAAAGCAAGGCTTATGGTTTGCATTGTACTAATATAAAAGATATTGCGCATCGCTAGATCTGCGGCTCGAGAGTACGTATTCAATTGCTTACTTCGTTGTTGGCATTGGAGGCCAAGCTCTCTTATCGTGTATTATATTTGCACCACTAGACCGATAAGAAATAAAATACACACCTACGAAAAGTTGAAATTCCGAAATCGCCATCCCGACCATGCGTACCATGCATCTTGCTGCTAGACCCTCTCGATAGCCCATGGACACAGCAGCCTACCTCACCTCCCAAGGCTGGGCAGGTCATGGCCATGCCCTCCACCATAGTGGCCGCGGCATCATAAAACCTATCGCCGTTTCCCAGAAAAACAATGTACTCGGCGTTGGTAAGAAAAAGCATGATGCGCATGCCGATCAATGGTGGGCAAGGGCTTTTGACGAGACGTTAAAAGGTATAAATGCTACGAAAGACGGGGCTACGGGGACGACCGAAGGTCTCGTGGTTATGGGTGCTGCGAAGCAGGCTGGGTCAAAAATGCGTTCTGGGGTTCATAGTGTTGGAAATGGGCTTTATAGCTGTTTTGTGAAGGGAGAGGGACTTGGGGGGACGCTGGAGGATCAGGATGGGGAAAGCGATCCACAAACAGAAGCATTAAGTCACAAGCTCGAGAATGATTTGGTAGCCTCTCAACGAAAAGACGAAGGGAAGAAGAGAAAGAAGAAACAACAGTTGACACGGAGTCAAGATACTGAAGTGGCCAGCTTCCGAAGAACTAGGGAGGACGATGGAGCGGAGGAGGAGGACCAGGCAGTAAACGCCGCACCCAAGGAGAACAAGGATAAGAAGAGGAAGAAACGAGAAGGTGTAGACACCACGAATGAGGGCCAAGGAACCGCGAAGGCGGAGCTTACTAAGAAAGAACGACGGAAGCAAAGGAAGAAAGCGCGGAAGGAGGAGAAGGCTGGCTCGGCGGCTGACTCTAGGACACTTGAAAAGTCGTCGGAAAATAGCGAAACTGCAGCAACGTTAAGGGAGTAAGCCCGCTGGCTTCTTGCTAATCTTAATGGAATACCCGCCCATCTGGCTAAGAATTGTGTTCAACAAGAAGGGCATCTAATCAGGAAATGCCGTAATACCAGAAGAATACCAATTACAAGACTGGTGGGACGGCGCAGATGATCAGACAGAAGGAAAGCCGCCGACAGATTTTACCTGAAACCTACCACAGCTTCCAAAATCTCGCAAAGACCCTTGAAAATAAGCTGGGCAACGCACCTTCTCTGAGAGGACTGGAGAATGGAACGGCCATTGGTTGGTTTCTTGAAAGGTGAGACCCTCGGGCTGATTGAGAGGGGAAAGATGAGGAAAGGAGAGCGTGATACGCCTGCAGTCGGAGAGTCGGATTAAGACAAGAGATGGCTGCATATACGCATCGCTTAAGGTAGTCGAGGCCCCATCAACTTTCTCCGAAAGCAAAGGCTTGCATAGCATATTCAATATTGCTATTGATGTATGACTGGGAGAAATATGCCTAGCGGGAACACCGAGCGAAGATCACCCACGACAAGCGCTATACAAAATCGCTTTTTTTCTATTTTGTCTCTTAGAAACAGGTCTGCCTCTGTGCTAAGTTGGTCGTTAGCCTGAAATGGTACTGCTTAGCCCGTGCATGCGTCCAGGGTTTTTGTTGTAGAGTTGAGCAGAAGCTTCTAAGTTCAGCTGGTCAAATCTCACCAGCAGCGGGCATCTGGGGCCCACGGCCTCTATGTACTCATTGGTATATGGAAGTCTGGAATCCCGTAGCTGAAAACTTGGATTGTACCTATTCATGCTAGCTACCTGTATCTGAGAGCAGCCAAGGTCTCTGCTGCCAGAATTCATCCTTGATAAAATCAGTATGCTGGATAATTACATCAGCTTTCATCCGTCGCTTTCGCTCCTTTTCCTTCTGCGTTCTTGAAATTTGGGCACCATCACCAGCTGAACCAACAAACGTTGCTGCGATGTCCCCAGAGCCAGCACTTTCAATTTTGTACTGCATCATATCAGTAAATAGCTCTTCCCTGGGGCGAAGCTGAGCGATGTACATCACGGAATATAATGCTTCCCTTCCTAAAAATCTCGTCCTCGTTGTTGTAATTGATACCAAATTGTGAGAACAGTATCTCGTTCTTCTCTGCGGCCACAGTCCCCTGTAAACAACCTCGACATAAGCATTAACCTAGTCAAAAGCACAATCTGTATACTTACCTTCAGCCTCTCCTCCGCCTGAGCAGTATCCAGCCCTCCTTTCTGCACAAGAGCCCAGAACGTAGTATTATACAAATTGTTAATATGGCCTTCCCCCCAGCATTAGCAATAGCTCCTCCTCTCCACCAAAAAAGTAATGCTAAGATCTTACAATCAACCTGCCTCCAACTCATATAATCCCTCAGCGTTTGCGTAGAGGGGTACAGCACCACTCTCCCATCAAACGACGGCAGCGGAGGCGTCAATGGTTTGGATGGGAAGAAGGTAGACCACAGATGCACGTAATACGAGGTAAAAGTTGAAACAACGGTGGTTAAAATCTTACTGCAAGGAAGACGGTTTCATCAATATCATATACTTCTGTATATGAAAGACATCCACCTACCTCTCCCGCCTATCAAATAACCTACACTTCCTCCCAAACACAAAACTTCATCACCCATAATCAGTGAAGGATCACTCGACTCCGAGCAAATGAACATACCTAAACTCATCACTGGTCCCATACGCAAACCCAATATCCGGCACATCCCTCATAACAGCCGTAGCAGCCGCATTCATTAAATCCAATGCTCGTCGATCATTTGGTTTTTCAAAATCATATTTTGCTGAGAATCTGAGAAGCTGTGAATATACGATCGGCGAGTACGAGGGTGTTCAGTTTGGGACGGGAGTTAGGGGCATGGGTGGATTTACTTATGGAATCCACGGCCGTCTAAGCGGACGACGACGTAAGTGGCGGGGAGTAGGGTGGTTGGTTGTTCGAATGTTTTTACGTATTCGTACTTGGAGTTGGCCATGGGTAGTGGGAGTGTTAGGGAGGGCGGGGAAAGTGAAGAGGTTTAGAGGTCTGAAAATTGAAAGAAATCAAGTTTAGGATGGAGAAGGTCTGCCAGCTACGAATGCATATTAGCTCAACCTGTATGAGTCACAGGATAGGATACGATATATTGCTGAACACGTTCTAATTTTATAAACTATCTCATCCACAGCTTCACAGGCTTTTATTGTACACGAAGATGTAAATGCTCGACATGCTCGAACCCATGCATACCTGTGCCTTTTAGGCATCCATAACGCCAGTCTTGGAGGAAAAGCCTCCTCCAATATCCTACGTGACCACAATCTGTTTTCAGGCCTTCGATTAAGGCTTCTGCTTCTTTCGATCTCTCAAAATGCAACACGCCAGACGCCATGCAGGAAAATTACCACTGAGATATCTGAGACCGGTGAGAAGCACCTGGTGACTACGGACTGGTCTTTTAGAGGACAAATCAAATCATAGTAATACATGACTGGCAGACACACTTCACCTCAGGCGAGGCAGTTGTATTACGCCAGGTTTGGCACGCGATCACGAAGAGGTGCATGCACCATTGACAAGTCGTGTTCGCTACTGCGAAGGACTGAAGGTGGGCCTGAGATTAAGAAATGAGACACGTGTTGCGCACAAGGGTAGTGGGAGGAAGCTTACGAAGTTGGTGTCCACTTGGGACTACCAGAGCCAGGAGGGCTGATGTTCCTCTCAGCCGATCCAGGAGTGTATGATGGAGACGTGGGGGAATATGATAATGGAGAGGTTGGCGAATAGACTGGTGAGGTCGGGCTGATGCTAGAGTTGTTTTTGAGAGTCGGCGAGGTAGGACTGTAAATAGGTGACGTAGGACTGAAGCCTGGAGACGTAGGTGAGATGGACGAGGGCCCATAAGCCGGTGAGGTCGGTGAATATGCAGGACTAGTTGGTGAATACGATGACCCTGAGCCTGGGCTTGTTGGGCTATAGTTGGGGCTTGTGGGGCTGTAATTAGGCGACGTAGGACTTTGACCCGTAATGTACGTAGGGCTGGAAGGTGAATATGAGGGTGACGTCGGCGTAAATGCCGGCGAGGCTGCATAAGCTGGAGATTGTGGCGAGAATTTTGGCGATGTTGCGTAATTGCCACCGGGAGAAGTAGGACTGTAGTAACCTGGCGACCCTGGAGATGCTCCAAATGGGCTGGTCGGGCTTGCGTTGAATGGACTTGTAGGTGAATACCCACCGGGTGACCGACTGGCATAAGGACTGAGTCCCCCTCCAAAGCCCTGAGGTTGATAATCCGTAAAGCCTCCTGGAGTCGCGGAGCCGGACTGGGAAATGGGACTGAAGCTTGCTCCGTAATCGGGTGTAGAGAGGAATTGAGGATTGTCTTGCATTGGCGAAGCTCCATCATATGGTGTCATTGCTCCGTCGCCAAGGTTGGTTCCCTTAATGCCAATATTGCCTAGTACGGCGTTGTCGGAGATTACACTGTCTAGAAGGTTCTGATCCAGAAAGACTTCCAATTCTCCAGTTCCTAGCGGAGCCAGCTGTCCAAGCATAACATTCTCAGAAACACCACGGCAATCGTCGAGCTCGCCACAAGCAGCAGCCTCAAGAAGGATCTCAACAGTTTCTTCAAATGAGCACCTCATCAATGCACCTGTATCCGCTCTGTTGATGCCATGTCGAGTGATGGCCATGAGATGTCCCCGGGCTGTCATGACATCGACGAGGAGTGCGAGATGTCGGTGATTCACGTACGACCCATCGAATGCCAAGACCTGGGTCAATTCTTTCATCAGAGCCGACCTGGTAGCTTCAATGCCAAAGACGTCGAACACTTCAATGAAGGAATTCGAATACGTTCGCTTGGTATCAACGCCAGGGATTGTCAGGACTTCGCCGAGAGCAGATCCGCTGGTATCCAAGTACCACTCCTTGCACAAGGGATCGTCTTTAGCCATAACCATTGCTCCATCCTCACCGTAACGGAATGCGGTACGGGTGTTGAGGAAAGCCCGCTCAATGCCTGGAACACCTCGTAAGGTAAGTGTGTCAAGCATATGGGCTTCGAGCCGCTTCAGCATCAAATCTTCTTCAAGATCATCATCTTCCTCTCCTTTGGTGTGATCTTGTATCATGCGAATGCGAACCACTTGCTCATCAGCGTTGTCATCACTGAAAATGACAGCAAGGTCTTTGCTGTAGTTCTCTTTGATCTTGTTTCCAACGTCTTGAACCGTCAAGCCTTTGTCCAGTAGGGCACGGCGTCCAAGGATAATCCTTAAGAGCCATCGGGACTGCCGGAATTGGTCTTCCACGTCACCCCCAGGGAGAATGAAGTACGATTCTACCATGTCGCGATCAGCTTCAATGACCGTCGATTGAATGTCAGGATCATAATATATTTCCGTGCTCTCTGTAACAGAGCGGAGCGTAGTATGCTCCACAGCACTTCGGAGCAACTTCGCGCTGTCCTGGTTGAATATACTCCCTTCTTCTTGGTACACGGTCATAGAAGGCGTCTTTATGTTTTTGGCAACGTTCAAGATTTCCTTAAGGCGAGGCACACCAAGAGTAACGTTTTTGGATGATACACCAGCAAAATGAAAGGTGTTGAGTGTCATCTGCGTGGCCGGCTCCCCAATTGACTGAGCAGCCAGGACACCAACCATCTCGCCAGGATTGACAGCAGCGCGGGAGAATCGACTCTCTATCTCCCCAATCACATGCTGGAAGGCCAGCTTGTTTAGTGAGTTCTCCATTACTAAGCGCTTGAAGGCTAAGCGCGAACGCAGTTGAGCCTTGAACAGTAGGGTTGCGTTATGTTGGCCTTCCCTAGAAAGCTCGTCATCGCCTCGGACGATTACGAGCTTGTCGAGTAACTCGTTGACCTTGTTAATAACCTCCACGGGATGTAAGTTACTCCGAGCGCCGTTCTTGATCTTGAAAGTGGTCTTAGCTGTGTCCAGAATGCGAATAACATTAAGTGGAAGCTGGAGCTGCTCGTTGTCATCTGCTCTCGTTGATCGCAAAAACTCTCGTGCTGCCAGGAGCTTGTTGTATTCATCATCCAGATATTGCTGGGTTTCGAGGTCACCAATCATTTCATTCGCCTGTTCCAGAAAGTCGGGAGAGATCGAAGTGTCCGGTTTCGGATCCATGAGATCGACCTTGAACTTCCTTTCAAACTGTTTGTCAGAGCATGTGATGATATCGACACGCTGCGATTCAATGTGAACAGCGTCGAGCCCATCCTCGCCATACACGAATTGTACAATGTCACCAAGGGAATTCCGAACCGTGCCGTCGTATTTAGCCATGACATCTTCCAGAGCCTTAACCAGACGGCGCTGAATATAACCTGTCTCAGCTGTCTTTACAGCGGTATCAATGAGGCCTTCACGACCAGCCATAGCATGGAAGAAGAACTCGGTGGGTGTCAAGCCTCGCAGGTACGAGTTCTCCACAAATCCCCTAGATTCCGGCGAGTAATCGTCCTTTGTGAAATGCGGCAGGGTTCGATACTTGAAACCAAAAGGAATACGCTTGCCTTCGACCGACTGCTGACCTACGACGGCGGTCATCTGAGAGATGTTGATCGTTGAACCTTTAGATCCTGACCTAGCCATTTGCGTGGCGTTGTTGAGATCCTTCAGGCTCTCCTCGGTCACTCTTCCAGCATCATCGCGAGCGTTGTTCAGGGCCTTCGAAACCTTGCTCTCAAAGGTCTCTCTCACATTCATGCCCGGGAGAGATTCCAGCTCGTTCTCAGTAGCACTCTTGGTGATCACACCGACTTCATCTTTCTGCTTGTTGACAGCGGCCTCAATCTTGCCTATGGTTGCACGATCTGGTATAGTGTCGCCAATACCAATACTAAAACCATTGTGTAAGAGCCAGTAATTGACCACTGTTTGAGCACCATTAAAGAACTTCATAGCAGCCTCGGGACCCTTTTCGTTGAAGATGAGATGCACAACGCCACCACCGCTGGCGCCCACAGTTTTCTTGTTGAGGAGTCCGTACATTATCTCACCGCCAGAAATCAACAGCCCATCATCTCTGAGAGGAGAGAAACCTTCGTTACTGACACGCAGGAGATTCAGCCCGACCGGCATTACTAGACTCAGTATCTGCTTGCCAGTCCACATGGGGCGTGGCTTGACTATAGCAGGTTGAGGGATGACCCCGTCCCAATCCGGGACCCACAGCAGGATATTCATGACTTGTTCCTTCGTAAGAAATACATCCCTTCGGCACATCTTATAGATACCGCACAGCGTATCCTGCACGATTCCCATCAAGGGACCGTTACGCTGTGGCGAAACGATGTTGAGTGGAACCATGCATAGCTGGCTGACTTCTGCGCGAGTTTCCTCGCTCTGAGGTACATGCAAGTTCATCTCATCTCCATCGAAATCGGCGTTATAGGGAGATGTCACAGAGAGATTCAGACGGAACGTCGAATACGGCATGACTCGAACACGATGTCCCATCATAGATTCTTTGTGGAGGGATGGTTGTCGATTGAAGATGATAAAGTCTCCATCGACGATATGGCGCTCCACCTTCCATCCATACTGTAGCGGAATCTCCCCAGCGCGCTTATGATGTCGTAGATCGATGCGCTCACCATCGGCCCGTATCACATACTTCGCACCGGGGTGGTCATTCGGACCATTCTTGACCAGTTGATGAAGTTTGTGAATGTTGTATGGGGTCACAGTTTCGGGGTATGTCAGGGTCCTTGCCACGCTTCGTGGAACCCCAACTTCGTCAAGAGACAAGTTAGGGTCTCCTGTGATGACTGTTCGTGCAGAGAAATCAACTCGCTTTCCCATCAAGTTTCCCCGAAGCCGACCTTCCTTTCCCTTTAGGCGGGCTCGGATGGACTTGACCGGACGGCCGGACTTCTGCAAGGCTTGTGGTTGACCCGCAATATCATTGTCCATGTAGGTAGCAACGTGGAATTGCAGTAACTGTTCAAATTCGTTCACAACATGCGCAGGAGATCCTTCCGTTTCGCAACGCCGTACATTGCCGTTGGCACGGATTATGTCGCCAAGCTTATACGTTAAATCATCCTCGCCTCGCATACCATTGCCTCCGTCAACAGAAATGCTGGGTCGAACAGGTGGAGGGGGTACCGGAAGTACTGTGATGATCATCCATTCAGGGCGCGCATAGTCTTTACTTAGACCTAGTGTTGCGATGTCTTCCTCAGAGATATGACGGAATATGTTTAGAGCCATCTGTGGGGTTATGGGTTTCTTCTCTGGCTGTTGTCCCTCGGTCTCTTCGTCCCCCTTCTGAGGCTTCCAAGTGCCTGTCAATCTGAGCCCTTCTCGGCGGATCTCTGGCTGGACATTTCCGCAGCCACCGTGTTCATGCTTTGGCTCTTTCTGCTTTTCAGGTGGAGCATCTTCGTCAAGCGCTACTGTAGTTTCACAAACCATTTTGACCTTGCAGTGGCGCCATATAGCGTCAAAACGCTTCTTGGGATCTCGAAAACGAAGAGCGTCAGCAAATTTGGGATTGCTCTATATTGTGAAAACATCAGCAACTCGTATAGAACAAGTTTGGCCATCCAACATGGATGACTGACCTCGTCTAATTTGATCTTGCCACAGTTGTGGCAGACCGTCTCCAGTAGTTTCTTGATCTTCGTCATAAACCCTAGAAGAAGGTCAACGCCATGCCAAAGATATCGTTCATGCATTAAAATCCACCTACCAACGTGGAAAACGGGCACAGCAAGCTCAATATGCCCAAAATGTCCCGGGCATTCCGACATACCCTCATCACAAGTAGCACACTTGTAGGCTCTGTCAATAGAACCGAGTCTGGGATCTGCTAAGCCCATTTGCCGTGGTCGCGATCCTTGCTCATCCATAGTTTCAGGATATTCTATTGAGACTACGCTCATGTTCTTGATCTCTTCTGGCGAGAGCAGCCCAAACTGGATCTCCTGAATCGAGCGCAGAGGCGCGCTCGAAAATTTGAAGCTTAGATTCGCCATGATTGTTGGCGATCGTTCACAGAACCAGGAGTGGCGAAACAGTTGGCGACAACTGAGTCAACACTGAGGTTGACCTAGGTCAGAATTTCACAACAGACTGTCCGAAGCCATCCACTGCCTCACCTTTTGACTCCAGAGCCAAAGAGAGATCTAGAGCGAGTGTTGACTATCGTTGCGAGCCTTTCACGGCCTTGAGCTGGCCACAAAGGGCACCCTCCACTCAGCTCGACCCCCTCCCCTCGATCCGCCGCGAAATCCAGCACAGACGGTCGATACTATGCTTGTTTGTTACGCCTTCGATATTTTAATGACCCAGACTGTGCTTTGCGATAGCTGGATGAGCACAGTGGATGTTGTGGGTGTGGTATGTGATGGATGATCGCTTCAAAGAGAGGATTCATTTTTAGCCCAGCCTCTCTTAGCGTGCCTTGTTTGCGTTTGCCGGTCTCCGGCGCTAGCGCTAGCGCTAGTGATGCAGAGCCGCATCTGTGGTTCCATCTAAATATACAATCTTTGAGATTCAATTGGGAACTTGAGAGCCAAATAGCTCTATGCAACAGTCATACACTCAGTCCTGAGATACCTCTATGTATTAACATTTAGCTTAACTCTTAATCACTCCCTGACATCATGAATCTTGCTTTGACTGATCCCTTCATCCTTGCCCAAGACTACCCCGAAGCTCTTACGGGCAAACTAAGTGAGTCAAGCTTGCTACTCTACCTACTCATGCTTATTTAATCTTGAAAGGGTCCGGACATGCTACTATGCTAAGATTCAACCGAAGGGGGGACTTCTTAGCGTCTGGCAGGGTACGTTCCAGCAATTGATCGGACACCGTCACGAGACTAACAATTCCCTACAGGTGGATGGTACCATTGTGATATTCGATGTCGAAACAAATGGAGTAGCTCGAAAGCTGCGAGGTCATACACGTCAAATTCAGTCGCTAAGGTAAGAGATATCAGACGGTCTGATTACAGAACCCGTACTTATTACTCATAGTTGGTCTCGCGATGGGAGATACCTCCTCAGCTCTTCGCAGGATTGGAAAGTTATACTCTGGGATCTGAGAGATGGAACAAGAGCCCGGGTCGTTCGTTTCGAAGCTCCAGTGTACATTGCTGAACAACACCCATACAACCCGTACGTGAGGTTGAAAGACGGTCTCGAACCGTGCTAATGCACCCTAGCTTTCTTTTCGTTACTTCGCTATTTGAACATCACCCATTGCTGGTCGACATCTCCGAGACCGTCCCTGTGAAATACACGTTACCATCTGCTCCAAGAAGACCGCTCGCAGAAGGAGAGGATCTCAGTGAGAAGCAAGCGGCACAAGACGCGAAGCAGACGACTTGCGTAACAATCTTTACGCCCTTAGGTAATCACATAATTGCCGGCACTAATAAAGGATGGTTGAACATCATAGAAACTCAGACACGCCAGGTCATACATTCGCATAACCTCTGTCCTGGTGTCATCATCTTCCTACGCCTCACTTCGTCAGGACATGACATGGTGTCAAATTCCAGTGACCGAGTTATTCGAACTATATCCTTACCCGACCTGTCTCAAATCGATCTGAACATAGACAGAATCAAAATCGAGGTCGAGCACAAGTTTCAGGATGTAGTCAATAGGTTGGCTTGGAACCATGTGGCTTTCAGTTCGACGGGAGAATACGTTTGCGCAACTACATATATGAATCACGATATTTACGTATGGGAACGAGGCCGCGGTAGTTTGGTTAAAATCTTAGAGGGTCCACCAGAGGAGCTTGGAGTAGTAGAAGTGCGTATTCGCATGTCTAGACAATGTGTCGTTGCTAACAACCTCTAGTGGCACCCCCATCGACCCTTTGTTGCGGCTTGCGGCCTCGAGAGCGGGCGCATCTACCTGTGGTCCATAGTTACACCACAACGCTGGTCGGCACTTGCTCCTGATTTCGCTGAAGTCGAAGAAAATGTTGAATACATTGAAAGAGAAGACGAGTTTGATATTCACCCAATTGAAGAGATCCACAAGCGGCGATTGGACCTGGAAGATGAAGCTGTCGACGTATTGACTATAGAGCCTACGAAGACCGAGTTAGAGGAAGAATCTTTCCGCATGCCTGTCTTGCTAGATATTGGTGACAGTGAGAGCGAAGAAGAAGTTGTTGTTGTTGGTCCAGGCACAATGAGGCGCAAAAGCCCTGGAGAAGGTAGGGGATGGATGAACGGTGCAGAAAGTGGGGAAAGTGGTGGGGAGGGAGCGAATGGCACAGCGAAACCTCAGACAAACAAGCGAAAGCGCTAGGACGATCCAACGAGCATGCTCAAAGACTTGGCAGTGCCAATACAACCGTACACTGCAAAGCGTGTTAGGGCCGGCGAGATAGTCCACGGGCTTCAGTATCTCTGAAGCCAAATTATGCTACAGAGCTTGGAAGGCCGGTTCCACATTCGATTTTGGATGGCCTCGCCTGAACCTCAGCTGCAGAACTTGATCACACAGGGCCATTCGGCCACACAACGTGTCTTACATCACACCTACATCCCACCTTATGGGGACAGGACGGATCGTTACAAGTTGTCACTATGCTACCCAGACCTAGCACATGAAGATCGACTTCGAGGCGTCGATATCATAGTGGGAGACCTGTTCACCGCTATGGCAAGCTAGGGTTGCAGTAAGGGTCGTATTCTACCTCTTTCAACAACACAGCCAGGGGCACGCTGCGCTTTGCACCAAGGTGTCATGACAAAGTCATTCATAATCCCTGCATCGTCTCCTCGCACGGCCAGGGAATCTCCTATTCTCTAAACAATTCCACTCCATATAAAGCAGAGGCGAAGAGAAGGAGTGAGGTTCCTGCATTCCTAATACCAACCAATCACGACCGCGTTTTTGCGGCGAACACTCGCCGGTGGTGGAGGCGTGCACTGCCAGTTCGCATCACCCAGAACAAAGTAAGTTAGTGAGATGAGGTCGGTAGTAGCGGTGCTGGTGCTGGTGGGTATCTGGTGTGTGAAAAGAGGGCTCCGAACTTCTCATTTGCATAAGGGAGGATATATCCAAGGGGACCGGATGAATCTGTCCGTGAGCACGAAAGCGTACACGTGGTAGGATAAGTAGTTAACGTCGGAAGAAGAGAGAAGAAAATAAGGGGAGAGCAGATTGGGATTTCCCATATTATGAATTTAATCCCAGGTAGACGACAAAAATGTACCCCGGGCTCACCGCTCTTCGAAGCTACCTAGAGTAAGCGCCGCCTTCCATTACCATTGTGCAACCCGACTGAGCATCGCGCGAATTTAAACAACAATTCTTGCGTAATCTTGGGTATGCTAGTTGCCTGCTTGCTATCACACTTTACAAACACTGCCACCTCCCATATAGGCAAATACTAAAAAGTTCTTCCGATTCCTCTACAAACGATGATGAAGAACTCCTTCAAACACATCCATTATCCATCGACATGCCAGCACGAGGCTTCTGACATGGCCGTGGTTGTTACGCGTCTGGCAATATTTTACCTTTGCCCAGAAAATGGCTGTGGTGCCCTTACTCTCCGACTCACATATGCTGGAGAGACATCTATCTACCACGTCAATTATTAGTGTCCTAAGATTAGAACTTCTGATGAGGGTGATCTGGAATTACTAAGGTAGTTACGTTGGTGTTTTGTATGGGAAGGTCCTACTTATACGACCAACTGCAATGAGCACTTTTCAGAGAATGTAGAAATGGAAGGATCTTTCAAATGGGGCGGCATATTAGGCAAAGATATTGGAGATGTTGTGTATCTGCTATTGGCCGTCCTAATATCATACCTGACGGATAATACAATTAAAAACCCCCAACTACACTTCCATGATAGCGCTCTCATCTCCCTACCCATGTCCACAGTCAATGCTCCACAACGTACAGTGGTGGCAATTCCTCACGCAGTACGACATGGATTGACTCTTCCCTTCAACATCTCCTACAGCTACAGTCAGCACAATCATCTCCGCGATACAGCATCTATCAGCGTACCCATACCAAACGAACACAAGCATCAAACCCCATTCCTCAAATTCCCTCCCAACTCCCATCTCAGCCTCCCCCTCTCTAATTACGCCTCTAACGTCCCTCACACGCACAAATTAGCAGTATCCCAAACCCCCACCAAACCCCCCATCCCACCAAAACACATGACGAAAACCCCACTCACCTGCAAAAAATAAAAAGGTGAAGCACCCTCCCCACCAGAATAATCGGAATCGAATTGTACCCCCCTTCCTCACCATCCCCTAAAGGACAGCAAGAAAAGCCAGGAGGCACGCCACGCATTGCACTAAAGTGTTCATTCACAATCTTCGCAACGGCTCTCCCATAGGATAAAGAAAAAAGAAAGAAAGAAAACCCAGACATTTAACCATAGGTCAAAATGTTGAGATCCCTCTCTCTCCCTCCTCCTGCATTTCTGATGCCAATCACGACCGCTTCGCGGCGGGCCCTCGCGGGCGGTACAAACCCACACCTTACGCATGGTATGGTAGGTGTGGCTTGTTTGAAAGTTGAAGAGTACTCCGAATTTCTCATTTGCATGTGTGTATGTGAGATGCCCAGGGGGTTAGGCTGGGTGGTCTCTTTTGTAAGCAAAGAAGCGTGGCGGTGGTGGGGTGGGTGCTTGAGGAAGAGGAAGAAAGAAGAGGAAGGGTTGGGTTGGGTTTTATGGTGGTGGGCCGGGGATTTGCCGGGGCGCTAGTGGGTGTAAGTAAGGTAAGGTATGAATGAGTAAGAAGTCTAAGCTGCAGTTAGACGTATCGTGCCTCTTTTTATGTAGAGGTATTGCATGAGGAACGGGCTTTAGGTCCTATTATGTAAATTGCAAATGTAGAAGATTTATATTAATTATTATTCATCTTCTCAGCCAGAAGGTTGCTCGAAAGAAAATCTTAACAGAGCGCTAGCTAAAGTACATCAGCCAGATATCAAGCTGTGGACGTATCCAATACGTCTAGATCGGCTTTTGACGAAAAAGTACGCGTTCACCCTGTACATTGCTCTTGCTTCCCTTCCCTTTTCCCCGCCTTCTCCCTTGCCCGACCCTTGGTAGGGGATGATAGAAGTTTTGTCTTAAAGGTATGGTGGGGCTACACCGCGCTCGTAGATAACCAAGTGTCGCGGTAGCACAGCCCTTTTAGGAGTCGGGTATATTGCGAATCTGGAAAAGTTGTTTCAATAACATCCTGACGCCTTGCTCCCCTGAAGCTTGGATCGCATTATGCTCGTTTCAATGGTACAGCCGTTTTCAGAATTGACGAGAAGAAACTCAAAGTCTATGGCCTGGCACGAATATGAAAAGTACAATCAGGCATACACCGATAAGGACGGTCACCAGCAGCACCATGATGGCACGCTTGTTCATGAGTTTGCGGATGTAAGGTTCTTTGATCCGGGCCCAATTCATGAAGGTGTATTCGCTGAGACCGGCAAGGGCGAGGACTGGATCAATGGAATATTGTTGTGAAGAGAGGGCGTAAACACCAATAGTGAAAGGGATGATCAACTATTAAGCAAGTATAATTAGCAGATTTAGCGCAAGCCGGTCAAGGGTTCAACTTACGAAGCAACGAATGTGCTTTGGTTTATCGAGTAATATGCAAGCAAAGCCAGCCCAAAAGCCCCCAAACATGCCTAGCAATCCGAGACATAATCGAAGGAAGGAACTTGGTGGTACCAGATTGCCGAGAGCCTTCGCACGAAGAAACCCGGGGAACGCATCACGCTCCATGGCTTGGAAGGTGTAGTCCTTCGCCGCATCGAACACCTCGGGATCATCACGTCCTTCTTCTTCAATGGAAGTTGTGATATCGGTAAGAATGCCTTGGGGTAAGATGATCTCGCGCTCAGATCCTGGTAGCAGGAAGGTGTAGAGAATCTTTTCAGCGCTTGCTCTGATGTCCTCTCTAGCGACTGTATGAGCTGGGGAGTCTGAATTCGTGCGGAACGGTGAGCCACTTGTCATAAAGCTGGGTCTGGGCGGACGCTGGCTGTCCGTGCCGTTTGAAGGTCGATCCCCAGATCCTCGCAGACGAGATTGTTGTGAGCCTAAGCTATCGTGTGGGGAATGATTCGTCCCATTTCCAGTCTCTGTCCGTAGGTAGGCTGAGAGCTGTTGATCTCGCATCTTCTCATCGCCGTTGAGGTTCGTCGAAGGGCCTGACGGGTCGTTCATCTCACCTAAGTGATCAAGTATGTATGAGGATCTTTTCGAGCCCGTCTTTTCCATATCCGGCGTTTCAATAAGGACCGATCGTCGTAGCTCACGAACATAATGCCGGCAGAGAGACATATGCTGGGAAACATCAAGCCTGGAGTGAGAAAAATTAGCATTGAGGTTGTTGTAGGCCTGCTCAGTAGCAATGGAGTGCATACCAGAAATCCAGGTAATCGACTGATCTTTGTTGATCTCGCATGTATATGTAGAATGAGAAAAGGTCCACAGGTGCGAGGGTCTGCCGGCTCAAGACTTCGAAGAGTGTGGGCAGGCGATTCCGATTAAGGTCCGGATGTGGTGAAGGCGTGTCCATCATGGATTGTGACATTGTGAGCAAGGTCTGGTGCTGGTAGGCGAGGGAAAGGATTTCGCGTCGATGGATATCGCGCTGCTCAAGCTGGGGGGGTAATTGGTATTATCGAGTCGATCAATGTGTGCTCATCATCCCTTTCAATTGACTCGGCGGGAATGTTGTCGTTACGGTCTGCCAATTTCCGTGTGAGCAATACACGTGGATAGATACAGCTTGTGATGCAGTGAGTGCAATGAGAAGTAATCAATACTACAGTTGGAATTATTTGATGCCACTGGTCTCTAGATGAAGGTCAGAGTTGTCGTTGACCGTGGACCGCTTGCAGATCATGCTGGCCATGAGGTTGCGGCTAATTTCACTGGAAAGTTTGCGCTAAGCCACTCAGCATCCAATCAGAGAATGCCATGAGCCTTGCATGATTGTTATTATAATACAATACAGCTATCAAGCTCGCTATTCTTTATACTTTATCCAGTAACACTCAGGCAATCCGGGATCTCCAGAACCAAAGCTTTGTCCAAGAGCTCAGTATCAACACCACAGCGTCGGCGGTACCCAACAGTCTTCAGACTCCCAACTCCAGACAGCCATGCTTTTTTAATTTCCCTCTGTCCTGCAATCCTTGTTTCCATACGCCTCGCTGTTTCTGAACTCTTCCACTGCGAGCATGTTTCAATGGAGTCTTCCTCCGAAACGCCATATGCAACCCAATAAGAAAATTATAGACAGACTCTCGTAAAGGTAGTATACTTTAAACTGAATAATGACAAGGCCGGAAGCGACCAAATTCTTGGTTGTTCAAAATGGTATGAGATGAGAAAATTCGTTGGCTGACGACGATCGGATGTTATCAAATCGAAGAAGAACCCTGACCAGCTCCAAGACTGAAGCAAAGGTCAAGTGCATAAGTGTTTTGCGGAGGTGGTCGGAGGCGTTCTGCGCGTACTCAAGGACGATTACCACCTGTGTAAGGACATTCTCACGATATGAGCATCGGCTGGTATCGGCGCAAATGCTCATGAAAGTGGCGACACAGCTTCTTCGTCTGCAGGAGGCTTTTCCTCTGGTTTCTCTGGCTCTTCCGCGGCCTCGGGAATGGTAGCACAGTAACGCTTGAGGACCTGCTTGAGTTGCGGCCGGCGAATGGGCTTCGGGAGGAAGAAGTCCATGCCTGAATCCATGCACTCTTTGACGTTGCTCTCTTCGGCAAAAGCAGTGAGAGCTACTATGGGTGCAGAGTAGCCCATCTCTCGTATTAGGCGTGTACTTTGTATACCATCAAGGTTGGGCATCTGGGAAGAATCTTAGCAGGGCTTAAGCCGTGTGCGATGAAGTATTATTACCTGTACATCCATGAAGATTAGGCTGAAGTACTTCCGCTGCTCCATGCTTTCTTTCACAAGGTCGAATGCCTCTTGGCCATCCTTTGCGACAGTCACATCTGCGAGATAATTAGCTCGAGTCATGTCCGGACTGGTGGCGAACGTACCATATATATCTTCCAATTTCAACATTCGAAGCACCACCTCCTGATTGACTTTGTTGTCCTCTGCTACTAGTACACGAACCTTGTCACCGCTTTGAGCCGCCTGAGCAGCGACACGCTCCATTGCTGCCAATTGCTTATCAGGAGATTCTAATGGCGATGTTGCCGCGAAAAATGGTTGACTTAACCCAACCAACCGAGGTTTCGCGGGCGTCTCAAACCCATTCAATCCTTGAGGCACGGTGGTATCAGTTTCACCCGATAAGGAGGAGTTGGATCTCTTCCGTGGGAGTGACTGCGTTGCATCAGCTTCTGGGCCCAGATTGCCGCTATTCCGTCTAGAATTTATGCTGGATCCTGTTGTACTATCGGCCCGTTCCTTGGTAAATATCAAAGGTATTCGCATTGTGAATTTACTCCCTATTCCCACTTGACTCTCGAGCGTCATTGTTCCTTTCATCAGGGTGGCCAGCTGCGAGCAAATGCTTAGCCCGAGTCCTGTACCTCCATACTTCTTGTTGAGCCCAATGTCTCCTTGAACGAAAGGCTCGAAGACGCGTTGTTGCTGGTTTTCGGGGATGCCAGGCCCAGTATCCTCGACTTCGAAGTCGAAGAGCAGCACCCGAGCGTTGAGTGGTGGCGGTGTAGATCCTCGCTCGTGAACGGCAATCGTTGGAGTTGCCTTGGGTTCGCTGCCATTAATGTGAAGTGCGGTGTCTGAGTATTTTGCCTTTTCCCGACCTCGATGACTGGGTGTGACTGAAGAACCAGACTCAGAGGCCACCCGTCCAAACCGTCTCGATGCCCTTGGTGATGGCCGTTTAGAACCTTTGGACTGCTTAGACTGCTTAGATTGCCTAGACTGCAATGATCCCTTACGACTCTCAGCCTTCTCTGGTGCATCTCCCACGCATCTGATGCGAACATTCACTGAACCGTTGGGCGGGGTAAATTTTAGGCTGTTGCTCACAAGGTTGATGATGACTTGGAGGATTCGATGCTGGTCACCCCACAGAAACATGTCCCGGACTCGACCTGTACCGTATGGGCCAAACCCTGTCTGTAACGGAGCTCCACCTGCTGTTTCCAAGCCATCTTCTGGGCCTTGATAGCTCACGCCTAGATTGATTGAACCGTCCTTCGCCTGTTTTTCAAAGATGGATACTACTTGGGAGCAAACATCTGCTAATCGAAATTCTCGCTCGTCCAATGCCAGTTGCTGACCTATCTGATTTTTGCTAAACGTCAAGAGATCCGTCAAAAGATGGAGCAGCAGATCGCCTGATTTGTATATTATCCCCAACGACCTCTTGATTTTGGTATGGTCCTCCTCTTGCATGCATACGGCACACATCCCAAGGATCCCATTCAGTGGTGTTTTAAGTTCGTGGGAAATATTTGCGATGAAAGCCGTCTTGCTCTCGTTGGCGGCTTCGGCTGCCTTTTTGCTTATTTCGAGCTCTCGAGTTCGTTCCTTGACCCTCTCTTCAAGACGCTCGTACTGCATCATAAGCTCCTCAGACATCTCATTGAATGTCCGCGTGAGATCAGTTAGCTCATCGTGCACGAAGTGCTTCCCATCTTGTACCTTGCCGGGAATGCGAAAGGGTTGTCGAGGATGTCGAGTTCTGGATTGGGACTCTTTCTTACTAGCTCCGTCTCGCCATCGCGCAATCCGTCCCATAAACCCTTCTTTTCTGGCTTCGGCATTCATCGCCTCCGTCATAGCCTCTTCCTCACCCGACTCTAGACCCTCGTTGCTCGGGCTTTCTGAAAGAGAAGAACGCGGACTACCATCACCCTCCTCGGAGTCGTACCTGTAAGGATCCACTGTCTTTTTCGTAGCATCCCGTAACCTTCTTATCGGTCTTACCGACAAGTGGGCCATGGGGAACAACACTAACAGTATGACGCCAACAGTACCAAAGACGCAGGCCACGAGAACATTCCGAAGGTGGTTGATTGGTGCAATCACTTCGCCATGAGATTGCTCTATAACAAGCGCCCAATTGACCATAGGTGACATTGGCAGAGCGTACCCCGTGGAGACTTTCATGCCTTCTTCGTTATTGGTAGAGATGAGGCTGCCGGCATTGTTAGGACTTCCGTTCTTCTCTGTGTAAGCATCCAGGACGGCTGGATAATTCTTCATTAAAAAGGGTAGGTTTGGCATGTTTCCGTAAGCGCGCGTAGGGTGACGAGTGCTCCGCGATGCATTCTGTATCGGTGGAAGCACAAAATGAACTTCGAGGTTTTCTGCAGCTGTTCTATTCACCTCCGCAGTACCATGAACTAGTACACTGGATGGCAATTTTTGGTCAGCTGTGTTAGGAGCGACAAGAAGGATCTGGCCGGTGTTTCCGAGACCTTCAAGTGACTCCTCCAATTGGAAAATCGATGATGCGCTGCAAACAACAGAGATCCATCCAAGAGTGTCCGAATATGAAGTATCATTATTGACTGCTACAGTAAGCGAAAGCAGAGCGTACGTCTCGTTGATAAGCGTAGGTCCTAAAAATATAGTCGAGTTGCCATACAGTGGTTGACCTTCCCAATACGCGTTCGACTGGTTAAAGGTACTATTAATGACGGTAGAAGTGAAGGTGAGGTTGGGATATAGGTCAACGGGGTAGCCTGTCCCATTATCTCCAAGATAAACAGGAGAACCGTCGTTGCTTAGATTCGGTAGTGGAATCGCGTTGATGATGTCGGGGGAAGTGACGTTCAGGAGACCGAATGGCCCTGCGATTCCAGTGCCGTTCTTGGAAAACACTTGGGCCTCCAGTAGCATGTCCGCTGCAAAGCCTCCCGACAGTGCACTCTGTAGGTCCGAAGTCGCACGTACCCAATTGGCGTCTGTATTGTTACCCTGGTTATAGCGCTGTAGAGCACTCTGAAGGGCGATACGTGTAGACAGAGCCTCGACGCTTGACTGGAGCAGGCGCAGGTTGGAATTGAGCTGGTTGGCGTAGAGGGATGCTGTGAGGGAGAGACCGGATGTGCTGGAAGAAGCATTAGATTTCGTCTGGACGTATATTGCAATTAGGATTAAGCTCACCTGATTCCGATAACGAAGTTGTAGTTATTGACCCACTATGAGAACGTTAGCATGTGTCGTGCAACGTTGACACACTGCGAGCAAGTAGATCCGTACCGTCGCAACGGCCACCACAGCGAGAGCAATGAGCGTGGTGAAGAGCACCAGGAGGCCTAGTTGCTCCCTTATTCCAATCCGCATGTTGGCAGGTGCTCGTTCGAGCGATTGTCTTGCTATGACCTGCGAGCCGCGTCTCCCAGTTCACTGAATTGGCATCTCGGTATTTCCGCCTCCCCTCTTTGATGGGCATGCCCTATTGCAGGAGAGAGGACATGAGAATTGTCGAAGCCTGCGTTGTCCAAGCACCAATTATTGTGTACGCCGTAAGGCTATGGAGACCAAGACGTATGCATTCACGGTGAAGTGGGCTTCCTCGAGATCCGCACGGCGCCTTTTAAGTCCCTGGTACGCCTTTGACCACGAAAGGAGGAGGGAGATGGTAGAGAAGGAAGTACTGGTGAAGGTATAGCTTTAAGGAACACAAATTACAGATTAATGTGGTCAAATGCTTTTTGGAAGTGGACAGTATGTAGCGGAGTAAGCTGTGGGCAGGGAGTGGTGGAGGTTCAGCTACGGGCCTAGAGAGTACCCAGCTCTGCAAAAAGCGATGCAAGCGAAGCCGCCCCCCTCGGCCCTGGTTAGAGAGTGAGGCTTGTGCGCTAGAAAATACTATCTAGGTAGCAAACGATCTAGAACATGGGGGACGGCCCGCCCAACTTCGCGCCAACTGCGAAAACGCGCGTCCGCTCCTACCTTTCATCCATCAACGACCGATTCCATTCATTATATCGTAGGAAATCCAGGTATGTAATTGTTCGCATTATTTCATCTATTCAATCATATATAGACGACAGTTTCCGGAAACGGTGGGGCGGATCCTGGATATAAATCCAACATCTCCTGGCACTGAAACCCTTGGCAACTTGAATCCAGCTAAACTATACCTTCAAATATCATCCTACAGCTCACATATATGATAAAATCACGTTGGTGCAGGTCCCTTGGGTCCGGTCCGCACAGCTACTTATCGAACCGTACTTTAACCTCACTCTTTGAATGCCAAGAGTCTGCCTGAAGTGGTCTCATAACATGAGACACTAGTGAAGGCGCAATGCATGTGCACACTTTGTCAGCCAGGGCAAAATGGATATCTGCATGAGTCTAAGCCGCATTAATCAAACTGTGTGCCTGACAATATTTCTAACATAGTCACAATGTTGGAGTTAAGAATTGTCAAGGGCTATCACGACTGCCACGAGTGTTGACAGTCTGGCTGGCGAAGGTCGGGGGAGATCAGTTGAATACTCATGAAGCCAACAACAATTTTCACAAGCTTTCCCAAACCAATCACGCGAGACATATCATCGTCTCTGACTTCTTCCTTATTGCCAGCTTGACGAGCTCGTTTCTTTCGAATGGAGTGGCCTTCGACACGGGCCATATAGCGTGGCTTCATCACTGTCGGCGTATCAGGCAGCGTCACAGGCAGCGTATCTGGGGTACTGGCTCTATCAACCGGAGGCTGGCTGAGAGTGTCATCGGAATCGTCCACAACAGCTTTTAGTTAAGTTCACTGTTTGCGCGTCTGTCGAAAATGGTCGTTTCAGCTTCCGAATGTACCTGGAACGGCTCCTCCACACCACACTCATCCAACTCTTCAGGGCGGTTCCTGCCTTTTCCGATTTCCAGGTAAACATACTTCAAAAAATTGGCAATCTTCTCTCAAGACATGGCAAATCTGATACTAGCGAGGATGACGTGCTCTACTACCTCGAGCGGCAAGTTCCTGAAGGGTTCACCTCCACCGCCATCGGATCCTCCTAGCTGCATTAAGTGCCTCCTTGAACGAGCTGAGGATTTCTACCCTCTCACGTAGGCCTTTGCAAATCATTTTGTGTCAGTAATTGGAGAGAGCCGGATCATCAAAGTACAGTGGATCTACGTCGGGCTTCAGGTAAACGCCTATACCATGCGCGCTTCTATTATGTCATCTATATCACGAGCTATGGAACCCGAAAAATCTTTCGGCCAGCGATGCTGAAGGGCCCTCAAGACTTATGTGCTGCGGGATTCATGTTTGATGTAACTCCACCCTGGTCTTGCCTATTTAGGAAAGCTGGCTCTAGTCTGTTCTGTAGTCGTATATATATGGAGCGCAAATCTTTTAGGACGATGATTCGGAAGAGCTGTTCATCGTTCAAACATTCAAGATTCATGTGCTGTTATGACGGAGCAAACCAAGGAAAATGGTCGACTCAAGAATTTAAGAGGCTTAGGACTGAAATGAATGCAAGAAAAGGAGAAGGAATGGTTGGAAGCACAAAGAGGCAATCAATGTCAGGTTTACCCAAATCGTCCTGCTGGGAGGATGCATTCACATCTGGCTCAGCACTCACCATTAGTGAATACCTAGCTCAAAGACCGGTTATAACGTTTACAACGTTAATCGTCACACTGGCACCGCCTGTGATTGCGAAAGTCAATGTCCTAGAGCAAGGGACCCCTCCTTTGGACAGGCGTCGCATTGCCTATATCCACTGAGCTGTAAAAAGCAAGCAAAAACCATGCTCAGAAGAACCATGCAAAGCTTCACAAGTGGCATTGGGAGGGCCTCTGAGCACCACAAACATTAAGATCAGGGGTGTGATCCTTATCACATTGTACTTTCAAGGCCTATGTTGATCTCTGAAAACTCTACGGGGAGGTACCTCAAGAGTAAAAAGTGTGGATCTGGCTCGTTCCAGGATAGCTACTCAAGGTCTTTTGGTACATTGTGCATGATCTCTGCTCCGCTTCCTTGCATTATATCCACAATAGTCTGCTGTCTGTCTGCCTCCGAGAGCTTGGGCTTTTGGAACAGCGACTGGGTTCTTTAGTCTACCAGCAGAGGCTAAATGCCGTACCCCACCCCAAACCTATTTGAACAGTCAATTTCCTGCCCATGTCGTTCTCGTGTCTCGCAAATACCTCGTGCTTGGTGTGAGCGATGTTATGGGTTCTTCAATTTTTTCGGGACTTCGAAGGTCTCGTCCTTGGGCTTAGTGCCGGGCAAATAGTACCGAAAATTTTCGTCTTTGACGTCGTTGTAGGTGACCTGGAGGGTCCGCAAGCATTCCCTTTTATAGCGTTCGTTCTTGAACCCAAAGAATCTATTGCCGTGACTTGGGCTGCACATCCATGACCAGACGATGACCAAGAGGGCGGTGTTGACAAATGCAAGCTCAGGGTGGCGGAATCGTATAATGGCGCATATATTTTCGTCATTCCACGTTTGTGGTCCTTCCGGGGCCCAGTACTTGGCAGCCAGCACGAGCTCGAGAGCTTTCTCTGGCCATGTGGATGGTTCAAAGATGTTCACACGTGTTGGAGCTAGGATTTTTTTTGCTATACCTCGTCCTACCATAGTGACACAAAAGTCCGGAACCCACCAGATCTCTGTAAACTGGGTCGAGTGTTTGAAACAGGAATCGTCAGATGCCCAGCCACAGATGGGCCAAATCCAGGCTGTGAAGGTCGTGGTTGTCGAACATTGATTCTGGAGAAATATGAATGTCAACTGAAATGACGCGATAACTGTGTTACATGGGATTAAGCACGTGCTTGGCAACTAGGGGCAAGTGGAGCGATCTTTGAGCTAAATCTGCACTCGGATTATAGTCCTCCGAGAAAACATATCCGCACTTTGTTCTTCGTCAACTGGCCACAAAACTTTGGACTTTGCCGCTTGGGAGCCCAAGTTTGACTGGCTTTGATTGATAGAGGCGACTCATATATCATGTTACTCGCGAAGCATCTATAAAGTTCATCTTAGACTTCTGTCATTGCCAGAAGCTCGGCTCAGGGGTATGGACAACCTTGGCGTCTGTAAGACGACAGGGACATGTTCTGAGGGTGGAGGTTCAGGCGGAGGGACGTATGTTTTGGCTTGAATTCGGCTTTTTCTTGTCATAAGCGAGCTCAGATGGATATAACAACCGCCGCTTAGACAGATCCACGAGCTCACTCAAATGCTAAGCCGACTTGATCCAGCACAATCCCAAACGCCCATGCCTCCGCGACCAAATGAGAACGAATCTGCCAGTGAGCCAAGCCTCTCTTGCCGGTGACTGCATTAGTTCATTCATCATCCGAATCCTCAATCACGAATTTCCTCTTCCGACGGCCGGGACTTGGCTCAACCGCTTCCTCACGCTTCTCCTTCACGGACACCTTTTCATTCCTTTTCTTTTCCTCCTGTTCTCTACCCTCCTTCATCCTTCTCGCCCATTCCAGGTCTTCCTCCATCCTCTTAACCAACTTTTTTAACTCTTTGGGTTTTAACCCCATCCGCCAAGCACGAAGATCCACCTTTTGGCCTTCAGCATCGATTGTGTGTGATCGACTAATCCATTCCCTAGTCTCAGCCAATTCTTCCGGCCTTAAGTCTTTCAGCTTAGCATTTCTGTGTTGAATGATCAGGCACTGTTCCTCAACGTCAAATTCGCGCTGGTCAGGCCAGACGAAGATAGCAACGTCTTGGAAATCAAGCAGACCCCAGGGTTTTGGGCCAAACCCTTCTGGATTGGGTCCCGCATTTGGGGCATCTGTCATGATCGGACGAACTCTGTCTGCAGTCAGTATGTTCGCGTAGTCGTCAACACCGAGCGGAATTACAGGCGTCCTAACTTCTTCGACTTGCGCGGCGGTGTGCGAATAGGTACATTGCTGGGAGGAGCCATGACTGGCAATGTTTCTGAACCAGACAGGTCAAACTTCCTTAAAGAGATCGCGCCCGATCGTACAGATCCCCAGGAATCAGGTGAGGGGATATTGCTACCGGCAGCTTCATCACCTCCCAGCGTGTTATTACGGGACATTATAGAAGCGAAAGTTATCTATTGAGAGTGAAGGGACATGCCCTATTATTAAGTGATGTCAGGGTGATACCATGGTTTCACAGGATGTCTCTCCGGCCCTCCCATATCCATCTTTCCTAATTTCCATCCAGGTGCTCGTGACTTCCCCATTCACTCTTGAGTGGCAAATATGAACCGGGCCGGGCCCGCGGCTATAGTGAATCAAACAATGCACTGCACCTGATTGAGAACTACGTGCGAAGTGGACTCTGGAAACTACGACTCTGCTTACCCAAATTAAGAGAGATGTGCTGACTTCAACTCTCGTTGGTTGGAAAACGTGCGCATTAAAATAGCATCGTGTAGGATATGGACAGAAGACGACCAGGGGATTCTCATATAATACATTTAACAGCCTCATTCACCGCAAACGGATAGCTTTTTGAGCATACCATCGGCCTATCCCCACCAATGAACATTTTCTCCATTTACCCTAACTTCAGTAAGACCAATTTCTTATTCATTCTGAGATGCAGACTCTACCTAAAAATGCACTCTTGGAATCCTCTGATGACAAACCACGGAAGCCAATGACTGAGATAGGTACGAACGAATAATTGTGAAGTATCAGACAAGCAGGATACCTCAGCGCTGAAATCACAGATCAGCGAAAATGCAAATACCCTTCCAAAACATATCGTATCCTGGAAAAGTGACACTGAACTGAAAACGAAGTGAAAGCCTCTCCGTTTTTAATTCCAGAGAAAAGAATCAGACCTGCCAGTGATCAAGGCTTCTGCATCCCTCAAACAGCCATGAAGCCACCACTAGAACTTGCTATCTCAAAGTACGCAACATTCAATAAATCTTCCAGCGTCTATGAAACACTTGTATTGTAGATTCTCAACCCAAGCTGCCCTCTCTCCAACGACAATAAAAACACAAAAATCATGCAAGAGTAGCACTTCTTTCATGATCAAACCCCACCGTTCACCCACCCCGCCAAGAACCGACGCGCTTCCTCTCCTCTCCCGCACTTCCCAATACCCTTTCCCGTCCATCGACATCAATATATGTATTCTCCGCAAAAAAAACACAGAGTACAAATAGCTAGCTACCTACTTCACTGGTATGAAATCGAGACCCTCGAGGCATGGATGATCTAGACTGTCTGTACACGGCTCCTACCTACCTTTCCTCTCAACAACCCAAAATAGAGGAAATATTGACTTCATTATGCATGCGAATAGCGTGATTACTTACGGTATTGTGCTCGGATGGGGCGTGGAATTGCACCTTGTTATTAGTTGACTTGACTGCCCGTGTATGAGGGTTTTGAGAGTGGAGAGGTCAGACCACTTGGAGTGGGCGTTCCACAATATGTGTGATAGGAAGGAGTGAGTGGTTTGAAGCGCACCATCATCAAGTTCCGTTTGAATTTCTTAAGGTGGAGTTATGGTTCGATAGCCACTGGTTGGGTAGGAAATTGGGTGCAAGATACATATGGATCACAAGTGAGAGAATATAGTAAAACATTACATCAGAATGCGCGTGAGAATTTCATTAACTGTTCTCATCGCCCATATGTATCTCTTATCCTACGGGCTCACCTTACACGTCCGCTATAAAGACTAGCAACCCTTTCAAACAACTCCGTCACAGGCGGTAGCGCATAAGCCGGCGCAACATCAAACACCTCTGCAAGCCGATCTTGGCTAACGACTACCGCATCATCATCTTTCTGTATCAATCGTGCGTCTCGAGTCACAACGGTGTCGAAGTTCGAAGATAGTAACCCAGCCTGCTGCTTCTTTGCTCCGTTTTCTGTATTATCTTCAGCGCCCTTCGTCAAATTCCCGAAGATGTCGCTGAGTCCTCGAGATGATGATGGTGCTTCTTCCTCGAGCTTTGGGAGAGTGGTTTCGAGGGAAGCTGTTGCTGGCTGCTTTGGTGCTAGAGTGCGGACTTCGGCTGCGGGGGTGATGATGTAGAAGGCTTTTTTGCGTGTTGATGCGGGCAATAGATGAGTGATCGGACTGCGTATTGAAGTTGTGAATAGAGGTGAGGGGTTTGTGGGATCGAAGATGGCTATTTGTGATCGAGGATCTGTGAGAGAGGTAGATTCGTCACGGAGGTCGGGAACAGCTATGGCGAAAATACCGTTCTGAGCGTCTACTGCTAGATGGGTTGTGTGCGCTCTGCGATCTAATGACAGGACGTGTGATTTAAGCTGGATACCATAGAGTCGCTCATCGGTGACTAGGTCCCAGACGCATAGGTCATCTGATAGTGTGATGAGGTACTTGTCGATTACGCCGAGGCCTAATAATGGACCACTGTAAAGCCCGGTCTGCACACTTCGAATGCAGCCACTGCGGGTGTCGAGAAGGTAGATGGGGGACTGGGAGACTGATTGCGGACCTACAGCTAGCACTGATCCGTCCTGGGAGTAGGCTAGCTTTACGCCACGAATATCTTCGGGAATTGTTGACTCTAAGGGTATAGCGTGCTTGCAGTACCAAGACCTCAAATTGCTTCCGTCTTTGCCACGAACCTCCAGGCCATGCCTTCGTCGTATTGCCGGCCTCCAGCTTTTGACAATTCCGTCTTGTCCCACCGTAGCAAATCCGGCGGCATTTGGATTTGAGACTAGCTCAAGCACAAGGCCTCGTTCGTATGGATTGCCAATCTGGGAAGCATGAGGATTGTCGATTCTCGAGACCAGCTCCCACAATTTGTTGTCCTCGTTCCATGACCAGAATTTCAAGTAAATTTCCTGATGGAAGATCTGTTCTTCGATTACTCGCTCTTGATCAAACGCAAAGCGAGCAAGATCACTTTTAGGCGGCATCCATACATCGACTGTAGCAAGCCACTGACCGTCATGACTTGGTTGAATGTGAGTTACACTGGGCTCCTCGATGATGTTGGACTCCGGTCCCATGTTCAAGGTTGTGATTTTCGTCCTTGTAAGAGCTTGTCTCGATATTTGAGAGCATCCTCCAACATCAAAGGTTTGCATGTAAGATGGGTTCTGCGCTGTATGCACAGTCTGCCGTGAGGAAACGGAGGGCGGCACGGCGAGAAGTAAGTGGCCAGAGCAAGTACAAGCCGGGATGCGGACTGTTGTCGTCCCTTCCGGCACACTAACATTGGGGGGAGATGGTAGCCCTACTTTGGAAGGTTTTGATGACGTTAATTTTGAAGGTATCTGGATGCCTGTAGTACTGAAAGTGGGTTTGAGCTCCGAGGTAGACAGTATCATCGCGGAATTGTCAGCAAGTCGAATGCTATAGGATGTGCCGCTTGGAGATACAACAATACTCTCCACAGAAGCTCCGAGATGAGGAAGAAATTGCTTCTGCCCGCTATCCAGCTGCCAGAGTACTAAAGTACTCTCTGATCCTCCGGATATGACATAGTTGCCTAAAATGTTAGCACGTTGTCCCCATCTGTTGTAGACCCTGCTCACCATCCAATGACCACTTAACTGCAAGCACTGAATTTCTGTGCCAATGCAGCCTCCGAGACGGGATGTCCCCTGCCGTGGCCTTACTTGCGAAACGCTCTTTGCGGATCAGTTTCGCTAACAGGTCTTCGTAGATGTAAATTGAACCTTGATGTCCTCCAACGGCAATGTCAACAACGTCGCAATTTGCAGTTTTCTTTTCTGCTACCTTTTCAGACCTCGGCCGATTCCGGGCATCAATACTTGCCACCCACTCCGGACATTCCATAATGCGCCATACATAAGAGAGATCTTGTAGAGTTGGCACATCTGGTGCCTCACAGTAGCCAAGTATTACGTGGGACCCAGCTGCTGCCACTATGATTCTACCACCTTCTAAAACCTGGAAAGACGACAAGGTCTCATCATATTTCAGCAGTGTCACCACGTCAGTGTTAGCGGCGTCTTCTACCCCAGCTAGACGATGTGCTGAGAGCAGCCAAGGCTCTCCCTCCTTTTTGTCAATAGTGTAGACAAGGTCCTGGCCGGGATCCTTGGGATCGGGTATAGACGTGAGTAGTGAGTGGATTGAAGAGGACAACTTCCACTGGCCCAACCTTGAACCTTCCACCCAAGCCCACTTTTCAATCAACCCAGACACTGTTGAGACGTAGAGATGGTTCTGGTTCTGACGGTCAAATGCGAACCCTGAGATGTGCTCATCCTTCTTGACTCGTAATTGACGAACAAGTACGGAGGTTGAGGTTGAGTATACAGCAATCGATGTGTGATACGCAAGAAGCAAATACCTAGTACCGCAATCGTTAACGCAAATCCTGTGCCTGGTAATAACCTAGACCTACTTTTCATCGTGCGACAAAACGGGATCGAGATCGCCCAAATGCCCTGCAATTGGCTCCGAGACTTTCCATGCTGATTGGCCTTTCTTCCTCCCAAGAACGTCTTTCATGTCATCTTGCCGAAGCCTTCGCTTCTGCCTCTGGCTGTCCTTGTCCCTATGCTTGTGTTTTCTTTTTTCCTGTCCCTCTGTGCTTCTTGGGGCTGTCTTCCCAACCATGCGGTTTCCTTGTGCTTGATCATCCTCTTTCCCAACCCCATTCTCTCCTCGTAAGTCTTCCTTGTGCTTGTGCTTCCTCTTCTTCTTCGTTTGGCTTATTGGAGCACTCTTTTGCAAGATGTGCTCTTCTATCATTTGTCCATTTTCCCCCGAAGCCTCCTTTTGCTTTTGCTTTTGTACCTCTTCCATGACTGCTCTCTTCAATTCCTCGAATCGCTCAGTGATTTCGCGGCTATAAACAATGTCCTCTCCCTCCGAACTTGCGCTTTCTGTAGATTCGTGGGCTGTAGAAGTCGCGGGCCTATCAGTCACAAAATTATCCACGACTGGTAACACTTCATGATGCTTTTTATGCTTCTTCGCCTTCCGGGGCTGATCTCGAGCAGGAAGCTTTTGCTCCTCTGTCTCTATTTTTCTTTTGGGCATGATGGAGGGTTGCGCAGAAGCATAGTTGGATAGCCTTAGGGAGCTTTCAACACAATTGAGAGACTACTGATATCATTTTCTAGCTACCTAGGGTTTGAGGATGCGCAATGAATTTTCGTGTTGAAGATCGACAAGGCTGAACTAGCGCCGATTTCTGCCCGCATTCGATCTTTCGAGCTCCGCAACTTTCAAAATCATACCGCAGATCTACAGCCTGTGACACCCTTACTACTTCCCACTGCATCAGACTATCAAGCTAGCTACCCAAGATGATCATACCAGTGCGTTGCTTCTCGTGCGGCAAGGTGCGTTTCTCCTCCTACAGCGGTTGGTACTCCTGTCACTGACCTATTTCCACAGGTCATTGGAGATATGTGGGAAAGCTATCTCAGAATGTTAGACGAGGGCGTACATGATGGGTAATGCCCCCAATACCATACGATAACCCTTGAGAGCTCTAACGACGATGGTGTGTACAGAGATGCTATGGACAAACTGGGATGCAAGCGATACTGCTGCAGGCGCATGATCATGACACATGTGGATTTGATAGAGAAGCTACTAAAGTAAGGTTACTCGTGCGAAATCAGAAAGGGGCAAGCTGATGAGATACTTAGATATAATCCCTCTGAGCGAGCAAAGGCGAATCAATGAAAGAGTCTTGAAAAAAGGGGACAAGATGATGAAAATGATCCGCATGCAAGGTGTGCACTGATGGCGTTGATTGTAATTATGATACAGGGCTTTGGGATGAGATTCTGCTGCCGCAAGGCTGGATGCAAAAGCAACCATAGATACCCTATATTTGACGCTTGGATGGGAGCATCATTTTGATTTGCTTAACGCCCTAGGCATGGGGATGGAGATACGTGTGGCGAAAGGTCGTGCCAAAGCGGATTGAATTGGCAGCAAAGCTCTATTATGATATGTGTATTGGCTATTGCGTTGGGAAGTATCAAGAACGACGCTCGCAGGGATAGGAACGAAGCCTTGACGCAAGTCAATTTTACCGGTGTCATAGCAGGCCGTTACGCCTCCGTCAAATCTCCCAGTCATCCAAACAATCAGGCAGCTTCTTTCAAGCTAATGTACACTTCTGTTCCCTTGACAGGCTGCATTATTCCCAGGGTCTGACAAACGCTGTCAATCTCTGGAGGCGAAGGATCCATTTTCTCCCCAGAGCTGCTGCCAGCCACTTCAATCTCAAAGCGCTCAAGTACCAGAGCCACAAACACCAAGACCTCTCGCTTTGCCAGAAATGGTCGGGGAAAGGCGTTGAACCTTTCACCAAATGGCAGAAAGCTGGGGCTGTGGTCTAGATCATTGTTTAAGAATCTTTGAGGATCAAATACCTCCGCGTCCCCTCCGAACGCTTCGTCGTCGTAATGCAGTTGGCGGATCGGTATCACGAGGCTGGTACCCCTCTGAAGCGTCTTCCCGCCGATCACTGTGGGTGCCATGACTCTTCGGACTGATACAGATCCATAAGTCAAACGCAATGTTTCATTGAAAACCGACATAAGGAGCGGACAGCGTTCCAAAATATATGAGTAATCGACGGTGTTGCTACGGAATGCTGGTTTGATCTCAACGCGAATGTTGGCCAGTAGGTTTGGGTCGAAGAGAACATAGCTCAAGATCCAAAAGCTAAGTCTATACGCATTGATATTGGCTCTGGTCTAAGATCAGCAAGCCTCCACTAACTCGAGAATGAAAAAGGTACCTACATCCATAGAAGAGTGTGTATCATGGAGGCCTTATCAGCGTCGCTAATATCAGCAGCCTCTTTCGCCTCCAAGATTTCATCTATCACCCATGCTAGTTGAGTTTGCGACTCTGGAGACGACCGGACATATTTGTACAATGCCTTGTGTATCCCCTTTTTTGCGTTATGGAGCCTGGGGACTACGAGTTGCGGATAAGGAAACATGAGAAGCTTCCATGCCTCCTCATTGAAATCAATCATCATTGTCGTGAATTTCGGTTCAATTTCGTAAATGAGGTCACCAAGCAGGGATCCTGTTGTTGCTTGGATTAAAGTATTGCCGCAGAAGTCCATGAGAGGAATGCGCTCTTCATTGACAGTGTATCTACTCGGCAGTTTCTTCCATTGGAGGGCGTCATCAACAAGGCTCAGCATGCTGTTGCTCAGCTTTTGGTATCTTGGTCCAGGCGGGAATTGTTGTCTATATAGATCCTCCGTCCAACTGACCAGCGACTTGCGTTCGACATGAACACCATTGGGCTTCTTAGTGTGTCCATTCTGGTGAGTTTCAGGGCTGCGCAAATTT
This sequence comes from Cladonia squamosa, assembly GCA_947623385.2. NCBI lineage: Eukaryota > Fungi > Ascomycota > Lecanoromycetes > Lecanorales > Cladoniaceae > Cladonia > Cladonia squamosa. The sequence goes on from OX392381.1 coordinate 363,908, forward strand.
TTGCTTATTACAGAGTTGTCAACACCAAATGACAGCAGCAATTCTTTGAGATAGTAGTCCCAAGACAGATATGTCGAACTCTTATACACAGCGGCAATATCGTCGGGTCTGACGATAACGTTATAGGTCCGTCCAGGAAATGAAATAGCAAAAGGGGCATCGTCGTCGAAGTACGCTCTGTTCCTTTGTCAGGATAACTCTATGTATGCCTCGGCTGGAACACACCTTCCATGTGAGATGAGCCCATCAGAGTTGTCGAAGAAATTCATTGCATGACCTGTTCACACACCACGGGTCAGGACCGTCTCTACATCCGGCAATGAGCCATAATCTACCTAGGTCTTAGACATTCATTAGCCTCACACGAGGCCGACGTTGCGGGTTTCCTACTCACAGGGGAACCAGTAGGGCAGTTCTTTCGGGTCTTTCGGATTGAGCCATGGCCGTACGGTGAAAGACCAGATCCGCCAGATGAAAAGCATACAACTGAAAAAGGCCAAGAGGCATGCTGCTGCTGGCCATATTGTCTGGGCACCCGTTGCTTCCACGATAATCTCCTCAGCATGGGCTACAGCGTCCGATACGACATTCTCTGCATTGGAGATTACGTCCATAACTGGTAGGAGAAGCGATTGCTTGCAAACAAAACAGGTGCTGAACTGCAGCAACGCGTGGACTTGAAAGGGGACAGAGCGACAAGACGGAAAAACGCAAAACCGCAATGACGCGCCCCAGCTTTTGAGTGCATGAAGTAAGGCACGTAAAGAACTTTCAAGGAAGTGATCGCCAAAGATAAAGACTTGGCTTGGCTCAAAGCGTAGACAAGCTGCAACCAGTTCGCGTATAAAAGTTGCTGGGTTTCGTAAGTCTGCAGCTTTGGGGCGCAATGATCATGGCGCCAAATACAAAACCAATAATGTGCAATGGTCTCAGGCCATTGAGTTTGGAAGTGCACATGAACGATGCGACAGGGGGGACAGCCTTGCATATGGAGACCACTAACATTGAGCTTCTTTTCACTACTTTAGGACATATTCCGAAGCAACCACTAGTCCTCTTGTAGGACCGCCACGTACACACACCTATAACGTAGCTTCGGGATGTCAGACGGCTAGTGAGATGATTGATCATTATCTTACACTAAAGTACGGCACAGATCTCGTCCACAGTACCGATTAAGATGGGTCGGCTTGTCGTGGCCGAGCAATGCCACTAATCTTGCTGCTTGTCGGTAAACTTGCCTAACAAACGGGTCGAAATAGCCGTTTTTCTAGCCAGCTTTGATGGTAGGTTTGCCGAGTGGAATACCCGTTGAAACCTCGCTGGTGTTTTCATTAACACTGTTGTATCACGACAATCCAATACTATGCCATTCGAACATCATAGTTGACATGCCACTCTCTGCAGGTCTGAGCTTGTCGTGTCGCGTCCCTCAAAATGGTCAAGCTTCCGAGATGTCAAACTATCAGGGCGCCTATGCATTTGGGTGCATTACGCCGGGCAACAACCATCTCAAAACCCGAACGTACATCTAAGCCTGCAGGGGATATCTCGTCTGTTTTTCCGTCGCTCTCTGGGGCAGTCAGTGCACCTCTACCACCGCGATTCGCGGACTTGAAGAGACGGTTGATCCATGGTCATGAAGACCGATTGAGAGACAGTTGGCAACGACTTTTGGCAAACCTGCGCGAGGAAACGGAGGTGATAAAGGCATTGGGGTCCAGGGTTGTCCCAGAGTTGAGTTTCCGGGATCTGGACAATGTGGAAAAGAGGACCACGTTCCGCGATGAATTGCGCAATCGGGGTGTGGCTGTCATTAGAGGCGTGGTGGCTGAGCAAGAAGCCTTAGGTTGGAAGGAGTTGGCGAAAAGATATATCCAGAACAATCCCACCACCAAAGGTGAGGCACTATTCTATTGGCTCTCTCTCACAGGCTTCTTCCCTCAGTATTGGGTAGCAATGTTTTTCATAAGTAGAACCACGCGGTTCTACCTTTTCCCTGACGTTTCTTGCCCTTATCCTCTCGTGTATTCATAAATCTACTACGTACGTCTCTCATATGCTCTAGGTTTTCCGGCTGAAAAGCCGGCCGTCTACGAATTGTATTGGTCTCCTTCTCAGATACTCGCTCGAGCACATCCGAATATGCTCAAAGCACAGTCCTTCCTTATGTCTCATTGGCACTCTGCGAACAAGTCTGCTCTAATATCTACCGTCCATCCTGTTGCATATGCCGACCGCCTACGCATACGGCAACCAGGTGATGCAGGATTTGCTCTGGGACCGCACGTTGACGGAGGGAGCTGTGAACGGTGGGAATATACCGGATATGGACGAGGAGGTGTCTACAATAAGATATTTCAGGGCAATTGGGAAGCATATGATCCTTGGGAAAGCAGCTGTCGACTATCCGCTGTGTCTGACCTATACAATGGTCCTGGGGCAGCCTCCATGTTCCGCATGTACCAAGGTTGGCTATCGATGTCCACTACAGGAGCAGGAGAAGGAACATTGAAAGTCAATCCGCTGTTCAACATGGCTACTGCTTACTTTCTACTCCGGCCTTTCTTTCAACCAAAAAGGAAACCCTCAGACGTTGGACCAGCCTTTATCGATGCAAACAATTGGCAACTTGAAGATCAAACTAGTTCTGTCCTCCAAGGTGCAGTGCCCGCAAGTTGTCAGGAACTAAATGATGCTCTGCACCCTCATCTCGGACTATTGGACACAATGGTACATGTTCCTACGGTTAGACCAGGTGACTATGTTGCTTGGCATTGTGATAGTAAGTTCGAAGTTGCAGGTTCTGAGTTTTACGATCGAAGACTTATGTCTCTAAGCTATCCACGCTGTTGACAAGACCCACGCCGGTACGACGGATTCAAGTGTGATTTACATCCCAGCATGCCCATTGACTGAAACCAATGCCGAATACTTGAAGCGCCAAAGAGAAGCTTTCTTGGAAGGTACATTATCCATCATTCTCCGACTACTTTATCTGTAATGCTCTTTTATTGACCCAGTATTTCAGGGACTCCGGCTCCGGACTTTCCATCTGGCGTGGGCGAAAGCGAGCACCTGGGCCGCCTCACCCCCGACTTTGTCCTGCGCAATATCAATATTGACGCTCAGCGTGCGATGGGGCTTGCTAAGTATGACCAAGACCGCCAAGATCTTCGCAAGGAAGAGCGTCAAATGCTGCAGAGGGCAAACGAGATCTTAGGTTTTGTTTAGCAAGGTGGATTGGGCGTTCAAATCAATGGTCATCACCGTTTATTCCCTCGATGATCCAAGGGTCAACAGGGGACTAGCTAGCTTCATCATTCCTGGAGATGTTCGGCGAAGACGGGTTGATTCGGGCTTGTAAGTGACTTGATTTTATCACTGTGTCTACCATTCGTAAATCCCTTACCAGCAAGTCGTGCTAATACTAAAAGCTCTGCAGGGTCTCGAAAGCTGCATGTCTATTGCTTATAGCGTGACGATAATTGTATTAATTTAGCCTGTGAACGCTATATCAATCTAATTCCAATATGCATGCACGCGCAGCAGATTCAATTGGACGAATTCATACGCGGTAAGGCTAAGTAAGAGCCTCGTGTGGCCTAGCTGTTTCTCTACCGACATGCTTCTCAGGCTGGGCGTCTGTCGCTCCAATTCGGACAATCTTTTGCTTGAGCAAGTCCTTGAGTAAGATAAATGCCCGCTTCCAATGCTTTGGACACTCAATGATCTCTGGCGACTGTACATTCACGGGTTGCTATCGAAACCAACCCGAACCTCGAGCATTCTATCTAGATATTGCGCCAAGCTGAACGAACCACCGGTGCACCAGGGCTTTGCAAACGAATAACACATAAAGGCGATAAGTCTTCGCTCTCTAGACAGATTCAATGCTTCCAACTAAGCGTCCTGTTCTCTTGGCTTCCTAATGCATTGCACTACCCTCTCCATCTCTCCCTCCTCTGCCTCGACAACCCCTACCCGCTTCCACCCGAATCTCTCAAAAAATCCCACAGATCCTTCGCTGGCATTAACCCAACACTCCAAGCCCCTCTTATCCGCCTCTCCAGTTCCCCATTCCAACAACCGCTTCCCCACACCCTTACCCTGCCATTCAGGTAAAACAGCCATTCCACGCATAAGCATATAGGGTATCCCCTTCATATATTCATCCTCTGCTCTATGCAACTTTCCATAGAAAGCGTCAATGAGTCCCACGTGGGCGCCTTTGGGGAAAGGGATCCGTTTGGGGCGCAGAAATGGAATATTCCAGAGAGCCCAGCCGATGATGCTGTTCGTGCCGGGCTGGATAGCTTTGATGTAGTGGGATGTACGATCGGTGATGGAATTCTCTATAAGTGCCAAGGGTTCTGTTAGGAGAGATCCTGGGGTTGGACTTCTAGATCTAAAGGCGGCGTATTCGATGTCTTTGACACTGACCAAGTCTGAATTTACGAGAAAGGGTGTAATTACAATTCCATCTGCTGGAATGGACGATTGCTTCGCGGGTCTAACTAGGATGGTATGCTCTTGGACATGGTTCCTGCCCCATGGTCGAAGATCGATTTCCATGCTGTCTACTTTTTCAAAGCCGTGTTTGAGATAGAATGAAAGGCCTCCGGGCGTGGATTCAACGTAGGTGGGGAGGCTGTGGGCGTCTGCGAGAGCGAGACCCCATTCTACGAGCTGGGAGGCGGCATCTAGTCGGCGGTGCGTGGGAGCGGTGCAGAGACTTGCGAGGACTTTGACGTATTGGTATATGTATAAAAAAGTTGAATTTAACAGTTGAGCTTATGGCTTGAGAGATTGGGAGACTTCAATGGCATATCTAATCCAAAATATGCGAGGCGAGGACCAAGAAGACGAGCAATGAAGAGACGGTGATGAGCGAGGACACTCAACGGTCTACGGAAACACACGCAATAAGAATGAGCCCATATAGACTTACATGCGTAATTCTCTTGCCCCATAATCCTCTCCCTCTTCCTCTTTCCCATTGCAACCAACGCCCCTAAAACCTCCTGATTCGCATCAGGAGGCCAGCTCTCATAGTATGCGCCATCCCCACCTCCGCCCTCCTCATTCTGTCCTATACCCTCTTCGCTCCTCCCAACGAAGAAATTCCACAAAGCATAGCTTACGACTTCTCCCTCACCTTGAACATCATCCTCAGGCATATCTCTGATTATAACATGCCGACTCGTGCTACTCAAATCGCGCATATCTTTTTCGTCCTGCTTGACTAAATGTGCGATCGAGGCTTCGGAAGGACCATTGGGGAAGAGAAGAGATGCAGTGGCGCTGTGCTGGTCGGCGGAGAGGGAGAGATGGTGGACTGAGGGGAGATCGGGGAGGAGGACTTGGGAGAGGATGAGGGGCATGGTGGTGGTGGGGCGTGAGTATGGAGAGGTCTGGTCTATAAGCTAGTTGCATGTCTGGTATAGCGTGACCCTCGTCTCAACATGATCATACTCTAACATTTATTCTTCGCCTAGGTTATGGCAGATACAATTGAAGTACGATTTCTGCTTACTAAGCGAATTTCTTCCGCTTTATTCTGTACGAAACCACGTCTCTTAACCTACTTCATACTGTATTGCTGTAGCAGCGTGACGACTTCTCCACGAGCGTATGGTTCTCATTATGGATGTTACAAAAATGATTCTATCAAATTAATTCTGGAACATTCATATACGTCGACTACTAAACTTCATTTCCAACACTAAAATTGGACCTATTGTGCAATCGGTAAAGAACCTCGAAAGCACTAGAAGAATGCTAGTGGTGCAGCTGCCAAAGCCGACTACCAACGTTCCTCTTTGAGTCGAGCTTCAATGGCGTGTTGGAGACTGAGATCACCGTGTCTCGAGATTAATCTTGTTGAGGGATCCTCAAGATGCACGGATATAGAGCTAATAGCCTCATCTCCATCATAAGCTCTTGCAATTACATCCTTGTAATTAAGTATGTCTCTTCTCGACTTGCCCAAGTCGCGCGCTGCAAAGCAATGAAGAACAAGTTTATGGAGGGGAGTGAGGAGGGTTCATTGATGACCGCTCTGGTCCGGCCTCTAATTCGAATTGCGGCGCTGAATCCAGCTCTGGCAGTGGTGGCTCTTCCAGTTCGCTTGTCTGTTGGGCCCCTTCGCCTATTTCAGCAATATCATCAAATTCGGAGCAACGTCTCCGCGAATCCGGACTGTAATCTGGGGGTTCCCTTTTCTCGTCTCTTGCTCGCCGAAACGGTGCATAATAGAACGACACCGTCATGATAAGGATTAGAATACCGAAGATAGTGAAGAGGCTAACGCCGATTTTGTCGATTGTACTGAGGCTCTTAGAGGGCGATGATGAGGATACTAGAGGTGGTGCTGTTCTTGTTGGCGTTAACGGTAAGGAGGAGTCGATGGAAGAAGGGAACGGAGACGACAAGGATAACGACGACGACGGTCTTGACGATGAGGCTAACGGTAGCGCCGTTGTAATTGCTATGAAGGAGCCTTCCGTGGATGACGATGCTAGCATAGTCGGACCGGAGGCCGCACCAAACAAGCTGACGGTGGACAACCCCCAAGTCTGCGGCAGAACAGCGTCATTCGATGCGAGAGTAAATTCAGGAGTGTTGCTAATATCAGAAGTGTCGTTATACTCAAGTTCCATGCGACAGATGCCACCCTTGTCAAACTCCCTGAAAGGAAATGACTGAGGTTTTGTGCCGTTGGTTTCCACATGTTCCTCGAAAGCTGCGTAATACACGGGATTGTCAGCCCTCGCTCCTCAATTCGCACCCTCTTCCCCTGCTCTGTGTCTCCCTGGACCGGGTTTCCGACCTGGGTTGGGCTTACCGATGGAGCGGTTCCCAGTGAGACCAGGCTTACACCAGAGTTTCATCCAAGGAGTGGTAATGTTCGACGTCCACGTGAAATAGACGACGTCATTATAGTTGAACGTCATGCCCGTAGTTTCAGCATTTGGATAGATCCAATCTACGTACCCGCTGCAAGAAGGCAATAGCATACTCCGGACAAGCAAGGAAAGGATGAAGCTACAGTGGACGTCTTGAAGGATGTTGTAAGACATGTGGCAATGGCGAAGATGGTCCCTTTCTCAATAGTTTACAATCCAGACTCCTTAGGAACAAGTCTTCGAAGTACTCAAGAGGTCGGGTCTCGCGAAATTTGGACTTCAGGTCTGTTACCCTCCCATCAATTAGACGTACATCCGGTGGGGCGTCTGCGTCCGCGACTTGGTGGCGCGGTAGTGGAAACACGCCATTAATAGTAGCAACTCAGAAGCATGTGCATCTGATTTGCTATTTGATCATAATTGTTCATATTCCAGCTCCCCTATGTATATTATGGCCGGTCCGAGCAATCAAGAGCGAGAACCTTTAACACGAAAATGTTGAAGTCGAAATTCGGTTAGGTCTGTATAATTACCTTTGGATCTCAAGCAAGAAAGCAATTTCCATCGTCCTTTAGGGAGGAAAGAACGTAGAGCTCGACCTGCTATAATTACATCCAACGATTTCCTAGTCTTACAGACCTCGTCATACATTGCTACACATATCACACAGGCACCTTTCGCAGCCAGAGTCCACAATGAAACAAAGTAATTGCAACGTCAATGCTTGCTGGTCTCCGCAGTCCGGTTAACCGAAGACCCTTGGGCACTTCTAGCACTAAACAGACCAGGCAAAGAAGGCATCAGACGCTTAGCGTATCTAGTGCGAGAGTACGGCCCCCATTCCTGACGGCGTACCAGAATCTCTGGAGAGTGCTATGACAAGACTAAAACCAACGCTTACGCCTTGATAGCACTAAGACACTTCTCGCAAGCAAAAGTGAGAAAGTACATTCACATTCTGCATGCCGATCTCGGGGATACATATCGCAATTTGGTGGTTGCTTAGCCATATACAGTACCTGTCAATTCTGACCCAAGCAGACCAATGCTCTTCGCTTTCGAGATCATTCTGGGCAACGCGTAAAGAATTGGTTGATAAAAGTTGTTGAACTCTGGAGCCTTGCCGAGAAGGAACAAATCCAGAACTTTCTACACCAACCTCGACGCTATCAAAATGGACATACCGCTTCCTTTGCGACCATGATCAGGCAACTGAAATATTGCATGCTTGCTTCTGACACGTTGAATGCTGCTGTTAAGAAAGAGATAGAAGTAGCTCCGGAGGTATGAAGAGTGATTTTCTCGCCCGTTTTTCAGCCTTGTTCGAGGTATAAGGCTCCGTACGATTCCTTCCTTGCTGCAACTAATGTAGCGCAGCGCCTTAATGTGGGGGCGTTTTGAATTTTAACTCACAAGGCACGATGTTAGCACATTATTGATGATACACAGCATTTATGATAAGATACAACGCAATCATGGAATAAGGGAAATGGATTGTGGCAGGAAAGCAATTCAGCCTAATTTTGCCTTACTGTCTGCGTGGAACAGTAGAGATTCATACACGCTATCTGCTGATATCTTACCTTACGGCACCATATATGCATGAATAAATGCTTATCTCGTTTCAAGTGCCACCTGCGAAGCCTTCATAACCATGGCTCCGCCTACAATTCATTTCCGGTGTCCATCTTCAGGATGACTAAATACCAACTTTACACCAATTAGTACCTAGTGCGAACAGAGTCTAAGTATTACAAGCAGGCCGCTTATCTCGTCTTTTCCAAGCATCGTCCATAGAACAAATGAAATCCATCCTGCATGACCGATCCACAATATCATGTGTTATTTAAGTCCTTGTGGCTCACATCCAAGATCAAACTCCTGCTCTCCCCTCGCGTAGTCCCCACCAATACTAAAATCAAGGCTCGAACGCCGGGCTCTCATCTCTCCTACGACTTCATCTGCCGCTGGAATGATAGGCCAATTGAGGTGTTGGCAATTTGATAGGTGAGCCAGCCAAGACGAGGCTGGGAATAGGAATCATCCACCATAGATGAGCGGGTTTCCCGAAACTAATACTTTTCCTGTCAGCGTTCATGGATGCTTCAACCACTAATAAATCGATCAATGCTCTCAGCCTTGCTCCAATCATCTTCAATGTACGATTTTCTTAACTCGTGACCGTTCCAACGTCATACAGAAGTCAATTAGAAACTGGCTCTGAGTAAGCGTAACCGCATAAAACTAAGATATAGAGGGGGTAAAGGGATAATATCTCAATATTTGGGTTTTATGATAAATGTACATCTAGCCCTACTCCCTATGGCGCTCTATCGAACAGTTCACAACAATACCCGATTGACCTGCTTCTAAACGTTGCGACTCATGTCGTTCCTTATCCTATTGTAGTCTAGAAGCCCCTCGATGCTACCCACCGCACTGACTGCAATATCCTGATCCCAGAGTTTCCTCTGTGCGAATTTCATAACATCCTTTTCACTAATCCTTCCCACAACACGTTCAACTTCTTCAGGATTCATGCGGCGGCCTGTGGTGACGATTTGCCGGCCAATGTCTTCGGCTACGGCGGTGGTGCCGTCGAGGGAGAGCAAGATGGAGGCTTTGAGTTGAGATTTTGCGCGCTCGGTTTCGGCTTCGGAGACGTTGTAGGAGAGACGAGACCATTCACGGAGGGTAAAGTGGACGAGGTCGTCGATTCGAGTTTTGTTTTCAGTGACCAGATAGATGCCCCAGAGTCTAAGTTTTCATGTCAGCGACGTTGGCCTGAAGAGATTCAAATTGTCTGAGGCTTACCCGGTGTCGCTATAGCTAGTTGAAAAGCTCATGAAGCTATTTGCGAGCTTTTCTTCATGAATAAAAGTGCTTAATTTGCTGCCCAGGTAAGGTGAATTGCCCATGGCTCTGTCCCAGTTCCCAACGATTGCCTGAGTCACCAAGCCTGTGAAGTAGTCATCGTCTTTCCAGCTGACACCTTCGACTGCAATAGCAATGTTCGCCGTTGGTATCGTATCATCTCTTATTCGGACCTCGGAGCCGATGAAGTCGGGTTTCTCCTTCTGAGCAGCAGCACTTTGGGCGGCTGCGGAGGTATGTGGTTCGGTGGGCAGATTAGCGAAATGTTTCTCTGCAAGCTCGACCAGCTGATTGTGCGGTACACCGCCAGCACCAACCAAAACCATTCGGTCTGCCGTGTAATTCTTCTTAATGTAGTCGACCAGGTCATTGCGTTGTATGCTTGCGATGTTTTCCTTTGGTCCAAGAATGGTTCGGCCTAATGGTTGTCCCTGAAAGGCAGTAGCGTGCAAATGATCGAAGACGACTTCCTCAAGTTGCTTGTCAACCTCTTCCTGCTCTCGGAGAATGACATCGCGCTCTCGCTCAATAGCTTGGGGCTCTAATTTCGAGTGTTGTAGAATGTCTGATAATATATTGACCGTAGCAGGGACATCGGAGTTGAAAGATTTGGCGTAGTAAACAGTATTCTCGCGCTGAACACATAGATTAGTGAGCTAGCATCATATATGTATAGAATCTTCTTACGGATGTGTAGGCATTCAAGTGGCCTCCCATATTTTCAATCTCAAGCTCCAATTGCTGTTGCGTTCGATTGCTGGTACCCTAGAAACATCCTTCAGTATATTATGCTTATGCTCACTGCAAAGTTTGATACCTTGAATGCCAGATGTTCCAGGAAATGAGCCGTGCCATTGGTCCTGTCAGTCTCCGCCCTTGAACCGGCGTCGATCCAAACACCAACAGTCGACGTCTGAGCCCATGGCGAGTGCTCAGTCGCTATCTATGCACTCTTTCAGCTACGAAAATAGATATTGTTTAGTAGAGTTCGTACCGTAAGACCATTTGATAGAGTTGTGCTTTCGGTATTTATGCCTTGGTGAATCGGGGTTGCGAAGCCTCTTCTTATTGGCGAGATTGCTTTGAGGGCTGCGCGGCTTCGCAAGGCCTGGTTGAGGTTGAGTGCCAGCCGCCGAGAGGCCATAGCTGTTCGGTATAGAGCAGTACTTGACAAACAATTGCAAGCTTGCCGGCTCTTGGCTCAGGAAAAGAGAGGTTGAATTTGTCCAGGCTCGCTGCGGCTCTTCCCGCCAATCACAGCCGGCGATCTTTGCTTACATGAGCCTCGGCCTCTTAACGTCACCCATTCCTCCAGTACAGGAGGGGAACATATTGAAGCTCAAGACGTTTCCTTTACAATACAATGGCAACCTCTTTGCGGCCTAGTCTGCTGCAGCAGCAATACCTCAGCGCATCAGCACGCCGAAGCTTTGCCACCCAAGCTATGAAACCGGCGTCTTCGAGCCTCAATGCCACCAGTTTCCGCAGCCAGTCGCTCGTGCCCCGATCTCCGATCAAACACACCAGCTTGAGAAGCATTTCTCCTACTACGCTCAGGGTTGCGGGCTTTCACGCAACCGGTCGCCGACCTATTCTTCCTGCTGGACCGCGTAAGTCTCTTGCACCCCGGTACACAAGCTTGCAACTAACATTACTGATAGAGGTAATTGACGGGACCGGTAATTGATTCCAGAAACTTTTGATGCTCAAATTACTAATTGCTCCCAGCAAATGATCCTGCACCCGTTCCTGAACCTTCTCCTACACACGGCAGCTATCATTGGGCATTCGAACGGCAAAGTTACCAACATCAAGTCGCTCAATCATTTACTAACATCGAAAGTCAGACTTGTTGCGGTTTCTCTAATTCCTTTGACTGTGGCTCCTTTTGCAGCTGGAACTCTTAATCCCATACCAGATGCAATCCTCTGTTCTACGATCCTCATCCATTCCTACATCGGATTTCAGTACGTCTAATATACCACCCAGGCTCGCACTCCTGCTGACAGATTCAAGATCGTGTATAATAGACTACATTCCGTCGAAGAGATTTCCTAAGTCAAGGGCACTGTTCTGGTGGGGTCTACGAGCAGCAACTCTTACTGTGGGTGTGGGCCTGTATGAGTTCGAGACGAACGACGTCGGCGTGACAGAGGCTATTAAGAGGATCTGGACTGCTTGATATTATAGCGGCAGTGTACACTTCATTGTATATACAGGTTTTAGGGACATTGTTAGCGTGAAAGAAGCTAGCATATGCCTTACATTATTTTCTCATGTCTACATTTTGGAAGGCATACGCATGCCTCCATCCAACCGTATTACTGTCCCGTTCAACATTGAGTTCTCCACACCCTCTCTCACTACCCTCGCAAACTCTTCTGGCTTCCCTGGCCTGAGCGGGAATTCCATAACCCTCGTCAAGCTCGCTCTGACCTTATCACTCATTAAAGCCGTCATGCCACTGTCAAAGAGACTAGGCGCAATTGTTACCACCCGGATCCCATATCTGGCAAGATCGCGTGTTAACGGGAGCGTTAGAGAGGCTAAGGCTCCCTTTGACGCAGCATATGAGACCTGTCCTAGCTGCCCATCGAAGCTGTATACGGTCAGGAGCTATTTTGGTACTTTCGGATATAGAACACTTACGCAGCCGATGACGAGACAAGGATAATCACTCCCCTCTCCCCATCCGGTGCCTCAGGTTCTACCTTGATCATATGTGACAGAAACTGCCTAACCAGATCGATTGAGCCTCTGACATTGATATTCATAACAAAATCAAATCCCTTCAAATCGAAGGGATCACCATGCCGGTCTATGATCTTCGCAGGTGTAGACACGCCCGCAGCAGCTACAATGCCTCCAATCTCTTTCCCAGTCTCTTTCACCCATGCTAGAGTACCCTTGACGGATTGAGCTATGCTTTCTGTGTCCGAGACATCTACTTGAAAGAATTTGGAACGATGGGAGCCAAGTTCTTTAACAAGTGCTTGGCCACCTTCTTCATTCATATCCAGGATAGAGACATAGCCGCCTGCTTCGATGAGGTTTCGTATAGTGGCTCTGCCGAGACCGGATGCTCTGTCGAGTTACGGTCTTAGTATGGTGGTAGTGGAAGAGCGTGGGAACCGAGACCTACCCACCGGAGACAACAAACGTGCGACCTTCGATCTTCATAGTGATACAACTTCTATGCTCCTGACTTGAAAACCCAAGACATGAAGTGTCATTCGCTGCTCAGTTAGAACTTCGAGCAACACCGGGAGACTCGAAAACAAGCCGAGGCATCAGCTTATCGATAACGACGCGCTATGACATGCAGATGGACACAGGTAGGCTACACATTATAATGATTAGAATTGGATTCTGATACCAAGAAGCGTTTTAGTCTTGATTCGACATATTCGAAGCATTGGGGTATCTCTAAAGCACTCAAATATATACATAGGAACAAGTAGACATCTCCGATCATTTCTTCCTTTCCCTAACTTTCCACTTCAGCCCAGCCTTAGTGACACCTCCAACACTGTTGCTCATTTTGGCTCGTTGAAGCTCTAGCTCATTCTCTGCATCCATAAGATCCTTTTCTCGGGCCTTGAGCGCCGCCAACTTCGACCGTCGTGCCTCCTGCTCTTGCTTGTGCTTCTTGCGTAGAATGGTTTCTTCCTTCTTAGCCAACTCTTCACGTTCCAGTGCACGTCGTGATTTTGATTTCCTGGCTGTAGAGCTGGCCAGGGATTGCTCGGCTGTGTCTAGTCCATCTATCTCCAGATGACCATTTAGACCTTGTTCCACATCATTGGGATTTGCAATTGCTTTTCCCCGGAGGCGCTGCTTCTGCTCCTCCCTGCTACCTACGAACACAACATGTTGACCTTGACCTGAATTAATTGAGCTGCCAACTAGCTCCGCACCCTCCCCCTCACGTATAATAACCTCTTGCTCTCGCTTCTCTAGAGCTCGCCTTGTCTTCTGCAGCATTGTTCTCAGGTAGCCAGAATCCTGTGTTTTCAACAGCTTAACAGCTTCTTGACTCAGCACTGGATTGCCTCGATCTGCAAGCTTTCGCCCCTGTTTTGACTTGCTGCTGAGCATGCCATAGTGAAACTCGTCTGGGTTGCGCTCGGTAGCTTTTTGTCGTAGGATTTGGAGCCGCTTCTTCTTCTCATTATAGTCTCTTGCTCGTAGAGAGTAGTCCTGAATATTGTGTCAGAGAACTAGCAGCTCGTCTTTCCAATACTTTGGAAGCAATTAACCTTATGCTTTTCTAGAAGTCCCCATTTCTCGCGGTCTGCTGGTTGCGCTCGCTCACGATGATTACGCCTCTGTGTGGCATTTCGCATGGATGACATACTTAGGGATTCTTCGAGAACCAAGTACTGGTACACGGTGGTTGCAGAGTTTTCCGAATTTACATGTTGTGGAGTACGGTGTTTTAATGCGGCTAGGTAAATCTAGTGAGCACGTGACCTGCAAGAAACCCAAACCACAACCTCTGTTTTAGTGCTAACATAACAGTTTCTAATGCCAACTAAGACTAGCCGTTCTCTACTGGAAGACCTGATATGGACATGGAGTTAGACGAATAAATCCTACTTTGGTCTTCACCGACAGTTCCACACACGCCAGAGTATCGGGCTAATCTCTTTGAGAATTGAAATCTCTACTCAAGATGCTACCACAATATAACTACAACTAAAGATGCCAGAGACGCTGCTTTTGAAACATTCGCCGGTTTCTCGTTCATCTGAGAAGCATAGAACGTGCCCTTCGAAGGAATGATTAACCTGTGAAGCTAGAAACGCTCTCAAAGTGGAACTTTCGACTCTCGGGCTGATCAATGCTAAAATAATTCAGCTCGTAACCCGTCTGGCCGTCTAATTCAAGCCAGGTTCGGGGTGTATCAGGACATTGCTACCCAAGCTTACATTTGAGCGTATTTGCGGGTTTATGTCTGCCGAACCACATCACTGCAGTAAGGTGCCTGTTGGTAGTGCCCAAATGGGCCATCTGCGGAGATACAAGCCCATATATGTAAGTACTGCAACGTGTAGCATGTTGGAAGTGCTAGGCTTCATCTTGAGGGCAGCAGGCAGGCACTCGATTCGAAAATAAGGTTTTTGCATGTAGGTCTTGGCTTGAGCACTTTAACCGCTATCCCAAATGTCCATGGCGAGTCTTGAACGGCAAGACCTTTCTTTTTGAAAACTTTTGTAGCAAGGTGTGGAAGGTTTTGCTCTCGTGATTGTCTTTACGTCTTTTTGGTGTTTCATATTTCAGTGATTTGTGCCATTCTTTTGCCCATCAAAGTTATGCAATTCTCGCTCCATTTCTCTCATTCTTGCTCGCGGCTTGGCTATTACTTACTCCACAGTCGGCAAGCCTCTCATAGCCATACGGGCCTTCACAACTTGGGTCAGTGGTACGACGCAGGGTCCATTTGAGTCAATTGGCGTTTCGCTACCTTTCTGAAGCCTGCTGGTTTAGGCGTAGATGCAGATGATTTGAGCAAGTTGTTGAAACTTTCCCACCATCACAGGACCCTTTGTACTATTGGCTTTAAAGCCGTGTTCGCGGTCCCCCCAGCTTTCTTTTTCTTCCATGCCGCTGATTGTACACTGTTAACTAATACGCTGAAATACTATTATACGCACAACTTTCACGGCTAAGAACGGATTATTTATACCAATTGCAACATTTGAAGCATTTGATACTCGCCGACCCAGCGCCTAGCCACTCACATACCACCCGCTTGCACGCCCTGGAGCATTGGTTATCGTCGAAGTCCGTGATTATTCACCTACATACAACATATTTGTACTGTTTGAAGGCTTTGATACACTCTCACTGGTCCGTTGCCCTTGACCCAACCCATGTTGGGAGTCTACTGCCTTAGGTTCCTGACGTGAGGCTCATTAGCTACCTGCATACATACACATTTCGGTGTCTAAGAACCGCTTATATATTCCACTAGCACTGTTTGAAGCACCTGGTATCGTCAAAGCATCGGTTCGCCACTCATCCACCAGCAAGTTGAACTGTCTGAAGGCTTCGATAACGTCCCCGTCATTTGTTAGTTATCCTCAATCCATACCACGTCCACCATCTACAACGTTTCGTGTCTGACGAATTTCCAACTAGCAACCGATATACATACATTGAGCCGCTTGAAGCAAACATTTCCACTACCACGGACATAAATTACAACTATGAACACCACCACTATCACTACCACTCGCACGGTAACAAATAGTACCACGACCACGACCACGACCACGGACAGAACCATGGCCCCATCCACTACCACAAGCATAGGCACACACATGGCCGCAGAACCTATCACACGCACAGACTCAAACATCTTGTCTGAAGTTGACGGTGGTGGAGAAATCACTCAGCCTGACGTCAAAAGACGACGCCTGGACAAACAAAAAAGTTCAGAGGGGAGACGACGGAACAATCTCAGAGGCCAGTACGTCCGAATCAAGGAGATGATCCCCGCCATAAAGAACGTGAAGGACATCGAGAAGAATGAGCAGGCAATGTTGGCTGCCTTCGACACGGAAGCACGCCAGCAAATGGCTCGCAGGGCCATGCTCCAGAAGGGACTTGCAGACCTTGCACAATTAATCAAAGACGCACCGACATGAGGACTTTGAGAAGCCGCATTTGCCACAGAGTCCATGAACAGAGACAGGATCTAGTTCAACCATTCCTCTACCGCCAGGATTTCAACCCAACCCCGATACGACACTCAAATTATTCCTAGCCCTCGAATCAACCCTGAACATACACGACGGAATCTTCGCTGCATTGTCGACGGACACGTTTGGGAACTAATGCAACTCACACAGACGGTGCTTATTGTTTAATGTTTGGCGATAAGGGTGGGAAAACTGCTTGAATGGTCTCAGTCATCCTTGATTACTCGTTGCAGCTACTTCGTTGAGGCATTGGGGGAACAAATTGCTATCTTTCTCTTCTGATTTGATTGCGCCTTGTAATTCGATTGTTAGAACTAGAAAACAACCACAAAAGCCAAAAAAAAGTTTAAAACATTAGATACAATAGATAGAAAAAATGGAAGACTGTTTTCCATACACTTCACTCTCATGTGTCTTGACTTGGTTGTTTCGGCCGGCTTGGCTGTAGAGATCAACAGGTTCTGTTTGCTAAAGTGCTAACGCAAGATCATGAGGATAGAAGTCAATATGGCTGTTCTCTTGTAATGTCATGACACCAAAGGCCCTGATCAACCCTGTATCCAGGAGGCTTCATTCCATTCTTTTGAGCAGCCACGAAGGTCGTTACATCACGTGACATCAGCCCTACGAAAATTAAGCGAGAAATCACAAATCCCAAGTCGTCGACAGTCGAACACTTCGAACAGTCAAACCACCCCTTCTCCTCTCAATCCTCTGTACACTCCCGGCGAGCGGCCAATAACTAGGTATCACCTCCCTCCTCCCCTCCCTGTCCTGTCATTGGCATTGCCTTGCACAACCCTCACTAACAATCCCCATTCTTCTCAACCACAGCAGCCCAAAATGCCAACCCCAAAGACCGCCCCGAAAACAACCAAAAAGCCCGCCGGCCGCTCCGCCATCGCGGACGTGGTAGCTCGCGAATACACGATCCATCTCCACAAACGCGTACGTTCTACACTGTGTCATAGTGCTATGAAATTAGTTTTATGAAGTCCACCTCTATGGCCCCAAGTTGGGTATTTAGGACGGAAGACTAATTGGTTTTTGGTTGTTGGGGGGTTGTAGGTGCATGGAGTGAGTTTTAAGAAGAGAGCGCCGAGGGCGATTAAGGAGATTAGGGAGTTTGCTGTTAAGGCTATGGTGAGTTTTTAGTTCTTTTCTTCGTTGCGGCCTTAATGTGTGTGGGAAAGTTAAGGTGGTGTTTGCTAACGAGGTGATTGGTGAAGGGTACGAAAGACGTTCGACTTGATCCGCAACTCAATAAGAAAGTGTGGGAGGCTGGAATTAAGGGTGTGCCGTATAGATTGAGGGTTAGGATATCGAGGAAACGTAATGATGAGGAGGGAGCGAAGGAGAAGCTTTATAGCTATGTGCAGGCTGTCAATGTGAAGAATCCAAAAGGGTTGACTACGGTTGTTGTGGAGGATGCTTAGGGGTTTGAAGAGGGCATGGTACTGTAGCTAGGTTGAGCATGTGGCATAGCTAGGTCAAACGAAAGAAGATTACAACCATATACTGTCGTTTGCGATACATTAATGGTCTGTTAGAGTGTAGATTGAGGACCAGCGAAGGCCATAATAATCTACCTGATTCTAATGCCATGGGTATTCTCCCTCTTGATCTCGGATGCGTTGGATAGCCACGTTATCATGAAATATTGGCTAAGGCTCTTAGCTCTTTATTGCGAAAATATTCCTCTCTGCTCATCAGGTCTGTACACAGCATCCTTACATAGGACAACTACCTTTTTGAAAAGCCTTCTCCACTCCAACGGATCGCCTTTAGCTTTCACAAAGTTGATCTCGAGCATATGTCCGTCCATTCCAGCCATAGTCTCAATCACCACGTCGCCACTCATGGGACAATTCCGCGTATCCATTGCCCTGACCTTGATGAAAGCTGAAATGTACGCTGAAGAGTTCAGTTTAGAAGGATTGGTAAACGGTGAAGCTGGAGTGGGGACTCCAAGTCTATGGAGAGCTTCTGTGATGGAAGTATGGAGGAGAGGTAGGGACCAAAGCGAGAAGAAGCGCGTTAGAGAGTGTGAAGGGATGATATCTCGAAATTGTCGTGCGTACTGTGTTTTGGAGAGAGGTACTTGTGGGGTAGCTGAGAATTGAGAGAACGATAGCTCCTCTGCTAGACGCTCGTCCCAGCTGCTCTCATTCGTCGGAATGCCATCTATGGTGTTCGGCTGGCTTGCGGAGATACCATTCATAATTGCAAGACGTGGTGGCCTTTCCCAATCGAACATAATGTCGTTGGTAGGGGTCTCTGGCTGCGTTGAGGATATTTGTACCTCCAAGTGTTGGCTATCAATGTCCATAGCGTCTTCAGAATACTGGCTGCGTTGGGTCTGAGTTGGGGAAGCCATTGGATCTTGCGAGAAGTCGATCTTCATACTCTCGAACATGGATGTTGCTAAGGCTACAGGATTCTCGAGTCTGCCGTCGGGAGCGAGATACTTATTCTTCCTTGTGAACCAAGGGTGACGGCGAATTTCAACAAGCGAAAAGCGTTCCTTTGGATTCACTCTCAACATTCCACGGAGCAGAGACAAAGTCTCCGCCGGCAGGTTATGCCATAGTTCGTCGTCAGGTCGACTATTTGTCTTAACATATTGATCAAACTCATAGCTTCGCTCCAAAGGTTCATCCCATGGCGTGTTGCCCACCAAGAGCACGAATAAGACTATGCCACAAGACCATATGTCGACATAGTCACCACAGTATCCATGCTCAAGCCTTTGTCTGGACCTTGTATCGCATGTCACGACCTCCGGTGCAGTGTACGGAGGGCTGCCACAACTTGTTTGACAGACTTTCCTGATGCCTTTGTACTCGAACAGAGTAGCCAGACCAAAGTCTGCTATTTTCAGATTCCCGTCCGCGGACAACAGTATATTTTCTGGCTTGATGTCTCGATGTCCAACTCCTTTCGAATGCATATAGCCCACTGCACTGATCAGCTGGGTGAAGTAGAAATGTGCAATGTCTTCGCCGACTCCCACATCCGACTCGATCTTGTCGAACAGGTCTCCGCCTTCAGCAAACTCCATAGCTATCCACCTCCATGTCGAATCTTCACCAGTTGAAAAGAATTGAACAATATTCCCATGTTGGCCAAGGTGCTTGTGAAGACTGATCTCGAGATCCAATTGTTTTTTAGTGAGACGACCATGACGGACCGCAAAATCTTTGTGGATGAACTTAACGGCGAAGACAGGCTTTGGAGAATGGAGTGGCGCCGCTTTCTTGATGCTAGATGCACAATATTAGTGCATGGTAAGATGGAAGAGAATATGAAGCCCAACCAACCATGCGTAGGCACCTTGGCCGATGGTTTTCGAGACTATTCGGAAGGGCAGCTCGCCAGGGAGTGGGGCCAGTTGCGAGTGCGGTATCATGGTGGGTAGGACTGTTCGAATCGCATCTTACACGTCGATGATGATTAAACGATAGAAGCAGCAGCGAGCTGCAGGTGAAGCGTCTAAATAGATCATATCTGTGTTTAGTAAATCTGCAGCCTATGAGTCGCGTGCTTGACGCGCAGAGGGGTTTCGAATTGGCCCGGAAAACAAATCTTCACTGGCGGCGGTTGAACCCGAGCCCCGCCAAGGCCACTTCCGGCCGAGCTGTTAGCGTGGGCTCCGCATGACAACGGTAAACAAAGGCATGGCTAATCGAAATATAACCGCATTCTTCTTGCCTTTCCTAAAAAACTACTCAGCAACCTGTTAAGAAACCAAGCATACTTGAAGAGCATTACTACACCTCGTAACACTCTCAGACATAAGGATCTCAGAATCCTTCGCCTCTTTTATTTTTGGTGGCCAAGGCCCAATTTATAATCTGCAAGCATGGCGGACTTCGCAATGGAAGACACTCAGAACTCCGCCCCAGGCCAGCCGACAGCCCATGAAACTGCCAAACTTGCCTCATCATCCCGTCGTCAAGATGCCCAGAGCGTCACCAAGCGGTATGTGTTCTTGACATTCAGATTTCCGCCAACACAGCACCGCACGTCACACTGACAACCTGCAAGTCTCCAAACAGAACTCCGACAACTGATGCTCTCTCCTTCGCCCGGTGTCTCCGCCTTCCCTTCCTCACCTGAGAACCTTCTCAACTGGACCGCTACCATTGCCGGTCCCAGCGGCACCCCCTACGCCAACCTGACCTTCAAACTCTTATTTCAATTTCCAGCGAACTACCCATATGCTCCACCAACGGTGCTGTTCAAGACGCCGATATACCACCCTAATGTCGATTTTAGCGGGAGAATTTGTCTCGATATCCTGAAGGATAAGTGGAGTGCGGTCTATAACGTGCAGAGCGTGCTGCTGAGCTTGCAGAGTCTGTTGGGAGAGCCAAATAAGTACTTCTTCCTCACCACCTGAAAAGATATCGTTTTGGCAGGGACTTTGACTGAATTGGTTTGGTTTTAGTTCGAGTCCTTTGAATGGACAAGCAGCGGAGCTGTGGGACTCTGACCCTGCTGAGTTCCAGCGTTTGGTTTTGGCGCGCCACCATGATTTGGATGAGGAATAGGGTGCACTAGTCGGTGGAGCTCGGCGCCCATTCTTGAGCCTTGCCTACTTTCCGATGGTGGAGTCGCCGTATCTTTTTGTAATGGGTGGAGAAGCTTTTGTTTATGCCTCATGGTCAAACGACTCTGCGCGGATGATGCGGGTGAACGATGTTGCATAAGATGATGCCCTGTCCATTCATTGTCCAGTGAGAAGTGGGTCCTAATGTGTATATTACCTTTCTCGTTGGTGAGAAACTCCTGCTCGCTTTTTTTGAACATATTGTGAATCGTAGGAGGGTCACTCATCCCAGTACCTGTGTTCCAAGGAAAGTAGGAATGGGTCAAGAATACAAGAAGCACGCTCAATACAGTGAAATTTTCCAAAACGCTGTTACCTTGGACTAATGTCTTTCATAAACAGCAATAACGATCAGCAATATGTTTCTGAGCAGGGGCAAGGAAACCAATTCCCAATTACTCTAGCTACTTATCTTAAGGTTCAGGCTCAACAATGTTCATCAGCTTGCGGTACTTGGCGAGAAATAAGCTGCCTGATCCTGAATCAAGAGCCCTGCAATACTTGCACTTGTGAAGGTGCTCAATGCTCCAGCTATCAAGGCGCTGAGAGCCAGTCTCGACACATCTCCACTTCTACCTGGCGCGATCTGGCTTAGGACTCCTATCTGGGTACCCAGACTCCCAATATTGGCAAAGCCACACAAAGCGTAGGTAGCAATCAGCCTGCTCCTCGGAGACAAGTCGGCGTATGCTGGATCTGTTTGCAGTGCTGTGTATGCCACAAATTCGTTCGCTATGAGTTTTGTGCCGATAAGTTGCGCAACCTTGAATAGATCGCCGTTACGGGGAACGCCAAGGAGGAAGGCGATAGGGTAGCAGATGTAACCGACGATAAGTTCGACGGTTAGAGGTGGATTGTTGATATTCAAGTATCTTCCCCACCAGGTCAGGAGACCGTTGGCGAGGGCAAGAAGTGCAATGATGCAGAGAAGTGTGGCGAGGATCATTCCGGCGATTCGTAAACCGAGCCAAGCTCCGTTGGCGAAGGCGTGCAAACTGTTAGCAGCTTTATGTTCATCGTCGTCTGGTATTACCACGCGGCCGGTGGTCAATGTCTCTTCAGTCTCCGGGAATCGGAGCTTGGAAATGGCTAAGGAGGCTGGAATTGACATAACGCAGGAGCTGACAAGAGCTTGAGCATTCACTCCGAGTGAGATATATGCGATGAGTACGGAGCCTGTGGTGTAAATTAGCGCATGAGATGGTACTGTCTTCAGGAAGTAATTTCTTCAAAACACGAACCTGAGATTGTAGCAAATCCTGAGCACATGACTTGATGGAGCTCGGCTTGGGTGAGGTGTGCAACGAAGGGCCTAATCAACATTGCAGATTCACCTTGTCCAATGAATGGAGAGGCTGCCGCAACCACGGCTTCTCCGCCGGATACGCGCATAGACCACCAGAAAAATACGGCGAATTTGCCAATGAACCATTGAAGTATGCCGTTATAGAAGCATAATTGCACAAGGGCGACGAAGAAGATAATTGCAGGTAATACTGAGACCAAAAACCAACCTAATGCTGGCACACTGGTCGCTGTCAAGAAGATAGTGCCCTTTGGAAGAGATAAGTTGTTGTTCAATTGAATTGAAAAGGAATCCTAAATACCTGATTTGCGAAACCCAATACATCTCGAGCGAGCTCGGAAATGAAGTTGAAGATATCATCTGTACAATAAATGAACGGACTATTCCAGTCTCTAGACGCTCATTGTTTTCCTTACATCCAACACCCGATCGAAGAACGAATAGTGCTATTATGAACTGCACAAACATTCCAACGATGACCGTGTGCCAATTTACAGCCTAGAAAGCCTGTCAGAAGTCATTTTCTATGCGGTTGACGGTTCACTTACCTTGCGGTTTCTCGAGGTGGCCCACATCACGGCAATAATCACCAGGAGACCGAACAAGGAAATAGCTCTGTTCTGTAGAGTATCAATAGCAAATCCTCTCCGCCAAGTGTACAGGGGCAGGTACAGCACGAGTGTTATCTTGGCTCTCTGGGCTGGCAAATGCCCCAATCAGAATGACAGCAATGACCACAAAGGCGCCCAGCGGTATTTTGAAGCTGTCCGGACACAACTCAGCGAATCGCACGCCTGTCTTACTCCATATCCAATGCATAGGCCGTGTGCCGATGGTGAAGGGAACGTGAAAGAAGAATATTCGCAAGGTAATGGCCAGCCAAAAGAGAAATGGCTTCAACCAGCCTGTTCTCGAACTCAATGGGTCGTGCACACCATGGAGGATGAGCCCAGCAATCCACCAGCCCGTGAACAGGAGCCATACAAACAAGTGGAAAAACAATCTATATCTCCTGTAGAAACTCGAGAAGGTGTGGCTCTGGGGATCCTCTTCTGAACGAATAGGACTGAGGCCGTTCTTTTCAGGGTCTCCAAACGCTGGCAATCCTCCGCCAGCAATCTCGCCATGTTTTCTTCGGTGTATATCATGATCTTGCGGATCCTGATGCGGTACTGTACTCCTTTCAAAGGTCGTGCCTTTGGAGTAGACCACCTCATCATCCCTGCCTTTCTCAGCGTTCGGGTCATGATGAAGGTGAGCATGGTGGTGCTCGTGAGCTTTATTCAATGCTGGATCATCATTCGCGATCGCGTGCTTCTGGGGAGAAGCATTGTGGCTCTCGTCGGTGACTGTCACGTCAACATAGTCAGGGGTTGGGGCAGGCATCATAGCAGCTCGGATTTAGTGGATATAACGTCCGCGGTCTTCGGAGGGCCACCGAACAGTGGGGTATCAGACTCAACGGTCAATAATTTTAATAACACAAGGGGGAAAGCCTTCTTTATCAGACGAATCCCCCCTCGGATGTCCACCCACCTTCCGGCGATAACCAACATCTTGAGCAATAGCTAAACCCAGCGATCAACGTTCAAGCGGAGCATCACTTTTGGCGAGCCAGTCGATCTGCTGATCATACTGCGGGCCCAGCAGTTTGGCTCTTATCTAGCACCGGTGTAAGGATTCGGAGCAGTCCCATCGACCTGCTTAATCAGGATATATTAGTCACAATTGCCTCAGCAATCCGGACTTTGTATCACCTAGTATTGGTGGCAATTGGTGACACTCTTGGCGCCTGATCAATATCAATATAGTGAATTGCTGTATGGCGCTGTCGAAAGAGTGATCCTACGAGATCTAGCCTGTAGCTTGCTTGCGCAGGACACTCTTTCTGGGACATGGCCTCCAACGTGGACAATGAGGTTGACATTGGGTCGGAAGTCTCCGATTGGGAGATTGAAGAAGGTCTCCCCCAATTCGATGATCAATTCATACAGCAATACCTCCAGGGTCGTGAACAGTTGATAGAAAAGGAAGCCTCTCAACGCAGTGACAATTCTTTTCGCCAATCACTAAATCCATTAGCTGCAGAAGCATGTACCATAGTCTCCAGGATATTGGCCGAGGAACGACAGACCGTATGGATAAGCCAACAACAGGATAACCTGGCAGATCGGGGGGGCGTTGAGCTGTATCCTGGCATGATGTTTACACTTGCTCGAGAGACTATCAAGAAGACAAAATCTTGGCAGATCGTGAAAAAGATGCCCAAGGGAGCTTTGTTGCACGCGCATCAGGATGCTATGATCGATGTAGACTGGCTTATCGACCAAGTGCTTGCCACAGAAGGGATGGCAATGCACGCTGACCAGCCATTAACTGATTCAAAGAGGCGCGAGAAAGCTGTTGTACTGTTCCGGTATACAAAGACACTACCGTCAGATGTTGCCTCAATATGGAGTGAGAGCTACAAAGAATTGAGCCTCGTTTCTGCCGGAGAAGCTGCAAGCTCCTTTCCTGATGGGGGAATAGAGGGATTCAAAAGCTGGCTGACGAGTAAGTGTACAATCACACCCGAGGAATCGCTGGAGCACCATCATGGTGTCAACGCTATCTGGAGGAAATTTACGAGTTGTTTCCCTGCTTTAAATTCTATGGAAGGCTATGAACCAATATTCCGAGCATCAATACAACGTTTGCTCCGTCAATTGGTGGAGGATGGGCTGAGGTGGGTAGATTTTCGAGCGACTTTCTACAATGACTTCAGGCTTGAAGGCTGTGAAGAGCCGTCTAAAGACTGTGGTGATATGCTTCGTGTCTTTGATGAGGAGGTTGAAAAGTTCAAAGCTTCGAAAGAGGGCAGGGATTTCTGGGGATGTCGGTTCATATGGACTACCTTACGAATGTGGGGAAAGAAAGCCCTGGTAGAACACATGAAACAATGTATTGCGATGAAAAAGGCCTATCCTCATCTTATTGCTGGATATGACCTTGTCGGACAAGAAGATAAAGGCAGACCCATTGTGGACATGACGCCAGAGTTGTTCTGGTTTAAGAAACGTTGCGTAGAGAGCGGTGTTGATCTACCATTCTTCTTTCACGCAGGTGAATGTCTCGGGGATGGAGATGAAACAGACCAAAATCTCTTCGATGCTATACTCCTGGGAACGCGAAGGATTGGCCACGGTTTCTCGCTTTACAAGCATCCTCTACTCCTTGAAATGGTCAAGACAAAGAAAATATTGATAGAATCGTGTCCAATCTCGAACGAAGTGTTGCGCCTTGCAAGCTCGATCAAAGCTCACCCTTTACCCGCACTGTTAGCCCGTGGGGTCTCTTGTGCCCTATCCAATGATGATCCAGCCATTCTTGGACATCGAGAGAATGGCGTGACCCACGACTTCTGGCAAGCGCTACAGGGCTGGGAAAACCTTGGCTTAGCCGGCCTTGGATCATTAGCGGAGAACAGTGTGCGATGGGCGGCTTACGAAGATCAATCAGCGAAGGCATGGACCAAAGATATTAATGATGGCATTTATGGTGAAGGGATACGTGGCGCCCGCTTGAGGGAATGGACAGCGGAGTGGAACAAGTTCTGCGAATGGATCGTGTTGGAGTATGCTGTAGACTATGGAGGTGACGACGATTGATCACGTGTGGGAAATCGTTTCTGAGAGTTGGACGACAAGAGCCAAACAACAGCCATATCATCCTACGGAGTGGTTGTTCATAGACCACATAGCAGAGGTCGTGGTTTGAACAGCATTGGGCATTTTCCAAAGATCTAGAGCAAATTCAATCGATCTCTTCTACGGCTGTATATCTTACCGGTGTAGATCTATACCAACGCATGGCGTCATTTGTATGTCTACACTAAAGGTACACATAAGGTAGTTGTCAAGGCGAGCAAGGATATCTTAATCGCGGTAGTGTCGCGTGCGAAAAACATGTCGCGTCCGTATTTGATGCCTGTGACTATCTTGGGTCACATTGTTCGCAGGCGTAGTGGCAGCAAATCATGTGTCCAGGCTATTGTTTCACAAGCATTTCAAGGTCAAGACTCTCATAACTGACAAAGGTGGACAACTTTGCCCAGTATGAGCCAGGCCAAATTTTCATGCCCGCACCAAATAGACCTTATTCGGTGTGGCTTGTCTCATCTCGTACTGGCCGGGACCAAAAGCTTCATGGTGGGGGCATACCTCAGCCATGACATGCAGGTAGCTATCCATTTGTAGTTCCCTACAACCACCATGGGTTACTTCATACCCTCGTTCCTTCAAAAGCGGATCTTACGGTATGCACTATCTCGACTGGAGCTTCTGGATACGGACGCCTTGGACCTTGAGAAGCTAGACATAGCATGGGGGAGACGTAGTACAGTTGAATTGAGGGACATTCCTGTACATACTAAGGTAGGAAATGAGCTGGAATAATGGGTTCTTTGCATCCGAAAGACTGATGATTGTCTGTGCTCAGAAACTTTCTTCACTACTTCGACTTCCACCTAGCGTCGCTGTTCTCTCAGCTCAGATCCTATTCTTGCGACTGACGATACCCTCAGACTTATACCAGAGTGGTATATCAGTTGAGGTAAATGGAGTGGAGGTACGCATTAGTGCAGATCTCGAAGAGCATGCGAGGAATGAAACCGCAGGAGTGAAAACTAGGAAGAGTCGGCATAGACGAGACTCGGCAAGCTCCAAAGCCGATCAGTCAAAGGACACTCAATTCCACGTCCATGACCCAGGGGGCAGTCGCCCTTCTCACCCTCCGACACAGAATATCGGTGAGGACGAGAGACTCTCAGAGGATCTACCAACAACAGATGACGTGGCGAAGTCGTTCCTGCAATCGGAGCCAAAGGAGAGGAAAGCAGAACTAGAAGCAGCTATCGCACAGTCGCAGCATATAGACCAATCACAAGTACTCAGCGAAGATGGCGACGGAATGCCTGATCTAGGTGTTGGAAACGCCATCTCCCTGCCGGGGTTTCTATCAGAATTCTTGAAAGGAGTCATAGACCGGATCGAGGTGAAAATCGAGAACGTGGTTTTAGACCTGGATCTGAAGATTTGTCTACCTCCTGAAGGCTCGGCACCTAGTGATGAATCGGACAAATCAGATGTTGTAACCATTCGTTTGTCTGTTGAGACCATCGTACTAGACGGTGTTACTAGTCTTCCCACAACGAGAGCTCGACATAGTAGTCTCGAGAATTTAGGGTCCGACAGGCATTATATTCGCCGCCTCACCATTGCAAATTGCACAGCGCTCCTTATTTCTGAAGCCTCGCTTTTTGCAAATCTTTCCCGATCCACTGCCCCAGCATCTCCTGATACTGCACCTGCTAGTACCATGGAGAAGTCAGGCGGCAAATCGGAAAGGTCTGCCTTCTCAAAGACAGGGACGTCGCCCACCAGTAGCGCCCACACGGCGGAGACCCATGGAGTAGAGGAGCGCTATCACGAATACTCAAGTACGGATAATCTCCGCCAGTCATTCGCGGATGCCAGCAGTGATGGGGATGATGGGCCATTCACAGCATCGTCCTATCAATATGCTTCTGGGAACAGTAAAAATAACGGAAGCCCTTTCACGGACTCTTTTTACTCGGACCACGGACATGGCCACTCTATGCTAGAAGCCAGAGCGGATTCGGAGAATGTTCCATCATTGCCTTCAAACACTGATGCAGCCGATTACCGCCCTTCTTCATCTCAGGGCCAACCTCCTAGAAGGCCTTCTTCCACCGTACAGCCCAGTTTAACTGAATTCGCTAGCCAACCTACTGAGAGATTCCTTTCTGATAGCATCGATGATTCTCGTGCAACTGATGGTGCAGCTAACTCATCTGTTCCACGTCCACCAGCAGACGTCATTGCAGGCAGTTGTGCGTCGTCAAGTCCCCCAAGTCCAGCCAGTGACAACTCATCGGCTTCCGAAGATCTTACACAGTCGAAGATATTCAGTCACGAAGAAGCCGAAAGTATGTACATGAGTGCCATTAGCCATGCTTCGATGAGTAAGAAAGATAAAAGCATTTCGATGCCTGGCAATTGGGGCTCATCTGACTCGGAAAGCGAGGATGAAGGAAGAATTGCGTCGTTCCTTGAGGAACCCTCGAGTTCGCAGCACCATAGAACCAGTTTCATGGATAGACACTCACAGAAAAGCGGATTCGGCATTAGCAGACACCATAAGCAGGCCGACCCCCAACAGTCCAATACTTTCGGCTCATCACCAGTGCACAGGTCCTTAAACTCTATTACTGATGGACAGGTAGAGCTTAAACCATCCACTCCGCCTGCACAACGGAGAGCTGCATCTTCTCACGGCTCTCAGCTGTCTTCAACAAACCTCAAGGCTTCTTTCTCGATAGAGAAACGATTAATTACTGTTGACTCAATTGTACTAGAACTTCCACAACCAGCATCACCTCCCAGCAACATTCCTCTGGAAGTTTCAAAACCGAGGCCAGCTAGTAGTAGCGAAGCCCCACATATCAATTTCGTGGAGCCTTCGGGCAATTCGTCAGAATCTACAGATATCCAGAGATTTCAGCAATCCGGTCGTCCATTAACCATAGACGTGGGCAACATCGAAGTACTAGGCGACATGGCCTTAACAAGAATGACCATCATTATCGTCCAAAAACTCGACATTTTACGCAAGAACACCCCTCATGAGAAGCAGAGAGACATCACTGAATCGCCTCCATCTAAGAAGAATTACTTGAGAGTGAAAATCAATAAAGCGTGTTGGAAATTCCTTGACATGGTTAAGAGCACCGCAGTCTCATCTGCTGAAAAGCATGAGCCGGCCGTGGACACTTTCTCTCAGAGTTCAGAAGTCCTCTTAAGAGCTGAAATCGATAGTTGTCTTGCTGTACATAATGACCCAACATCTCCTTTCATATTCAGATTCTCGATGGGAAAATTTCGCTTTGGATACGCCGCTGAAGATATCTTATCTTTTGACTCCGGCTTGAAGATGAGAGAGTCTACGCGTGATATACTCGCACCCATTGATAATGATGTGGCCTTGACGATTAATAAGATTAACGACGTTACGAAAATTGATATCACAACGCTACCTTTGCATGTATATCTGGATCTCCGACGGTTGGATGAAACTTTCGGTTGGTTTGGGGGCTTCAGCAGTATGCTTGATCTTGGCAGCTCGGTGGTGTCAACTGTCACAGTCAAGAACGCCGTTTCGAAAGCCTCACGCCCTATGAAGACTCCACGAGGAGTGCACTTCGAAACCACCGAGACAGACGAATCCGGACAGCCAACCCCACGCGAGATGCAAAGCAAAATCTCAGCGAGAATTGGAGGCCTTGTATTTGATCTCAGAGGATCGCAAACCTCATTGCGTGTCGAGACCACGGCAATGAAGCTCGTCAGCCGGACGGAGGGCTTGGGTCTGGTTGTTGATCGCTTGAACCTTAGTGGACCGTACCTGCAGCCGTCTGAATCCGACCCTTCGATACAAATGAAGCTTGTCAACTTGAGGGTTGAGTATCTGTCAACGCCTAAGGAGGCCGACTTAGATCGGCTACTCGGTCTCCTCTCTCCATCAAAGGACAAGTACGATCATGACGATGACATACTAGTGGATACCCTGTTACGGCAGCGGCGTCAAGGCGGTGTTATTCGAACGAAGGTTGACAATTTGGAAAGCTATATCTCGAGTATAGCAGCTCTCCATTGCTTCCCGGCGTTGGCAGAAGATCTCAAAAAGCTATCAACTGTGGCAAAGTACCTGCCTGAGGACGACCGCCCTGGTATACTGACGTTAGCTTCGATTCGAGACTTTAAATTCGAGACTACTGTCGATGGTGAATTTGGGTTTGCTACCGTGGTCTTTCATAACATCGATTTCGCACACGTCACTTTCCCCAGCCTAATGGCCCTCGGGGTGAAGACCGTACGCGTTCATCGTAATCACTTGGAGGAGCTGATTGGAGAAGCCTTGCACGCCGAAATCGACGAGGCTTCCCCTTTACCTATGGTTATGGCTCGCTTTATTGGTAATGAGATGGAGCCAACAGCAAAAATCAAGCTGAACAATCTACGCATAGAATACCATATTTCGACTATCATAGCTATACTGGGCTACAAGGATACGATTGACGGTGAGACTATGGTAGCTGATATGGTTAGCTCTGTTGTCACCCTAACGAGCCGTGGGCCTCATCCAAGTTCGCCGCCTAGACTTTCTACCCAAAGCTCTGCACGCAGTGATACCTCCCTTAGTTCCAAAGCTTTAAGAATTGACATCGCCCTACGAGACTCTGTGTTAGGTCTGAATCCACGCAACTCTCCCAGCAAAGGTCTTGTTGTATTAACGAATACCCATTTCATTGGTGTCATGCCTCGAGAACGCGAGGCCCATGCAACACTTGAAATAAGGAAAGCTTCAGTTATGGTGATTGATGATGTCGCGAATGTGACACCGGCCAACGCAGGTCCTAAACGCCAACCTTTTCACGGTCGAAGAACTCAGGTCGAAGCTCTGTCAGAAACCGGCTATGTCTCTGTTACCACTATATCCGCTGCGAAAGCTACAATGGAGCTAATCAAAGCAGAAGACGACGCTAGCAACAGGATTGATATAGAGATCAAGGACAAGCTTTTCGTACTTGAATCTTGCGCCGACTCCACTCAGACATTGCAGGCCATCGTGAATGGACTGAACCCGCCCCTACCACCCAGCAAGGAATTGAAATATAGAACGGAGGTAGTACCAGTGGAGGACATGCTAGCTTCGTTCGTGGGCGACACCTTTGCCACAGAGGCAGCTGGTGATGGTGGTGACGATGACTTGCCATTGGAACTTGACGAAGGGGACATGGTGGAGGACGAAGTCCCTCAGAATTTGGAATTCGTCAGTAGCTTCTACAACCCTGACCCTGAAGCGGCCTCCGAAGGGATAGCGGATAGTATGCTTGAGGATACCTTAGAATCTCTAGCAAGCCCGTCTGTTGTACGAGAAATTGGAAGCAAAAATCTGCTAAAGAGCTTCGAGGAACAAGCGCAGGTCGCGCCTGGGAATCTGCCACTTGACTTTCAGGACGAGCATTTTGGATCTACATCAACCGTTGAAGGCACAGCGCATAGGTGGAACACTAAACACAACACATATGGACTGAATGGCGACTACAGAGTACGAGCAAGTCCGCTTAGAGTTCGCGTACGCGATGTTCACATCATCTGGAACTTGTTCGATGGATATGATTGGCAACACACGAGGGATGTGATTACCCTCGCCGTTGAGGAGGTCCAGAACAAAGCCGCAGAGCGGTTGTCACGCAGAGAAAAGCGCAAATCTCTTGATCTCGAGGAAGAGGAGGAGTCTGTAATAGGTGACTTCCTGTTCAACTCGATATACATCGGCATCCCTGCCAACCGCGATCCATCTGAACTCGCCCGCCAAGTGAACCACAACCTGGACGAACTTGCCAGCGAAACAGGAAGCTATGCTACATCATCAGCTTCAGGTTCACCAAGTCGTCAAGGGCATACTCCACGATCGAAATCTAGCAAATTACGACTGAAGCGGAGTAAATACCACAAAATGGCTTTCGAGCTCAAAGGCATCTCTGCGGATGTTGTAGTCTTTCCTCCGGACTCGGGGGAAACACAGAGCTCGATTGATATTCGGGTGCAAGAGCTTGAAATATTTGATCATGTGCCAACATCAACTTGGAAGAAGTTTGCGACTTACATGCATGACGCGGGAGAGCGAGAAAGCGGAACTAGCATGGTCCACCTGGAAATATTGAACGTCAAGCCTGTGCCTAATCTTGCAGCGTCTGAGATGATACTAAAGGTTCGTTCTGTAGTCCCTAAGCGATATGAAGGCTAATTTGAATCAGGCCACTATCCTCCCTTTACGACTACATGTCGATCAAGATGCTCTCGACTTTATAACAAGGTTCTTCGAATTCAAGGATGATTCTGCACCTATTCAAACTTCGAAATCAGAGCCTCCATTTATACAACGCGCGGAAATCAATTCTGTCCGGGTCAAGCTCGACTTCAAGCCGAAGCGTGTCGACTACGCAGGCATACGTTCTGGCCACACCAATGAATTCATGAACTTCTTCATTCTCCAAGAAGCAGACATGGTGCTTCGACGTCTCATAATATACGGAGTTTCCGGCTTTGACAAGCTTGGTAAAACTCTGAATGACATATGGATGCCCGATGTCAAGCGTAATCAGCTTCCGGGTGTCCTTGCGGGTCTATCCCCTATCCGCTCACTTGTCAATGTTGGGGGGGGAGTTCGCGATCTGGTGGTTGTGCCCATACGAGAATACAGAAAAGACGGAAGGGTGATGCGCAGCTTTCAGAAGGGTGCTGCGGCATTTGCAAGGACAACGACAAGCGAGCTTGTGAAGCTGGGAGCCAAATTAGCAATTGGTACCCAAACTTTTCTTCAGGGTGCAGAGGATCTTTTAAACCCACCAACTACGACGAGACCAGACATCTCAAGTGGATGGGAAGATGGGGAAGCGGAAGAGGATGAGAAGAAGCAAATCAGTCCATATGCCGATCAACCGCTGGGATTGGTACAAGGCCTTCGCGGTGGCTATGCTAGCCTTGAGCGTGATTTACTTACAGCTAAAGATGCCATCGTCGCCATGCCTGGAGAAATATTGGAGAGTGGGACGGCGGGCAGCGCCGCGAAGGCGGTTCTGCGGAGCGCTCCTACAATAATACTCCGGCCTGCTATGGGTGTCAGCAAAGCAGTTGGTCAGACACTGATGGGAGCGACAAATAGTCTAGATCCCGGGAACCGAAGGAGGACAGAGGATGTAAGTCATTGTCTACCAAAGTTGCGCTTATGACCGCTAATTTGAAGACAGAAATACAAAAGATATTAAGGCCCAGAGGTATGCATCAGGGAAGCATTGGAGAGGACCATTATCATATTCGGAGACTTGGTTTATAGAGCACTTCCGGTCTCCCTCTAATCAGTGTACTGACGCATTCACGTAATCACGAATGTATGAGTGTGTTGAAGAATGTAGTTCGAATGATTCTAGAGGTTTCAGAGTCGAGAAGTCGACGACATATATTTATGTCCCTCGATGAATATGGCGTGCCCGCTGAGACCCGGAGGATAGACTCGCTAGCGAACTGCTGGTATTGGCTGCCGTATGTCTGGCAGAGAAATGAACCTGAAACCTGCCACTAGAATCATACTCTCTCCGCATCGTCGTGGACCCTGCCACTTCTCATGAATCTTCGTTAGAACCCCCAAACCCAAACAATCAGTCTTTGAGTGATAAAATCCATCATCATGAAGCAAAGGAAACTTTCCCTTCGCTAGATATCACGAGTGTGGCAGAGGATGGTGTACCTGTGCAATGGTTCCGGCTGCTCTCTGTTCTTCTGAAACCGCTAGTGGGGTTGTTCGTTGACGCTCTCGTTTGCGACAATGCATAAATGTTCTGAAAAGGGTGGCTTGGAATCAATAGGGTTGGCATCCTAGGTCGGCTTCGCAGGTGTAAGGCTAGCAACAATCACATATAGGAGCAATATTCCCCAATAGCAGGCCTCGGAGGACTCAGACCGTCATCCCCCTTTCTTGGGAAATCATCTAACATTTTCGAGACATTGTATGTGCCTTCCCGGGAAAACGATTCTGTCCTATAATCGCAATTGGCCGAGATGAAAGCCACTGTTTGACTCCTACGAATTCAAGCTGTGCTTCCTTGAATGATTCTCAATAGATTGGGCCAAATTCAGAGGAACTTGTCCCTAGACAGCTCGCCAACCAAGTGCCTCTGCGATAGCCTAGCTCTTCTGCCATTCATAACATGAATCCGGGTGGAAACCATCTGAGACAAAGTGTAATCTGCCAAGGTTAGGGTATCGGCAGGGAGCATGATAGATCAGCAGCCAGTACAGCACGAACCCGCAGCAAACAACATCGAGACCATGCTATCTTCTTTAGCAGGGATGTTCCGCGCAGTGAGCCTCTCCTATTCCTTGTGGATCCCTGTAGTAAGTACAATCAGCAATCTGGGCCCGGGAAGGCTCGCTGGGCGTAGCAGCTTCCGTTTTGACCTGTCACATTGGTCTTTTTCCATCATAGTGTCTTTATGGATACAGCTTCCCACTTCTCTGCACGGTTATAAATCAGATCTTAGCACTGTTCTACTCCTGCTTTTCCTGAAGCCAATGCAAAGCACATACGAAATCCGGGGCAGTTTCGTCTCCATACGCCATTACTACTGCGACCAAAGGTAGATTGACTAGCGTTATCAGCACGCCTGCGAGTATTCGTGACCGAGCATGAATATCTAGCATCATAATAGAAGGCATCCGACCTTGTATAGGAGCCACGAAGCATCGAATATAGAGAAATGGTGCAGTACATTTAGCTTGTTGGTCAGTCCTCCGATTTCTTTAGCCATAGGCTGCTCATTTCCGCACGATTAAAAGAGCGGGTGTGCCAGAAACCGGTGATAGCTAGGGAACTGTTGGCGCATAAGGTAGTCAATCTCTACGCAATATGGCTTTTTGACTTGGAAGATTAAGCACACCAAGCTTGCCTTCCTGGAGGTGGCCCCTGCTTTCGCGTTCGATTCCTGAAGGTCCATCTCAAGCTAACGTATTAGTGAAGGAAACAAGACAAACCCAAGAATATCGATACACCGTAATGAGATAACAACGTACCAATTGCGTGGAAGAGGATCTTATCAGCAGAAAAGCTGGGTGAACGCCTGCCCAGAAGATATATTCAAGATTTGTAAGCACGCTGCAAAGGGTGACGCGAGCTGTAGTGAAGTTGTTGCTAGTGTTGATACTAGCAAGCTCAGCCTACAACCCTCGCTTTCATAGCCGAGCTCTTTCTGTCCACAACACTCTCTGCGAACCCTCTCACCTCACCACTTTTATCACTCCTCTACTACCTCATTGCTCGCTGTTCCCCCACAAGACAGGTCACTGTATTGGTATTGTACTACTATAAGTGGGTTTGCACTGTAAACCCTCAAAATCAAATTTCTACCATCCAATACACGTCGCTTTCGCTCACGCGTTTTACCTCATCCAACCTCAACACCGAAACTCTACACAATACTGGACATTCTGCTGACTTCAAGGCTTCTGCTTCAAGTTATAGATCA
This sequence comes from Cladonia squamosa, assembly GCA_947623385.2. Lineage (NCBI taxonomy): Eukaryota > Fungi > Ascomycota > Lecanoromycetes > Lecanorales > Cladoniaceae > Cladonia > Cladonia squamosa. Next base: position 399,459 of record OX392381.1, read on the forward strand.
ATTCTTTGACTGGGAACCTTGTATGACAGCTTTCACCTATCCTGTCAGTATCCAGTCTTCTGCTCGGAACAGTCTCGTCAGGTGGGAATCTCGTCAGCGACCTCTGTCAACACCACATACGTTGCGAAGAGATCTACTGTCTGATAATCAAAGTCAACAAGTCAGAGATTCGGTCATCAAATTCGTAGGTCCCTCCTTCTGATTCATGTTCTCTGCCTCTGATATTCTGCAGCCAACCGAGTTGAAATCGTTCACGCGACGCGTCTCATTCCCTTTCTCAACACCAAGATCATTGAACCGACTTACCTGCACTCTTACCTTCTTTGCACTCAAGAAAGGCTTCGTCAGGCGTGAAGCATACGTTTGATCTCCGAAACATTGTGTGCCTGCCTTCCCCCAAACCACTCGAACAATTAATCTCAAAAACCTGTACCAGCAATGTCTCCCATCCTCAGGATGTTCAGCAACAAGGGAAGACAATCTTCGGTACCAGAATTTAATGACGACTTGGAGAACGGTCCGACCAGGCTCTCATTGCTTCGAGAGTCACAGAGTGTACCACAATCTTTCCCTCAAACGTACCGGAAGGAAATGGACACCATCGATGCGAATGAAACTCCTTTAACGCAAGCACTCAAGTCTCGAGATCCGGACATGATTCCTCCCACGCCTCCTCTTCCATTGCTGCCCGACAAAGCGTACGTGCCTTACGGAAAGCCAGACCAATTCCCTAACACCAGAGCTGCTTTCGAGCAGAAGGGGACTTACAATAACCAAGTAGCCAAGACAGCTACGAGTTCACATCACCCAAACCCCCATGCTCCTCTTGCTCCGAGACCAGTTCCAAAGGAGCTGGACGAGTATGCCTGGAGCCCACGTCAATCAGAAGATTGTGGTGACGTTGTTATTGATCTACCACAGGCACATAGCAAAAGACCTGTGTCCAGTACGGATCTCTCGTGGTTGGCAAAGTCTGAGAATGGGCAAGAAGATGATGAGGCGCTGCCTTCATCCAGTCCAGTTGTAAACCTCAACATTCCAGGTGCAACCTTTGACTTGCAAAACCGAAGGCTATCAGGTTTGTCTGGAATTATTTCGGACGGCACATCCCAACGTGCTATGTCAGATGCAGAGCTCAGAAGCTCGCTCAGCTCCATCGGAGATATCATCAAATCCAATCTTAGACGAGACGAGTCTTCGAGTAGTCAGATGGGACCCATGGCAACATTTGGTGATGATGAAGCCAAACTCTTACGCCCGACGTCGAGCATTGATGATCCTGGTCCTGGTACCTTACAATCTAGTTCGTCCGAAAATGCAAGCAAAAGGAGGAGCCCAACACCTCCTCTACTATTCGGGAGGGATGCCATTAACAACATCGGAGACTCCCTGCCCTCGAGGAGCAATAGCCGGCTAGGAGAAGTCCTAAGAGCTCATGGGATCAAAAAGGACGGCCGCTTAGGTCGAGCATATCCGATGAGCTCAGGGGAGCAAGATTGGGAAACCGTATCCGATGCGAAAGAATTTGGTTTTCGCGTATCTAACGAAGACGCGACGGACGCACACACCGGCAGTAGCCTTGCCGATAATTCAGACTCAGGTGATATTTCACTTCCAAAACAATCAACATCCGACTCCTCCCAAGGTGGAGTACAACCCCCATCTCACCCCCGTCTCAACCAATCTTACATCATTATCAGAGACCATGAGACTGGTCAGAGTTACAGTATTCCCCAGTCAGAGTATGAGCTAAGGGACCAGATGCCAAGTGCATCAAAGGGAACCCAGTCACGCGCCTACCACCATCCGACTCCGTTGTTCGAGGATCACACTCACCCCTTCATCTCATCGCCACCAGTAATTGTACCACCACAAATTCCAGCAAACTCCCAAGAGGATGAGGCTATTCCTGATCAGACCGTTCCTACTCCAAGTCGTTTCAGCTCAGAAATGTCCGACGACGAGCAGAAGCTGAAACAGCAACGGAAATCGCTTTATGAATTGACAACGCCAGCCTCCAAGGGCTCCAAAGGTGAGGTGCATGAGACTCAACGTGAATTTGGCTCGAAAGAGCGGTCTTATCACTCCTCAACTTGGGTTAGCACACAGAGCGAAGATGATTCGATGGCCTCTGCACTTCCCCCATTGCCGGGTCGCCAGGGTAGCTTCGCAAAGGTAACCATCCTAGGCGCGAAAGAGAACATCACTGGCTCGCCCGACGGTACTGGTGCCAGAGAGGTGGGTAGCAGTCTTGCAGACGCAAGCAGTCCAGGAGCACAATTCTCGAGTAGCCCAGCACCTTTCATCTCAACACCTTCTTCGCAACATCAGACCCGGCCCAAAGCGAACTCTCCTCAAACGCTCGCCTCCGCAATATCATCATCACCCGGTACCACAGGCTCTGCTGCAAACCCAGTCAAGATTGGCAATATTCGAATGCCTAAGAACAAGGAGCAGTGGCTCCAACTTATTCCACCTCGCAAGCAGCAAGACCACAGTGAGACGCCCCCTAACCGTCATCGTCGCTCATCCAGCGAGGGCGAGAGTAGCGGAATACCTTCTTCACGCGAGTCCTCAGTATTATACGTTCACGAGAGAAGCAATACCAGCGCAGGACTTCTCCGTGCGACGGCTTCTAGCTCCCAATATGAAGACTCCATCCAAGGTTCCGAACATGTATACCTACGCGAGCGACACCCTCACCAAACGACTCTAGACACTCGTTCCTCCACGTCCTCTAAGTCCCATCCATTCCGCACTCACAACGGCCTCATCTTCACAAACGTTCCAGCTCCGGTATTCGATCATCCCCTGTATGGTCGCGATCATCTTTGGGATAGCAGCAAGCAACCCGCACACCCAGACTTAACGAGCTTTGATCGCGGTCGCGACAGAAAACAGGGTTTGGCCATCCGTCCCATGGCTCGTGTCGATTCCCCTCACCTATACCACGTCCCGCACCTGATCACCACGGAGTTGCTGGAACGCCGCAAACTCATCTCTACTATCTATCTTGTCCCATGCTGTTGCATCCCGTTCATAGCTCTCGCGTACGGTTACGGCTTGTTCGATTGGATTATCGATGCTCATATGCACGGGAAAATTGAGGGCTGGAATGAAGGACATGTCACTTTTGCTCGCATCTGGGCGCCGGTCGTTACTGTTGGGTACATCATTGCTCTTGGCATCGCGTGGGGGGTTTTGTGGGCTTAGTGTTAGGATTTAGCATAGGCTCCTGTTTCGCTGTTTCGCTGTTTCGCTGTTTCGCTGTTTCCTATAAAAGAATGGAGGAGAAGGATGTCATGCCGGACAGGACCTTGTTGTTTGATTTCTTACAACAGAAGGAGGAAAAGGATGTCACACCGGACAGGACCTTGTTGCTCGGTTTCCTATAGAAGAATGGGGGAATGGATGTCATGCCGGACAGGACCTTGTTGCTGTGTGGTTTCCTATAAACGAATGGAGGAAAAGGATGTCATGTGGGACAGGTCCTCGTTGCTTGGTTTCCTACAAAAGAATGGAGGAAAAGGATGTCATAACGGACAGGCCCTTATTGAGCGTTGATCGGCGGAGATGGGAAGACAAACTTCCAAAGGCACAATTCGGTCTACGGGCGAGTTTTTATGTCTCATGATGATTGCGGCGAAACAGCAAACTTGCAGGAGTAACAGTTATTCAAGCGTTATTTATCAAAGCTCTAAGGAGCATTCAAGAACAGCGTTATTGGGGGCTGTGATCTTGACAATTGTCTGTTCTCTGTCTTGAAATGGTATCGAAGCTTGGGGGCCTGGTTGGAAACTACCAAACATGTATTCAGCCAGATACGAAAGGACGAGAATAAGAGATCGGGTACCCACTCAGTACCCGTTTGAGATTAATTCGTACTTTAATCCGATATACAACCGCCTTGAAGTCGAGATTGGACCAAGCGAGCGACCAAAACGGAAGGCTGCTCTCTCAGCTTTGTTTGACATGGTGCATTTGACGCAAGACTTAGATGCTGATTGAGTTTACTCTTTCTATAGATATTCCCACCGGAGCTTTCCGGCTGCACTTTTCCAAGCCTGACGGGTTCTCTGATAGTGTACCCGGTCTCGAATTCGATTGACCGAAAGGAACGCACCGCACTTACACCCCGATCATCTTTCACATTGAACTCATCCTCATAGGCTGAGCGCCGTCCAACGTCATTTAGCGATCTGCAGACGCTGACAAATTTCTCTTTCCTATCTGATCGATTGGGATATTTGGACTAATGCAAGGATGCTCAACTGTAGTTGCGAATACTAATCAGTGAAGCCAGGGGTGGCGGATAAGGTGGTGAACCCGCAAGCAAGCAGCGAGCATTCGTCTTTTTTGACCAGTCTCAAAGCCTCGTGCTATATTATATGACTTCTACCTGCTCTTTTAAGCGTTAGCCAGTCACTTGCTGCGAAAATAGTTGGCAGCAATGACGGGCCTTAGTTTCGCCTCCTTCTCGAAAGCCGCCAACTTGTACCTCATCCTAAGCCAATTACCGAGATTCGCTCCTCCGGCTGGTGCATATTTCTTAGCCTGGAAGTCCGCTGGCTGCTCGTAGAGTAAGAAGATATACCGATGTGCTGGACTAAGTGGAGGTGGTGCTGGGCCAATGTAGTTGGCGACAAAGGGGGCGCCGGAGGCTTTCAGCGCAACTTTGCCATCGGATATTCGCTCGGGTTTGAGGCCGGGCTGAATCCAATGCAAGATTGGGCCCAGGACGCCGAAAGAGGGAAAGGGAGCATCAACGTCGAGAGCAATAGCGATATAGGAGTCAGCTAAAGCTGTCGAGTTATATGCTAATTCTGGCGCTGTTTCGGCATTTGAGCTTGCTTGTCAGCAATAATATTTGCACATGGTAGAATAGAAGGTGAGGAGTATTCAATGTGTACCGCGTATAAAGTACCGGCTTTTGGAATATCTTGTCCTGGCGTGATGTTCTTGTGCGGCCCAACTGTCAATTCCAAAGTACTTGACGCATTTTTGATGAGACAGTACAGTCTCATAGATCTGCTTTGTTGGCGTGTTGGATATATGATTATTTTATTTAGATGGAACAGGGTATCATTGCAGGCGTGGTATCGAACTATCTGCCGTACGTGAGCGTGATTGTCAGGATGACTGTTAGTGTGAATGTGAATGTGTCACAATATTTATAAGCCCAAATAGCCACTGCCATGATTGGCAGGCCTGCCTTTTCATTGCAACAGAATGTAGCGTGATCTGCGGACCATAGCCTACTTCTCTCCAGTTCGGGCTGGAAATAAGGGCTATAGTTGCCTCCGAGAACACTATCACAATACGTGTGCCTGATCTATCGCCAAAGATCAAAGCCTCAATCGTCATAGTGCATATGTCTAATTCTGCATTGTAATTATCTCACCCTCCCTCGCTTCCATAGGGTAGGGCAGTCCTCATTCAGATTGTCTCCGGCCGTCACTCGTACAGAGCTCTCCCACCCCGCTGCCTGCAAACCCATTCTTCCAAGGCTGACCACACTCAATATCTGCGTGTGTCATTGTACAAAGGTCCCGCAGCTTTGGTAGCCACAGATGTGCCCCAGCTTTCTACAGCTAACAGGTAGGTTCTAGCGGGCCACCAAAAGAGAGCGACTTGATAGGATTGGGTTTAAGAGATCTAAGTAGAGTAGGGATTCAATGACACATCAGTGTTGTTGTTTGTTGTACACTTTCTTAGGATACTCAGGAACCCCAGGAACGGTCGACTGCGACGTAGCAGAGGAGTGATGGCCCTGAACATGCACGAGCTTTACACCGCTCTCGGGGTCTGAGGTCTGTCCAGAGCTTTTAGGGGTAGCAGCCAAACTGGAGCGCAGGCTTTTCCAGGAGGAGCGTATGACTCGGTTCCAAAAGCTGGGGAGAAGGAGAGTGCAGAGGCAGATTATGCCGACGTTTATTTCGAGGGTGCTGCCGTAGATGGATCAGAGAAGTTCTGTCTTGAGTGATGAGAAAGGGCAAACTTACGCCCAGATCGATTCCTTGTATGCTTTCCAGCTCACGTCTTTGTCGTCAACTACTTCATAGGTAATGGCTAGACGTGTGATACTGCAGGCGTTGACACTAGAAATTGCAAATCATCGCATTAGCATGCACTCATCTATTGTATTTAGTATTCGTGTTGGGTTTATAGACTGACAGTATAATGAGGGGATGGGGTATCATACAACGCTCCGAGTCCAAACAATGCCATCAGCCGCAGTTTTAACGGAAGCTTAATTTGTAGAGACCAGACAAGGGGTAGAGGCAATATCAAAATATAGAAGTCGCTAATAACGTTGAAGATAGCCGTGACGGATCCACCAACCCCGCTGGGTAGGCAGTGACCTGGCAGTTTCGGATCCCAGTCTTTCTGCACCGGGATGCAGATGAACAGATCATGAAAAAATTCGGCTGTGTAAAGGGCGGTACAGGTGAACATTCCGGCATAGCAGAGCCATTTCATGACCTGACTCGGATGAAAGATTCGTTTGTATGACAAGAAAAACGACAACTTGATCATTAGCCAGAGCGCGCTGGTTACGAGCGCATCGATAAAGAGCCACTAGACGTCGAATTTTAGTAATGAAGTCTTTTGTTGCGGATTTGGGGAATGGGTAATGACCTCTCCGAACTCAATGGCTTGCGTGATGGGAACATCCCATAGGTGGCGGCCTAGGCCAAGCGTCATAGCTTTCAATGATGGTCAGCTTCTGTGGCCTGACATCTGGAAGATCATAGTTCGTTGGATCTGCAAGGCACGAAGTTTTGGAGACTGAAGAATTGCCGTCTTCTTGGTTCGGGCGGTGCTTGCTTACCTTTGAACGTGATTGCGGAATATGCGACGGAAAGCATCTAGGTCGAAAGACTCAGTGTGACCAACTCCTTAATGGAACACAAGATTCTCTCTCTTACCCAAGCTGCTAAACAGAAGCCTAAGTAGTGTCAGCTTGCGACCTTGTAATGTCGTTCTGAGTCCTCGTTCAGGCGACTAACCATCGTCCCAACCGAAATGACGAAGCACAAACGCCCTTACGCTGACTCTCATGCCAACGAAAAAGGTGATGAGTACAAGACAAGTGGTATGCAATGCAATTGTTTGCGCATCATGATTTGGAGGATCCACGAAGTTCGCAGTCTGGCCTGGTGGAGGCGGCAACGTCCCAACAATCCGGATTGCCGTGTACGGGTTTGACATTATGTAGAGCGGCTGCGCTGTTCGTAATTGCAGAATAATTTTGACCTTTGACGAAGGGGTCCAGAGTTGAAATATTTCCGAGCCTTTTTTGGTTGAATGGAGAGCACCTTTGACCGATTATATAAGATGTGAACCCCCAGCCCTCCCCAATGGCCCGAGTGGCACGGGGTTGAATGGTGTGGGGGAGCCAGAGAGAGGAGCGGGGGAGGATGTGCTGACTGCAGCTAGGAAGTGAAAATACGCGGGGAAGCAAAGGCTTTACAGTTCTTGCAAGAGAGCTCCGGATGAACAGCGTTCTTATTTTTTATTCTTTTTCTGCAAGGTGCTTCATCAAATCAATGTTTTCAAAACGACGATATCAGTACTCTCAATGAACTGAGCGGATTGCAGAGTGCGATTTTGATGTATTTGAATAAATCCTACAGCACGTAGATCTGATTACTTCAACATCAAAGAGCGTCTAAAAGATCTTCTTGCTGGAGTTTCAGACGATCTCCGTATTTTAGAAAAGATCTGCATGTAACAGATTCAGCCACTTACTTCAACACCGAAGCCCCCATTTGTGGAATAAACATACCTAAAACAGGTGTGTACGCATGCACTCTGTTATTATCCAAAGAGCATTGGTATACTTGGGATTTAATACGCACTTACGCCGCATCGACGCTCTGGGGCGTACACAACAAGCCCAGCTATTATACATCATGGTTAGTGTTGCACAACGTGGACCATTCGAGCTGCTTTGATTGATCCTTGGGCGCCGAAGAAGTGCGATTGAGGTTGCAGCTTTGAAGAAGAAATAGCGAAGCTGCCTGCAGCTGCTATGTAATCGCTGCGGCAGTGTAGTCTAGGCTATGGTTTACTGAGCTGAGTCTATGACATATTGGGACAAGCCTTCCGGGAAATCACCGCGATCAGCAAGATGGCTTGTGTGATAGATCCAAGCTGACTCCACAGTGGTGTGATGGCCGACGTTGACAAGTCTTTCGTAACGGATACTATCAGCCGAAGTTTTACCTCTCTACTACATAGCCGTGCCCATCACTTTTCCCTCCGCATTAGCTTAGTCCTATTCCCCGAAAGTGAGGCTTACCCGGCGCCACTTGCTGACTGTTTCCAGGAACAAGAGCCAGTTAGGTTTTAAACCGCAACAGCATGCGCTAGCGAAGTATTACACGTACTTGATCTTCATAAAGCTAATGTAGCAATAAGTAGGACTAAGCGAGGAGGTTGCGGGTATTAACCCTATTCGCAGCATACTAGCGGCCTGTCACAGTGCAAGCGAGACCTAATGGTGCAATGCCTGACATGAAATGGTATTGTAGCTATGAAGGGGAACTAGCTACGCTGCCTGCACCTGCTCTGTGCGGCAGTATGGTTACTAGGCCCCATTGGGTCTAGTACGTAATTAGATCAAGCATGCTATGCTAGGTGTATGATACAGCCTCGTAGAGTCTACGTACCTAGCTTTATATTAATTTATGATTTTCAAACCTATTAAGCTACTAGTAATCTTTAGTACTTAAATAATTATAAAGCTATTATAATAATTAGTAATAAATTTACTTTCGCGGTCGGTTTCTTTGAAGGATGGTAGATCGCATTCTGTGACGTCTGAGACGCTGTGGAAGCAAAACATGAAGGAGGCTGGGTTCAAAGAGGTAAAATGGAGTAGTGGGAAGAGGCCGGAGTCCAATGCTATTCGTCTCATTGCTGGGTTCAAAGGAGGCCGTTAGTTTATTGTTGCAATCCTAGGAGTGGTAAAAACACTGGATTGCCTGAGGATCTAGAATCTATGGGAGGGAGCTCCTATATACATGATGCTCTGCAGCTAAGATGGGCAATATTAGGGGTAGAAGATGCTAGAATAGCAAGGATATGTGGAAATGAGCATGCCTCAATGGAGGCAGCTAAGCGAGATCCTGAGCAAGGATGGAAGATAGGAAAATCTTGCAACATTCATTCTTCATTTTCGTCTAGACTATTGTGAATTTGACATATCTCTTTGAGGAGTATGAAACCAAATGTTATGAGTTCTGGTCGCTTTTCCGTCGAGTTTACACATGGACTACAATTCTCAGCTTTCTCCCAACGACGAAGATCTCTTTGCGGAGGATAGATCGGATAATTATGAGGTTTAGTGAGTCCCTTGTGGCGACAAGGATTTTACAAGTTACCTTCGACTTTCAGACTTCAGCTTTTGAAGATGATATTATAGAGGCTGAGGAATTGTCAACAGCGGAGAGCATGCGACTGAATTTCACAGACTACCCTGTTCCAGAGTTCTATATAATCGATTTGAATAACATCAGTATATAGAAAAGCGCTGTCTAAATGGAATTCCACTAGATAATACCGACTTTGAATGCATCCTCACCCATGCTTCGCTCTACTTGTCCTTGTCAATCGCGCTCTGTCTATCTATGCACGTGCCGTGGCGTTGGCGGAACGCAACACCAAACAAGTAGATCCAGAAGTTAAGTATAATGTACCCAAGCAACACGTTCATTGACCAGCGGTATCTCCTCTCCTCTTTGTATGGTTCACACAGTTCCAGAAATTTCGGCACGTTATCCGTGATTATGCCGTCCATTCCCCGCCTGATGCACCAGTCCATGTCTTTTTCATCGTTAACGGTCCAGGAAAGGATCTGTCGATCATGGGCTTGGAGTTCTCGGATGAATTTACGACCGTATGGAAAGACCAGTGACGCTTGAATGATACTGAAGCTGGTACCAGGTACAGCAAGAAATTGATCGGAGTAGGGTAGGGAGAATCCGATGTTTGTTATTGGAAATCCTGGAAAGTATTCATGATAAAGTGGAATGTATTCTGCCTATCGAAAGTAAGCGACGGATGGTGCAAGGTGCAAGCTGACTTACCGTCCAATAGCCAAGCACCACTCTCCCCTTCCAAGATGTAACATTTCCTGGATCGACGTGCCCGAAAGTCTCCCAGATGTGATGTACAAGCTCTGTGGGGTCGTCGGAGAACTAGTCAACGTGAGATGGGCATCAACTGTGAAAGTATGACAGAATGAAGGAACCTTCACGTCTAACAGGAGCCAGATGCTCTGCCATTTCGGTCTCTGAAAGAGCTCTAGAAGATCTCGAAGACGAGCGAGGGGCTCATGGGGCTTCCGAGATGTACGCAACGTCTCGAGGAAGCCCCACTCGCAATCTCTAATCTTTCTATCTACACCAAAACATCTCTTCAAATCAGCGTCCTGAATAAGTGGTCAGCAACCGAGGACACCGCCGGGCTCTCGACCAGGGTGAAAGTTCACATGCGAAAGAACCACCACACCGTCTTTAGTGAGATGCAGATCTGTCTCTAAAGCATGAGCTCCTGCCTCAACAGCGTCTTCAAAGGCACGAATCGTATTCTCCGGATACTTGACTTTGTACCCTCGATGTGCGATTACTTGAGGCAGGCTCCTACCACTGGTGTCCAGACGTTTCGAGGCGAAAGTTGCTAGAAAATCTTTAGTGGCCGAGTAAATCCTTCCTTCCTTCTTTCTTTCTTTCTTTTGGATGTAACCATCAGTCATACAGCAATAACACACATGGTAAATACAGGGGCGGTAATTTCCTACGCTATGCTGCGCAAGGTCCCGATGATCGGCATCCTCTAATATTAAACCCCAAAGAATTCGTCGAGTATTATAATTTGGCTTATCATTGACGTGCACTTACCCCTGGGGAAAGTAGTGTGTGGTATAGCGACCTTTGCACCAAATTTGTCCATTATTGCCTCGTTGAAAAACCCAGGCGCGAATGGGAGTTTCTGGATCAGCTTCAAGAGATCCATGATAAACTGGAGAGACCGCCTCGGTACGACGGTTTCGCTCTCGCAGCTGATGGATTTAGAAGGTGTTGTTGACTTCGGTGTAATATTGCATAGCCGCGTAAGGTAGATAACTCTCGGCGAATGGCCCGAAGTTAAAACTGCCTTACTCGGCCAACAAATTTGAATTGAACCTTGTCCTTTGAAGTTGCCGTCTTAGAGCGGTACCTCACCTACTACAGAGAATGAAAATGACTCCATTGATCTTGAATTGCGGGAAGCTATATCTAGCAAGCCCTGGCCCTGATCTAGTAGTAATCCTCTAGGGCGTGCCGGAGATTTAGGGCCCTAAGGAGCCCCTAAGATATTATTCTAACGGCTAGCTATAGGGGAGCTGGACCCTAAAAACTTTACCTAGGGGAGGTTGTGAGGTTCAAGACCTGCTGTGATCTACGCCTAAGCGCCAGTTGTCTAGGCACCCGTTTTAGGGGAGACTTATAGGGCTGAAGTCTTGGCACGCTAATACTATCAGCGTAAGTCAAGATCAATAGGGAGTGTCAGTTACGTACCTCCCTTCTTAGCCAGAGCGGTACCTTACCTTACTTCCTACTCCAATACAGCCTTTATCATTCCCGCTCCTCTCCCTACCTACAAATCGCAGGAAAAGATGGCTTTCTGTATCACATTCGGCACGCATGGTACGTACGCTAAGTTTGCTTGGTGCTGAGGTTGGGTGCTAGGACGGGCATAAGGCTAATGGTTGGCGAATGCAGAATTCACGAATCAGCTAGAGGGCTACGAGGGCGTGACGGCGCAGTGTCATAATTGTGAGGTCGCATTCGCACACATGGGATCCTGGGTGTGAATCGGAAGGATAGAGGAGAGGCTAATAACTTTCTCTTCTGGGGGGATATAGGTGGCAATTGGAGCGCGCATTGTATTACGAGATGGCCGTGGTTTACGGTGTGTTTTGTGGTATGTGTGCGCGCACTCTTATGAGCGAAATTCGGAGGAGAGGGAGGGAGGGAGAAAGCGTATCTTAAAGGAGGATAGGTATTCGGAGATGGTGAAGGTGAATAGACGGCTGATTTGGAATGGGATGAATAGCCAGTGATACCGCTCGCGACACACAAGTACAAGGAGGTTGCGTGTCCGATCTGCCATTTCATGCAGGATTTGAGGTATGATCTTGTCTCTTCTGTATTCTGGGTTGCACAGGTTTGTCTTCGAGGAGAGAGTGGTTGCTGATTTGAGTCTTTTCTTGGCAGTAATCGACCAGACGTACAATCCCAACATCCGGGCGCTGGGCCTATAATGGCTGGAGGTGGGGGACCGCCACCACCGGGTATACCGCCGGGGCATGGACCGCCGCCGGGGCAGGGGGGGATGGCGTATAAATGAGGGGTGGGGAAAGAGGGGAGGAGAAGGATTGGTGGGAGGGGTGGTGGAGCAAAAATGCATAAGTACATTATTATGTGAGCGTTGATTGTGAATGGTAATGCTGTATTCTTCCAAGCAATGTATACTTTTTTGGAGTAATTGGGTTCAAAGCATGCTTGTTGGGAAGCGAATGATATTTTGTTATATATATGCTGATGGGTGCATTCTTCTGAATTACGACGGGATCAAGCCATGTCTTCTTTGTTGGATACTGTGTACTGAGTATACAAAGGGCACACACAAGAAGCGATCCTGGGATCATTGATCACCCGATAAAGTAGGGCAGGCACACGTGCTTGTAACCAGACGCCTGTTTTTACTAATATACAACGATTATGGCATTGTAGTATTCCACGTCTTCCCTCCAACATAGAGCAGCGCATGTCCTTCTACCCAAGACTAATGTGTCTCCCTAGCAATACCACCAGGCGTCTCCGGTGATTTAGGCTCTTGACCCAGACGTTTACCCGAACCCTCCACCTCCGACTCCGCCGCAAACTTCTTCAATGCATCCATCGTAATGCCATTCTGAAGTGCCGATTGGTCTGTAGCATGGAGGTGTACTCTGGTGATGAAGCAGCTTCAGCACGACGTTCTCCAAGACAATAGGTGCAAAAGAAGAGAAGAACAACATACCTCGGAACAACAGGATCATCAGCTCCCTTGGCCGCCTCCATAGCTTCCTTCCATCTCGTCGTACACAAACACCATTTACAACCCGGTTCCAACCCAATCGATCTTAAATTATTCCCCCTCGATGCAGTAAAATCAAGGAATTCTTTCGTTAAAACACCTTTTGCCGGGAGATAATCGAAACCGTTAGCCTAGCTCTATCAAGCACCTTAAGGTCTGAGAGATATCAATTATGGAGGAAGGAAGGAAGGAAGGAAGGAAGGCAAGCGTGATTAATTAATTAATTACCAGCAACAGCATGATTCCCCCCATCCTCTGGCCCAACCCTACAATATCCATCCCTATAAAACCCCGTCATAGGCTGCGTTGAGAACAGCGCTAGGGGCTTCTTGAAAACGTTCAAGGAATTATTACTTGGTTTCGTGGCCATGGTTGTGAGTTCTCTGTATAAGGCAATGAGGGCGAGAATGAAGAGGGGGAGGATGAAGATTATGAATGTGAAGAGGGAGTCGCGGTGGAAGGTGGGCATGTAGTTAGTTGATTGTGTGATTGTATTGACGTCGAATGGTTAAGTCATGATTGCTGTTCAATTGCTCAATGCATCACCCCAGGATTGTCGATAATGACGTGTTTAGATGGGCGGGTGTCGGAGATCTGAGGGCCCGACTCGCCGCGATATTTGGAGGGAAGATGCTTGTGGCGATCAGGGACAGATTAGGAAGAGGGTGGGCTAATGCATGGGAGACAGCTTGTACACCTAGTGAAGCTTCTCAAGAGTAGAGGGGGGAAGTCGTGAAGACAGAGAGAATTGTGTCCACTGCAATGAGCAAAATATGTTGTAAAACTGCATCTTTTTGCTATTTGTCTGAAAGGCTACCGCTGCTACAAGCATTGCTCTTGCAGCGCGGCCTGTCCGACTAAATTCCTCGTCTCTTAAAGCATTATGAAATCACATGCTGTATGAATTCTTAAATGGTGATGTGATAACACATGCGTCTGCACATCACTAGATGGCTCGTCATATAATTCATATTTTCAATCCTCCAGCGCCACGCTAAATATGACAAGAAATCTTTTGAAAATCTGGCAAGATAACTGATCGTGGTGCAAAGCACCTCCAAATATCGTTTCGACAATTCTCTTCGTCTCACTCTAACAAGCCCTTCCTAATCTGCTCCTTGAGCTCTGCTAAACGAGTATGCATCCTCATCAATTCATCCAACTTTTCCTGTGGAGGGTTTTCTATCTGCGAGACCTCGCGATACTGCTTTTCGTAACTGGCATAATACTTTTTGAAGGACTGTGCTTTTTGAAGGGCACGGGCTAAGGGCTCATCATCGCTGTCAGTCGTAGGCGGAGTTATGTCAGAGGCTTTGTGGCGCTTTCCAGAGGTGACCTTTCCATTAGTATAACCATTGAGGTTGCCATTAGTCATTGGGACGCCATGGTTGTGTATGTCGGAGTCCAAATCGCAGGCTTTACGCTTGAGTGAATGCGAAGAGGCATTGCGTGCATGCCCGTTCACACGAGGTGAGACGCCATTGTGTGTAGCATTCACCTTCGACATTTGCGAGATCAGCGGCGTTGAAGATGTGGAGGATTGCTCGGGATTATCAAAGTCAGAAGCATTCGTTGGGGGCGAAGAACCAAGAGGTGAGGGCTTGTGAGGTGAGCTCGTAGTCCTCTGCCGGGAAAGCGTTTTCTTCATTGTAGTAGAGCCTTGACTAGAATCCGACAACCGATGCTTTGGTGCAGGGGTGGATGCGGAAGATGGCGTCGGGGCATTGGGTTTTTTCTCTTGTACCTTGACAGGTATTGTAGGGTTCTTACTTGCGTCTCTGGATGCTTGATCCCGCACATTCTTCCCATTCGCAGTGTTTGTCACAGTGGGCTTGGCCTTCGGAGTTGCCGTTGCATGACTTGGTGTAGCAGGCTTGGAGCTGTTCTTCTTGATCGTCGTTGCGGACACAACTGGCTGAGAAGACACACCATGCTTTGAGCCTTTGGAGCTAGTCGTGTTTCCGGTAGGCTGCGCAGACAAATGCTCTTTCGGCGGCTTGGAGCTCTTCTCTACCTTCTTGGATGGGAGAGATTGGGTGTGTAAGGTAGTTGCATCTTCCAACCCATCTTCTTCATCGGATTCGTTGACAAATTCACTGGACTTGGGAGCGTTGACTTTCTTAGCGTTACCGGGACCGCCCTTCTTCACGGCCGGATGTGTCTCTTTCTCTTTTGAAGCTGGTGCTACTTTCTTGGGACCTTTTGAGAGAAGGCGTTTCGATTGTGCCTCTTTCTCGCTGATCTTCGTTTTCTTGATTGGGCCATGAGATCTCGATCGGGCCATGGGCTCGGCGTTAGGTGCAAGTCGATCTTTCTGGTCATCCTCATTACCATGTACCAGGTCTTCTTTCTTTATATCATTGGAGGTTGGTTGGATTTCGATCTTAGGAGTAGTGGCGGGCTGGATTGGGCCTTTGTGAAGGTTCAGATGTGACAATATCTTCCCTTTGCCGCGTTCTTCTTTCGGGATCAACATGTCCCAGAGCTTTTCTTGGGTAGAGAGCCGCATTCGATCAAAAGCAGATATAGCACGGCCGATTGCCAAGTCACGGTCCTCTTGATTCGGATAGTTAAAATCCCATACATCCAGCTCTTTAAATGCTTTATCTGTCAAGTCCCATTTGCTTTGGTCAAGGCGGAATGGTTTCCCAACTTTATGCAAGACCTCTTGAACATCTTCCTCTTTGCAGTTCAAATGTCGGACAAGTAGCTTTTTGGATGCTGGTCGGGCGGCGAGAAGGTGAACCAGGGGTTTCCGCAATGCTTGGGGTCTTGGAATTCTCCCATCGGGGAGGCCAGGGACAGATGTCGGTGTAGGCTTCTGAGTGAGAGATAAGCGAGCAGCACTGAGGGATGGACTGGTAGGCATTGAGCGCGTGGTATCGTTGAGTAAAGTAGCGTTGTTGCTTTTCTTGAGGAAGGAAAGTGAATTGCTCTTATTTGAGTTGTATTTGAGTGTAGATGCGGTCTGTTTGATCGGAGGTGGAAGGGTGGAACTGTCGGGGACGTATTTAATCCTGAGCAGGTGAATGTTAGCATGGATTACTATGAATGGAAGCGGCAGACCACAAGGCTACTCACTGCTTGGACTGTTTGTCTTTCTCATGCGAAGCTAATTGGCTTTGTAGCTTCGCGAGAGCCTCGTCGGCACCTGCAATGTCCTCTTGTGCTTTCTGCATGGCGAGCTTGTGACTAATCCGTCCGGCAAAGGCAAGCTCGTTCTCGTTGTCGGAAGAGTAGTCATAGAGTCGGCTGTGCGAAGAAGAGGTGCTAGCAGCAAGAGGCTGAGACTTGTTTCCATAGTGAAGTGTCTGAAACAAAGTGTCAGCCGGTGACCGGTTGTCAGTGGGTCGAGATGTACATACGATCATCTTGCCGAAAGACATATTCACTCCTTTTCCACCATGACGGGCGCTTCTTAGGATTTCTTGCAGCACATCATCCGACAATTCCAGCTGTATAATTTGGATTGGCTTGTTGTCGGCCTTTAGAGGGCCATTTTCGGTCTGGGATTGGGCAGAGTCCACAAGCGTGAGGCCGCTCTCTGGAATGGCGAGCGAACTCATGCTTGGAACTTTTGCTGTTCTTGGTGTCTGGTACAGCTGTCAAGGTATAGATGGGAGGGCAAGTTGTTAGGAATCTGGCTGCGGCTACGGCATTCTGCAGGGAACCAAGAAAGCCATTTGCTTGTGAACAAAGGGCTTTATGGAGGGGAGGGAGAGTGAAAGAAGCATATGAAGGAAGTGAGACGGATTGACAAGACAAATTGTTGCCACAAAAGTCGAGAAGAAAGAGAGGCAGGCGTATTGATTGCGAGGGTGGACCGGACAAACTGGAGAGAGAGGCGGGCGGGCAATGCGAATAGCGAACATACAGCATCACGACGGTTTGTCGGTTTGTTAGCTTAGGGCCTAGCGCAGCAAGGACCACCGCCTGGCTGATGACCAATACGCGAGTCAGTTTAAGTAACGCACGGGAATCTAGTTCTAGTATGTACTTTAGGTAAGGGTAGTGGTACTACTTCGTATGTAAGTAACTACTTAGTAGTCTTCCTTGGACTTGCGGAGTACTTATCGCCTCCGGGTACCGAGGAAGAGATGGTATTGGCTTATATATCCCCAGTCAATGGTACACCATCCACCTAGAAACTACGATACCTTCTACTTTGGATCATTATTGCTATTGAAAGGGAACAAGGTCCGCTCTTCTCCGTCTCAATGGTGCTGAATGGGGCCAAGTCATGTCTGTGTACCTTAATTCCTACCATGGTTTCACCACGGCCTATTATTACCAACAAAGGTCTCACACAAGAGAGAGGCGCTTCACGGTGAAGGCGGCCTGAACTTGTTGTTTGTGGATTGGATTGGCTTAGAATTGGGGGTCAGATTGGCGGGATGGGCAGGGCAGAAGGGAGGGGGATTGGTTGGCAATGTTGGACGCTAAAGGCTTCCCTTTTGGGGACTCTTCTGGCGAGAGACTAAGGTACTTGCACTCGCCTACTTTAGTAATACATACCGCAATCATGGCGACGACCGCTGCGGTGCGTAATACTGCAGATGGACTTGGCCCTGTCAGCCTACTCCTACAACATCTCGATCCCGTCGCTAAATGGCCACGATGGCGTCCGGATCACATGAGATCATGTGGGATTCGATGCTCTGTTGATGAAGTTGAATATGCTCTGCAGTGATCCATTCACACGGACCATGACATGCTGCTTCACCATTGATCAAGGTGGTCGGTGCTCTTTTACCTGTTGCCTGGCACACTTTTTGCAAGGCCAGATCAGGCCGATTCAGGCCCAACAGGTGCCCGAAATTGAAGGGAAAAGTTGGTATGGCCAATGCCCCCCAGAATAACAGAGTGCCCCGGGAAAGTGAAAGGTGGAGAGTGAGTGGAGAGCGGGAAAAGTATCAGAGCGAAGGTTTCGCCTTGTTCCTTCGGGAGAGGGAGTGCTAAATCTGGCGTGCGCTTTTCCCACGCCACTACAGCTAACTAACTTGTCCGCTTCCAAATCACCGCGGTCATGCCCGGGCGGCTCTAGGTAGGTCTCACTATAATTCTATAATATTGATACTGATACTGATACTGCAAAGCGAACATGTCCAAATGTTACCTTGCTACCCCTGCTACCCTATCCTCAGCTACAACTGTTTTATTGAGTAGTGACGTTACATTCCGATATTCCGGATATACGAAGCTTAGAATCAAGGCCAAACCAATACCACCACGTGCTCGTGTACCTGCATAAAGTACGAGCTCTAAGGGTCCTCCGTGAAAATGCGGCTTTCCAACGGGAAATAAAATAGAATAAAATACATTGCCACAATTACGTAGAAGCTTGTTTCAGCTCAGCCTCTCTCTCTTTTTCAGCTATCTCTGCCCCTGCTTCTTTACCTTGAAATGGCGAATTCGGTGTACAATGACACTACGCTGACTTTGTGCGGGTTCGGCCCGGAAATAAAGCCGGATTATACATCGATTGACATTCCCCGATGATATTACATATCTTGAAGAAATGAAGCCACAACAACGAAGAAGGGGGAGAGTACCCGAGAACGGAAGGAATTGGCATGACTAATAGGTGACCTGAAAGATATATTTTAATCGTCAGATATTAGTGCTAAGTCCACTACTTGGGGCCCCGTGAAACGCCTAACCCATATCGTCCAAAAACCGCGTAGTCGTCAATCATCCTTACCTGTCCTCCCTCAGATCTCACAAATGCCTGCTGGTCACTGAACAGGGCCCTACCTTTCGGGTATATTTCCAAGCAGCTCAGGCATCACCTCCTGACCCATTGCCGAACAATCTTCCTCCACTGTCCCCTGACTCCCACTCTCCATATAAGAGTCTTGTGCCGGCCTTGGATTGTCCAAAGCATCATTGTTGTCGATTTGACCCTCAATCTCCGGATAGCTTTGTAGATGATCCTCCCAAGCATTGAATTGCGTTGCAAGCAGGTTCAAGTCAATGTTGTGTTGGAAGTGCTCCGCGTAAGCTTGCTGAAGATCGGGCTGGTCCTGACCCGAGTCATCGGGATGCTGCTCGGCTTGCTCATTCCCGTCAAATTGCTCGAGGTGCTCAATAAGTTGCGGCTGAGGAATCATGTTCGCTCGCGGTGCTATCATGGGTGCCTCGTATTGGAGCTGAATCTCACCTCCCGTGAAATCGTGCGAAATGCCAGCAGCCTCGGCATGCTGAGGAGTATACTCGTAGGGGGGCGTACCAACATTTCTGTAGATTGAGTCCTGCGAATGATAAGGAGCGTCTTGAAACTCGTACGACTCCTGAGAGTCGTTGGCCACTTCGTACGTTGAGGATTGGGAATCAAAAGAACCGAAAACAGCATGTCCAGAATCCTGAGATAGGTGTACAGGGTATATAGAATTAGACATGGATGATGGGAATGACGTGGTGGATGAAGGGAAGGACCGGAAGTCGGGGCTCTCAGCAATTTCTGGCGAACCCTCTTCAGATAACGGCGCTGCAGCCAGACTCCCGGTGTTGTCCAAAAAAATACAAGACTGAAATGCTGGATGGTTATAATAATCAGAGCTTGCAGATCTCGGCGCCTGCGTTTGCGCGTCTTCGAGAACCGTATCCAAGGTCATGTGGGGTTGCATCATCCTGGTAGTTGGCTCAAATGGCGTTGTCGGGGAAATTACTCGTCTCCAGCTTGTAGTCGCAGCCTCATTTTTCCGCGTCTGCTTAAAAGTCCACAGAATAAAGGCCATACGTTGTGGCACAGCCCCATCTATTCGCGGAGTTGCCCACAATTCTTGCATCACTGAGATATCTCCAAGGTACTGACGAGTCAGCTCTTCTTCATCCTTAACAATTTGAGGATTTCCTGCTTTCTTTGCTCGAGCTCCTGCTTTTTCATTTCCAGAGATGATGTCGGAGAACAATTTGGCCCACCATTTGCTCTTCAAAGGTATCTCTAATCTCACGTCGCCAGTAGTCAAATCGGGTCTCCAATCCAGCTCATTGTAGGGTTTGCAAGGATCCTGCGAGCGTTCGGAGAATTTCTTAAGCTCAATCTCATGGCCTTTCTGGTGGTAGAATCTTGTCAGAGCACGCCAGTCACCATAATCTGTTCCTTGGGTGTAGTAAAGAATGAGTTCAGTCCCAAGGCTTGAACCTTCCCCCTGGTAAATATTCATCAAGCTTATATTGGACTCAAAGAGGAATATCGGAGCCTGAGTGTCGCCGTGATCATGGTATTTAGCCAAGTGAGGAAACATCGTACGCCATTCGCTAACATCCTCAAGAGCTCTTGGGGCTGAGCCCATCTCTGTCTGAATTGAAGTGTAGTTGTGCAGAACTATTTGCGGCCCTCGCTTCTCTCCTTTGAAAAGAGCCATAAGGAAGTTGACCGCGCGGATCGTAGGGCTTGAGTGCACATTAGCACCGGGAGTCTCAATCGATGGCAATAAAGCACCAGGATAAGCACGGTGCAGGTCATGAAATTGTTGATAACTGGCGGCATCGTCGGAGTCATTATTTTCGAGATTGGCCGTGCCGTCATACAGAGCACCCATGCCTTCTTTCTTTCTCGATCTCTCTGGCTTGATATCGACGACAAGGCTCATCCCTAGACAATTCAGTGTACTGAAGTTGGATATGTATATTGAACGCTCACATGGTAGATTCTCGTGTAGAAAACCCTTCAAAACTTGAATGTGACTGGATACTTGCTTCCGGTCACGTCTCACACCTGTAGCTTTGTATATATACTCGGAGATCCATTCGTTGCCGCCACTCTGTTTGCCATACAACACCTCCTTCTTGCGGCCTCGTCTTCGATATACACGTAGAGCTGTAGGGCTATGTTAAGCAGACGCAGGCATCGCATGAACTTGCAAATACCTATTTGAAAGGCTTCCTCGACTCTGTCTGGCCATTTTTCCGCTGGGCCTTTTTGCCGGCACTTGTCACGATAGGCCAGGTACCGCTCCGTGTTGAACTCGACGTGCCAATAATTGGGAGGACGTTCAGATCTCCTAATATGCCGACGTTGCTGTTCGTACCTCAACGCGGCAGGGACGGAACGAATAGGTACGTCGATTGGCGGTGAACCGGCTTTGAAGCCATAGGCTTGAGGGCTGCCCAGATTGGAGCCGATATGGCCTGGGGTAAGTGCGTTCACTCCAGCATTACCAGAGGTGGCTTGAAGCACACCACTTTTACATTCACCGGCGCCATGGTCATGCTGTCGACAGATCAGGCAGAGGTGGAGATTATAACAAGAGTTGCATTCAAGACCACGATTGAAGTTTTGACATATCTGTGGTGATAGCGTGTCTGGTGATTCTTCCAATGTCGACTGATAGGTCGTGCTTTCAGGTAGAGCTGGAGCGTTCGAGGGCAGGACGCGTAGATTCCTTTGAAAATCCATGAATGTATACAATACCAATAAGGAATGATTGCTATATCAAAGATATGCAACGGATAACAGATGTGCCTTGTAGAATATCTAGATTGGACCGTGAATGAATCATTAACGGTGGCCGCAAGATATCGAATATTATTGCTACTTTAATGGAAGACTTGTAGCCCAATCCTAATCAACAGCCAGGTGTACGATATACAACAAATCAAAATTGGCCTGTGGAACAGATTCCAGGACAATTAGACACGGCTAAATCGCTGGCACCCTGTAAGCTCCTCGATGAGCCCACGAGATCTTGACAGGCCGCTTATGACTCGGCAAATCTTACAACCTTGAGTCTGTGGATTCCGAGTGATAACATCACAACCTAAGCAAGGGACAATCCCATCAGCGTGCCAAAGTGGACAAATCCGAAGAGGGTCTCCCAAGGGACGGAAGAAGAATGATAGCGCTACCATAGAGACCATTCTCGATCAGTTGGCGAGGAATGACTCTAGTAAAACAGGGCTAGTGTAAGTGATTGGTCAAAAGCTCGAATGGGTCCGACTATAGCCGGACGTATGACCATGTTCGAGCACGGAGAATGCATAAACAGTTGAACAGACAACAAGAAGCTCACACAAATTGTTGATGAGACCTGTTATATCAATTTTCCGATGTGGTTGAGGTGGCGATGTCTAGGAAGACATGCAAGGGCCCGCGATCTATATTTTGTCAATGCGCTTGAGGGCACCAATTGCTTCATTAGCATCAAGGTACAGGTCACAAGCGTTTCCTTGCGATCAACCTTGATCAAGCCCATCGACTCCCTCGATGTTGAATTTCTTACGGCCCGAGCCTGCCAATTTCTGCAATGCAACTTTATCCGTCTGCTTGCCGACCCTCCGCTGCATCTTCTCTATCTCTTGCTCTGGGTCGATTGAGTCTTCAGCAGCAAAGTCTAGGACTAAGCGTCTGCCCAACAAGTGTGTATCTTTCAATGCATCCATAGCATTTTCGGCTTCTTTTGCCGTGACAAAGTCCGCAAAGGCGAATCCACGCGTAGAGCTATCAAGCTTTTTAGGCAAGCGTACAGTCCGTAACTTGCCATATGGTCCAAATAGGGACTGGACATCCTTCCTTGATGCTTCGAACGGTAAATTCTTGATAATTATTTTGGTCTTCCTGCCTGCTATTCTCTTAGCATTGTCTTCATTTCTGCGATCCTCGGCTGCATCGATAGCTTTTTGTGATGCTCGTATGAGTAAGTCGTGACCATCGAGCTTGTAGCCATCCATAGCTGCGAGTGCCGCTTGCGCATGCTCCTTGGAACGGAACTCGAGGAAACCAAATCCCATGCTAAGCAGTTGACCGGGCTTCTTAGGGTCTTGCTTCGTCTTCACTCTGGCTGACATAAAGCCATTGAGGGGTTGGAAAACTTCTCGTAGACGGTCCGTTGTGGTGATGAAGTTAAGATTCCGGATGAAGAGGGTTGATGTATTGGCCACCTGCTGAGCGCCATTAGTCTCAAACAAATCGGTTACTGAAGGCTTAGCAGTTCCAACACCGGCCGCCTTCTCGTTCGAGTCCACAGGTTCTGACTTAAACAAGTCTTTCGGCGCTTTCTCAAGGAAAAGAATCGAGTCCTTGAACTTCCTGTAAGCAAGGCTTCCGAAAGCTGATCTTGCGTGATCCGGCTCCATGAATTCGACGATAGCAATCGTACCAGATGGAGGCATAAGCATTCTACGGATATTCCCGTACGCTTCGAACAGCTTTTTCAATTCTTCTGGGTTTGTCCCGTAAGGAAAGTTCTTCACCAGTATCGCTGTATTGCCACGTTCCCGCTTCTTGAAAGCCTCAAGGTCTACCCCGTTACTAGCAAAGTACGACTTGGTCTCCTGGATAACGTGTGTCTCTGCATGTGCCTGCTTGACGCCAGCGCTGGAAGAGGTCGGATCCAGCAGTTCCCACTTCGAGACACCCAGTCGGTTTGAGATAGATGATATGACGGCATCGGACTGCGAGGCATTCATCAGCATATTAGCCAAAGTTTCGACATGAAGCTTACATTCATGTACATAGAGTTCCAATTGAAGGTAGACCAAGCCGCTTCAGCCTTACGCTTAATCTGCTGTTGCTTCTTCAATGGTAGCCTAGAAATAGCAGATTCGTCAAGTATATTTTCCTTTTTTGACTCGGCAGGCATTATGTGCAGCAGACGACCTTGGAATGGTTTTTGATCCAACTCTTGAAGAGCTTTGAGCGCCGCGTCAGGCTCTACGTACTGGATGTGAGCGAAGCCTTTATTACAGCCAGATCGAGAGTCAACGGGAAGGTGCACCTAGCAAAAATTAGTACTTCAAAACTTAGTCCGTGAAGCGTGTCAGATTCTAATTCTCGATAATATCTTCAGAACTGAGAAATATCTACTAAAATACTCTCCCTGTTGACATCACATGCATAGCATAAGCTGTCCCTATCAGGATGATCATCACGAGATCGAATTGAAGAGATGGAATTGGTGTTATACATTGAGCAGCTTACCTCTTCGATGGTTCCGTAAGCCCCGGCTGCAAGATGCTGGCGAAGCTCTTCCTCAGTAACGGTATATGTTAAATTTCGGACGAAGAGGCGCCCATTGCTGATTTTCCTGTCCTCAAGTTCTGGGGACGGTGATGCCACGGCTGTTTCATTCGCCTCATTAGCCTCATGATTCATTTGAATTCCTTCGTCTGCACCGCCTGAGCTTTTAGCCCCCTCAACTATTGACTGAGTCCACTTCTGATGGACTTCCTCATGTTCTGGAGAGGCTTCCCGGTCAAGCGCATTATCGTCATCGACTAAGCCTAACAACCGGCTGGTCCGTAAACGAAGCCAGTCGGCATCGGATGCAGCTGGTAAGGCATCTGAAAGCTCTTGTCTGTCTGCCTCTATTTCTATCCTAGCTCTTTCCGTAGCTTCCTCTGACTGAGGAGGGTCAGCTTCCGTGTTTGGTGGCTCCAACAACTGTGTCTTGCCCTCGCTTTCCCCCTCGTTCTTCAGCTTCTTGGGCACATGTTCGTATTCCTCATCGCTTCTGGCACCATTCTTCCCTCTTTCGAGAATCACTATAGTAGAATTTGTAACATCCTGTGTAGCTGCAGCTTGATTCTGCCATATTTTAGACTTTGAAGGTGGTTGCATCACTTCAAGAAATTCCTGGAATTTAGTGCTGCTCTCCTCATCGAGCGCACTTCCATATTTCCGCTTCTTTTTATCATCATTTGCAGCCTTTGCGGGCACATCTCCTCCCTTGCATGCGTGATTGCTATTGAGAGCATTCGCAGGAAGCCTTTCGAGCTTCAGTGGAGACTGCTCTTCCACGGAGCGAGCGATCTCGACGCCGATCCTAGACGTACGTATGAAGGATTTGTTGTGGTACTTCACAGCGCTTGCAGCATCTTTGGGGCTCTTGTAACCAACATATCCAATGCGCCTGTGAGGCATGAACTTGACATCTGTAATTGCAGAGTGCTTCGAAAAATGCTTTTGGAATTCCTCAGCAGTCATATTGGGAGGGAGACCTCGCACAAAGATCCTGGATGTCTCCATCTTCGACAACACTTGCTGGTGTTGTGGATGATGGCGTCGCTCCTCTCGAAATCTTTATGGATTCTGCAAGGGAATTTTGTACTGGGTTTTTACCGACGCAGAGATCGGCGCTATAAGCGGAAGTTCCCTAGCGTTGCCTTAACCTATCAGAACCGCCCTAGAACCACTCGTCCGTTTCCGTTTGGTTTGCGAACAGGCTGATAGGCACATCACCCCGTTACAGGATCCATCTCCTCTCCCATCAAGGACTGAAGCTCCATTTGCTCATTGTGCGGGCTTTCTTGAAGACGCTTGATCGCGCTATGGCTGACACTTCGAGGACTGCAATGGTGAGCGAGAAGCCTACCAAGGAGAAGCTGGACGGTAGGAGCACAATCCAGCAATGGTCGTCAATTCTACCTTACTAATCGTCTTCCAGTTCAAATTAAATCTGCGGACATGGTAGCGAACCTCTTGTCCTGCGTACAACAAGTTCAAGCTCACAATTTCCAGAGTGAAGAAATGCAACAACAAGCCATCGAAGTTTCCCAAACTGCCTTTGAGAAATTCAGCATAGAGAAGGATATTGCCCAGTACATTAAGAAGGAGGTAACTATGACCAGCATTCAAGCGACATGAATCTGTTGCGCAGACTAATGGGATATGTATATAGTTCGACTCCCGGGCAGGAGCAACTTGGCATTGTATTGTTGGTAGGAATTTTGGAAGCTTCGTCACTCATGGTGCGTCGATGTAGGACTCAGACAAGACAATTCCATGCTAACATGTAGAATCAGAAACCAAGCACTTCATCTACTTCTATCTCGGACACTGCGCCATCCTGTTGTTCAAGACACAATAATGTGGGGCAGAATTCTATAGGCAGGCTGGAACTATCAAAAGTTTTGGGGTTCATATTAGCGTCCCTGTGCGGCGCCTGGGGTTATTAGCGCAGTGACGAAAAGAATATTTGTATGTAGGTATTCCAAGGAGCTACATTGATTGATCTCCGGCAGGCTTGTCTCACTGTGTTTGAGGGTGTGAATTTAAAGAACACGTATTTTCGGATCCCCAGTACGAGATGGGTCACCTTAGTCGAACTTAGCTACTGCTTACTTGATAGTAAAGATTATCGAATGCTCAGGGATCATTACATCGTCACAGAATTTCTTAGAGCTCCAAAAGCTTATCGCTCACCCTTTCTTCTCCGTCACAACGGTTGCCACCTTCACGTCACTTTCTACCTGCGGGGTGGAGTCTTCGCTGCCACTGCCCTCTCTACCGTGCAACGTGGCCGCTCCGTGCTTTCCAGTCAAGTCTTTGACGATACCCTTGAAAGTGTTCGCCATACTGTGTCTTCCTTCAAACAAGGGGTAAAGTCCTACGCAGAATGCACTGCAAAACATCCAAAGAATACCCACGGATACCCAGCCAGTAAAGAACTTTTTGCTGAAAATATACCCCGAGCCATACATGGGCATAGGCCACAGGATCAACAGCGCTAAAGTCAGGAAACATGTCATGCTCTTCGCGATCAAAGAAGCGCGTTGGAGTTTCTTTTGTTCAGCTTCAGAATCGGTGGGCGTAGGAGTCGCAGCGCCTGGAATGAGCTCAAGATCCACGTGAGCGGCATCAGCGACGTCTGCATCGTTCGCAAGGCGGATAGCGGCCATAGACTTGTAGTCGTAATTTTGAGGACCAAAGGCGTAAGTCAACACGGGGACAAAGACACATGGTGAGAGAAGCGCAACGACGTTGCCAGCTAGCATGGGGTTGCTTCGGAGATGTCAGGTCAGTTATGAAGAATTTTCAAGTGCAAGAGTAGGAGATATAGGCGTTAAGAGATGGGCTGCAACACATACTTGCTACCTGTGCTTGCGACAGACAGGTTGCCATATTCCTTCTTGGCCGTCACGAGCCATGCGATCAATGAGCAGGCAAGCCCTAGAATTGGGGAAAGTGCAGCAGCCGCTAAATTTTGCTTGTTCCACATCAGCGTCAATGTGGCCGGCAACACCGCCGAAGAGATAATGACGCCCTGCAATTGCATTAGACTTCACGTTAGAGTCAAAAAAGTAGGTTCCTATACCATCATCAAGTATAGATAGCCCATGGATATGCCAATGTCTGTTTTATATTAGTAACGATCACTCTGGGGCAGTCTTCTTGGCTTACAGTAGAGTCCAGTCGAAAATGCAGCCAGGAGGACAGCGTATATTATGACAAAAGAATGAGCCATGTTAATCAGCATCTTACCCGAAGCTTGAGGATTGAAGTAAGTCTGATAGATATCATAGGTGAATATACTGCTAACGGCAATGTATTCCGATGAGGAGGCTGAAGTTACGGCCATGAACACCAGAAGCAGAGTAGCAGCGGCACCTCCCTTCCCAAGGAGGGCCACGGCGGCGTAAGGGAGGACTAAACCAGCTGTAACATCATCGTTAGGCATTCTATTAGGGAACCTAATCCTTTGTTAGGTACGGTCTCACTCATAATTTGAGTCTTAGACGAAGTGCTTACGTGGGGAAGACCGGGTTCGATTCAAGAGCGAGAGCTGAAAGACCCATCGTTGTAGCGGCAAGCCACGGAATAGCGAACCAGCTAAGACCGCCCATAACATAGCCTGGAAGAGCATGGACGGGGCTAGCTGCGATAGCTTTGTTGTAATAACCTGATGATACCTGTTATTACGTTTGGGTTGAGCATAGCTACCAAGGGATGATCTACCATTGTCCATAAAAACGGTGCCAAAGTTACCGACAAGATTAATAACGAAGAAAATAGCACCTTCTTGGGACCGCATTGTTAAATAGCTCCCATCAGCATTGCCCGACACCGGATGAGCCTTTGCAGCTTGGGTCAGCAAGTCATAGACTTTGGCTGGACTTCCAAGATTCGCATTGGTTGTATACGCTGAGAATCTCATTAGTACTAATCGTATTGGCGGATGTTCAATGATCAATACCAGTGAATGCCTATCAAGCACCCAAGTGTTAGTCCGAAGCAGAATGCATGTTCATGATATCGGAAACGTACAAAGATCAGGATAATTATGAGGATCATGACAGTATGAACATAATCGGTCAAGAAGGTTGCCTGTAACACCATATTAATTCTTGAACTCCCGTATTATCTAATCACGGCATACTTTGATACCGCCGGCGATGGTGTACATGACAACTCCAACGGGCAATAGAAAGCAAGCCGCTGCAGTGGGCACACCAGTCAAGGAGGTCACCACCGCAGAACCTCCAGTAAGCAACATAGCGGTCACCTTTAGTAGTTTGTTAGCATTCATATTTGTACTGAGTATATCGTGAGCGATTCGTACCAGGATATTGGTCATTAGGCCGAAAACTGTGAACACTAAGTGCCCGTACACACCATACCGGGCGCGGATAATCTCAAGAAAGGTGTGGGCGTTAGGGGCCTTTCGCTTCAATTCGATTGCCAAGGTTGCAAATAGAAGAATCTGCACCGTTGCCCCAGAAGCGTACCAGAAAGGGCCTGAAACGCCGTAGCGGTAGGCGACCCCCGAAGATTGCAACAGCGTTGCAGCCCAAGTCCAAGACGAGACCACCGCAGAAGCAACAAGGCCAGACTTGACCGTTCTTCCCGCCGTGCTAAACATTTCGGAGGTTTGGACCTCTCTGTTGTACCTCTTGAGCACATAGGTTGTAAGGATCATTCCAAAGGCAAAGGCGAAGCCAAGACCTGTCCCAATCAGTATCCTGATAACCCAGCGAAGTACCAGACACGAACCCAAAACGATCCCGTAACCGAACCCTTTACTAAGAGGTGGCGTAATAGGCATCTTGAGTTATTTGTGTGACTTCTTCCTGGAAACACGTGACAAATATTGATTGAGCAACAAGACGGGTACTTCAGATTGCTCCGATGATTAGCTGTTTGCAGGCGTTGTAGTTCACAAATCCTCAGATATGTGTGGCAGTCAAGCCATCAATCACCACAGCTAGATAGTAATTGAAGTTGATGTAAAGGTGGGCAGGGATTTTGTGTATATATATCACACGAGCTCAGTCTTAATGATGTGCCAAGCACTATGCCACCTAGTTATGACATCTGGAACGTGAAGATAAGCAAAATGTCCGAACTTTCCCTTTAACAGCAAGCGGTCGCTGAAACTCCAAAGCTGGCGAGGAACCATCATGCATCCACCCTGCATCAAGTCTGCCGAGGCGATGCAGAGATTGGTTGTGGCCGAATTGCTTCTTCTTGGCTTATCATGAACAGAAATGTGAATTGATAAGGACGACTAGTTAACGTGACGTTTCGCTTATGCTCCAGCGTCTTGGCACTACTTATCTACCTTAGGTACCACCTATCGTAGGTATCTGGCCGGCGTTTTCGCCACCTTTCCCCCACAAGCTCGCCATCTTAGCCTGGAAACATCTTCAAAGAGCTGATAGGTCATGGGTATTAAAAAGACTGACAGATGCTGTCTAGATCCTGCAGGCGGGATCGTGAGATCGAACTACATGCTCATTCGAACCCTTCAGTTTCTCCGACTTCGCTCTCTTCCTCATCTTCACCTTCTTCCGGTATGAACGGTACAAAGCGAAAGTCAACGAAACTGACCCCGCCTCCGTCAACGTCGATCATGAATTGTAGGCTCAGAACACCTTGTTTGTCGCTCCTGATACTGACCTTGGCCGCTATGGCCATGGCGCGGCTAGCGCCTCTAATCAGGGAGTACTTATAAGTGTTGACTGTTCTCCTGGGCACATGGAAAGTCTCTAGAAGTTGTGGGTCCTTGCTGAATTCCACTGTGGCCGATCCTAAAGGTCCACTCGAAGATAGCGTGAAGTAGGGTGCCGTAGGCGAGGAGACCATGGTAAGCCTTGTGGGTGAGGTAGATGAAAGCTCGTTGATAGCATCATGTAACCAGCTTGCTCGCATGATAATCTTTTGAGCTATTGCATCCTTCTGTAGTGGGATGTCTTCCTGGAAATCAGGCTCGTAGGTGACAAGCTCGCACGTCGTTGTCACGCCTTTCTCTTCGAGGATGATGCGGAGAGGCTCGCCCTGTGCAGAGTAGCTTAGCCGACATATGCCATTCATGCCCAAATTACGATTGTCAAAGGCCGCGGCGCCTCCGCCTCGCGAAGGAAAACCGGTCAACCCATCATAGCCAGACTCACGGCTCGACCAGCGGTCTTTCAAGTCATTTATGCCAAAAATCTGGAGCGTCTCAAGGAGGGATGAGAGGGATATCTGGAACGGCGGAGCTTCGGCGTCCTCCTCCTCATCGTCGTCATTGCTGGGGGGCGGGCAATATGTATAGGTTGTAAACAGGGCTTTGTCCAGAACAACGACGCCTAAAATGTTATCAGTTTTCGCGGTATGGATATGGTCCACGGACTTACAGACCTTGCATCACCTGGGACTCCTCCACGGTGAAACGTATTCCTTCTTTAGTAATGCGCACTTGAGCCTTGGAGACAAAATTGATACATCGAAGTAATAGAAACAGTTGCCGAGCCGATCCTGATACGGCGCTGAATAGTGATGCAGTACTGTCATTATCAGATGCCATATCGGTGACCGTAGCCGCGAATTTGATTGTTGGAAACGGCAGGGAGCTGAATGTATCCCTAAGGGATTAACGACAATGTATGAGGGTATCAATTGATAGTATTGTACAGGGCCGACATGGCTTGTGTAGATGACGGTATGCTGTAACCTTTCTCTCAAACGTAGACGCCAACTGCACAAATCATATAGACTGCTCCAACCCTGCCAGGATGTTAACGAAGTCCTTTCTTACGAAACAGAGCTAATTTACCCAAAAGCCAATGATGCAGGTACGCCCAAAATCGGGATGTTCTTGAACGAGCGGTCTTTCATGCATCGTTAGTTGATTGCTTCACTATTCCGATGAGCTTCACTCACTCAATCCGAATAGACCGGTCAAGACAAAAGCTTCACATAGTCAGCACTTTCTTCACTTGACGATTTCAACACAAGTACCTATTAATAGAAGGGTGAATCCCACTAGAAACTGTTTATCCTTAGACACTGTAGGGTAGAACGGGCTTCCTGCTGCTCCCTCCCAAACTTCATTCAGCGACATTGATGATTGTATCCACCGAGAGCGAATTGGCACCTATAGTCGGTGAAGAACGACTCATACAATGGTTCGCAAGTGAGTGTTGGGTAGTCAAGACCGCGGGTGAAAGATTTTGTTGCTAATGTGGTGCTCAGGACAACTTACACATGTTGGCAAGAAATGCCAAGAAGGGCTCGGAAAGGTCCGAATTACACCCCGCTAGTTCAAACCCGGCCTTCAGAGCCTCTCGCTGATGGAGAAAAAGCAGCCCTTCCAATAAATTCCACCTTCATGGCACCTATGATCCTAGATCGTAAGTCGCCTTCTCGCTTGAGATATCTTCTATACTAACACCTTCCCAGAGCCGAAGCGCAAAGCTACAGACCAGCTAGGCAGCGAAAGCCCAAGCAAGCGCATCAAGAATTCTCATTCGCAAACTATAACCCCAGAGGCTGATGGCAAGCCTAGGGTTGTCCCATTCCCTGAGAAGGTATGTGCTTTTAAGATACCGCGCTACATTCGACGTGGTCTTACATGACACGTAGCCTGCTGTCAAGGAAGAGCGTGACGGGGAAATCGAGTTTCGAGTTGTCAACAATGACAATGCTAGAGAAAGCCTAATCATCTTGACTGGACTCAAATGTATCTTTCAGAAGCAACTTCCAAAGATGCCAAAAGACTACATAGCGCGGCTAGTTTATGATCGGACCCACCTTTCTATGGCGATCGTGAAGAAACCTCTTGAAGTAGTTGGGTATGTGTGCACTATCATCCTTCCTTCACGAATCTAACACCAATGGCAGAGGCATCACGTACCGCCCTTTTAATAGCCGCGAATTCGCTGAGATCGTTTTCTGCGCCATCTCCTCCGACCAACAAGTCAAAGGCTACGGAGCACACCTCATGTCCCACTTGAAAGACTATGTCAGAGCAACTTCTCCAATAAAGCACTTCCTTACATACGCCGACAATTATGCAATCGGATACTTCAAGAAGCAAGGATTTACAAAAGAAATCACGCTAGACAAACCACGTTGGATGGGCTATATCAAGGACTACGAAGGCGGAACCATCATGCAGTGTACTATGGTCCCACGTATCCGGTATCTTGAAGTTGGCCGCATGCTACTCAAGCAAAAAGAAACAGTGACGGCGAAGATAAGAGCCTTCTCCAAGAGCCATATCATCCACCAGCCCCCCAAAGAATGGAAGAATGGACTTTGCGAGATCGATCCTATGTCGATTCCTGCAATCAAGGCTTCCGGCTGGTCCCCTGACATGGATGAGCTAGCTCGACAACCTCGTCACGGACCTAATTACAATCAGCTCCTGCATCTACTCAATGACATGCAGAATCATAGCTCATCGTGGCCATTTACACAACCTGTCAACCGGGACGAGGTGGCAGATTATTATGAGGTTATCAAAGAGCCCATGGACTTGAGCACGATGGAGGAGAAACACGAGAAGGATCTATACCCTACACCAGAGGACTTTATTCGGGATGCCAGACTCATTTTTGACAATTGCCGGAAATACAACAATGAGACGACCCCGTATGCGAAGAGTGCAAACAAGTTGGAGAAATTCATGTGGAGCCAGATCAAGCTAATTCCAGAGTGGTCGGTTAGTAGTGTCTTCACGTGTGAATTCCTTGGTGGCTGATCCGTACTGACAATGAATATAGCATTTGGCAGAATGATTGATAGAGCAGGCATCGGGGTTGGCGTTTGGAATTCAGGACGATTACCAGATACCCAAGAGATCGAGCTATGAAAGGGCTGGCAAGGCGTAGTCAAAGAGGGGGCTATGCTGATCTCTTCATTGTGTGTTTTCATGCGTTCATGGACAGAAGTTCTGGGTTTTACGAATGCGGGCCAATTCGATATTTTCATAGGCCATCATTACCGTCAAGATACGTCGTAGGGCTCCTACTAGTTGGTCTACAGCAACTCTCGAAGTCTAATGTAATGCAATGATTAGGCCCGCTAAGCTGGTTGCCAATACTTCTGAATTATCATCGAGCACCGCCTATCCCCCACCCCCTAACTTCCTTCCAAAGCTACCAAAAAGCTTCCCACCCCCTCTCTTCGCACCCCTTAACCTCTCCACTCCCCGCTCATCAACCTCCCACTCCCCCTCCTCCTCCTCACCACCTCTCTTCCCAAGCTTCCCCTTCCCATCCCCCCCATCCCCCACCGCCTTCGCCACAGCCTTCTCATGCTCCACCTCTCTCTTCCTCTGCTCCTGTGCCTTCCTCCTCACCTCCTTCACCTGTCCCTCCAGGTCCCCCAACACACTCACACATCTGCTATCCCACTCTTCCAATATCGAAACCATATGGGGTATAGACCCAGGTCTTAGATCTCGCAGGGGGGCCACGGAGAAGACATCGACACGTTGATGCAAGGTGTCGAGTTTGGCGCTTATGATGCCAGCGTAGATTGAGGTTATGACTAGGTCTTCTAGAGTGCGGGTGGTGGGAAGGTCGAGGGCGTCTTGGAGGTGGACGTAGGAGAGGTTGGAGGGGGTGGTGGAGAGG
The DNA here is from genome assembly GCA_947623385.2 of Cladonia squamosa. Classification (NCBI taxonomy): domain Eukaryota; kingdom Fungi; phylum Ascomycota; class Lecanoromycetes; order Lecanorales; family Cladoniaceae; genus Cladonia; species Cladonia squamosa. Next base: position 433,152 of record OX392381.1, read on the forward strand.
GTGAGGAGTGAGAGTTGGCGGAGTTTGGTTTGTTGGGCCTCTGAGAGTCTAGGGAGGTTTGACGAAGCTTTTGGAAAGAGCTTTCAGCTTCGGGGCTGTGGGGGATCTTAAGGGTGTCTTACATTGGTAGTCGGACCAGGTGCCCCAGGCGAAAATCTCTAGGAGGGTGAGGTAGTGTGCATATTCTTCTGATGAACTTCGAAGGGATTGAATGTTTGGCGTTTGAAGTAGCTCTGCGAAAACAAATGTGTTGGGGGCAGATGTTGCTTGAGTTACCAGATCTGCTGCTGCTCGGGGCGAGTTTGCGGATTTGGAGAGAAGGATGTATGGTTCGAGGGCGTTGAGAGCTTTCTGCTGTGTGTGTTCCATCGCTAATATGGGATTCGGAAAGAGATGGATCTTAGTTCTCAAGCTCGCATGTACATGAATACCTTGATGCGATGCCAACAGGGCGAAGTCAAATGTTCATAGGGCTGCTTGTTATCGATAAGGGTACCTCAAGACGGCGGATCGCCACGCGGTTCACCAGGTACCTTACCTAGAAATGGGGGCTTTCTAAGCGTGATCTTCGTTCACCGAAACCGAAGCTACCGACTATTCGTCAATGAGACCATCACTGCAAGACGTTACACAAGCGACATATATGTACTGGCTATTATGGGCTGCTAACATTGACAAGTGTCCAGTGCGTACTGTGTCAGGTCAGCACTCCATGGTACTACGGTCTGAGCAAAAACTGTCTAGAGGGCCGTTTCACCAGATCGAGAAGCTCGGGGTATTGGTCCTGCGCGACACATATGACTAGTAAAGCCACAGCAGCCCCGCAACCATTGTCAGTGTGCCATTTCTACATAGTTCTAAGTACATGAGGTCCAGCGCAATGTTGAAGCAGAGTGCTGAGCACCACCCGAGCAGCAAACGCAATAGTTAGAGGGAGCTGGCAAAAGCATAAAGCAAAGTGCAATTAGCAATCAGTCTATTAGATTTTCAGCCGTTCAAAGAGTCACCGTAATGTGACAGTACCTTAATGATGTAGTATTAAGTTGAGGCGTCGTGTTCTCGGCCGCGCACTTCGGTAGCTACGGGAATACCTAACGGGATGAACTAGATTAAATACGGATTATTGATGCGATCCAGTCTGACAAAGATTCTAGTTGTATAATACTCTTCCTTTACTCTCTGTCCTTCTCTCTTCTTTTGTTCTCTTTCTCTCTATACCGCCACGCTCACCTTCAGCTTAGATAATCATCGTGTAACCTACTGCGGTGTGTCGCGCCTCCAATATGCACCTGCACAGAGGTCAAACGTTGAACTCGAACTCCGAAGGCCCTCAAATCTGACGCCGGATACGAAAACCCCCTTTTCTCTATATAGTGGCGCTGCGCGCCCTTGAAATACATCATGGCTTGGCCTATACATATGGCCACTACCACCTTGAAGGTGGAGGGAATGACTTGCGGTGCGTGTACATCCGCGGTAGAAAGTGCCTTCAAGAATGTGGATGGCGCGGGGAACGTTTCAGTGAGCTTGGTGATGGAGAGGGCAGTAATTCAGCATGACCCACGGAAGTTGGCCCCGGAAGCCGTCAAGGACATGATTGAGGAACGCGGCTTCGATGCCGAAGTCATCGCCACCGACATACCCCTAGCCACAGAAGAGGAGGAAGTTCAGAGTCCCGGAGTAGCTAGGCAAGATGCTACACCAGATTTATCGGTCACAACGTTAGCAGTGGAGGGCATGACATGTGGTGCTTGTACATCAGCCGTGGAAGGAGGTTTCAAGGACGTTCATGGCGTCAAGTCAATGAGCATTTCCCTGCTTTCCGAACGAGCAGTTGTCGAACACGACCCTTCCTTCTTGTCGCCCGAAGCTATCGCACAGATTATCGAAGACCGTGGCTTTGGGGCTACTATTCTGGAGACACAAACATCTAATCCTCAACCAATCAAAGCATCCAGGGGCAAAGCATCAAGCCCAATGCACGCGGAGCTGACCACTACCACTGTGGCCATTGAAGGAATGACTTGTGGTGCCTGTACCTCAGCTATAGAAGGAGGTTTCCAAGGTGTGGATGGATTAGTGCAATTCAACATTAGCCTACTGGCTGAACGTGCCGTCGTTGTCCATGATCCTACCAAACTTTCAACAGCCCGCATCCTGGAGATTGTCGATGAACGAGGCTTTGACGGCAAGGTCCTCTCATCACAGCGGAGTTCAGCCGAGCAGTCAACTGCAACCAAGAACGTACAGTTCAAAGTCTTCGGCCTCCCAAATTCATCCTCCGCCACCGCTCTCGAGGATGTCCTGCGCCTTCTCCCTGGTGTGGTTTCAGCTGTTGTCAATCTGTCCACATCTCGGGTCAGCGTCTCCCATAACCCCTCACTGACTGGCGTTCGAGCCCTAGTAGAGGCCATAGAAAATCTGGGCTACAATGCGCTACTAGCAGAATCCGATGACAACAACGCGCAGCTTGAATCACTGGCCAAGACGCGAGAGATCCAAGAGTGGCGGCGAGCCTTCTGGTACTCTCTTTCGTTTGCAATTCCGGTTTTCATGATAAGCATGGTGATACCGATGGCTGTCCCTGTGTTAGACTTCGGGTCCTTCCTTCTGTGGATACCGGGCCTTTATCTTGGGGACGTCGTCTGCCTCATTCTTACCATTCCCGTGCAATTCGGCATTGGAAAGCGCTTTTATATCTCATCTTACAAGTCTTTGAAGCACGCCGCACCTACCATGGATGTACTCGTCACCCTGGGTACCTCTGCAGCATTCTTCTTTAGCGTTGCAGCGATGGCCGTCTCTATTTTGTTTCCTCCCCACTCCAGGCCAAGTACAGTATTCGAGACCAGCACTATGCTCATAACGTTCATTACCTTAGGCCGCTATCTGGAAAACAGGGCGAAAGGCCAAACTTCCAAAGCCTTATCGCGGTTAATGTCGCTAGCACCCTCAATGGCTACCATATATGCCGATCCTATTGCAGCCCAGAGGGCAGCAGAGGAGTGGGACGCCGCTACGTCAGAGATGTCTGAGAAGAGGAGCGCTCTCCCGGAAAGCCTATCAGGTAACGCAGCTGAAGAAAAGGTCATACCTACGGAGTTGATTGAAGTCGGAGACATCGTGATCCTGCGCCCTGGTGGCCAAGTGCCAGCGGATGGCACCGTCACCCGCGGTCAGAGCTATTTCGATGAAAGCATGGTCACGGGCGAAGCTGTCCAAATCTTAAAAAGACAAGGCAGTGAGCTGATGGCAGGAACCGTCAATGGCTCTGGCCGTGTCGATTTCCGTGTCACCCGCGCTGGTCGGGATACTCAATTAAGCCAGATCGTTAAGCTGGTACAAGAAGCACAAACCAGTCGAGCTCCTATCCAACGTATGGCAGATACTGTAGCTGGCTATTTCGTGCCCACAATCATTGCGCTTGGGTTATTGACATTCACCGCTTGGATGATTCTAAGCCATATATTGCCAGCATCTCAGACACCCGACGTCTTCCTCAAGCCCGAGAGTGGCGGCAAATTTATGGTCTGCCTCAAGTTGTGCATCTCCGTCATCGTCTTCGCTTGTCCTTGTGCCTTGGGATTGAGTACGCCGACTGCTGTGATGGTTGGGACTGGGGTGGGTGCTGAGCAGGGCATTCTGGTCAAGGGCGGAGCGGCTCTCGAGACTGCGACCAAGATAACCCATGTAGTCTTCGACAAGACGGGCACATTGACCATGGGTCGGATGAGCGTTGCCGAAGCCAAGCTTGAGCAGATATGGGAAGCTAACGACTGGCGGCGAAAGTTATGGTGGTCATTGATTGGCTTAGCCGAGATGGGCAGTGAACATCCCATAGGTAAAGCTATTATGGATGCAGCAAAAGCCGAACTTAGTATTGGAAATGAAAGCATGATCGCTGGTAGCGTTGGAGACTTCGAAGCTATAGTTGGTAAAGGCGTCTCGGCAACCGTCGAGCCAGCGACTTCCGCAGAGGCCAAACGGTACAAGGTCCATGTTGGCAACCACTCATATCTTGTATCCCAAGGCATCACTATGCCTGCAGACAATAACAATTCGTCGCCCATCAGCCCCTCTGCAGTCTCCAGCGGGAAAACACCATCGTCCGGGACCACTCAAATCTACACCGCCATTGACAACACCTACGCAGGCGTTCTTTCTCTTGCTGATACAATCAAGCCTAGCGCACCTGCAACAATTCTTGCTCTGGACCGCATGGGAATCACATCTTCCCTTGTAACCGGTGATCAGTACTCCACCGCAGCGGCTGTTGCTGCTCAAGTCGGCATTCCGAGAACCAATGTACATGCCGGAGCCTCTCCGGATCAGAAGCAGAAAATCATTAAACATATTCAAGCGCAGGGCACGGTAGTAGCTATGGTTGGTGATGGCATCAACGACTCACCTGCTCTCGCTACTGCAAACATCGGTATCGCTCTGAGCTCGGGTACGGATGTGGCCATGGAGGCAGCTGATATTGTCCTTATGCGGCCGGAAGATCTGCTCAGCGTTACCGCATCGCTTCATCTATCTCGCACTATCTTCAGTCGCATCAAGCTCAACCTCATCTGGGCCTGTCTCTACAATGTACTTGGCTTACCTTTCGCTATGGGTTTTGGCCTGATGCTACCTGGACACATAATGATGCCTCCAATGGCTGCCGGTGCTGCGATGGCTGCGAGCAGCGTTAGCGTTGTTGGCAGTAGTCTCCTTCTAAAATTTTGGAAAAGACCAGGATGGATGACTGAGGCCAAGCTGGAAGCTACAAGACACAAGACCGACAGGCTCAAGGATATGAGCATGAATTATGATCGTCGACTGGTGGACCGAATTGGTTTTGCTTGGTTGATGAGATTCATAAACGGCAGACTAGGCGGAGGCGCAAAGGTTGAGGATGGCTACTTGCTTCTGCAAGAGGGTGAGGCTGTATGATAATTCCGTCTGTACGATACTTCCGTCTGTATGATAGTTCCGTCTGTATGGTAGTTCCGCCTGTGGGTTTTATGAACAATGTGATGATTTCAATCGGACGTTCTGGGTTCGTCTCATATCACCAATTGTGTAGCATTGGGATAGAAGTAATAGAAGATCTGTTCAAAATCTATTCACTGCATCTACGACACATTATACAGTACTTAAATCTAATCATATATATATGAATAGCACTATAGTCTATTTAGCACCAGATTCTCGAGAGTTTGTGCCCAGATGACCCGAAAGAGTTCATCTATCAAACGTATATATGTTGCATCCCACTCATGGATCCCTACCATCCATGGATGGTAGGGTTTTCCATGGATGGTAGGATCCATGAGTGGAATGCAACATATACCGATCAACCGTATTGCCCCCTGGAGACACTCTTAGGGTTGGTCACCTAGGCGGTAGGATTGGTCCCCAAAGCTAGGTTCCTTTAGCGCAAATATTATTCCTTAAGGGACCGGCTTTGGGGGCCTCTAGACGTCAGCCCAATAGGGCTTTACGATTCATGGTGCATCCGGTTAGGGTTCTACTTTTGAGGGTGTATGATACGGATATGTCAACCCATGTACTAACAACCCTCTTTACGCAAGGTTTCAACCAGGCCTATGCATGATTCCAAATGAAACCTGACGACACTTACCTCAAGGCTCGGGGTGCTTGACTCAGTCCGTCTGCAACATGGCTCCACTGTCACAAGCAGCAACGAAGCGAGGCCCTGCCGTCTTGGTAAGTCTTAGTAGTGCAACATTGTTCCAGAAGACCTCCACTTAGAATCGTAAATAGGTCACTGATTCCCGCGAACAACCCAATTCTCAAAGTCGTCCTTCGCAGCTGCTTCTTCGCCAGAATTCTCGCTTCATAACCGTTGACAGTGTCCTCCAATACGCCTCTGATATTCCTTCAATGCAACAACGTCAGCCAAGCGCAAGGCCACGCGCTCTACGTACGGGATCTGGCAAACCTGCAGATCCCAAACTTGCGGGCCGTGTAGTGCCTCAGCATATGCCTGCACGAAGTACGAAAGTCAGTGAAAAATTGGTTCTTTTACCTGAAACTACCTCGGAAGAGGCGGACATAGAGGAGAAGGTGGACTACGACGAAGACAATGAGCGTTCGCCAACAAAAGATGACGAGGAGGCATTGAGGAGAACCGGAGGGAAGAGAGGCAAGAGCTATGCGGAAAGATTGCCGAAGTCTCGAAGGGCAGAGAAGCTGGCCAGAGTAACAGCTTATTGTACTGCACAAGCCTACAAATTGAAGGGCACTGCTGCCTTCCTGAAGGACAAGCACGTTGCCAGGACAAAACTATATGATGACTGTCTTTACGCCGTGTATCATCTGCCCTTGTTACCTGGCAGTGGGGGCTACAGGATACGGAGCAGTCCAGTCCTGAAAAGTCCAGGTGGAAAAGCAATTCTGGACGAAGAAATAGAAAGAAGTGAGCTGCGAGACTATGGCGAGGGCTATTTCGAAGAAGGCGGCGGTGAGAGCTTTGGGGTCAAGGGAAATGAAGACGGAGAAAGTCCGAGGAGAGAGTCTGCCGATGAAGATCTGATGAATAGCTACAACAGCGCAAGAAGAGACTCAGGTGACGATCGTTCTTCAAGTCCTCAAAGAGTTGCGCCCGACGCCTTCACCTTTGCGGAAATGTTCGTATTCTCATATGGTGTAGTCGTTTTTTGGAATTTCACAGAGCGGCAAGAGAAGGACGTGCTCGCAGACCTTACCTTCTCCGAATCCGAAACAGGCATACCGCTGGTCAGTGGTGCGCAGAGCGAGGAAGATTTCGAAACCGAAGAGTTCCATTTCGAGTATTCGCCAGAAATACCAAGACCGAGAGTCTTCAACGACATGATTACTTTGAGAAGCGGAGACCACATGATCAAGCTTGCCATGTCACACGCCATAGCTCAAAGCACAAAGTTGTGCTTTTTCGAACAAAGAATGGCAAATCAGATGGTTGAGGCCCAGCATGTACCTAAATCTTTAGCCTTAACCGGCAAGTTAGGCATGAAAAGAGAAGAGGTGTTCAAGATCCTTGGGGCATTGTTCAAAAGTCGAGTAGATGTCAATCTATGTAGGCGTTCCTCATTGCCCTTTTGCCTATACCCTCGAGCTAACATTCTCCCCAAGCTTCCAACATGCTGGACGTTCCCAATTTCTTCTGGGAGAGTGAACCGACCCTCCACCCCCTTTATTTTGCCGTGCGAGAATACCTGGAAATCAAACCGCGGATTCAAGTTCTTAACGAGCGATGCCGAGTATTCCTAGATTTAGCAGAAATACTGTCAGATTCAATAGCTGACAACAAAATGTCTTGTAAGTTGGCACTACCCGTTCAGTTTACGTTTATACATGCTCTCAGGGAAAGCCATGGTTAACAGCGTTTTTCCTAGATCTCACCTGGATCATTATCATCCTCATCGTACTTTCCATCTTCGTTACCTGCTCTGAAGTTTTCCTTCGTTTTGGGATTCTTCACACGCGGGCAGGAAAAGCCGGAGACTTGCCGACTTGCATCATGCCCGCCCATGATGCTCTCCGGTGATCTTGTCCTCACGATGGGCAAAGCTCATTCTGTCCTTTCTACGAAGTGAATTCTGTATCAATATGTGATTTGCGTGATCAGGAGAATTTAGCGTGGCGTTTGGGAGCTGTACATAATTCTGCACGCACATACAAAGTTCGTACGGTGATCCTCGAGCTAGCATTTTCCTCCTTTCAATGAGTATGACTGATAACGGTTGTCTGTTTTGAGGGGTCAAACATGTAACTAATGGTGTAGGCCGTGGCACATCGGGCCCTGGGCACTCAATGGTCCGAACAACCGGCCAATATGAAAGACCGAGAAGATGATGCTCGGCTCGAACTGATAGCAAGGGCTAGACAATCCGAGTAGCATGTATGATTGGATGGTACTACATCCTAGGATTCATGCGGCGAGCTTAGGCATCAATTATTAAGCCCATAGTACACTTTCTCTTCAGTGGGAGGCTTCTGGGGGTGGGGAACACCTAAGGTACCTTAGGAAGCGCCTTAGCGGAATCAGGGGCGGCAAGGCAAGTGGGGAGTGGGGGGCAAAGAGGGGCGCCACTTTGGTCGTTAGAGGCCGACCGTATAACGGTAACCGACGATCAAAGTTGCCCCAGCTTCCTTGATTATTTGCTCCAGAATTAGATACGTATCAGTAGACAATACTGGGGCCCACAATACTTGTTGCCTGCACCGTTTCCGCGAGGTCCCGTCTATCATTATGCAGCTCTAATCCCATCATCTTGGTTATTCAGGTCCTGCCACGCCACTATCCCATCAATGACGCAGGGCGCAGGTATTTCCGTCGCGGCGTCAACTATGATCCCCTAACTTGCTTACCCTTGTGTTGAGCCATTCAATCTTTGTAATTTAGAGTAGTCACTATGGCGCCCAGTCCTTCTTCACCCCCAGTAGAGCCCGCAAAGGCTCCAATGGAGCTCCCTCAAGCAGTCATTGCTCAAGCACAAGCTGCTGCTGCCGAAACCCAGAGAGACGACGAAGAGCATGGATCACAGGCGCACCCAGAGGCTTCGAAGGGAGAAGTCAATAAGCACATGTGCGTATACTTAAACTATACTGTAGCAGAGTATGTCTTGTCTCATTCCCAGTCAAGCTAACCGCTGCTCTGAGATCTCAGAGATATTCAAGTTCCTCAGATCACCAGAACCCAATCCTCCAAATCGCAAGAAACACCAATCGAGAACATTCCAACTGTAGCGTATGGCCCACGCCTTGGTCAAGTTGACTTCAGTCAAGATGGGTTCGACACTAAAGCGAAGGTTGCCGGTGCGAAATGATGTACACTCCATCAAACGTAGGGTAAATAGCTGACCTCCAGCAGAGGATGGTCGCCTCAACATCAACATCAACCAGAAAAGTAGAAGACTGTCTGACCTATTGGTACCAGCTTTACGCAGCCAGCTCAATTTGCAGCAAGCCGAACCGCTCGCAGAGCACTCACCCGATTACATACCGCCTGCACTAAGCGGAGTTGCTGGCCAAGTACCTCCTCCGCCTATGAATGTTGTCATTCATGTTGTGGGTTCTCGTGGAGACGTTCAGCCGTTCGTTGCGCTGGGTAAAGTCTTGCGAGAAACATATGGCCATCGCGTACGGCTAGCTACCCATGGGACATTCAGAACTTTCGTTGAGGAGAATGGGCTAGAATTCTTCAACATTGGTGGAGATCCGGCAGAACTCATGGCATTTATGGTGAAAAACCCTGGCCTAATGCCGGGAATGGATTCGCTTCGTAGTGGCGACGTTGGCAAACGTCGCAAAGGCATGTACGAAATTGTTCAAGGTTGCTGGAGATCATGCATCGAAATCGGTGACGGCACGGGCATGAAAGCATCAGACGATCATTTAGACAGTCGTCAAAGTCTTGATAGTGGCATTGGCATGGATGTTGACCCCGCAGAGAAGCCTTTCGTGGCGGACGCCATTATTGCAAACCCTCCAAGCTTTGCTCATATCCACTGCGCTGAGAAGCTAGGGATTCCCTTACACTTGATGTTCACGTAAGTGCATCTGTCTGCACATTGGTGTAAAGTCTCCTGCTAAGACATCCTAGCATGCCGTGGTCTCCAACGCAGTCTTTCCCTCATCCGCTAGCCAACATTCAGTCCTCCAATGCTGACTCAAGTATATCGAATTTTGTCTCGTATGCACTGGTAGAGATGATGACATGGCAAGGGCTTGGAGACATCATCAACAGGTTTCGAGAGAAGAGCTTAAATCTAGAACCAGTGAGCCTGATCTGGGCGCCTGGTATGGCAAGTCGGTTGCGTATACCTTATACATATTGTTGGTGTGTCCACCGTCAATATCAATACTTTTTAGACTGCCAGACTGACAAATCGAAACTTAGGTCTCCCGCGCTGATCCCAAAGCCAAAAGATTGGGGCCCTCATATCTCTATATCTGGTTTCTATTTTCTATCACTAGCTAGCAGTTTTACACCTGAACCGGATCTTGACGCATTCCTCAAGGCTGGACCACCACCAGTGTACATCGGCTTTGGCTCCATTGTCGTCGACGATCCCAATGCCATGACTAAACTCATCTTTGAAGCTGTCAAGAAGACTGGCCAACGAGCGCTTGTTTCGAAAGGCTGGGGTGGATTTGGGGCAGACAAGATGGGAATACCAAATGGCGTCTTTATGCTTGGCAACGTACCTCATGACTGGTTGTTTAAGCACGTCTCCTGCGTCGTTCATCATGGTGGAGCCGGGACAACAGCAGCTGGGATTTTGGCCGGTAAACCCACTGTGGTTGTTCCATTCTTTGGAGACCAGCCTTTCTGGGGTGCTATGGTTGCTAGAGCTGGGGCTGGGCCCTCGCCAATACCTAATAAGCAACTCACTTCAGATAAATTGGCCGCCGCGATCGAAGAGTGCCTCAAACCAACCACTCAACAAAGGGCGCAAGAACTCGGCGCTCGAATCTCGTCAGAGAAGGGCACACTCACTGGCGCGCACAGTTTCCATGATAAGCTGGACGTTGATTCAATGCGTTGCTTGGTAGCACCCAGTCGGGTTGCGGTTTGGCGCGTCAAACGCACCACTATACGATTAAGTGCTTTTGCTGCGACAACTCTAGCAAACGAAGGGATCCTTGATTTCAACAATCTCAAACTGTAAGTATCGTAATATGAGTTGCATAAAATATGTTAACCATCACCAGATACCGCCCACGAGAATATGATTCTGAGGACGGTCCTTGGGACCCTATCTCAGGCGGTGCTTCTGCACTTCTTGGGACAATCAGCAGCCTCATGATGGGGTTTGCTGATTTTCCAGTTGAGATCATAAGAGCTCTTAAATCCAAACCGTCAGAGAAACCGGCCGAAAATGAAGGTTTGTCTTATCCACTAGTACTCCCAATAGCTGTACTACCTGCGCTAATTATCTTCTTACACAGATGAGAATGGCCTAGTTGAAGGTCAGTCCATTGCAAGTATGTCAAAGGTATCTGTTGATTCGCATCGAACGGCACCTACAACTGCTCCAGACCTAGCGAGTCCACTGTCGCCTGAAGTAAGTCTCGAAGAGGTAAGATCTACTAGATCTGGGGACCAGCAGGATGTTAGCCGACCAGCCGATCCAAAACTTAGCCATCAGAACTCAATGAAGAGTGCTATACGTGGAACGCTCTCAAGGTCATCTTCGCGTAATTCAAGTCCAAGTAGGAAATCGAGCCAGCATCACAGATCACTTTCTGGCGACCGAGCTAGCCAAATATCTCTCGAAGCGGCATTAGGAGCTGGCAAGAGTGTCAAACAAATCGTTGGCGCGGGCCTGAAGTCTCCCATGGATTTCACTCTCAGTTTAGCACAAGGATTCCATAATGCACCGAAACTTTATGGCGATCAGAGTGTTCGCCAAGCAGATAAGGTGACTGGACTTCAGAGTGGCCTCAAAGCTGCAGGCAAGGTATGCTAGCTGCATCAATTTTACGTGACAGCCCCAGTCTAACAATTATAGGGATTCGGCTTCGGATTGTATGATGGTATCACTGGCTTAGTCACACAACCTTTGGAAGGTGCCAAGAAGGAAGGTGTTGTTGGCTTGGTTAAGGGTTTCGGAAAAGGTATCGGAGGAGTCGTTTTAAAACCAAATGCTGGTAAGTCTCATGTAGACGCACTGTTTAGGATGGAATTGCTAACTATATAGCCTTTTGGGCATTACCTGGTTACACATTCAAAGGTATTTACAAGGAGCTGCAAAAACATCTTGGTTCAAGCGTCCAAAATTACATTGTCGCTGCCCGAACATCGCAGGGCTACGAAGACTGGCATAACTCGAGCCCAGAGGAGCGTCTAGACGTGGTGAGCCGATGGCAGGCGATCCAGGTGGAAATAGAGAAAGAAAGACAATTGGCACGGCATGGAAGTTTCCACGGACATCATTGTTATCTCAAAGCGACCATTGAGGCTATTGAGGAGAAAAAGAAGCACTCTGCGGAGAAGAAAAAGCTAAAAAGAGGGTTGTCGAACGAGGCCGACCAGAGCCCGAAGGTGATCCCAACCAATCATCCGTTCATTGGCCGATCGCGTGAACCAAAAGACACGGCTTCCCCTCCAGACAGTGCGGACTTCGAGAAAGCGATCAAAACAGCTGTCGCTGCTACATCACGTGGAAACCCGGAGGAGGACGCGTTGATTGAAAGAGCAATAAGAGCCAGTGTTCTCGAGCTCCATAATGCCTCGAAAGATGGCGACAGCGGAGACGCCATTCAGAGGGCAATTCAGGCTAGCGTGGCAGAAGCCGCCCAAGCACGGCAAGTCGAGCGTACTAAACCGACTGCTGATGGGTCCGATGGGGCTGGTAATCATGACGAGCTGCTCAAGGCAGCTCTACTCCGCAGCTTGCAAGAGACTTCCAAGTCAGATCAACAGAACGAACTTGCCAATGCCGACTTCGATGACTCGGGCATTGATACCGACGACGATGAGAATATAAAGGCTGCCATTCAGAGATCGAAGACAATGCCAATCGCCGACCCGCCAGTCGACAGCCCGAAGGACGAGGATTTTCACAAAGCCATTGAGCTTTCCAAACAGTCTCAAGAGGGGCATGACAAGGGTCTAAGTAAATCGAAGACGGAAGAGGAGATTGTGCTTGAGTACGTTAAGAAGCAGAGCCTTGCAGAAGAGCAGCATAAAAAAGCTGCAGCAGCAAGAGGGGCTTAAGTTGTTGTGGCTTGCTGTACAGGAGGAAGCGCCCTGTTCGATTTGATATTTGCATTCTGACGAGCTCACGAGCGCGCATTACATGAATGGAACCATTTTTTATGTTGGCCTTGAGCGGACAATGTCATTTCGATACTGAATGAAGATTATTATACCCATGAAGGACTATAGAATGATCTCCTAGCCAATTATACGCCTTGATCACAATGTTCTGTTCTCGTATTTACTATTCCAGGACTAATTGGGGCTTTTGCGCTTCATAGCCAGCCATACTATCAGTGTAATGTTAAATGGATAGCGGGACGCGGGCCCGCAAATGCTGGCGCAGAAAATGGGTTTCAAGCGTCCCATCATCTAATACCAAATACATATGAAAGCTCGGTACAACAGCATCTCAACCTAGCTCATCCCATCTCGCAGCATGGCTAGTACTATGTTCGATGTCGTTGTGGTTGGTGCCGGTACTGAAACTTGAACGCTCAAATTCTGGGACTTAGACTGATCAATGGTCCATTAGGACTCAGCGGTATCGCATTCTCAAGGTTCTACTTAGACGTACATCCAAGGCGTACGCTCGCAATCCTTGAAGAAGACTCCTGCGTTGGCGGAGTATGGAGCTCAAGTATGGCCGATGTCCAGGCCTGTAAATTCCCTACTGATGGCTTCCTGTTTAGCTCGGCTTTACAATGGCTTTTGGTCTCAGAGCGGGCTAAGAATGTCTGGATTCTCGGATGTCCCAATAAATCTCCCCCGCACGCGGTGACCTACCACGATATCTTCGAGGCTAGGTACGTCACGAAGTACCTTGAGGAATATGTAGACAGCCATACTTATAGCGGCAAATCCCTGCGTGACAAGATAATGTTCAAGGTCAAAGTTCTGAAGTTGGACAAGACCAGGGGGTCCTGGACAATCACTGCCCGAGACAATGAGAATCAAGAGGCGACCTATGATGCTTGTAGGCTCGTCTTGGCCACTGGCCACACCATGATCCCGAATATGCCGTCTATACCTGGCCAAGGCCAATACCAAGGTCCTGTCCTTCACCAGAAAGAGTTCGGAAAAGCTACAGCGGCCATCTTTGCTTCTGACTCGTATAAAGTAGTTACGATCCTTGGCGGTGGCAAATCGGCAGCTGATATGGTTTACGACGCAGTCAAAGCCGGGAAACGTGTCAATTGGATGGTTTGGAAGACAGGGGAGGGACCGGCTTCTTTCGCAGGAGCTGCAGGCAAGGGGCCTTACAGAAATGGCCCAGAAATAGCTGCAACGAGAATCTTCTCTGCTCTAAGCCCTTCATGTTTTGCCCCCATAACATGGTGGACGAAACTTATTCACGGTACCTCATTTGGGAGAAAGCTCGTTGCTAATATCTGGTCTGGAGCTGATCAGGCATGTCGCGATCTAGCGCGATTCAATGACAGGGAAGGTGCCCTCCCTGGATTTGAAAACCTGAAGTCAAGTACAATGTCAGTAATATTAAGCAGTAGCAGCAGAACTCAAAGTAACATATGCACAGCATCTTCTGGGCTACCGGGTCCACTTGGAGTGATTCAACATGAGGATTTCTAGGATACTATTGCAAGAAATGTCTCAACCGATCGCAGTGACATTCGTACGACGAAGTCAAGGTCTATCGTTCTTGAGAAAAAATCGAAAGTCAAATCGGAGGTCTTGTTCTGTGGCACTGGATGGAGTCAGCATTATCCTTTCCGTTCGGAAGAGCAGGCGGTAGAATTTGGCCTCCCGCACAGACATGACGCTGAGCTAGAAACAGCAGAAGAATCTCCCAAATGGCAATCCCTTCTGAAGGAGGCGGACGGAAAAGTACTCAGGCAGTTTCCACAGCTTGCGGATCCTCTGCCTAACTCTAAAAAACCCACAAAGACAAAAGCTTCGAAGCTCTACAATTGCATTGCTCCACTTAACGATAACTCCATCGCTTTCGTAGGCCATTTCCAACTATCGAACTCATTCCGTTCTGCCGAAGCTCAGGCTATATGGACGACAGCCTTCTTCGATAAGAATGTCCAATTACCAGACACTGAGCAAGCAGAAAGGGAGGTTGCTTACATGAACGCATTCTCCAGACGACGATATCCTTCTCACGGGGGCGCAGGCAATTACTTCCATTTCGATCTCGTGGGCTATACCGATAAATTGATGGCAGACATTGGACTGAAGTCGCATCGGAAAGGGGCCTAGTGGTCAGACCTTACATCCCCATGTCTTGCTAGTGACTTCAAGGAGATCAAGGAAGAGTACTGCACCAAATATAGAGATAATCTGTAGTTTCGAAACTAAGGAATCCATCTGTTGATAAGTCTAACAGGGACACCATCGCGATATCGTGACTACTGATACGGTTGGTAACCTAAGCCCGCTGGGGTACTAAGGTGTAAAACCCTTAGTGTTAAGGGTCGGCCCAAGAGCTAGTCAATGAGGGTGTAGTATAACAAGAAGATAGTATTTGGTAAGGACGAAAAGACAGATACAGGGGCATGCGTGTTACGGGCTAGGCCCGGGGCAACGGCCCTAGGGGTGAGGGTCTTCGTGCTTCGCTTGTGCTCTTTACCCAAGGTATAGATCTGTAGCGCCCACTTGAAAAGCCTCGGCTCGTTTAAGATCTATAGGTAATAAAATATACTGAAATTCTTAGTCGTATGCCTTAACGTAGTTCAATACCAAATCTACTTCGAGTATCGGAGTCTGCCTCAATTTTTTACTATTGGTGTGGTTTGGATTTTGAACGCCGGGCCGGCTAGCGCTGGTTTTTTAGGGCGCGGGCGCATCACTTTAGGCTTAAGGCAATTGGGGATCGCCGGTTGGCCCGGCAGCTACTAGGTAGCGCAGCGGCCTGCTACCGCCGCCATTCCTAGCCTTCTCTCCTCAGTATTAGTATTCTACTTATAACTAGGCATAACTACTACTTAGGTCCTGCTTAGTCCCTAACAAAGGGGATGGGGTCTATGTTGCAATTCCCCAATGGATTTCACCATTCATGGATGGCAGCGATTACTATTCTAGACATCCCATCGCTAGATTTTACCACTAATGACGCCTGCTATCCATAGACGGCAATACTATCCATGGACAGCGACGCCATTCATAGATATTAGGCACTATTTATCACCATCACCTCTACCACACCACCACCACCACCACCAAGCGCCTTGCTGCCATAGAGGAAACAAAGCAATCGCATAACTGAATAGGGGTGATAGCTCCCAGCATAACCTTAGCTCTAGGGGCTACTCTAGGGGCCGTTCCTACCGACCCGGCCCTATCATCCTAAGGGACAAATCAACACTTGCTCTCCATCCTGTTAGTCTTTCGGAGGCCTTATAGGTAGTGCTAATATTGATATAATCTGATATAGCGACAATGTTTACAAAAATCTGAGATATACCAACGGCAACAGCGAGGCCCAGGTAGCTAGGTGCTTCTTAGTGGTGGTGATGGTCGTGGTGGTGATAGAAAGTGCCTACTATCTATGAATGGCGTCGCCGTCCATGGATAGCATTGCCGTCTATTGATGGCAGGCGCTATTAGTGGTAAAATCTTGCGACGAGATGTATGGAATGGTACCCCAAGATCCCTGCCATCCATGGGAGATCCTTCCGTCCGTGGATAGAGCATATCCATGGAGGGGGGGGTCGACATGTACACGAGAATCTCCTCTTATCTCTCTAACAGAGCAGTAAGAGCTTGTCCAATTAGAGATTTGGCCGAGGTGCTCCTCAACTCAAAACACCTTGGCCCAATAAGGACAGAGCGGGGTCGAGCAATCTTCATGTCCTTCATAAATTTGGCTGGCCTACAAGAGGATTTCATCTCATATAACATAGACACTGGGAGATAATTTGAACCTTCAAAGCAATCATTGAGTAAATTAGGCTTTTTCACAACCAATGTCTACTCATTTGCTATCTGGACTTCTGGGTGTCCTCCTGTTGGGGCTAATATACATCTCTTTCCTCACTGGCCGGCGCGGGTCAAAGCTCCCTCCAGGCACGAACTTCTTTTCTTCGCTCAGGAAATCTTTTTCTTCGCTCAGCAAATCTTGTTCTTCACTTACGAAATCTTTCTAACAATCATGGGATAGGCCCGCCTACTCTACCCATAATTGGGAACTTGCACCAGATACCAAAGAGCGGGGCCCACTTCAAGTATCCATTTTTAACCCCTTCTCACATTACCCACTGACATAATCCGCAGGTTCACAGAATGGGCTCGACAATATGGTGGAATATTCTCGCTGAAGCTAGGACCAGCAACAGCTGTGGTGATCAGCTCGCCTGCTCTCGTGAAAGACTTGATGGACCGAAGGTCAAATATATACAGTGGTCGCCCGCTATCATACGTCTCGAATAAGCTTATTACACGAGGGGATCACATCTTGATAAGGACCAATGACGATAAGTGGAGGCTTCAGCGCAAACTCGTGCATCAGTTCTTCAATGAAACACGTTGCGAAAAGGAATACCTTACGCTGCAACACGCTGAAGCAGTGCAGATGTTGAGAGATACTTGTCTCGCGCCGGAACAGTTTATGTACCATCCCAAGCGTTTCAGCAACAGTATAATCATGAGTTTGGGTAAGTTCGTCTCTCTCTAGACTTGTCAATGCTGGGAAGACCATCGAATATTCATGTGATGCCTTAGTTTTTGGTGTACGTAGCCCAACAATCGCGACTCCGCATCTGGTGGAGCTATACAAGATCATGGAGCAATGGTCATCGGTCATGGAAACCGGGGCTACGCCTCCAGTCGACATCTTCCCAGCCTTGAAGTGGGTCCCAGAATGGTTGTTTGGGAACTGGATCACACGCTCGCGTAAAATTGGCAAAGCCATGGATCGGCTCTACGGACAGATGTTGTCGCACGTCAAACAGCGCCGGGCGAAGTCAGACCACGGCAGGCGACAATCTTTCGTTGATAGCCTGCTGGACCAGAAGGAAGTGGCGCAAGACCTGACGCCTAATCAGATCATGTTTATGGGAGGTGCGTTGATGGAGGGAGGCTCCGATACGTCTTCAAGCGTTATCCTCGCTTTCGTCCAAGCCATGATCACTTTCCCGGACGTCCAAAAAAAGGCACAGGCCGAGATCGACGCCGTTGTTGGTGAGGACCGCTCGCCACTGTGGTCCGATTATGCGAAGCTGCCATATGTTGCTATGATCGTGAAAGAGACAATGCGCTGGCGACCAGTGACGCCACTTGGTTTTCCACATGCTTCGAGTGGAGGTACGTAGCCCATGTAACCCACAATATCATCATACCCACATATTCAGCTCTAACAGACCATGCAGAAGACACAATTTCAGGCCTAAATATCCCTGCCGGCAGCACCGTAATTCTGAACGTCTGGGCCCTCCACCACGACCCAACTCTCCAACCCTCTCCTTCCAGCTTTGACCCTTCCCGCTATGCCTCCCACCCCCTCCCCGCTTCCGCCTATACTACGGCCTCCTCAGACCGCGACCACTATGGCTACGGTGCCGGCCGCCGCATCTGCCCGGGCATCCATCTAGCCGAACGCAACCTCTTTATTGCCATGGCGAAGCTGCTCTGGGCTTTTGATCTCGGACGCGCAAAAGATGGGCATGGCAACGATGTTCCGGTGGATGTGGACGCGCTGACTGGGTATTCGGAGGGGTTCTTGGTTTGCGCGAAGGATTATAAGGTGGATGCCAGGGTAAGGTCGGAACGAAGGAGGAGAACGATCATGGACGAGTTTGATACGGCGGAGAAGGAGGTTTTTTGTTTGTATGATGATTTGGGTTTGGGAAAAGGCGAGGAGTGATACGCCTTTCTGTGTTTTTCATGATTCTTGCGGCGCATCGCTGTCCATTTTCGCCCTATTCTAGGTTCTTTTCCTCCCCGTGATCTTATGTTGCTACCCAAACATCATCATCTGTTACCGCTTGAATGAGGGAGGACCATCATAACTAAAAAAGGACATAATATCTATCTCTTTGCCTATCCAATAAAGGAGACCACCAGCACCTTTGACATATTCCAATGTGGAAGCACATGAGTTCCCGAGAACACTGACCCTTTTCGTCCATGACATGTCGGACCAGGTGTCAGCTAGTTGGGCATTTCCATAATAGTGTCGGTCCCACTTCAGACTTAAGTGCCGCTGATGTTGCATTCGTACTTCAACCGTGATAACTGAGTCCAAGCCCAATTCCGCGAGTGGTGATCTTTATGTCAATCGTATTTTCAGGCAAGGAAAGAGAGGAAGCCACACATAGCATGGTCTATTACGTCAGGAACTCACGTAACTCTGGGCCGCTCGTCGGCTCTTGCAAAGATGTTCGATCGGCCTCCGTTGGTAGTGTCACTGTCGCCCCCTTCCATTTGATAAGACCAGTGACTCAGTGTGCGCAGAACAACAGCGTGGTCGCTTTCAATTGCGCAAATCTTTTTTCAGGCTAGAAAGGCATCGTGGCTGGTAACATCCGTGATAACCCGAGCGTGAAGCTCGGTATCTACATAGCGTGTGCACGCTGCCATACCCAGACCTCCCCAAGTGGTTCATAAGATACTGATCGTATTGTCTGCTACAGCACGATGATGCGAGGCCAGAGTGTCAAGGAATGTATTGCCGCTGGCGTATGACGGGTGACCGAAGAAGTCCAAAATCTGGCCGCAGAATGAAAAGAGAATCATGAAGTCGAGAATTTTTGGAGCATGGGGCCTTGTGAAGAGCTATAGCACCCATAATCTTGGGCGCGATGACGGAGTTGAATGTCTGTGTGGTGGTCTCTATTATAAGTTGATTAGCTAACGTCCCTGCTGCGTGGATTACACCAACTGCTAGGAGAATTTGGGGCCTCGAGAGCTGATAGGAGGTTTGCCGACGTCGTGAGCAATTTTATGTCGAGCGATATAATATCGACAGAGACGCCTATCGCTTTAATTGATAGAATATATTGAGTGGTCAAATCTCCCTTCTGAAGAGTTGATTGGCAGCACCGTTGGAGACGCTGAAGTGAGATAGGCACCAGCCACTTTGCCCCTTCGTATGCAACGGATGCGGCTTCTTCCAACCCTAGGGCTTCAAGTCCACCCGTAATAGAATAGGTACTATGAGGCCGCAGCTGGAAGGAATATTGAGAAGTCAGCGTCTCTGCCTCCTCAGCCATGAATGTCGGAGGCGCGCGTTACGAGCGACGCCACCCTCAATTTTATTAACATCGACGCCTTGCACGTATTTCAGAGCCTGCAGAGGAAATATTGAATCTTCCACATTTATGAGACCTCCAAAGATCTTGGCTTTCTCTGAGCGGGTGACACGAGCAAGACCGATTACGGGAGCCTGCGAAAGAGCCTCGAAATTGCCCACTTTCGCTCAACCTTAGGCCATACAAAACAATCTTGAATTTGAAGATAAGGCGCCGAGCTGCCTGACAGTATTCAATAACCTCTTACAGGACTATGCTGAGATTGCGGAGACATCTTCAGCGGTCTTTGCGACTTTCGATAAGAATATACCTAGGGGACGTTCTGTATGCATCCTATGTCGTCCGGATCCAGAACACAATTTAAATGGATGCCGGCTGATAACAGTGCAACACGATAAGTCTGCAAAAGGGGCGGTTCCCTGGAAACAAAGAGGATAACATGAAAAGAAGCGGGTGCTCCATAAACTGGGCAGGAGGCCACACAATCCTGTGCGCAAGATTTCTATCGGATCGCCGGGCATCTGGATCTCCTTCAATTCAAGCGAGCCTCGGGCTATCAATAGAAACTAGAACATTGCCCTCTTCATTCAGTAGGAGCAAGTCTGTTGTGTGATCTTTGTCGTGTGCTTCCTTGGTATATATGTCGCAAATCTCCGGGATAAGTGTCTCAGATAGGGCTTAGAACTACCAATGGCGGTAGGTATCCACAGGAGAAGATCCCTGTGGAAGATAGTTGAGCTTATAGAGGTAGATGCATCGAGAATGGACGCGCCGGAGGTTCCATTCCAATATCTCGAGCAGCTTGCCTCGGCATCAGCGTGCACTTTGGCAAGCATTTCATTATCATTGTCGGGACGCTCAAACACCCTCCATGGGAAATCCATCGCGGAAACGCCAAGCTCCGCAAGACCAGTAACTTCAAAGGAGGCATCGACGGTCAAGTCAACTTCAACCGCGGGCAAGACCTTCCTTGCCGGAGTGAACTTGCCTTTTATATTGATGAGCCAAGAATGATCTTCACGACCTGATTCCGCTTCTACCAACCTGGAGAATGCCCTCAAATGGTTGCTTTCAAGTAGTGTATGAACTCAAGTGGAGGTCCAACAACCACAGGGACGCAAAGGGCCACGTTTCGTCGGAAATCACCGGGGACAGCAGAGATGAATGTGGTCAGAAGGACCGCAGCTGGGACAGTCTGCCATGTAGAGAGTGATTGCAGGGGAAGGGTTTGACCGAAGCGTCAAGACGTGTCTCCTCTTTTATATTTCGACTCCCGAATATCTGCGTTTCGTCAGCCCAGAGGATGATGAGGACTGACATCGTGATTAACAATTTTTCCATCTGCCGGGTTCGATACCTTTCGCCCATATCAACCGATTCCCTGACACAATCAAGCTTCCCGAGGGCAAGAAGTACACTCGTTTGGGAACATTTATTCCGCATCCACGTCGGTAGGACTTCAAGGTTCAGCATCATCGCGTCTATGAGACCTTCCTTGATGGATTCTGTCACTATTGAATGACTCGAAACTTCGACGAAAACCTTGTAGTTGTCAGCCGCCGCGGCATTTTGGCGTATGCATAAAGCTTTAGAATCCTTGGCGCCCAAAATCAAAAAAAAAAAACCCCCGCGCATGATTTCCCCATACAAAATCTAAAAACCTTTTTGAAATTCTTCGAAATTTTTTTTTCAGCTTAAATAATTATAGAGCTATATAGGAGCAATAAATAATACTAAATTAAAAAGATTTTTGGTGGGAAAAAGTGCTTTATTATATATTTAAGTTTGTATGCGATTTGGTCAGAAATTATGAGTGGGTGGGGTTTTTTTTTGATTTTGGGCGCCAAGGATTCTAAAGCTTTATGCATACGCCAATTATCTAACCGCCGGTGTACGGAATACAAGCTTGACCGTTTGGTTCACCCAGTACTCTGCGTCTCGGAGAATTGGTGGACGTGGGTCCAGTGTCGGTGTAGAATATATTGGAAACCTGGCTTTCCGAGGCGACAGTCCGCTCTCCAAAGCCTCGCGGAGTTTCGCTGCCAATTGCGACATGGAAGGGCTATGGAGCGCTACAACAGATTTTACGGGATACACTCCCGGTCCCATTTGTCCGTAAATTTTTCGACTATACCCATTAGCCGAGCTACAACACAGGAAGTCGGAGAAGAGTCTATTGTGGCCACAATATCTTCTTGAGATCCAAACTCACAGACTGCGATCCTGAAAGGAATACTGATAAGGATCATCGCGTGAGTGCCCGCAACTCCCATATACAGGCGCGATCTGATACAACATATAATGGCTCCTTCACTAGAGCAAGTGAGCCTACAATGATTGAGGTCGCAAGCTCTATAAAAACTGGCCAATGACAGCCTTTAGGGGAGCGTCTTTAGACTGGAGGACCTGTGCAAGGCCAACATGTATGTTGTAAGGCATACGTGATTCAATCCCCCATCTCTTTCTGCACCACAATTTCAATTTGCTCAACGACGCGTGAAGAAGCGGGCTCTTCATGCATGAGGTTTTGACCCCTCCCCTTTCCATTGAGCTCCTTCTCCCGAAGATACCCAGATCGCTCGTCTGGTCTCACCCCCTTCAGCAACAACATCATCACTGTGATGTGATTATTTGCTGACTGTGCCCTAACTGTTGCAGGATCAATTGCCTCCACGCGTGACGATTGCTGCCCTAGAACTATGAATTTGTGGTGCCCGCGCTTGGTAGCGAGAAGAGTTCACCTACCTATCAACCGTGCAGCCCTACAGGGCTGATACCTAAAAGCCCCTACTCCAAGGGCTATCTACTTCTATCCCCTTAGTAGCCTAACGTTAGGCTATCTCTAGGGGCCTATATTATTAAAGGGCTTATATAGTTAATAGGTAGACTCTTCTAATATATAGACTATAAAGTCTATTTTATAACTAGTAATAGCTTATTCTAAGGATTTATAAACTAGAGATTTAAACTTTTAGTAATAGATCTAATTTATTAGAATTAAGATATAAATTCAGTCTATTTATAAATTAACTAGGTAAAATAGTATATAGATTAACTTTATATATAAACTAATCTATTTATAAATTAACTAGTTTATATATTAATTTCTTAAATAATTAAATAAGAGATATAATTAGTTATTTATAAAATAATTATCTATTTTACTATTTCTTATTACTACTATTTATTATTACTATATATATTAAGATTTAAGTAAAAGTAATAGTCTAGTAGCTATAAAATAAATAGAATATAAATTATACTAGTTTATTTATATTAAACTATATAGAATATATAAGTTATTAAGTCTAAAGAATAACTAGATATTAAGGATATTAAAGTTAAACTATAATATTACTCTCTTTCTTAATATAAAAGCTCTAATAACTATCTATTATTATTATATAATATATTAAATTTTAACTACTTATTTATTCTATCTTTTAGTTTTTATTATCTATATATTATTATTATAATTATTTAGTAGTTAATACTAAGATATAGGGCTAGAGTATACCTAGCGCTTATATTCTACTAGATAATTATAATTCTACGTACTATAGAACTATATCTTCTATATTATTAACTAAATACTACTACTTATTAGTAACACCCTATATATTCTACTAATACTAGTAGATATATATCTTATTACGTAATAATATAATAGTAATAGTATAATAATTTAGAATATTAAGAGCTAAATCTTTCTAGTTCTTTATCTACTTATCTATTAGTATTTCTAGCGTAGGCCCTCTAAATCCTATTATTAAGTATTTAATACTAATAACTAGACGTTCCTTTTACTAGGTAAATTATCTTACTATTTTTTATATCTAACTTATCTATTATATTAATAGGAACGAGATTAAAAGGCTCTACTAATAATAAGGACAGTAGTTAAAATACTAATACTACCTTATCTACTAAGTAATAGCTAGTTTTATAAGGTTTTATACCTAAGTAGTCTACTATACTAGAAGCGTGTTTTAATGAGATTACTTCTATTAATACTAGTATTACCGTTACCCTAGTAAATCTAATAAGGTAAATCAATCTTTTAACTAATTAATTAGATTAGTTATAGTAGATCTCTTTTTTCTTACTAATCCTACTTACTACTGAGTTTTTACCGCTAGTTCTAGCAGCTCTACTAGTAGCTCTACTACTATTAACGTTACTATAGACTCTCTATAAAAGAATATTAAGATCTAAAGATATTAGCTTTTTTAATCTAGATTTTAAAGTAAAATAAAAGTATAGAAAAACTATATTAAATTTAATAGTAAATATAGGTAAATACGCTTATTATCTTAATATCTTTATATTTATTAATTATTTAAATAAACTTACGCGTAAATATAGCCCTAAGCTTATATAAAACGTTATTCTAAGCTACTTATAAAGATCAGCCCTAATATAGTAGACTACTAAGATAGATAACTAGATAAAAATAATATTAGAAGCTTTTAAAGATTTAAAGCTATAGATTAATACCCTAATTAAGTATTTTCAGATAAATTTAGTAATAGTACTAGTTATTTTTACTAAATCTAAATACTTATTATAAGACCTATATAGAGGTATATTATCTAGAATATAAATCTATAGCTAATTAAGCTTAATAAAATCTACTAATCTTAGTTCTATATATAATTAGCTTATTATAATCTAGAATTAAATATAGCCTTATTTCTAGAATAACTAGCTTAACTATTACTAATAACCCTACTTAGTAATTTCTTAGTAGAGGTTAATATAAAGACTACTATATAGTAGAATAGGATAAATAAAATTAATTAATAATATACTTATACTTTCTACTAGTAGGATTACTAGTAAAATTTATATAAAGTTACTTAACTATATCTTCCTTAACTATATACTCCCCCTAATTAATTAAACGCGTTAAAAAACATCTATTTTAAGCGACGTCTTAGATATTAGAAAGATAAAGAAAGTAGTAAAGATAAATAGTTATATATAATAATTACTCTAAAAAATAGTATCCTATAGTAGTAAGATAAAAATCTAGACGCTTTAAATAAAAATAATAATTATACTAAATATAGTTAACTCTATATAGCTAGATACTATTATTTTCCTTTAATAATTTTATATACTTAAAATCTTATACTATTTTTTTAACTTTTTTAACTTTTTAATATTCTAACTATAGATTTTTCTCTTATTATTATTTCTTTACCTAATCTTTACTAACTACTACTTATTATAAGATATATCTTATCTAATATATTAAAGCACCTATTTATAAGTACTTTTATAATAGTTATTATTTATATTACTATTACTAGATCCTAACTTCTAAAGAAGAAATCTTAATAATCTTAAAACTTTATACCTACTTTATATCTATATCTATTCTTTAACTAATAATTTATTAACGCGGGCTATAAAGCTTTCTATTAGTTAATAGGATATAAGTATATAATATAGTAAGTATAATAATAATATAATAATATATAAGTAATAAGGGCATTACTTTTCTTTATTTTTTATAAGATAATTATTATAATTATTTAGTAGTTAATATTAAGATATAGAGTTAAGGTATACTTAATACTTATACTCTACTAGATAATTATAATTCTATATACTATAGAACTATATCTTCTATATTATTAACTAAATACTACTACTTATTAGTAACACCCTATATATTCTACTAATACTAGTAGATATATATCTTATTATGTAATAATTATTTAAAGTCTATAAATAAAAGTCTTAGATATATTAAACTATATTTAAATAATCTCCTTAGTTAACTAGTAATAATTTATTAATTAAAAAGTACCCCTTTAATTTAGTATATTTTAATATATATTTAGGATTTATTAGCTTTTTCTATTTTATAATTTATTTATAATATAAATAATAATAACTTCTATCTTTTAAAGTAATAAATAATTTATAAGATCTTAGCCTTTCTAGGTTTTAATAATAAAAATTAATTATTATTATTAAGTAACTATCTATATTAATATATAGTTACTATTTTAACTTATTATTATTAAGCTTTAAATAGTAAAATTTATATATAAGATATCTTTTAGTTTTTATTTTAAGATTATTTTTTTTATTAATTTTTAAATTTAGAATTTCTTTAACTTCTTAATACTTAACTCTCTTCTTATTTATTATTATAAATTAAGTTTATCTTATAATTCTTTTTAATTAATATCTTTACTTAACTCTTTAATTTATATTTTTTAATATAGAAATATTTAATTATATCCTAAAGTTCTTTAAACTATATATTAGTATTATTACTAATTATTTTTGTCACGTGATAAAACATGCGTCTACTAGTAGTAGTAGAATGTATGGGGTGTTGCTAATAAGCAGTGGTATTTGGTTGATATAATAGAAGATGTAGTTCTGCAGTGCACAGAATCACGATTATCTAGTAGGGTGCAAGCGCCGGGTATGCCCTAGCCCTATATCTTAGCATTAACTATCAAATATACGACAGGTCCATGACAATTTTAATAAATAATTTCTCTTCTATAATCTTAATTATATAGTTATCTCTATTAGCTTTACTTAAATAATATAGAATTATATATTTTTTATTATTAAACTTAATAATAAATTTCTATTTATTATCTAGTATCTTACTACTATTCTTAATTTTAATATTTTTAATATTTTTCTTCTAAAGCGTATCAGCCTCTTTATATAAGATTATTATAGCTTTATTATAAGAATTTATAATATTATCCTTATAGATTATTTATATTTAAGTCTCTTTCTATATTTAGCCTTTTAAATATTTATTATTTAGTAAGAATTTTTACTTAACTCCTAATACTACTCCTAAGCTATAGGATAACGATTTAACTTATAAAAATATAATATTATTAAGTAAAGCTAGTTTTAATCTATCTTTTCTTTAAATTATAATTAATAGAGTCTAATACTAAATATTTTCTAGAAATTTTAATATTAAATAAAGTAGTTATTACCTATAGCTATTTTTTTTTAAAATCTTTAACTTATTCCTTTAAAAAAAATTTTTAGGTAATAAGAAGGATATTTAAATTATATTAAAGATTAGATAGTAAAGCTTAAAGAATAATTTACTTAATATAAATAGAATCTAATTATACTAAGTTCTATAGAGTATATAAAGCTATATATATATAATTATATAATAGTAGCTACTAGATCTAATCTAGCTAGTATAGAGCTAGTACTATAATACTCTTTATATTATTAATTAAATAAGAAAGAAGAAACTTTATTAAAATTATTTAAAGTCTAGTTATAGCTCTAAGGACCCTAATATTAAGTATAAAAATAAGAAGAAGTTTATAATAGAAAAAGCTATAATAAAGCTAATATTAAATAGAGATAAATATTAAGCTTAAAAATATATCTATAATAGTAAATATAGACTTTAAAAAACTAAATATTCTAAGTAAAGTCGTCTCTAAAAATCTAGTCAGATATATATATAAAAAGATTAAAAATCTTAAAAAAATCTAGGACTAATTATTAACTATAATTATATTAAGCTCCTTTAAAGCTAATTTATTAAATAAAAGATAATTTAACTTTATTAATAAAATCTATATAGCGAAAGATCTAGTTAAATTAAAATATCTTATAAATATAAGAGCCTTATCTAAAGGCTTTATAAATAGAGGGTTTATTAAAGAATATAAATTAATAATTATTAAATTAATAAAACTATATAAATTATATTTAGTAAATAGTAAGAAGATATTAAATATTATATATATAATCTAGATTAAGTTTAAACTAGATAACTATACTAATAAAGTATAATATATTATTATAGATTTAGAGAAGTTTAATATAATTTTAAATATATTATAACTAGAGTTATATAACCTAGAAATATCTTTTAAAAGTTAAATTATAATATTTATCTTAGATTATTATATAAAGATATATCTTAAGTATAATAAATATTATAGATATTTATATTAATATAAGATTAAGTATATATTACGGATTATAGAATATAACTAATTCTTAAGGGAAAAAAAAAGGGGATTCTATTCTAAGGGAGTATTATATTAAGTAAGCAGATATATAGATATTCTTATAGAATAGTAATATATCTATATATAATAAGTATATAAGTTAGTTAATACTTAGTATTAATATCGCTGTATAATAATTATCTTCTCTTTTTAGTAGTTTTATTTTTAAAATCTATGCCTTTTATTTAGTCTATAGATGTTTATAGTATTCTCTTAAAGACTTATTAAAAACCTTTAAACCCTAGTAGGGATATAAGGAAAAGAGCTCTCCCTTTATAATCTAACTTTTATAGAGTTTTTTTATTATTATAGTTATATCTATAGTATAACTTAATATAATATAATATAATTACTATATATATTTACTATATTATATAGTATAAAGTTTAGTAGGTCTTAATAGTAATTTAAAAGATTAATAATAATAATTATTATTAATAAGTTTTTATCTTCTACCTATCTTTTATATCTTATTTATAATAGTATTATATATATTTCTATTATAAAACGCTATATCTTCGCCTAATAATAAGAATTTTAATAATTATAATTTTTTAGATTATCTTCTATATAATCTTTAGTTACTAGTAAATAACTTTTATAATAATAAGAATAGAATTTTATTTATACCCCCTAGTAAGCTAATATAGGCCTAGGTTATTAATAATAGTCTTATATTTAAAAGTAATAATATTAATATTATATATAAAAATAAAATATATACTAAGCCTAAGTTTAACCCTTTTTTATTACTTTAGAAAACTCTATAAGTCTTATATATAGATTAGTTATTATTTAACTTAAAATTACTACTAAAATATAGTTAGACTATATAGATAAGTATATAAAATATAATATCTATCTTAAACTTTTTTATAACTCTTATCTATTAAATACTAGAAAATATAATTTTTAAGATAAAATAGATTATAATCTAGTAAGAGTTTTACTAATTAAAATATAGACTCCTATAATAAGTTATATATTTAGAAATTATATTCTTTTTATCTTAAACTTTTATAAGCGCTATTTATAATCTATTAGCTCTAAAAAAGAGTTTATCTATAAGGCTAAGTATATATTAATTATATATAATTTACTAATATTTTATTAAATAGTAATAGGGTATTTATAGACCTATCTAAAAACTAATATAATTTAAGAATATATAAGCGTTATTAAGAGAAATACTACTTATATTATCTTATAAATAACTTCTTATACTTATTTTCTATTACTAATATAGCTAGATACCTTATAAGTATATCCCTCTAACTAATAGAATACTTTAGCACTATATAAAATAAAAAATAATATTAAAAATAAGTAATAAAGCATAGGTAAGTTATTATTAAAGTAATCTAAAATAATTATAATCTCTATTTTATATAGTAATAACTATAATAATATATATTAAAAGCTATTTAAAATTATCTTATAAGCCTAAAGATATTAAAATCTAAATTTTACTTATTTAAGAATTCTATTAACTAAATAATAATATAATACTAATAACTAATATCTTAAAGGTTATAGTTTACTCTCTTTTTACCTATATTTAATATATATCTATATTAATAATTTTAAGTAGGGGTACTTCTTAATTCTAAGATCCTTTATATACTATTATTAACTCCCTTTATAATAATTATAGTATTAATAATATTAAGTACTCTTAGTAATAATTTAATATCTTTTATTTTACTACCTAATCTCTCTTAGCGCTCTCTATATTATATAGTAGAGGAGTAGAATAATATTATTTCTTATATAATTAAAATACTTACTTCTTATAAGTATAATATAGCTTTAAGTAATAATCTACTTAATACTATCTCTAACATAGCTTTAAGGAAGTCTAAAAAGTATATAAAAGTAAAAAAAGCTAGAAATAGATTAAGTAAATTAGAAGTATTAATAATAAAAAAGAGATAGATTATTAAGTATAAAAAAACTATAGCTATTTATAAGTAAAATATAGTTCTTAAAGTAGAAAAAAAGACTATTTTAGATATATAAAAGGGTAGAACTAAGCCTGAATTTAAGGCTAAAGCTAAGAAGAAGATTTTTATAATAAAAAATATATATATTTCTAAAACTACTTATATTATTAAATAGACTAGAAAGAAGCCTTTTTTAAAAATCTTTAAAAAGTCTTACTAAATAATCTCTTTATAGAATTTATCTTTAAAAGACTTAAAATAGTTTTTTATATTTTTATAATAATAGCTAGGCATTAGTATATTATTTTATATATAATATATAATATTTTATTTCTTTTTCTATATCTAGTAAGCGCTTTTATAGATAAAAAATTTATCTTATATACTCTTTAAAAAACTATTTATTTAATTTATTAATAAGATTTATACCTAGCTATATATAAAAATGATTTAATAAAATTATACTCTCCTTTTATATTTATACTACTTATTATAGGCTTCTACTATCTTTTTAACTCCTTTTATATCTTTTTTATAGATTTATTAATTATATTTTAATAACTAATCCTTCTACTATATTTTATAAAAATATTAATCTTTTATTTTAATTCTATTTAAAAAAATTTTTATCTTATACTTTAAACTATTATTTATAAGTTTTAGGGGTATATATTTTAAAATAAAGCTATTATTTTCCCTATATTTATATAACTTTAATAAGGATATATAAAAAATAAGATAAATCCTATAAATAGTAGATAGTATAAGATAATAAACTTAATTTCCTATTAAAACCTTACTCTAAAAGGTTTAATATACTTATATAAAAACTTCTAATTTAGATATTTTTACTTAAGATTTTTTACTAATAATATTATTAAATCGCTTTTATTAAAGCTAATTAATTTATATATTTTATTATAATATTTAATAGATAATTCTATTATATCTTATTATTATTTTACTAAGTTTTTATAAAGTTTATATAATTTCTTAACTCTTTTTTTTATAATAGGTACCTTCTCTTTAATAGTATTATTCTTAATACTTATTAGAACTTCTAAATTATTATTATATATTATTCTAAAAGAGCTATAACCTATTATAGCTTACTTTATTTAATAGTATATAAATTTAACTAAGGGTAGAAATTCTACTTAGTTATTTTACTATTTATTATAATAGATTTATAAATATTATTTTAATAATTAATTTTACTTTTCTATTTATCTATTTATTTAAGAATAAAAGGCTATGCTTAGTTTATATTTTATATATAAATTATAATATATTTTAGACTAAAAGGTATTAATAAAAATACTTCCTCTATTAATAATAATACTATATAGCTTATTATACTTCAAGGTAATTTTAATATAAAATAAATCTATTAATTTAATAATATTAATTTTTTTAATTATTAGTATATATTAAAGTATTTTTATATATCTATTAACTACTACTAGTATTATATTATAGATATAGTTTCTATATTTATTAGAAAAAAGATTAGTTATAAATCTATACTAATCTCCTTTTAGAATTTACTAGGTATAGGTAATATTTATAATTTATTATAAAAATAATAATACTTTATTTTTATTTTTTAATAAATATTATAAAAATCTATATACTCTTTAATATTCTAATTTATAGTAGGCTAATAGAATTTCCTATCTACTAATTTTATTATTTTATTAATATTAAAATAGCCTGCTAATAGATTATTATAATAATATTTAAATAGTTTTTCTATAATTTTTTTTAAGTAAGGATATAAATCCTTTAACTATACTTTAATAAATTATATTTATTAAAATACTACTTACTAGCTTTAACTATATATTTATTAAGAATTTTATTTTTTTTAATTTTTTCTACTATTTTATTATAAGACTATAGAATTTTAATTAACTTAGTAATTAAATTATTATAACTTTTATAAGCTATTTTATCTAAAGCTATTATACTAACTATAAAATATAGAATAAATTATTTATAACTAATAATTCTAGTAATAAGGTTAAGCTACTCCTTAATTATATTATAATAATATTAAGTTAATATCTTATTTATACTCTTTACTTTTATAGTATAAGATTTTCTAAGCCTTATAAAATAAACTATATTTTTTTATAAAATAATATTAATTAGACCTAATATAAACTTCTATCTTTTTTATTAATTTTATTATTTTTTATCTATATCTTCTATAATTTAGGAGATACTCTTTTTAATTATAATTTAAAATAGGCTAGATAGCTCTCTTAAGTTTATTAGCTTCTATTATAATATAAATAGTAACTTATCTATTAATATCTTCTTATATTTATAATTAGGGCGTTTTAATAATATATTAATTAAATTTAATTTATCTATTTAATATATAATTATAAAGTTAAATATTAATAATTTTATAATCTAGTAGGCTTATCTCTAATTTAATTCCTTTTAATTTATAAACTCCTTAAGGTTATTATAATTTATTAGAACTTTAATAAGATAAAAACTCCTTTTATAATAATAATATTATTATTTAAATACTATAATAATAATAAATAGCTTTTAATTATAGATTTTATAATTTCTTTTAATAATAATTATTTTCTATAATTAAAATACAATTAAGTACTATTAACTATCCTCTTATAATTAAAAAAGAATACTAGTTATTATATAGTTTAATATATCTATCTTAATCCTAGTTTTCTTCTTAAAATTAAAGTACCTTAGGATTAATACTTTTATAAAGGTATTATAAAGCTATTAAAATATATACTTTTTATATTCTTTTTACTCTAAGGGTCTACTTTTTCTTCTTTATATACTCCCTTATAGTAACTTAGTTAGGGGTATAGCTAGATATAAATAATACTAAATAAACCTCCTAAAAAAATTAATAAATCCTAAAAATACTTAAACTTTATAATATATCTTTAGTCTAGATTAATTCTAAATAATAATTATCCTACTTTTATCTATTACTATATCTTTAGTAAATATAATAAACCCTAGAAATTTAACTTCTATTATTAAGAATTAATATTTCTTTAAATTCATATAAAGCTTAAGTTATCTTAAGTATTATAAGACTTATTTTATATAATCTATATACTCCTCTTCTAAATTCAAAAAGATAAGGATATTATTTAAATAAATAATATAAAATTTATCTAACAAGCCTATTAAAGCCTTATTAATATATACTTAAAATATTACTAAGATATTTATTAACTTAAATAATATTACTAAATACTTAAAATACCTATATTATATATAAAATATAATCTTCTACTTATCTCCCTTTCTTATTTAAATATAATAGTAGATATTTTTAAAATCTAATTTAATAAAGATCTTAATACTTTATTATTAAAATAATCTAAGGTTTTACTAATTAAAAATAAAAAATAATAATTTTTTACTATAATCTTATTTAATCTATAGTAATTAATATATAAATATAAATCTCTATCCTTCTTTAAAATAAATAGGATAGAGATACTTATAGGGTTAATAAAATATTAAATTTATCCCTTTACTAATATATTATTAAGGTAGGCTTATAAAACTTCTAATTCCTTTATTAATACGTTATAAAAAGAATTATAAAGGAAATTAATAATTATTTTAATTATATAATTATTACCCTTATAGGATAGTAAGTAATCTACTTTCTTTATTAAAAAAATATTCTAATATTCCTTTAAATTCTTAGGTAAGATTATTAGATTTATAATAAATATTAAATCTAACTATAACTTTACTACTCTAACTATAAGATTAAATAATAAAGAGGATATATTAATAACTATTAATATATATACCTTTAATTATTTCTATAAGAATTTAGTAAACTTATAAGCCTTAACTAAATTTAAGGTATACTTTTTAATTTTAAAATACTAGGTTTTTACTACTAAATTAATAATAATCTTTTTTTATACTAGACTTAATATTCCTAGTAATAAAAATTAACTCTTCTTATTAATTATATAGAAGATAGTCTCTAGCTTTTTTATATAGCCCTAATTATTATAAAAATATAATATAATATAATAGGTATTATAATAATATATAAAGTTACTATCTATCTAAATTAAATAGGGTAGGTTTATATCTTTAATAAATTTTAGTCCCTTTTTAATAATAAAATACTAGTTAATTATATTAACTTTAGCTTTATTATTTAACTAAATCTCTATCTTTACTTTATATAATCCTCCTTTTAATAATATTATTCTAAGATATTTTAGTTTTAAAATTATATTAAGTTCTTCTTCTTCTCTTACCCTTTAAAGGATATTTTAAATAAAAGTTTATTTTTTTTAACTTCTTAATTATATATTACCTAAGGTTCTTTATTAGTATCTTATTAAAGTTTATATCTTTTTTTTAGATATAGATAGTTAAATAATATCTCTTTTTTTTATAAATATAATATTTAATATTCTTTAGATTATATTTTAGCTATATTAAATCTTTATTTTTTATATTTTTTAATAATATATTTTTAAAATTACTTCTAAATTTATTCTTCTAATTCTTAATATAGCTTTTATTTTCTTTTATTAAAATACTACTTCTAGTCTTATATATAGTTATAGTAGCTTTTTACTAGTTATTTTTTAGGCGAGATATAAATACTATAATTTTATTTTATATAGTAGGAATTTACTATATATTTATAATTACTAAATATAAACTAGGATATAACTTTATAAAAAGATTTATATATTAATATTCTTTATTATAGAGAGATAATTAGGCTTTAAAACTATTTAGATAAATATTAAATTATCTAACTATTTAATATTATCTTTATTTTATATTAGCTATTAATTAAACTATATTTAATATATAATTTATTAGATCCTTAATAAAGTTTAAAAAAAATATTTTAAATTCCTTTTATATAAGATGTACTAAGGGGTATATTAATTTAAAATTATATTAAAACTCTTTTATATCCCCTTTTAAATATTATATTATATATAAGATCTTTAATCTATTAGTTTTAAAATTTTAAGATATTAAATAAAAATATATTTTAATATTTTAAAACTAATTTTAATACTCTCTTAGTATCTTCTTATTATATTTTTTAAAAATTAAAATTTTTATAGTTTTCTTATATAAGGCCTTATTATTTTTATTATATATAGAGCGCTTTTTATCTATAATATTAATAGCTAGTAATTAATAGGGTATAGTTTCCTTTAATAATTTATATCTAATTTCTATATAGATAGATTCTTAACTAGTAGGGTATAAGTTAATATTATCTTTATTATATTCTATATATTTTAATATATTTTTTATAGCTACTATTATTAAGTCTTATCTAAGATTAGTAATTTTATACTTAAGTTAATTAAGTTACTTTTACTTTAATAGGTCCTCCTTTATTTAACGAGTATATTATAGGCGTTTATTAAATATTAAGATTATAAATTAATCTAGCTTATTAATAAAATCTTATATTATAGAACTTTATTCCTCTTTTTAAATATTTTAGTTTTTTTATAATATTAATCTACTTTATCTATTATTAATATATAATTTAATAGCGCGACGGCTATTAGAATATAAACTATTTATTATAAATATATTAATTATAAATTAATATCCCTTTATAGATAAAAGAATTAGAAATATTATAGATATTTATATTAATATAAAATTAAGTATATATTATAGATTATAGAATATAACTAATTCTTAAGAAGAAAAAAAGGGGATTCTATCTTAAGGGAGTATTATATTAGGTAAGTAGATATATAAATATTTTTATAGAATAATAATATATTTATATATAATAAGTATATAAGTTAATTAATACTTAGTATTAGCATCGCTGCATAATAATAAACTAATTATATAATAAATTATAGTAATAAAATAATATAAAAAATAATAAAAAAGCTATAGAAGAATATAGTAGAGATCTTAGTATATATATTTATATAAATAGTAGAAAGAGTTAGGAATAAAATTATTACTATATAATCTTAATATTTTAAATAATTAATAGATAAAATAAGTTATCTTAAAGATAAATTTATAATTAGTATCTTAGTAATAATATTTAAAGATTATAATAAGTTTTTCTATAAAATTAAAATAAAAGATTTTAAAATATTATTATAAATAACTAAAAGTTTAGAATTCTATAGAAGTAAATAAGCTTTTATTCTATAAAGTTATAAATTATACTATAAATCTAGTCCTAAAAATATTACTACTAGTAAAGAGAGCTTATAATATATCTTAAAAATAAGTTATAATAATAAAAAAATATATTAATAAAATATTTAATAAAGAGTATATTAAGTTAAGTATATTATTATATATTATATTAATTCTAATTATAAAGAAACTAAATAAAGGACTTTAAGTTTATATTAATTATTACTCTCTTAATATACTTACTATATATAATAGAAATATACTATTACTTATAAAAGATATCCTTATTAAACTTTATATTACTAAGATTTATAGTAAGTTTAATATTATTATAGTATTAAATAAGATAAGAATTAAAGCTAGATATAAAAAAAATAGCCTTTCTTATAAGATATAAATTTTTTAAATATATTATAATATTATTTAGCTTATATAATACCCTAATTATATTCTAAGTATTTATTAATAAAATATTATATAAATATTTAGATATCTTTTATATAGTTTATTAAAATAATATCCTTATATATAATAATTTTAAGAAAGAATATATAAAATAGGTATAATAAATTTTAAAAAAATTATAAAAAGTAGAGCTTTTCCTAGATATTAATAAATATAAGTTCTATATTATAGAAGTTAAATACTTAGATATTATTATTATAATATAAGAATTAAAAATAAACTTAAAGAAAATAAGAACTATTTTATTATAAATATTTATATTAATATAAGATTAAGTATATATTATAGATTATAGAATATAACTAATTCTTAAGAAGAGAAGAAAGGAGATTCTATTTTAAGAAAATATTATATTAGATAAGTAGATATATAGATATCTCTATAAAATAGTAATATATCTATATATAATAAGTATATAAGTTAGTTAATACTTAATATTAGTACTACTATATAATAATTACCTCTTTTTTTTAATAGTTTTATCCTTAAAATCTATATATTTTATCTAGTTTATAAATATTTATAGTATTTTCCTAAAGACTTATTAAAAATCTTTAAACCTTAATAGAGATATAAGAAAAAGAGTTCTTTTTTTATAATCTAACTTTTATAGAGTCTTTTTTATTATTATTATTATATTTATAATATAACTTAATATAATATAATATAGTTATTATATATATTTACTATATTATATAATATAAAGTTTAGTAGATCTTAATAGTAATTTAAAAAATTAATAATAATAATTATTATTAATAAGTTTTTATCTTCTATCTACCTCTTATATCTTATTTATAATAGTATTATATATATTTTTATTATAAAATACTATATCTTTATCTAGTAATAAGAATTTTAATAATTATAATTTCTTAGATTATCTTCTATATAATCCTTAGTTACTAGTAAATAACTTTTATAATAATAAAAATAGAATTTTATTTATACTCTCTAATAGACTAATATAAGTTTAGGCTAATAATAATAATCTCTTATTTAAAGATAATAATATTAATACTATATATAAAGATAAAATATATATTAAGCCTAAGTCTAACTCTTTTTTATTACTTTAGAAAATTCTATAAATCTTATATATAGACTAGTTATTATTTAATTTAAAATTATTATTAAAATATAACTAAGCTATATAAGTAGATATATAAAATATAATATTTATTTTTAATTTCTTTATAACTCCTATCTAATAAATACTAGAAAATATAGTTTTTAAAATAAAATAAATTATAGTCTAGTAAAAGTTTTATTAATTAAAATATAGACTCTTATAATAGGTTATATATTTAGAAATTATATTTTTCTTATCTTAAACTTTTATAGATACTACTTATAATCTATTAACTTTAAAAGAGAGTTTATTTATAAAACTATATATATATTAATTATATATAATTTATTAATATTTTATTAGATAGTAGTAAGGTATTTATAAGCCTACTTAAAAATTAGTATAATTTAAGAATATATAAGTATTATTAAGAGAAGCATTATTTATATTATTTTATAAATAACTTCTTATACTTATTTTTCTCTATTAATATAGTTAAATATCTTATAAATATATTTTTTTAACTAATTAAGTACTTTAATACTATATAAAGTAGGAGATAGTATTAGAAATAGGTAATAAAGTATAAATAAATTATTATTAAGGCGATTTAAAATAACTATAATCTCTATTTTATATAATAATAATTATAGTAATATATATTAAAAAGTATTTAGAGTTATCTTATAAGTTTAAAAATATTAAAATTTAAGTTTTATTTATTTAAGAATTCTACTAACTAAATAATAATATAATATTAATAACTAATATTTTAAAAACTATAGTTTACTTACTTTTTATATATATTTAATATATATCTATATTAATAGTTTTAG
This sequence comes from Cladonia squamosa, assembly GCA_947623385.2. Lineage (NCBI taxonomy): Eukaryota > Fungi > Ascomycota > Lecanoromycetes > Lecanorales > Cladoniaceae > Cladonia > Cladonia squamosa. Next base: position 471,598 of record OX392381.1, read on the forward strand.
GTAGGGGTATTTTTTAATTCTAAGACTTTTTATATACTATTACTAACTCTCTTTATAATAATTAAAGTACTATTAATATTAGATAGTTTTAATAATAATTTAATATTTTTTACTCTATTATTTAACCCCTCTTAATATTTTCTATATTATATAGTAGAAAAATAGAATAATATTATTTTTTATATAATTAAAATATTTATTCTTTATAAATATAATATAGCTTTAGCTAATAACCTATTTAATATTATCTTTATTATAACTTTAAGGAAGTCTAAAAAATATATAAAAATAAAGAAAGCTAGAAATAGATTAAATAAGTTAGAAATATTAATAGTAAAGAAGAGATAGGTTATAAAATATAAGAAAGTTATAACTACTTATAAGTAAAATATAGCCTTTAAAGTAGAAAAAGAGGCTACTTTAAATATATAAAAGGATAGGACTAAGTCTAAGTCTAAAATTAAAATTTAAAAAAAACTTTTATAATAAAAAGTATATATGTCTCTAAAACTACTTATATTATTAAATAAATTAAAAAGAAGTTTTTTTAAAAGCCTTTAAAAAGTCTTACTAGATAATCTCTTTATAAAATTTATTTTTAGAGGATTTAAAATAGTTTTTTATATTTTTATAATAATAGCTAGGCGTTAGTATATTATATTATATATAATATATAATATTTTTTTTTCTATATCTAATAGATACTTTCCTAGATAAAAAAATTATTTTATATATTTTTTAAAAAACTATTTATTTAGTCTATTAATAAGATTTATACTTAGTTATATATAAGAATTACTTAATAAAATTATACTTTTCTTCTATATTTATATTATTTATTATAGACTTCTACTATCCTTTTAGCTCCTTTTATATTTTTTTATAAATTTATTAATTATATTCTAGTAACTAATCCTTTTATTATACTTTATAAAAATATTAATTCTTTATTTTAGTTCTATTTAAAATCTTCTTTATTTTATACTTTAAACTATTATTTATAAGTTCTAGGGGTATATACTCTAGAATAAAACTATTATTTTCTCTATATTTATATAACTTACTAGGATTTCTATAGGAGGTAAAAGATATCTTCTTTTTTTACTATAAAATATTTCTAAGTATATACCTTTTAAAAGAAGGAAGGTTTATTAATTATTAAGATAACTTCCTTTTAATAAATTATAATAATTACTATTATTAAAAAATATCTTTGTCTATAATAGTACTATCTATCTATATATATACTTTTTTTAAGATTATAATAGATACTTTCTCTAAATTAAAAGTATATAGGAGTAATCTTATAATATATACTTTCCTCTAAATAGAAAATAATCTGCTTTTCTTCTATAATATATCTTTAATATAATTAAATCTTATTATTTAGATTAATTAATTATTAATTAATTATCTTAATTAAATAATCCTTCCTAGGTTATTTCCTTTTTAATATTAATTTATTAAACTTCCTTTTTAAAGAGCTTCTTTAGGGAACTAGGTTTAGATATTAAGAGTTATTACTTATTAAATACTTTATTATCTTAGATAGCCCTATCTAGGGTAGGAAAATAATAAGTAGGTATATTAAATATAGTATTAGTTCTTTTCTATAGACCTTAATTAACTTTTCTATTATTAGTTAAATTAGATATTAAGTTATTTAATAACTACCTTAGGAGGAATACTAGTATAGAAAAGTGGCGCTTAACAACACGCTAACTTTATATAGTATATAGTTATTATGTTAACAAGGTATAAATATTAAAAATAAGTAGTCGCGATGCATAGATAATTATTTCAATATAAATAGAGTATTAACGTTATTTAGAGTATGCGTTAATAGGGCTAGATAGATAATTAATAGTAATTAATACTATTACAGCCTAAACCTCGCTATTATTACTTTAGGGGATATAGATAGAATAATAATACTATATCTCTAATAAACTAGTAGATAAAGAGTAATATGTTTTAGAGTTAGATAGTTAATTTTAAGTCTCTAACTAAATAGGAAGTATAAGAACTTTATAGTCTTTTACCTTTACCTTAATTCTATACCTATACTTTATATACCCTAAGCGACTACTTCTAGCTTAATATAAATAATCTAATAAATATATTAAGTTATTATCTATATCAGCTCCTTAGCTATATATATTAGACTTAATATCTAGGAAAGGTATATCTAAGTAATTAGCTTCAGTACCTATTAGAGGATACTAAAATAGAATTAGTTAAAACGCCGTTATAATTAGCTTTAAAAGAGAATTATATATAGTAATTAGTAGATATATCTTTAGCTAAATAAATACAGAGGAAGCTTATTTAATTATAAGTATAGATACTATTTATTAAAATACTATACCTAACTAACCTTTAGCGTAGTAGTTAAACTTATAGATAGCCTATTATATAGCTATAATTATTATTTATATACCTTAGAATATATAAGTATTAGCTCTAAATAAGGAATATTTAGACAGGTAATATATAAGAAGTATAGAGAAGCTTTTCTATCCCTTAAATTATTTATATCTATTACTAGATTAGAATAAAAGAATTAAATTATTTATAATAGGTATATAAACTAAGAGCTAGCCTATTATTATCTTAAATCTCTAAATAGAATATTCAGAGTAATATATTATAATAAGAGGAGATATAATACTTACTATAGGCTCTAACGCTTAAGGATATATTATATATATATAGATAATAATTTACTATACTAGGCTATACTAGTCTTAATATAATATAATTTATAGCTAGTAGATATATTATACTATAAGCTAAATAAGATAGTAATATTTAAAATACCTAGACTACTATTAGTATATTACTATAAATTTAATCTATCCTAAGGTACCTATCTTAGCCGCTTTAAGATATATTATTTATATATATATTATATACTAGCTACATGCACGCATAGTTAAGATTTAGATATATAGAGATTAGTAATACTATTATTATTTATCTTATTATCTATCTTACTATTATATTATATTATTTCTAACTATATTAGGTATTAATAAAGCTATTAAAAGACTTAGTAATATACCGCCCTAATATATTATTATATAGACTATAAATATAGTAGAGAGTAAAGGCTCTTTCTAAATAACTAAAAGAAAAGTAATAGTAATACCCGCTTTTAGATTATATATAATAGCCTCTTAACTAAAGATATCTATATTACTAAATTAGCTATATTCTATACTATTAATACTAATAATTAAAAAGACTAACTATTTTTTAATAGGGTTATCTACTACTATAATACCTATAAGCTTAAGAGTCCTCTCTCCCCCCTAAAAAAGAATAGCGGCGTTTAGAGGGGGGAAGAGTACTATAAAAAAAGTAATAATTATCTTAATTAGGGGTTATAACTATATTAAGGGGGTTATTACGGCCTCGCTCTTTAAAGATAATATAAATAATATTCTCTATCTTATAATTTATAAATTGATCCGACTTTGCTATAATATTAAATTAGAGATTAAATTTATTTTTACTATACTTAGATTTAGACTTTAAATTAGGGTTAGTAAGCTAATTTAAGCATAGATATATATATACAGCTAATATTATAAAGATTACTAATAAGTAATAAGTTAGTTATAACTAATATAATATAAAGAGTAAAATATAAGTAATAGATATTAGAATATATAGTAAGAAATAAACTTACTCTTTATATAAAAGTACTACTTAGGGTTTTTGTTAGTAGTGTTAATATTTATATATTATATAATAAAGTTAAAGACTTTCTTAAAAGAGCTTAATAAGTAATAATCTTTTAAAGACATTAATAAGTTTATAAGGATTAAGTATATTAAGGTTACTAATAATATCTAGCTTAATCTAATATTTAACTATTCTCTATATAATAATTAGCGAATTATATTATAAGAGGAATTAAGGTTCTAACCTTTATATTTTTAATAAATCTTCTTTTCTAGTTTAAGCTATTCTAATTAAGCTAATTCCTAGATTAAATCTATTCCTAATTAGTAATATATAGAGACTCCTCCTAAATTTATTTAATATAGCTCTTTTATTCTTTAAGTAGTAGATATATCTAATATAGATAAATAATATATAAAAGATCCTATAGCTCTATAAAGATTCTAGTTATATTAGTAGTATACTATAATATTTTATCTTTATAGTTAGAAGGGCTGTAATCTTAATTTTTTTATTACTTATAATCTACCCTACTAGCCTTTAGTATATATAGAGCCCTTTTTAGTATTTTAATCTTAGTTTATAATATATCCTCTATAATAGGAAGCTTAGTCTTAGTCTTATCTAACTTAGTATTAAAGTTATTAGACTTTTAGTTTAGTTTAATCTTAGAATCTTTCCTATTCTTCTTTACTAGAGTACTAGCCTTTCTTATTAGAATACTCTTTTTAACTAGAATATTATTATAGAAGTTATTATTTAGATTATTAGAAGGACTTATAACTAAACTAATTTTAATATTAATAGCCTTCTTATTAGTAACCGTTATTTAACTCTATTAAATTAATGAGATTAGTCTAAATACTTAGTATAAAAATAAAAGATACTTATACTACACTAATTATTATCTTTATTAAGGGTTTAGAATTTAGACTTTATTATAATATACTAACTTTATAATATAGCTTTTACTTAACTCTATTATATTAAATAATTAGTTTAGCTCTTAATAGAGATAAAAAGAGTACTTATAGTCTAACTATTATTATAAATAACAGCAGCCGAGATAGGATTTATTATATTAATTTTTTTTTACTTTCTATTACTATTAGGTAGTAGGGTATATATAGACTATATATTTAAATAAGTAGAGAGTATTAATATAAGTTATAAAGAGTTTAGAAACTTATATTTATAACTTCCTAGTATATTCTAAAATATATTTTAAGATATATTTTAAGATATATTTTAAATTTAAGTAAAAGTATTTTTTTTAATCTTTAGACTATGCTTAGCCCTAGCTATAATATTATAATAAGCCTTATATTTATTACTAGGAGTTATAAATAAAAAGTTAAAATATAATAAGTAAGGAGGGGATTATTAGCTAGAGATAAGAAGATAGTACTTAAGAAATAGTAGAGTATATTAATAAAGTTTATATAATTTTTATAATTTTTATAATTAATATATTAGACTTAGAGATCTAGTAATACTACTTAAATATAAGTTATATCTTCTCTAACCTAAATTTCAGATAATTAAATTATATTATATATATACTTATAATAGCTTATACTAATATATATAATATTAAATTAATAGTTATTTAAAGCCTTACTACTAGTATTATAGGGAGTAAAGCTATAATAATAAGTTATAATTATTTACTAAGGCTTTATATTTTTATTTACTCTCTAACTACCTAAGTTATCCTAGTTACTATAGAATTAAAGGGAAGTAGAGGAGCTAGCCTTAAGATCTATAAAAAATAGATTAAAAAAGAATATTAAAGTAAAAGAAAGTAGAAGTATTAAGAGGGTACTATTTATAAAATACTATATAATTATAAGTTATCTCAACTTAAGCTATAAGGCTAATATATTAATATAATAAGTAATAAGATATAGGGTCTATTATATAAAGATATTAAAATTAATATAACTAGTACTTTTATTTAACTTCTAGGGTTATTTACTATATATATATACTAATAATAAGAAACAGCTCTATTCTATTATATCTCTATTTTTAGTTCTTTATATATTCTTTATAAGCTTTATATAATACTTAGTCTCTAAAGTCTAGTTAATATTCCTTTAATTAAAAATAATAGTTATAATAATATCTCTAATACTATTATTCTTATTATCTAAATATTCTCTTATTTATTCTTTTATACTACTACTTACCTATCTCTACTAATATTTAATATATCTTAAGTATTAGTCTATAAATCTAGATCTCTAAACTTTTTTATATATCTATTAGAATATATAGACCTAGGATAACCTTTAAAGAAATATTAAGAGTTCTAAATAATTTATAGAATAAAATAAGTTTAAGATAAGTAGTAGGAAATAGAGTAAGTTAAGGATAAACTATAAAAAATTAAATATAAATATAGTATTTTAGTAATTAGAGATAATAATAACTTTTTAAGAAGGCTAGAATATAATATTATTTAGGTATCTACTATCCTTAGTAGTATTATAGAAGAGGGTTAATAGGTATACTAGTAAATATAAGTCTTAAAACTTTACTAACTTTTTAGAATACTATTAGTATAATAAATAACCTATTTAAATTTATTAACTATACTAAACTCTAGGATCCTATTTATATATTCTTATAAAATTAAGAAACTCCTAATTAGTCTTTAAACTTATAATAACTTAAGGAATCTAAGGAACTTAACTCTATTATATAAGAGTTTAATAATAATTAAGATAAGATAGTATTATTTAAAAATATAATTAATAATATAAGTATATTCCCGCTATCTCGTCGGCCTTTAATATTAGATATATTTAAAGAAGTATCTTATAGATAAGTAATAATAGAGCTAAAACCTTTTATATTTACTTTTAGGCTCTAATACTAAGTCTTAGATATTATATACTATAATTATAAAAATCTTCTTAAAATCCTTAATCTACTTAATAATCTCTTAATTCTTAAACTTCTACTATGCTTTATTATAATTATTAAAAAATAGATTACTAAATAATTACCCTTACTAAAACTAAGGAGGTAAGAGGTTAATATTATAGTTAAATATTTACTTATATAAGGGCTAAAAAGATTAGGAAAACCTTCTATTAAGTTAATATACTTTTTTAACCTAATATATCTCTTTAGATTTATACTCTTATTTAATATATTCTAATTTAAGATCTATTATAGTATAGCTTATTTTATTAATCAGCCTTCTAAGTTATATTATTTATTTATATAAGTATCTTCTATTAGGGTATATGTTAGAGAGTATATAAAGACTATAAATAATACTACTATTATATTTCCTTTAGATTATATAATATATAGTTATAATAATTAGTATTACTAGTATATTAGGAGTAATAATAGTTATATTAAACATATTTTTATAATTAGAAAGGACTATACTAGTAAAGCTAAGATACTAAAAGTAATTTAATATATAATTAACCCTCTTCTTAATATTAATGAGTTTATCTTTATATAAGATAACTTTTCGCTTATATTAAGAATATAAGTAAAAGAGCTTTTTCTTACTAATAAGTTATTCTATTATATTAATCAGGATTAAGTTCGGGTAATTAAGAAAAATATTTATTTTAACTATTATTATAAGGGTCTGAAGACTAAGCTTAGTAATTTAGCTAAATACTTATTCTAATTTATAGTTTATAATATCTAGAATAATATTATAGAAGTAACTTAACCTCTATAACTCTCCGCCTCCTTATATAGGGAACTTAAGCTTAAAATATATAAGTATATACATCTCCTTTTATTTACTAATAGCCTATATATATCCTTACCCTTATTAACTTTCATCGATGCTTTCAGCTTATATAGGAATATATATTATTTAATTCTTAGTATTTATATAATAATAGTATAGCTATCCTAGCGTAAATATAAATAAAGAGTAAATATATTAGCCCTTACCTTAGATCTCTATATATTAAAATTTAAGAATATTATTAAAATACTTAAGCCTAGTCTCTAGATACTAGACTAGAAGATAGTTATTAAAATTAATAATACCTAAATATAACTCTATATATTTATAATAGTATATATTAGTAATATAAAGTAATAGTAAGAAAATTTAGGAATACTATTCCTTATTACTATTTAGGAATATAGTAAGTACCTTATAATTAAGGAATAAAAGGTAGATTTAATATTTAATATAGTCCTTAATACTAGGTACTATTTCTAAGTATTAAATAAATAATATAAGACTAAGTGATTATTAGATCTCTAAAAGATAAAGGAATTCTTAAATAATTTAGATATAGCTAAAAGATAAATATCTCTAATTATTATCTTACTTATACTTAATATAATTCGCTCTTAACTATTAGATATAGTATACTTAGAGTTTATAAGTATTACTAAATAGGTTTAGGGTTATCTTATAGATATAATTCTAATAAAAAATAAAAAGATAGTATATATAATAGAATTAAAATATTTTCTATTATCTCTAGGTTAGGGGTATCTTTAGTTCCTTATTTACTATCTTTATAATTATTATATATAAGAGTTTATATATTTATTAATTATAATACTAATCCTTCTAAAGATATAACTATAAATAAAATAGGTAAAGTTATATTACTTAAGAATAATCTAGACTATTATAGTTCTAGCTCTAAAAATAAATATAATTAATTATATTATATATTACTTTGTCTTAATAGTATAAAGTAATACTATTATACTATTACTAAGTATATTAGTAGAAGATTAAAAGTACTTCCTACTCCTTATTATATAATCAAGAAAATTATTTTAAAGACTTTTTAAATACACTATACTATCTAAGATCTTATTATTTATTAGAGAAGCTACTTTAGTATTATCTAGGGCTATATCTCCTAATATAGAGGATAAGATAATAAATAAAGATTAATCTATCTTTAAGTAGAGTTAGCTATAATAATTTAGAAAGTCTACTTTTAAAGTAATTAAGAAAATATTGTTTATTAATAGATACCTATCTAAATTAACTAGATAATATAATAATTATCTCTTATACCCTAATATTTATATTAGTCTATATATAAAGGAAGTTGTCTTTAAGTATATAATACTAAATAATATAACTACTTTCTTAGAGGAAGATAAATATTAGTAGGGATTTAGTAATTATTAATATAATCTATTTTAATTTATTTATAAACGTTTTAAAGCTAATATCCTTTATATAAATTATTATAAAGTTATAAAGGTTCTCTTATATAAGAAGTCCCTTTATTAAATAATCTAGTTTATTCTAGTAAAGTTATTTATTAAGATTAAGTTAAATCTAATAATAATATTATTAAGAATTAATAAGAAGTACTTTATATTACTTAATATATTATTACCCTATTTAGAGAAGACTAAGGATAAGTATAATAATTCTATACTTACTATACTTAATAATAAGATATATGAGAATACTATTAGTCTTATATACCTCTAAAATAAATATATTTAGGAGTAGAAGGGGTAGTCTCTATATTCTTTTTAATTAGTATTTAACAACCCCTTTATCTAGATACTAGAAATAGTGTATAAGATAAACTATAATTAGTATTATATAAGCTTTATATAAGGGTATAGATTATAATAGTATTAGAAGCTCGCTTTTATTAATAGATGAGTTAGTTATTAGTTCTACTCTTTATTAATTTAAGATATAGTCTCTTAACTTTATACTTAAGCTTTACTAAGCTTTATCTCTTATTTACTTTTATCCAACTCTTTAATATCCTTCTATATACTTATTACTATTATTATCCTTATTCTCATCTTACTTAGTTCTAGATATATTATACTAATATATCCTAGAGTATTAGAGTATTATATAGTCTTTAAAAGCGAAGACTTTATTAGTACCTTAACTTAACTAGCTTATATTAATAGCGTATTTATTTATAAACTATTAATAGAAACTCCTAGACTCTTCGTATATATAATAATAGTAGAAGGTTTCTTAAAGTATAAGGTTAATAAAGTACTAAAGATATTTTTCCTTAAGATTTCTAATACCTAAAAGATTATTAGGCTTTCTAGTATTAATAGTAAGAAGTATTATATCTTACCTATTAGCTAGGAATAATAAGGAGATAGTAGTATAAAGCTTAAATAAGAGAAACTAGTTCTACTACTCTATTAGGAGTATAATATCTAGTTTATATAAAAGTAGACGTAATAAGATCTATTTATATAAAGAATAAAAAGATCTAAAATACCTCTCTATATAACTTAGATATTTCTCTATATAGCTTATATATTACCCTATATAGCTTAGGTCTTTATTTATATTCCTTAAATACCTCCCTATACGCCTCTAGTACTTTTTTATATAACTTAGATATCTTTCTATACGCGCCTTAAGTATATAGCTTTAATACCTCCTTATATTAAGTACTTCCCTATATAGCTTCTAGTACACGACTCTTATACTTCCCTATATAATTCTAATATATAATAGATAACTTCTTATATAACTTAAGTAACTCTCTATATAACTTATATATTACTCTATATAACTCGCGTATTATACTGTCTAGCTTAGATCTTTATAAATATTATTTAAATATTTTTATTTATAGATTAAGTATCTTTAGGTACTTATAATTCTAGATATATAATATATATCTATAACTATTAAGTAATATATTATTTAATTCTAAATTTAAATAACTTTTACTTTTTCTAATTTAGACTATTACTCTATTCTAAATATAAAGTTATAAAAACCGTAATATAATATATTTATACTTTAGAAATTATATTCTAGTATATATAGATTATCTTAGGAAGGAGTTCCTTATAAAGTATTTCTTACTATTTTAGAGGTTACGGCTTAACTATTTAAAATTTTATTATTTCCTCTAATTCTCTAAGTTAATACTTTATCTTTTAAAGATTTCCCTTCCTATTATTAAATAGAGTTAGAATATATATTATTATATTTTAAATAATATTATATAATAGATAATAAAGCTATAAAGTAGTTTTAATATTATTTATTAGAAGCCCTATATATACCCTAAGTCTTAATATCTTTTCTTTATTTCTTAATATCTATAATAAACCTAAGCCGTGTAAAGAGAGAGAAGGATAAAAAAACTAGGCTTAAGATCTATAAAGAAGAGATAGTATTTAAAGGTCTCTAAATAAATTACTATATAGAGAAGAATAACTTAAGAGATATTAACTAGTTAAAAAGATAGAACTATATATAGAGGAGGGTATTAAATAGGGTAATAATTAATTATACTTATACTTAAGTATAAATATATAATAAATACTACTTTAGGTAGCTATTATATATAGGTATTTATTAAAGTAAAATCTTAGCTTTTAGTCCTATTTAAAAATAATAATAGTAAGGATATCTATACCTATATTTTAACTAAAAGTAGCTAACTAATAAAATAATATCTATATAGTAATATCTTCTTAGGGTTATAGACTTAATATATTATATCTTTAAATCTTATATAATAGTAAGTCTTCTTTATTATCTCTAGTTTTTAAAGGTAATCTTAATAAATCTAATAGTCTACTTCTACTAATTATATTATAGGTATATTTTTATTTAGTATTATTATCCTCTCTAATACTTTATCTTACTAGACTTCTATTTATTTATATCTACTTCTTTATCTTCTAGTTCTTAATACCCTAAGATGCTCTGTATATTCTATAGTATTTCTCTTTTATATTAGTAAATATAGATTAGAGATAATATCTAGTTACTCTTAAGAGACGCGAGATATAGGGTAATAGACTAGATATAAGAAAAAGTTAGAATATTAGGAAGAGATTTATAGTAGTTAAAGAGAGATAATTTAAGGTAGATTATAAATATAATTATAACTTTATATTTAAGAGGCTAGAGATAACTAAGTTATCTTATAATTAGTAGTAATATATTTAGTATAGAGTTATACTTATATAAGTCTATTATCTTAGCTATATCTAGATATTTTTATTAATATTCTTATCTTAGTAATAGCTATATAAAGTAAGTAAACTTATTAAGGTATAGCTATTATAAGTTATTATTATTCTAGTATTATTATCTTAGCTAATATTTTATATATTATATATAAACCCTCTTAACCCTTAATCCTAGTATCTTTTACCCTATTATATAACTAGTCGTTGGATATTAATAATATATAGTAAGAAATAAAGCTTTTATAAAAACTAGTAATATAAGTACTTAAATACTAACTATAATAAATTTCCTATTCTATAGGTATTAAATAGTAACTCTTATTTAAATATATTTAACTACTAATATCTTATTACTATAATAGCTCTAATATATAATTACTATTTATATACGCCGCCCTAAACGAGATACATTAATATATACGAGAAGAAATTCTAATAGTTAGATATAAGTAGTGGTGGTGGTAGTAATAGTAGTATTTTATACTCCACCACGCTACGCGTATTATACTCAGGTAAGTTTAGTAGTATATAATAAGATTAAAATACTTTACTATAATTAGGTATCTTAGATAACTAAGTAATAATATTAATAACTATATATATATATAAGTACTTAGAAGCTAATATCGTAGCTCTAAAGCTTAGATAATAGTAATATAATAATACTCTACTAGTAGTATAATAATAGCCTAATATTAATATATTAATAATAGATTAATAAGTTATAAAAGCTATATTAATAGCTACTAGATAGTAATTACAAAGTTATAATTTACTATTATTTAAGACGGTTGTTATATATATTAACTATTTAAGTAGTAAATATTAGAAGTTTAATAAATTACTATTAACTAGAATTACCTCTTAAAAGCCTATCCTAATCTAATAGCCTATAAACATGCATAACCTATTTATATAAATAACTTATTAGTACTCGAATAGCTTGTTATACCAATTAGGTTATTTAGATTAATAGAGTATTAATAGACTATTAATATATAAATAGCTGATTACTTATAATAGACTATCGCGATAAGTGGTATATCTATTTATAAAGAAGATAAACGCGCTGTTATCTATTAACGCGTGATTAATCACGCGTTTTCAGTACTAGTAATACCTATAAGGTACTTATTCTTTAATACCTTTTTTTAATAATATATAAAGTCTATCTACTCTACTATATACTTATTATAACTGTATAGAATATTCTATATATTATAAAGAGCTATAGTAAGATTTATAACTTTTTTCTATATATATAATAGTTACTTCTTATAGAGGTCGTTTTTATACTTTAGTATAGAGATAATTATAAGTAACTTATTAATATTATTTATTAGAGAGATAATTAAAAGTTTAAATCTCTATCTATTAGTTATAGAGTTGATAATTTATACTAATAATAATAATATAGACTTAGCTTTAATAGTAGACTTCTTCTAAATATTTTTTATAGGAGTTAGTATAGATAGTATCTTTACTTTAATAAATATTACTAATTTAATAACTTTTCTTATAAATGGTATAGACTTAATCTTCTATATAGATAATACCTTTACTTTAGTAGATATTATTAGCTTAATTATTATCTTTAACTTTCTTCTAGTCTAGTATTTTAGTTCTAGTTTCTTTATTTCTTCTTTAAGAACCTTTTAATACTTAGATAAAGGACTCTTTTCTTATTTATTACTACTACTAGTATTATTATTATCCTTTTATTTATTATTATTACTACTATTATTATTATCCTTCTATTTATTACTATTACTAGAAGTTAGTAGATTATTTACTAGTAATAATATAGTCTATAGGTTAACAGATCTTAAAGATTTAGTATTTCTAAAATTAGATAAGAGAGGTGCTTAAATAATATATAAGGCTCCTTTAAGAATTTTATAAATAATATTTAGTTTTCTGGTTTAAAGTTATTTATTTTAATTAATATTATATTTTACTTTACCTTCCTCTTTATATAACTAGAATTTATTAAAGATAATAGGATAAATCTATTAAGTACTAATATTTAATTAGATTTATAAAGCCTACCCTTTATTAACCTAACTAAGTTAAAGAGATTTCTTACTTAGAAATATATATAATTATTACGCATAGTATTCTTTATAGCTAATAAAAGAGTATCTAATAACTTAGTATATCTATATTATTAAAAGGTTTATAAATTTAGGAGGATAAATATTTTTATCTTTATCTACTATCTTATATAGAGGTTAGTTATATAGTTTAGGACTAGGGTTATTTTTATAGCCCTCTTTATTATCTTTTTTTTATATATTTCTTAAGGATTAATAAGGTATATTATAAATCTACTTAAGTATATTATATTTTTTAGATAGCTAGATAGTAATTATATAATAAAGAGTTTTTATAATCTAACTAAGGTACTCTTCTTTAGTAGAGTATAAGTTATAGATTATAAAGTTAATTATTATTATTTAGGATATAATATATAGAAGAAAGATCTTATTTATTTTTTAGTAAAATAATCTAGTAACTATTACGTATATAATATAGTAAGAAATAGTATATTTACTTAACCTCTTATCCTAAAAGTAGTCTTTTTATAATAAGTATAAGTAATTTTAGAAAATATACTACTAGTCTAAAGGCGTGTAGGGAGTTAGTAAGATATATTTATACTATATTTTATACCTAGCTTAATAGAGTACTAGTAGATATAGTTTACTAGTATAAAACTTTAGTTTATTATTTATAAGGATATCCTTTTTTTAACTTATTTTTTTTTCTAGGATAGCTATAACCTCTCTTTAATAGTAGTAAGGCTTTTAGGACTAGGGTTTTAAAGGATAAAGAAGACCCTAAAGATAATAGAGTCTTAAAAGGTATAGAGGCCCTAATAAATATAGAGATCTTAAAAGTTACTTCTAAGATTAACCTTACTAGTATTTTATTAAGAATAGAAATTCCTCTTCTTCCTTATAATTAATTTATATAATATTATTTATAGTTACTAATAAGTTACTTTATCTTATTAAAGTTAAATATATTATATTACTAATTCTAATAATATAAGTAGCTCTTTTATTTTATAAGATACTATAGCTTCCTTCTAGATATTTATTTACTTAGAAGATATTTAATCTTATATTTAGGAGTATTATTATCTTTTATAGATATTAGGAGTAGATTATTTAACTATAGATATTAGAATAAATCTTCTCTAAAAGATAATAGTTTAAGGTAAGCTATTAAAATTACTAGATAAATCTATATAGTTAGAGAAAGATTAAGTTTATAAATAAGAGGATTAATAGCCTTCTTAATAATAAAAAGTCTTATATATTAGTAGGAAAGCTTATAGTTATCTAATCTAGATATTTTATACCTTTTATATAAATAAAGATAGACCTATAAGCCTTCTCTTAAATTTATAGGCTTATAAATATTATTATATCTTACCTTTATTATTATATTAGTAAAAGTAATAGCCTTTTTAACTTCCCTTTAGTAGATACTTTAAAGGCGGTAAAGATCCTCTATTAATAAATTAGTAAATATATTTAAGGAGTTATATACCTTAAAACTATATACTAACTTATTAGGAGTTTATTTAGTAGTAGTATTAATTAAGTTATTAAGATTATTTTATAAGAAGGGTAAGAACTCTATCTAGTTAGTATTAAGATATAAGGTTAAGAGGTAATATAATATAATTTTAATAGTTTAATTTATTCTTTTAGACTACCTATCTATTTATAGATAATAAGTTATAGATATTAATAAGAATATATCTAACTTTTTAAATATAAACTTCTAAAATAAAGATATAAATTTAGGGTCTTAATTTAAAATAATTATTATAAGAATTCCCTAGTTATAGCTAATTAATATAGTAATAATAATATTTATTTATTTTTTAGCTCTCTACTTCTTTTTATTAGAGACTAGTAGAACTCACTTAATATTTTTATAAGTAATAGTTAAAAGATAATTAAAATCTCTAATAGTATAAGCTATTAGCTTTAATATAAAAATAAAGTCTATAGTAATTATATAGAATAGTATAATAGAATAAGGTATTAGTATTAATATATTATAAAATAAATAATACTTAGTTTAATTAACTTAATACTTTAGATAATATTAGATATACTACTTTAATAAATAATTTAATTTTTAAAGATATAGTAAATTTATAATTTACTTATAGGTTTAGTAGAAACTACTATATATATACTTATTATAAGTTAAGTAGAAGACTTTCTTATATATTAACTTAGGAATATAAATCTACTAGGTTCTATCTATATTATAGAAGTAAATAAGATTATTATTAAAATTAAATCTAGTCCTATTATTTTTAACTTTTATTAGAGGTACTATATTAGGTATTATAAGTATAGCTAGTTTTTTCCTTTAAGGTAGATCTATAGAAAACTTTAGAGTTTTAAAAATCTCTAAAGAGTTCTTACTTACTAATATTATCTTAATAACTATTAAAGAGCTTGTAGTCTTTAGCTTATATTATAAGTTAAGAATATAAAAAATTTACTACTATTAAGACTTTTAAGAGTATTTATTTATTATCTTTAGATAGAAGTTGTTAGATATCTTAATTAAGGTAGTAGAATAAGTAGTAGATAGTTCTATTATAAAGTTATTTAGAATATTAAAGTTATTACTAACTACTATACTAAGAAGTTAACTAAGGGTGTCTAGTATTAAGTAGATTTTACTAAGGTAATAGTATATATTAAGATTAAATTATAATAAATATTAAAAGGCTTTAATAAGCTAAAGGTTTAGTTTATTTATATTAAATAAAGTTAGAGTTATTTACTATATAATTTTAGTAGTAGTAGTATAATTAGTAAATATAATAGTAGTATATATTTAAGCTCTAGACTTTATAAGATATTAGGTTTTTTAAACTAATTAAATAATACTAGCGACTTTAAGTTTAGTTAGCTAGTAGTTTTATTCTATTATAGAAAATAGCTTACTAAGGAATATAATAGACTAAATATAATATTATAGAAATTCTATAACTTTTTTATCCTTAATTATACTCGCTATATTAGGGTCTTTTTTAATATAATAAATAATAGTATTAATCTTATACTCTTTAGAAGTATTAACATCTAGAAATAATAGATACTTTAGGTTAAAGTAGTATAAAAAGATAAGATTATAAAACCTCTTTTAAATAAGTTTAAATAATTTATACTTAACCTTAATAGGGGAGATAATTTCTTTTTAAATAAATATCTTATATATCTAAGCTATCTTTAAAGATCCTTTAAGTATATTAATCTTTAAAGTCTATAATAGTATAGTAATTTATATATAGTAGGGTATATATATCTAAAGCTATCTTATAAGACCTAGATACTATTTAAGCTCTTTAAAATTTTAAGGGAATTAAAGCTTATATAAGGCTTTAATTTTCTTTTCCTTTATAGTAAGTCCTAATCTATCTACCCTTTAGTTAAGTAGGGTGATAGAAGGATACTTAATAAAGGTTTTTAAGAGTTTTAGGTAAATTTTAAGAGCCTAAAACTTCTTAAATACTATATATAGGTACTAAAGATACTTTTTTAAAGTAATAAAGAAGACTACTATATTATTAATATAGGTATAATAGAAATAATAGAAGTCTTAGAATAGTAGGTTTATATAGCGCTATATATAAGAGAGTAAGTTATAGAAGTCTAGGATAATAATATTAAAGGATTCTTAACCTCTATATATAATAACTATAAATTTATAATAATCTTCTTTAATAACTAGCTACTAGAAGAAGAAACTAGTATAATTAATTATAGAGATATAATAATAGCCCTATACTATAGAGATAATATTTATTTAAAGAGATAGAGAATAAGAGTCCTTTATTATAA
This sequence comes from Cladonia squamosa, assembly GCA_947623385.2. NCBI lineage: Eukaryota > Fungi > Ascomycota > Lecanoromycetes > Lecanorales > Cladoniaceae > Cladonia > Cladonia squamosa. Next base: position 489,126 of record OX392381.1, read on the forward strand.
TAGTATTAAGGTCTCTAATATTAACTACTACTCTACTCTTATACTAAGGAATATTATTAATATATATAGTTTACTATACTATAAATACTAGGAAGTTAAAGGGTATAGATTATATAGTTTAGTTTATTTAACTTTATTTATATAGCTTATTAAATTTCTTATTAATAAAGTCTTAATCCTTTTAATTAAGTAGATAGACTTTTATTATTAGCTTAATAGATTACTATTTATTAATTAATAGAATTTATAATTATTTTACTAATAGAATATTAATTATATTAATTACTTTAGATTATATTTTTAGAGAGGCTTTATAGGTCTTAGAGAGTTATAGGACTTTAGAAGAGCCTTCTAGCCTATAGATAGTAATATTATTAGAGAGATAAGTTATCTTAATAGTATTATTAACCTTAATTAAAATATTTAGCTTTTAGCTAGCTAACTTATAATCTTTAATATCTATAGTATAGTATTTTTTTTCTTTAAGTTTAGTTACTATACTTAGATAAGTATACTAAGATATAATAATAGGATTATTATTATTATTTTATATCTATATAAAGAATATATTAGTATTAATAATATAGATATAAATAATACTAGCTTAATAAAGACTATTTATATTATTATTATATTTAGGTTAAAAGCTAAGGTCTCTTTCTAAAGAAAGTATATTTATAATTTTAATAAATATCTATATAAAAGTGTATAGCTAAATAATTATTTTATTATAAAATTAAATAGATTTCTAAACCTTACTATTTAGTTTAAATATAATAGTAATAAGAACTATAATATCCTTATAGCTTTTAATAGTTAGAAGTTTTATATTAATATTAGTACTTATTCTTTTAAGTATAATAATATTTATATTTATAAAGATCTTAGCCTTAAGCCTATTTATTATATAGATTTTTTAAGAGATTTAGGTAAGTACTATCTTATTAGAGACTATCTTACTAGGAATAAAGAAGTTTAATATAGTAAATATATTATATTAATATATTATATTACCTACGCTATATATATTAATAGTATTATTAAGAGTTTAAACCTTAATATTAGGATACTATTTATAAAGGAAGGCTTTATTAATAAGGGATATAATATAATTAGTATTATAGTAAATAATAGAAGGTAGGCTATTATAAGTTAACTATAAGAAAAATTCTATATAATACTAGTTATAAAAACTATAGCTAAGATTAACTTTTATTAAGATAGTAGACTAAATAATATTATTTATAGTATTAACAGTCTAGATATAGGATCTTATAGAGAGTTTAGAAGTTTTTAATAACTTAGAAGTCTTTAAAGGCTTCTACTCTTAGTATAAATATATATACTTATATAACTTATTATTAGAAGAAAATACTTACTTATAGCGCTAATAAGAGTAGTATATAGTAGGTATAATATAATTAATATTAGTTATATTTATCTTACTATTTTCCTATTTCTTTATATTAGAGTTATTATAATTATTATCTAGATCTTCTTCTTTAATTATATCTTATAGCTTATTTTTTTTATTAATAATATAGATATCTTATACTTTATAATAAAATAACTGATTATAATCTTAATTTTACTATTTTAGTTTATTTTCTTAGCTACTATTCTATTATCTATTATATTAGTTAGTAGGTTTTATAAGGGAATTTTATTAATTATTCTTTTAACTTAAAGATCCTATATTACTAGTAGTAATTTATAGAGGTAGTTAAGTAGGTAGTTATAGTATAGGCTGTTATATATTTTACTAATTTTATAGTTACTAATTATTATAAGTATAGCCTTATTAAAATTATTAAGGGTATTATTAGAATAGAAATAGCTATTTAGTAGCTTTATATCTAGTAGTTAAAAACTAGCTAAATTAGCTAGAAAACTAATAGGGTAGAAAATAATAATTATTATTATCTTATTATTAATATTATAGCTAACTAGTTAATATATAAGATAGTTTATATCTTTAGATATATTTATTATACTAAATCTCTTTTATATCCTTTAATTTATTAATAAAGTCTATTATTATAGTTCTTTTTAAAGGCTGATGAATATAGTTATATAGATTAAAGTAAATTTTATTCTATATAAAGGTAAGCTATATAGATATAGTTAAAATATTAGTATCCTTTATATTATAAACTATAGTACTAATAAACTATATAGTCTCCTTATTTTATCTAGTATTATTAATTATATAATAGTTCTTCTCTAGGGCCTTAAGGGCGCTAGATTAAGTTTATTTAAAGTAATAGAATAAGAAGTATTTCTAATATTCTAGCCTATATCCTTCTTAAATATATTCTTACTTTATATTAGATAGAGTTTTAATCTATTAGTTTTATACTCCTTTTTATAGATATTTATTTAAGTTCTAATATACTAGATTTAAGTTCTTTATACTAGCTATATTTTTAAAGGCGTTAATAAAGAGGTAGATATTTTAATAGAAGGTCTTATTACTAATATTAGTAATATTATCTACTAGGGTATTACTAGAGACTTTAAAATATAGATTAAAATAACTAATTTTCTTAAGATAGAAATAATTATCTTTATCTTTATAACGCTTACTAGTATTTTTAATAAAAGTATTAAAGTTATAAAGTAGATTTAAATCTTTTTAATAGTCTTATCTAAACTTACTAGAATTCTTTTAATATAATTAAGATTATAATTAAAACCTTTTTTATTCTTTAGAAAACTTTTTTAGGTCTCTCCTATATTCCTTATTAAGGGTTTTTTAGAAGAAATAGTTATATTTACTTCTTTTTAGTTAATCTAGCTTCTTTTCTTTAAATAAAGACTAGCTACTCTCTTTTAAGACTATTTTAAAAATATTATATATAATTTTAAGCTAGTATATATTAAAGAGGATATTATTCTTATTATTATAATTAGCTAGCTAAGTACTAGATATTTTTAATAATTTCTATCTAGTTCTTCTTCTAGCTATTATTAATAAATTATATTTTCCTTTAATAGCTCTACTTTAATAAATTATTTAATTATTATAGTAAGAAGTAAGTAGTTAATAACCTAGTTAGTAAGATAATTTATACTAGCTAGTATAGTATTATAAGTCTAATTTTAATAGCTTAAGCTTTTAGGGGGAGTAGGAGGGTAGTAGTCTTCTAGTTAAGTATAAAGAGCTATAATACTTACTATTAAGATAAGGGCTTCCTTTGAAACGTATTACTTAATAAGTAACTTAATTTTACTAAAGTAATTAATTTAATATTCTAAAAGAATATAATAAAGGGATAGCTTAGGAATAATTAGTATATTATTTAGCTTAATTAATAAAACTCTATTACTAGAATTATTTAAAAATATTAGAATAAAGTTAATAGTCTATACCTATTAAAGTATAACTTTATTTCTAAATAAATAATAAGGATTAATTAATAATATTACTCTAATATACTAGAATAACTATATAGATAGAATAAGTATTTTATAATAAGAATAAGGATAATAGTAATATTATAATAGAAAAGTTAATAAGGTAGAAAAATATCTTTTAGTAGAAAATACTTTCTCTTTTATAGTTATTTTCTTAGTTTTAGTTACCTAAAGATTACTCCTTCTATTTTTATTAAATAAGGTAATACTAAAGCCTTATAAGCCTTAACTAGCCTATATTATAAATAGATATAAAGATATAATTCTAACTCTTAATATACTATAGCCTTATAATAGTTTCTAATAAGGCTTTATAGGTCGCTAGTTATTAAGAGGTAGTAATAAGATTTATTATAAAGTATAGAATATAGCATAGTAGAAGTATCTTTAGTTATAATAAATAATATAGTAGTTTTAATAGAGTAATTACTATCTAGTAGCTATATAAAGATAACTATAGTACTTAATAGAGCTATTAAGCTAGTAGGAAGCTATTATTACTAAAATACTAGAATTTCTATAAGAGGTAAAAGATATCTTCTTCTTTTATTATAAAATATTTCTAAGTATATACCTTCTAAAAGAAGGAAGATTTACTAACTATTAAGATAACTTCTTTTTAATAAACTATAATATAACTCTAATAAAGATATATAGAAAATAGGATAAATCTTATAAATAGTAGATAGTATAAGGTAGTAAGCTTAATTTTTTATTAGAATCTCTATTTTAAAAAGTCTAATATATTTATATAAAAGCTTCTAATTTAAATATTTTAATTTAAGATTTTTTATTAATAATATTATTAAATTATCTTTATTAAAGCTAATTAGTTTATATACTTTATTATAATATTTTACTATTATTTTATTAAGTTTTTATAAAATTTATATAATTTTTTAACTCTTTTTTTTATAATAAGTACCCTCTTTCTAATAATATTATTTTTAATATTTATTAAAACTTTTAAATTATAATTATATATTATTCTGAAAGAGCTATAACTTATTATAGTTTATTTTACTTAATAATATATAAATTTAGCTAGAGATAGAAGTCTTATCTAATTACTCTATTACTTATTATAATAAATTTATAAGTACTACTTTAATAATTAGTTTTATTTTTTTATTTATTTATTTATTTAAGAATAAAAGACTATACTTAGTCTATATTTTATATATAAATTATAGTATATCTTAAACTAGAAAGTATTAAGAAAGATATTTTTTTATTAATAATAATACTATATAGCTTACTATACTTTAAGGTAATTTTAGTATAAAATAGATTTATTAATTTAATAATATTAATCTTTTTAGTTATTAGTATATATTAAAGTATTTTTATATACTTATTAATTACTATTAGTATTATATTATAGATATAGTTTCTATACTTATTAGAAAGAAAATTAGTTATAAAATTTATATTAATCTTCTTTTAGAGTCTACTAGATATAAATAATACTTATAATTTATTATAAAGATAATAATACTTTATCTTTATTTTTTAATAAATATTATAAAAGTTTATATACTTTTTAATATTCTAATTTATAATAGACTAGTAGAATTTCTTATCTACTAATTTTATTATCTTATTAATACTAAAATAGCTTATTAATAGATTATTATAATAGTATTTAAGTAGTTCTTATATAACTATTTTTTAAATAGAGATATAAACCCTTTAACTATACTTTAATAGATTATGTTTATTAAAATACTACTTATTAACTTTAGCTATATATTTATTAAGAGTTTTATTTTTCTTAACTTTCTTTATTATTTTATTATAAGATTATAGAGTTTTAATTAGCTTAGTAATTAAGTTATTATAATTTTTATAAGTTATTTTATCTAAAGCTATTATACTAACTATAGAATATAAAATAAATTATTTATAATTAATAATTTTAATAATAAGATTAAGTTACTTTTTAGTTATATTATAATAATATTAAGCTAGCGTCTTATCTATATTTTTTATTTTTATAATATAAGATTCTCTAAGCCTTATAAGATAAACTATATTTTCCTATAAAATAGTATTAATTAGACCTAATATAAACTTCTATCTTTTTTATTAATTTTATTATTTTTTATCTATATTTTTTATAATCTAGGAAATACTCTTTTTAATTATAATTTAAAATAAGCTAAATAGCTTCTCTAAATTTACTAGCTTTTATTATAATATAAATAATAACTTATTTATTAACACCTTATATTTATAATTAAGATATTTTAATAATATATTAGTTAGATTTAACTTACCTACTTAATATATAATTATAAAGTTAAATATTAATAATTTTATAGTCTAATAGGCTTATCTCTAATTTAGCTTCTTTTAATTTATAAACTCCTTAAAATTATTATAATTTATTAAAACTTTAATAAGATAAAAACTCCTCTTATAATAATATTATTATTATTTAAATATTATAATAATAATAAATAGCTCTTAGTTATAGATTTTATAATTTCTTTTAATAATAATTATTTTCTATAACTAAAATATAATTAGATATTATTAGTTATTCTTTTATAATTAAGAAAGAATATTAGTTATTATATAGTCTAATATATTTATCTTAATTCTAGTTTTCTTTTTAGGATTAAAGTATTTTAGAATTAATATTTTTATAAAGATATTATAAAGCTATTAAAATATATACTCTTTATATTTTTTTTATTTTAGAGGTTTATTTTTCTTTTTTTATATATTTTTTATAGTAATCTAGTTAAAAGTATAATTAAATATAAATAATATTAAATAAATCTTCTAAAAAAATTAATAAATTCTAGAAATATTTAGACTTTATAGTATATCTTTAGTCTAAACTAATTTTAGATAGTAATTATTTTATTTTTATCTATTACTATACCTTTAATAAATATAATAAACTCTAGAAATTTAACTTTTATTATTAAGAATTAATATTTCTTTAAATTTATATAAAACTTAAATTATTTTAAGTATTATAAAACTTACTTTATATAATTTATATACTTCTCTTCTAAATTTAAAAAGATAAGGATATTATCTAGATAAATAATATAAAACTTATTTAATAAGTTTATTAAAATCTTATTAATATATACTTAGAATATTATTAAGATATTTATTAACCTAAATAGTATTATTAAATATTTAAAATACTTATATTAAAGTATATATAAAATATAATCTTCTACTTATCTCTCTTTTTTATTTAGATATAATAATAGATATTTTTAAAATCTAATTTAATAAAGACCTTAATATTATTAAGATAATTTAAAATTTTATTAATTAAAAATAAAAAGTAATAGTTCTTTACTATAATCTTATTTAATTTATAGTAATTAATATATAAGCGTAGACTTCTATCCTTTTTTAGAATAAATAGGATAGAGGTATTTATAAAACTAATAAAATATTAAATTTATCTCTTTACTAGCGTATTATTAAGGTAGATTTATAAAAATTTTAGTTCCTTTATTAATAAATTATAAAGAGGACTATAAAGGGAATTAATAATTATTTTAATTATATAATTATTATCTTTATAAAATAATAAGTAACTTACTTTCTCTATTAAGAAAATATCCTAATATTTCTTTAAATTCTTAGGTAAGACTATTAGATTTATAATAAGTATTAAGTTTAATTATAACTCTATTATTCTAAACCTAGGATTAAATAGTAAGAGGAATATATTAATAACTATTAATATATATACCTTTAATTATTTTTATAAGGATTTAGTAAATTTATAAGTCTTAATTAAGTTTAAAGTATACTTTTTAATTTTAAAATATTAAGTTTTTATTATTAAATTAATAATAATTTTTTTATATTAGACTTAATATTTCTAGTAATAAAAATAAACTCTCTTTATTAATTATATAAAAAATAATTTTTAGCTCTTTTATATAGCCCTAATTATTATAAAGATATAATTTAATATAATAGATATTATAATAATATATAAAATTACTATCTATCTAAGTTAAATAGAGTAGTTTTATATTTTTAATAAATTTTAAACCCTTTTTAATAATAAAATACTAGCTAATTATATTAACTTTAGCTTTATTATTTAACTAAATCTCTATCTTTACTTTATATAATTCTCCTTTTAATAATATTATTTTAGGATATTTTAATTTTAAAATTATATTAAGTTCTTCTTTTTTCCTTACCCTTTAAAGGATATTTTAAATAAAAGTTTATTTTTTCTTAACTTTTTAACTATATATTATTTAAAGTTCTCTATTAATATTTTATTAAAGTTTATATTCTTTCTTTAGATATAAATAGTTAAATAATATTTCTTTTTTTATAAATATAGTATTTAATATCCTTCAAATTATATTTTAATTATATTAAGTCTTTATTTTTTTTATTTTTTAATAATATATTTTTAAAGCTATTTTTAGATTTATTCTTTTAATTCTTAATATAGTTTTTATTTTCTTTTACTAAAATACTATCTCTAATTTTATATATAGTTATAGTAGTCTTTTACTAATTATTTTCTAAATAAGATATAAATATTATAAGTTTATTTTATATAATAAGAACCTATTATATATTTATAATTACTAAATATAAATTAGGATATAGCTTTATTATTACGTAATAAAATATATGTCTACTAGTAGTAGTAGAATATATAGGGTATTGCTAATAAGTAGTAATATTTAGTTAATATAATAGAAGATGTCGTTCTATAGTACGTAGAATCCTAATTATCTACTAGAGCTAAGCGCCGGCTATGCCCTAACCCTATATCTTAGTAATAACTACTAAATATATAACAGGTCTATAATAATTACCCTATAAAAAAGAAAGAAAAGCGATGCCTTTATTATTTATACGCGATTTATTATATTACATATATTCTATACCTATTCTATTAACTAATAGGAAGCTCTATAGCCCGTAGTAGTAATAGGGTATTAATAATTAAGTAGGTATAAGAGCAGGTACGAAGTTCTAGGATTATTAAGAATTCTTCTCTAAAAGTTAGGATTAGGCGACAGCGATATATATAATAACGACTATATAAAACACTTATAAATAGTAGCTCTGGTGTATTGAATAGGATATAGCTAGCAACAAGCGATAGCTGATTAGAAGATAAGTAAGTAGAAGGTAACGAATAAGCGATCTATAGTTAAAATATTAAAAAGTTAAAAAGTTGAAAAAACAGCGTAAGATATTAAGTATTTAAAATTAATAAAGGAAAATAGTGGCATCGGCCTATATAGGACTAGGCTATATTTAGTAAAGCTCTTATTACGAGCTCTTACTTATAGTATAGTAGTATACTATATATCTAGTTCCTCGTTGTATAAGAAATGTATGTAAATACTACTATATTTAGGTAGCTATATAATATAGTTCTTAAAGAACTTAGTATTATAAATTCTTTATATCCTTCTTCTTTTTAAAGTATTATATTTTTATCTTATCTTTTACCTTATCTACTTAAGATTCTATAGTAGCTTATAGATCTATTTTTATTCTACCTCTTCTATAGTTTCAACGCTTAGCGGTGGAGAGTAGGATCGAGTAGGAATAGGTATAGAAATAAGTTATAGAGGAAGCTCTAATAGTATTATCTAAGCATACAGCTTTAGAGCTGGTAGTAAGGTAGGTAGTAGTAAAGTAGATAGCTTCTAAACTACTAGTAAAGCTAATAAAACTACTAATAGTAGAGTAGATTATAGTAGAAGCTTTCTTTATAACTACTTATATAGGAGTAGTATCTTATTAAGGCTTATATTAATTACAGCTTTATATTCCTTCTAAGGAGTTATATTATACTAATAGTACTAAGATATAGAGTAAGTTAGATATAAAAAAGATAATTTATCTAGTAAAAGGATTATCTAGATATTAGTGTTAAATACTTAATAGTAGGATTTAAGAGGTCTATACTAGAGGTACTAGTAATAAGTAAAAAGGACTAGAAAGATTTAGCTTCTAATATTCTAGATTATTATACTATTACTACTATATTATTACGTAATAGAATATACGTCTACTAGTAGTAGTAGAATATATAGGGTATTACTAATAAGTAGTAGTATTTAGTTAATATAATAAAAGATATTATTCTATAGTATATAGAATCTTAATTATTTACTAGAGCTAAGCGCTAGCTATGCCCTAACCCTATATCTTAGTAATAATTACTAAATATATAATAGGTTTATAATATTTATAAAAAGATTTATATATTAATATTTTTTATTATAAAGAAGTAATTAGACTTTAAAACTATTTAGATAAATATTAAATTATTTAATTATTTAATATTATTTTTATTTTATATTAGTTATTAATTAAACTATATTTAATATATAATTTATTAAATCTTTAATAAGATTTAAAAAGAATATTTTAAATTTCTTTTATATAAGATATACTAAGAGATATATTAATTTAAAGTTATACTAAAACTTCTTTATATCCTCTTTTAAGTATTATATTATATATAAGATCTTTAATCTATTAATTTTAAAATTTTAAGATATTAGATAAAAATATATTTTAGTATTTTAAAACTAATTTTAATACTCTTTTAATATTTTTTTATTATATTTTTTAAGAGTTAATAGCTTTATAATTTTCTTATATAAAGTCTTATTATTTTTATTATATATAGAGTACTTTCTATCTATAATATTAATAGCTAGTAATTAATAGGGTATAGTTTTTTTTAATAATTTATATTTAATCCTTATATAAATAGACTCTTAGTTAATAAGATATAAATTAATATTATCTTTATTATATTCTATATATTTTAATATATTTTTTATAACTACTATTATTAAATCTTATCTAAGATTAATAATCTTATATTTAAGTTAATTAAATTATTTTTATTTTAGTAGGTCCTTCTTTATCTAGTAAATATATTATAAGTATTTATTAAGTATTAAGATTATAAATTAACCTAATTTATTAGTAGAATCCTATATTATAAAATCTTATTTCTTTTTTTAAGTATTTTAATCTTTTTATAATATTAATTTATTTTACTTATTATTAATATATAATTTAATAGTATAATAGTTATTAGAGTATAAACTATTTATTATAAATATACTAATTATAAATTAATATCCCTTTATAGATAGAAGAATTAGAAATATTATAAATATTTATATTAATATAAGATTAAGTATATATTATAGATTATAGAATATAACTAATTCTTAAGAAAAGAAGAAAAGAGATTCTATTTTAAAGAAGTATTATAGTAAGTAAGTAAATATATAAATACTTCTATAGAATAGTAATATATCTATATATAATAAGTATATAAGTTAGTTAATACTTAGTATTAGTATTACTATATAATATATCTTAAATTAAAAGATATTATAGTTTTTAAAGGATATATAATTATTTCTAGACTTTACTAACTTTTATAAATAATTTATAAAATTATACTTAAAAATTATAATATCTTTATTAAACTTAATAAAAATAAAATAAGAATAGATAATACTACTATTTTTATAAATTTTAGAAGCTTTTAAAAAACTAAAAAAGATCTTTACTAAGGTATTAATATTAATATATTTTAACTTAAAGCTTAAAATCTAGATTAAAATAAATATATTAAATTATATAATAATAGAAATACTTTCTTAAAAGAGTAAGAATAATATTTTATAGTTAATAATATTTATATTATATAAGATAATACCTTAATAATATAATTATAAAATTTATAATAAAAAATTCTTAATAATAATATAAGTTTTTAAGAAATAGTACTTAAAATTAATAAATACCCTAGATAAAAAACTAATTAAAGTTTTAATAAATTATAAGAATTTAGAATATTTTATAATAATAAAGTAGCTTAATTATAAATAAATATATTAAGCTAAGTTCTTATTTAAATTTAACTTTAAGATTATTTATTAACTAGAGAAATAAAGTATTAAGCTAGATAACTTAATAAAGAGATTAAATAATTTTCTAAAGAATAAAAAAAATTTAAGAAGATAGTTTTAATATTAGATAATTCTAAAATTTAAATATTTAAATAAAAATATTAAGAAAGTATTAAAATTAATAATACTAGTCTTAAATAAATATAAGAAAAGTATATAATATTTTATTACTATAATTTATAATCTTAATAAATAAGATTTATCTAGTAATAAGAAGTTAATAATAGATTTATTATTAAGAGTTTTAAATAAATCTCTAATTAAAAAATTAATAATTAAATTATTTAAAGATAAGCTTATTAATTAATTAACTATAAAAATATTTATTAAGGAGTTAATAATTAAATTAATAAATAACCTATCTATAAATAAGATTATAATATAAGTAAGATATATATATCTAGAAGATAAGACTCTATAGAGGATTATAACTATAAAGAGATTAAATTAAAGAAAGATATTAATTAACCTAATTAAATAAAAACTTAAAATTAAAATAGAGAATTATAAAATCTATAATAATTTATTATACTTATACTAGTAAAAAGCTATATATCTTAAATAACTTATAAATTAGATTAAATATTATTAAAAATATTTATAATCTTCTATTAAGAAACTATTTAAGATAAATAAATATTTATTATAAAGTTAATACTTATTATTATTAACTAAAGATAATAAATATAGTAATAAGATATATTAAGAATTACTTAATTTATAAGAGATTAAAAAGTTTTTATAAGGGTAAGTATAAGTTATTAAAGCTACTATTTATCTTAAAATACTATTAAATAAATATCTTTATTAATTTTATTATACCTCTACTTATCTATATAAGAAATATAAAGAAGTATTAATATATTATAATTATAATAAATAAACTTATTAAGAAAAGGAGATTTATAGTATTAAACTCTCTTAATATTAAAATTATAATTAAGGCTTTTATTAAATAGTTTTAAAAAAATAAAGAATACCCCTTAATAATAATACTAAATTAAGGGTTATAATTTATTATCTGTTTTTAAATAAGACTATATAAAAGAATAGAAATATAATTAAAGCTATTAATATTATCTTATCCTAAAATAAATAAATAAACTAAGAATATAAATATAATACTGAAATAATACTTTACTTATAAATATATATAAATTATAACTAAGATAACTAGATTAATTAACTACTACTTATAAAGTTTAAATCTAATTTAAATAAAAATATAATATTATATAATAAGATATATATCTACTAGTAGTAATAAGATAAATAAGGTATTACTAATAAGTAGTAGTTTTTAGTTAATAAAATAGAAGATATAGTTCTATTATACGCAGAATCCTAATTATTTACTAAGTAAGCGCTGGGTATACTCTAGCTCTAAGTCTTAATATTAACTACTAAATATTTATAATAATTACCCTATAAAAAAGAAAGAAAAGTAATATTTTTATTACTTATACACGATCTATCGTATTACGTATATTCTATAGTATATTCTATCTTTTATACTTATATACTATTAACTAATAGGAAGCTTTATAGCCTATATTAATAATTAATAGTTAGTAGTTAAATAGCTATAGGTATAAAGTTCTAGAATTATTAAGATTTCTTCTCTAAAAGTTAGGATTAAGTAATAGCGATATATATAATAATAATTATAAAGATACTTATAAATAGGTGCTTTAGTATATTAAATAAGAGATATCTCACGACGAGTAGTAACTATTAAAGATTAAGTAAAGAAATAGTAATATAGAAAAGCTTTATAATTAAAATATTAAAAAGTTAAAAAAGTTAAAAAGGATTATAAGATTTTAAGTATATAAAATTAATAAAGGAAAATAGTAGTATCTAGTTATATAAAGCTAATTATATTTAGTATAGTTATTATTTTTATTTAAAGTATCTAGATCCTTATCTTACTACTATAAAGTACTATCCTTTAAGGTAGTTACTATATATAATTAATTATCTTTATTACTATCTTCTTTATCTTTCTAATACTTAGAACGTTGCTTAAAATAGATGTTTTTTAACACGTCTAATTAATTAGGGGGAGTATATAGTTAAGTAGAAGAGGTAGGACTTATCTAAGTATTAGTATATATATTTTACAAGTAATCCTACTAGTAGGAAGTATAAGTATACTACTAATTAATTTTATTTACTTAATTCTACTATATAGCTGTCTTCGTATCAATCTCTACTAGAAAATTACTAAGTAGGGTTATTAGTAATAGTTAAGCTAGTTATTTCTAGAAATAAAGCTATATCTAATTCTATATTATAGTAAGTTAATTATATATAAAATTAAGATTTATAAATCTTACTAAGCTAAGCTAGCTATAGATTTATATTTTAAATAATATACTTTTATATAAGTCTTATAATAAGTATCTAGACTTAGTAAAGATAACTAATATTATTACTAAATTTATTTAAAAATACTTAATTAAGGTATTAATCTATAGTTCTAGATTTTTAGATATTTCTAGAATAGTCTTTATAGAATTATTAACTTTAGTAGTCTACTATATTAGGGCTAATTCTTAAAGGTAGCTTAGAATAATATTTTATATAAACTTAAGGCTATATTTACGCGTAAGTTTATTTAGATAATTAATAAATATAATTATATTAAGATAATAAGTATATTTATCTATATTTATTACTAAACCTAATATAGTTTTCCTATACTCTTATTTTACTTTAAAATCTAGATTAAAAAAACTAATATCTTTAGATCTTAATATTCTTTTATAAAGACTCTATACTAATATAGGTGGTAGTAATAACGCTAAGAATAGAGCTACTAGTACTATTAATACTAACGGTAAGGACTTAGTAGTAGGTAGGATTAATAAAATAAAAGATATCTATCTTTCTTACCTAAGGAGGCGGACTTCTCTTATTAACTTAATAAGGATAAAATTAATCTAAGTAAAGCGCTTATCTAATAAAGTATTCTACTTAGGGGTGAATCCTTATATAGTTATTTATTAATACTTATTTAGTAAGGTAGTATTAATATCTTAGTTACTACTACTACCCTTATTACTATTCTTAGATATAAATATTTAAGTAGTAAGACTCTTTAAGCTTATTCTTATTAATATAATAAATAAGTTAGAAGTAAAGAATAAGGAAGATAATTTATCTAGTAAAAAGAATATCTAGATATTAATATTTTAAATACTTAATAAATTAGGATTTAAGAGCCTACGCTAAAAGTACTAGTAATAAGTAGAAAAGGACTAGAAAGATTTAGCTCTTAATTTCTAGATTATTATACTATTACTACTATATTATTATATAATAAAATATATATCTACTAGTAGTAGTAGGATAAATAAGGTATTATTAATAAGTAGTAGTTTTTAGTTAATAAAATAGAAGATATAATTTTACTATATATAGAATTCTAATTATTTACTAAGTAAGTATTAGGTATACCCTAGCCCTAGGCCTTAGTATTAACTACTAAATATTTATAATATATAATAAATCTTTTACTTTTTAAAGTTATAAAAGGCTATATATTATAGTTAGAGTTAAAACTATTTTTATTTTTTAAAAAAATCCTTATCTAATAAATAAAATAGAAGATTAAAATAAGTAATTAATAAAATAGTTAAAAGAATATAATAGCTTAGAATTAAATTTTAAAGCTAGTTATATTAAATCTAAGTATTTTAAATAAAATAAATAAATAAAAAGAGATAATTAACTCTAAAATTTAAGAAAGATAATAAAATTATATTAAATATTAAAAAAATTAAGATAGTATAGTTAAATAAATTACTAAACTATAAAAATCTAAAACTATTTAAAATTATTAAAATAATTTATAATATAATTTATAAATTAAAATAATTATTAATAATAAAGAGAGTATTTCTAATCTTTTATTTATAATTATTATACTTAGATAATAATATTCTACTATTAAGATAGATAGAAAGATTATTACTATTATTTATAAATTATAACAGTGGGATAGCGTAAGGGCTGTCGTTTTTAGTAGATTTAATTACTACTTTTAATAGTCTTTTTACTAGATCCTCTAACCGCTCTATTACTTTCTACCCTCTTTTTCTTTACTTCTTTTAGTATAGGACCTATATACCCTATTAGTCTAATTATTTTTTCGTTTTTATATTAATATAATAGTTATTAAAAAACTACCTTACTTAATATAGCGCTTTAATTCAGCTTTAATTCTTTCTATATATAGTCTAGTATTATATATTTATATTATAGTCTTCTCCTCCCTATCTTCTATCCTATATATCTAGAACTAGTCCCTCTACAACGACCTCTAGAATTAGCTACTTTTCTTAAATACTCTTTTTATCTAATTATCTCTAACAACCCTATCCTTTATGCCTCTCTAATACTCGCCTTATCCTCTTTTATCCTTATACGCGCTTATCTCTATCCCTACTATAAACGCTTCCCCTCTACCTCTAACTCTACTACTACTACTTATCGCCTAAATATATCGCCCCTATAGCTCCCCGAAAGCATGGTAAAGCTATAAAATAGATAATAAAATACTTAGTAGAATACTATAAAGAAATAGAAGCTAACTTAGATATTTTAACTTTTATCTAATAAGTTTACTAGCTAAGTACTAAGGATCTATAGAGCTAGATTAAGAACCTTTAGACTTAATAAAGAAGATTTTCCTACCTTTAATAGATTAAGGTATTCTAATTAATATTTATAAATACTATAAATTTATAGAGAAAGATCCTTTAATTATCTTTAAGGAAATTTTAATTAATATCCTTTATATCTTCTTTAACTAGTTACTTATTATTTAAAAAGATAGTATAGGTATAGCTAGTACTCTATAAATATATTAAAATATATTTTACTTAGTATAGAAGAAAGAAACTAGCTATTAATAGATTAATCTACTTATTAAGAGTTAGATATAAGAAGTATATAAGCGCCTTCTTCTATATATCCTTTATTAAAGGGGACTAGGTAAGATAATAGTTAGTAATTAAATATAAATTATAAATAAAGAAGAAGAAGAAACTAATTATATATATTAAGGATAAGTTTAAGCTACTAAAAATACTATATCTCTTCTTTAAGATAACTTTTAATTATAAGTAACACTATGTATAGCTAGCCTTAATTATATAACTTATAAAGATTATAAGTAACTAGCTTACTACTCTCTTAGTAATTTATTATTAATATATTAAAGTTATATTACTTCTAGATCCTAACGGAGGAGAGTAGCTCTAAGTATTAGTAGAAATTATATATAAGTATATTAAGGGCTACCTTAGTAAGAAGGACGCGTCCGTATTTCCTCTTTATTTACTATTATATATATAGCTAATAACTATACTAGTAATAAATTTAATATCTTAGATATATTAAATAAACTATACTTATTACTCTATCTTTATATTACTCTATTTATATTAATCTTCGCTAACTACGTCTTCGCTACTACTAAACTAACTACTATAGAGTAACTATTCTATCTATATATCTCTATAAGATAGAAATAATTATCGCTACTTTTTAAAGAGGAGATAAAGACGGTCCCTTTATTCCATTAATATAAGAGTATTATATAAGGGGTCTGAATTTTAAATAAGAAAGCTCTACTTAATAATACCTTCTAACTATAGATAATTACTCTTAGAAGTATTACTAGTATAGAGCTTTCTACTAGTTTATATACTTTTTACCGTAGTAACAGCGAAGCTCTTAATAATAATAGTAAGTAGTATATAGATTATTCCTCTAGCTTTAGGTTAATAGATATATAGACTTTATTATTAAATTATAATAAAATCTAATCCTATAATATTATAACTTTACTATCTTCTAGAAGAACTATACTTTAAGGTATATACTTAATACTTAGACTACCTACTATAGCTTAGAACCTTAAACTATATTAATATAAACTACTAGTAAGATAAGTTATATAATTAATTAATAATAACTAAAAAAACTTACTACTACTTAATAAGTAGAGGTTAACTATTACCCTAAGGTAAGACTTCTATATTAAAGGCTTTAATTATAGAGATAGTAGTTTATAGATAATAAAAGAACTATCACTAGTATAAAGGAGATCTTTATTTACTATAAATATTAAAAAGCCTATCTCGTCTATTATAATATAAAACGGCGATAGGAAAAGGCTCTCTTATAAGAAGTTAAAGTAAGATATAAAAAGGAGTAGCTAGTAATTAATATATAATAATAGTTAAAAGGATTACTATTAGCTATATTAGAGATAGTAATAGTAGAAGATTATATTTTTATAGAATATATTTAGATTATTAATATACTCTCTACCTTTACGACTTTATCTCTTAAGGAAGAGTATAAATATTAAGTAAAAGTAATTAGTACTCTAATAACCCTATACTATTTATAGAAAGATAGGTGTTTATATTGTCTAAAAGCTTCTACTTTAATTATTAAGCTTAAATAGAATTAGATATTACTCTCTACCCTTAAAAAGTAAAGTCTTTTAGATTTTCTTCTAATTAAATATTAACCTATATAATATATTTTCTACCTTAGCTAAAAAGATTTACTAGTAGTAATATATCTAAGGTTCTTCTATAGTTATAATAATTTAAAAAAATACTTCTATTATAAATACCTCCGCTACTATCTAGAAGGTTAACTAATTATATACTTTTATTTAAAGTATTAGATAAATCTAACTAGTATAATATATTTATAGAATTATATAGAAGTAATATATAAAATACCTACTTAACCTAGTATTAGCCCTTATATATAGTTTATTTATTTTAAACTTATTTTTTATTTTTTAAGATAAGTATCTTAGAAGTAAGTAAGATTAAATTATTAATATTATTTAGATATTTTAGTCTAGTATTAAGCTAGCTAAGTTAGTTACTCTTTATATTTTAATTCTTCTATATATAGTACCCATAGCGCGTAACCTTTTAATTATAGCTAGATAATTAATCCTTACTATTACTTAAAACACCGTTCTACTAGTATTAATATTAGTATTTTATTAGAGTAATCTCTCTATTACTATTTTATATTTAAAAGTAGTAGCGCTTACTATTCTAATTAGTAGTTATTATAATAGGTTAATTACTAGCCTTACTTTTATAAAATTATTATAGAAAAGATTAATTTATGTAATAATTTCTATATTATTAGTAGAGGAAAATAAAGAGTCCTTATTTATAAGTAATAAAGGCTTCTAAGTACTATTAGCTTTAATTTTTATAAGGAGTTCTTATTATATCTATAAAATAGATATATAA
Source organism: Cladonia squamosa (assembly GCA_947623385.2). Classification (NCBI taxonomy): domain Eukaryota; kingdom Fungi; phylum Ascomycota; class Lecanoromycetes; order Lecanorales; family Cladoniaceae; genus Cladonia; species Cladonia squamosa. Next base: position 507,820 of record OX392381.1, read on the forward strand.
ACTTAGTATACTACCTATATAAATATTAACTAAATTTTACTATTATTATAAGAAAGGCGATAATAGCTATTTTAAGAACTACTTAAGATTATATATATTTTTAATATTCTTTATATAAAAAGTATAGTAATAATAGTATTAAATAGCTTTATAGTATATATATATTATATATATATAGGAAGTCTTGACTTAGACTATATTTTAAAGTATCTTTATTAAGTATTCTAAAAGAATCTCTTTAGTAGGTATAACTTATAGTTAATATTCTATAATATTATTCCCCTATATATTTTATTTAAATATTAGAATAAATAACTAGTAACCTAGTATATTATATAATTATCTAATTATAAGGTTAAGTACGTCCTTTATATTATCTTATAAAAGATTTAAATATAATATATATACTAGATACTACTAGTATATATAGACTATAACTAGCTCCCTAAGATAAAAGCCTTAGCTTAGTACTATATTATTAAAGAAAACTTTAAATAATAAAGCGGCCTTTAAGGGTAAAGTATAACACCCTTCTTATAATACTTAGTAGTAATTACTACTATTTAAAGATAATTCGCTTAGTATTCTATTTATACTTTATAAATTATATTAATTTAATTCTTATAAGATATTTAGAAGGAGTATATTATTAAGTTAAACTTATTTTTAATATTAACTAGAGAAGGCTTACTTAGAGCTAATAAAATTTCTTTAAAATTATAAACTATTATATATTATATTTAAATCTAGAAAACTAGAATCGCCTTAGATTATATAAAGACGTTATAGACTTAAATACTCTTATTTATTTTAATTTTAAGGCTCTTTAATCTTAGAGATAATCTAAGGAGATTAATATAAATACTTAATATAGTCTAAGAACTCCTACTTAGTCTAATTCAGCCTTAGGTATTTATTTATATATATTTTTATATTATCCTTTTTTATCTATTTATCTAACGTAATCTGTTATATACTTTAAGGAATATTAAATTAATAATATAGATTTCTTATACTATCCTTAAGATATAAGAGAAGGACTTTATTATAAATATTCTTATAATCTATAATAATTTTACTAAGGACTAGTATAATAGAGAGTTCTAATTAATCCTTAAACTAAAATATAGAGATAACTTTATATAACTAAATAAGATCCTTCTATCTAGTATTAATACTAATAAGATATATTAGTTATATTACCTTATAGCTCTTTATATAATAATAGGACTTAGCTTTTTTAATAAAAATCTTAGTAAGATTATTATAGCTTACTCTAATATTAATAAAATTACCTCTACTTTAAAAGCTAAATTTAATAGATAGGAAGAAGGTTAGTATAGTTAATATAATTTAAATAGCCTCCTAAATAGAGTATAAGACTAGAGTAGAGCTTATTTAGTATATATAAAATAATACTAGTAATCCGCTAAGTATTTTTAACTTATATATATATATAAAACTAAGATCTATTAGTTAATATTAGATTAACGATTTAAGAGGCCGGCCTAAATAATACTTATGTTTTATATTTTATAGAATCCTATAATAAAGCGTTCTAATTATTAACTTTTAGTTTTATAATTATCTTAATAGCCTCCTTAAGGGCCTAAGGGTTAAACTTCTTATATTATATAAATTTCTATAGCTAATTAAAGACCTCCCCACTTATAATAATATAGGTATTAATATATTTAGTAATAAATATATAAAGTCGCCTAAGTATAAGGGTGATAATATTATAAATCTTAATAACTAAGTACTTTATAGTTTTAATAATAAGAGAGGCTATCCTCTAGTACTAATACTATAAATTATATTAAAATAGTTATATAGTAAAGGTTTAATATTTAAATTATAGATAAAATAAATCTTCTCTATAATATTTTATAGGATAAAGAGAGATAATAAGTTATAAATTCCCTCTCTATCTTTAAAGGATAGTTAGTTAAAACTCTTAAAAACTAGTTAAAAAGGAAGATATATTAAGAGAAAGTAGATTTATTTATAGTCTAAGTTAAGTATCTATGGTTTAAATTATTACTCTATATATTAAGGAGGTTTTAGCTATAATTATTATATAACTTTCTTAAAATCTAATATAAGAGACTATAAAATACTAAAAAGATTTAATATTAAGAAGGATAGTATTTTATAGAATAAACTTATCTATCTACTTAAAAGTATATTTAGGTTTAGAAATTAAGATCCGCTTATTAATCTAATTATAGCTAGAGTACTATAGGGCTAGGTATAGAGCTAGTAGCTATTTCTATACTAATAATTACTTAGCTAGCCCCTATACTATAACCTTTAATTTTATAATAAGGGAAACTCTAAGTCCCTATTATTATTAAGGATTATCTTAAGGTTACGTATAAATAACCTAGAATAAGAATTAATATACTTTACTAACTAACTACTATATAAGCTTCGCACCTAGACGTCCGCTAGAAGGGTTTATACTTTAAAAATATTAATACTTTCTATAGTTAGATCTTCTAGGGTAATTTCTATAAACTTATTATTAATTAGCTTTATTAATTAATCTAGAGAAAATAAGAATTAATATTAAAGTTTAGATCTTATAGTAGCTACCTAGGTCCCTCTAAGTACCTATAAAGATTATTATACTTACTTATTACTCTAACTAGTCCCTAACTATATTCTACGACCTTGATTATACTATAAAATTAAAGAATAGTTGTATGATCTTAAGGATAATAGAGTAAAAGATATATAAATCTTAGTAATATAGGGGCTTAGTAGAGTAGATAAGTTATAGCTAGTACTAAATTATATCTATAATTATTAGTAGAACTATATTATAGTATTCTAGATTAAAACTAGATCCTAGGAGTTAATTAAGTATAATTATATCTAAATCTACTAGCTCCTATATAGCCGCCTCCTTAGTATAGGCTAAAAGATAGTAAAGGTTAAAGATATAGTACCTATAATTAAGTACTAGTTCTATAGTTATAAAGGGCGATGGCTAATAGTTCTAGATAGTATAAATACTATTAATAATAATTAAGATAAATTCTATATAAACTTAGAATATTTTATACTTAATACGTTTAGAGTATATATTATTATTACTTTATAAAGCTTAATAGCTAAGGAGATGATAATACTAGATATAGTAGAAGTAGTAAATATAAAGCTATTAGAAGTAAAGGAGCTATTTTAATAATATATTAAAATAAAGAAGAAAAGCTAAAATATTATAATAGAAGTAGCTTAAATTATTAAAGAGCTAGGATACTTAGCCCTAGTAATTACTTTAGTAGGTTTATATATATTAGTAACGCCTCGCTTATTATCTAATATCTATAGATATCTCCTAGAGTATTAATAGCGGCGGAAAGAACTACTCTATTAGTAGGCTAAGCGGTATATATACTACTATAGGGAAAGTATTTTAAGCATATAGAAAGTATTATTTAAAGTTATTAAAGAATATAATCTAATAGCGGCTTGTTTACTTAGTCTATTAATATTTATAAACTTTAAGGATATCTTTCTAAGTCTCTTTAATAGAGATAGAGCTAAGGTCCTTATAAGCGCTCCTACTTATATTATAAAATTATTAGAGGCTATAATATTATCTAATAAGATATAGTAGACGTTCCTCTTCTATAGATAAAAATAGACAGTGTATAACCTAGAGTTAGTATTTAAGACACTTTAAAATTACTTACTAATTTAGTAAAAATTAAATTAGGAGAGCTATATTATATATAAGCTTATATATATATAGAGGTAAGAGTAACTAGAGGTAGATAAGTAATAATAGTTAAATAGTCTTATTTTTAAGCTTATAGTAAATATTACTACCTAGGATCTAATAGACCCTAGCTATTAACTCTAATTAGTACTATATATAATAGCTAGTTTTAATATAATTTCTCTCCTATATAAATCGCTGGACGGATTTATAATAGGTTAACTTATAATAATTAGTAGAATAAAAGGCTTCCTAGTTAAGATAGAGTAATAATCTAAGACGTATAAGATACAAGCGTTTTATTTTAGAAATATAGAGAAGATATTAGGTAAGAAGTATCTATCTATACTAACTAGTATAAACAATCTAGCATTAGTATTAAGTAGATAAGATAATTATAAAGAAGTTAAGTAGATCTATTAATAAGTATTAATATTAATAAAAAAGGTACTAGGTAAGAAGTGTTTATCTATACTAACTAGTATAAATAATCTAGTATTAGTATTAAGTAGGTAAGGTAATTATAAAGAGACTAAGTAGATTTATTAATAAGTATTAATATTAATAGAAAAAGTATTAGATAAGAAGTATTTATTTATACTAATTAGTATAAATAATCTAGTATTAGTATTAAGTAGGTAAGATAATTATAAAGAGATTAAATAAATCTATTAATAAGTATTAATATTAATAGAAAAGGTACTAGATAAGAAGTATTTATCTATACTAACTAGTATAAATAATCTAGTATTAGTATTAAGTAGGTAAGGTAATTATAAAGAGACTAAGTAGATTTATTAATAAGAGTTAGTATTAATAGAAAAGATACTAGATAAAGAGTATCTTAATATACTAAGGAGTATAAATAATTTAGTATTAATATTAAGTAGGTAAGATAATTATAAAGAGATTAAGTAGATCTATTAATAAGTATTAGTATTAAGGGAAAAGGTACTAGGTAAGAAGTATTCTAATATACTAAGGAGTATAAATAATCTAGTAGAGATATTAAGTAGCTAAGGTAATTATAAAGAGATTAAGTAAATCTATTAATAAGCTTTAATATTAATAGAAAAGGTATTAGATAAGAAGTATTTATCTACGCTAACTAGTATAAATAATTTAGTATAGGTATTAAGTAGTTAAGGTAATTATAAAGAGACTAAGTCTAGAAGCTTAACTTTTACTAAAGAATAAGGATAATAATAGAGATATTAGGAATATAGTTATTTAAAGAATAAGCCTAAAGTATAATTTAAAGCTAAAAACCGCTTTAGGTATTCTAAAGAGTATTAAAAAGTCTAGAGATTCTATTAAGTCCGAGCTTTAAGATTATAGATATATAATTTTAAATAAATAGAAGTAAGGATAAAGATATAAGGGTATTTTAAGTTTATATATTTATTATAGGTAGTAATAATAGATATAGAATATTTATATAATATACTAATTAGCTTAGAATTTTAAATAGACTATATAAGAGCTTAGTATTTTACTAGTATTATCTTAATTTAGATATATATAGTTAATTAAATTAATATTTACTTTCTTTAGTATCTTTATCTAGTTATAAGTTTATAATTTCCTTCTTTCTATACTAATTATTTATTAAAAGAGACTTTATATTTTATAGTAATATATATCTAAACTATAGCTATATAGTCTCTTTAGTAGTAGCTATAATATCTAGATATCTACTAGTTATAGAGTACCTCTTAGTTATTTTTAACCGTCTATATACTATAGTAATAGCTTTATATTATAATAAGTTCTTAACTATTTACTATCCTAATAGAAATTAGATCCTACGGAGTTTTATTTACTAGGCGTATATATTATTATTAGCTTATCCTTAATATTTCTTTATTTCTATTATATTTATGTATCTTTAATTTAAGGATAATATTCTAAAGAAATAAAAAAATCCTCTAGTTCTATTAACTAATTAAAGATTATAATAGGTTAATAAAAGTTAACTTTTATAAACTTTAAAAAGTAGCTAATTATAAATCCTTTAGTCTAATATATTTAATATAAGCTTTTTATAAGACTAACTGCTTATAATATAGCTGCTTAATACTACTACTATTAAGCTTTATAAGTTTAATAATAATAAATAACCTAAAATATACGCGGTCCTCTTATATAGGTGGGAGAAGAAAGAGGAGATTTCTCTCTAAAATTTATTAAAACAGAGTTATAGAAAATAGAAAGGCTATTAAAAGATAAGTAAGTATTATAAAATAGTAAGAGAATAATATATTAAATATATCTAGATTAATATTTATTATATAGACTAAAAAAGTAGTACTAATCTTTCTAAAGCTATTAACTTAATATATAAGTAGTATAAATATATAGCTATTTACTATACTTATTTAGATAATATATTTTATAAAAAACTTAAATAACTTAGAGAGAGTGTTTAGTTTAAAAGAGACTAGACATTTTAGGAGCTACTAGTACTATTATTAATTAAGTTTTATAATTATAACTAGAACTAGCTTAGTCTTCTCTTTATATATTATAATACAGTCTTAAATATTATAGGAATTAAGAGAGAGTATTTATAAAATCTATATTATATTAGTATAGTATAGAAAATATCCTAGGTATTAAAAAGAGATATAATAAAAAAAGAAGATATAATATATTATCTATTTAATCTATTTTAAGTTAATATACTAGTTATATATAATAAAGGAGGACTAAAGGCTTTTATAAGACTATAGTAAGAAATAAGTAAATAATTAGATAATAAATCGCTCTTTATCTAGAATAATAATATTATAATATTTACTAAAATATTTACTTAATCTTCTAAAGTTCTTACTAGTAGTAGTGATATAGAGAAATTCTTATTTATATTATTTACTAGAAAGCCCTAGTTTATAACTAATAAGGGTTTAGTAATAAATTTATCTATTAGAGTAAATAAACCTAGGGAGTTTAAAGGTAATATAATAGTCTTATAACTTAAGCTTACTCCTCTAAACTATATATATATAGAAAATATAATAGATAAATACTATCCTTTTTATATTAAATTATTAAAGTTAGATATTAGTAAAGTAGATTTTATAAGACTAGGACTAAATAAGATACTTTTTATTAAGAATTAAATTTTAATATTTTAAAGTTTAGATAGATCTTAAATATTTTTTAAACCCTACTTAAGAAATCTAGGACTAGAATTAAGGATTATTTATATTTATTAGATAAGTATATCTAAAGAAGATCTATATATTAATAATATATTTTATTATTTAAATTATTCTAACTTATATAGAAATTATAAGTTTTATATATTTAAAATATATTTAGGGTTATAATCTTAAAGATTCTAACTTCTAGACTAGTAGATTAAAGATAAAAGATTAACTTTCTATAGCTCTAAAAAATAGGTTATTACTCTTTTAAGAAGTTATTTTACAGATTATATATTTAGCTAGTATATATTTAAAAAGCTTAATAATAGATTTTTACTAATCCTCTATATTAATAAAAATCGTTTAAGCCTAGATATAGTAATAGAAAGTTAAGATATTAAACTTTATTAAAAGTAAGATAAATTATTAATCTATAGAAAACTAGAGATATAATGCTATAATAAAAAGCTTTAATACTAGGGTAAACTAATAACTTATTTAAGAATATAGATAACTCTTAGAAAGATATAAAAAGTAGATAATAAGCCCTAGCTAGATAAAAAGTATTATAATATTTATATTTAAATATCTATAGCAGGTTAATAGTAGAAGGCTATAATTATAAGCTTAGTTTTATAAAAGGTATATATATTATACTAGATATTATTTCTAGGTCGTAGAATATTTAGCGCGTAATATAAAACTAGTATAAAGATATTATAATAAGGGGGTTTAACTCTTTAGAGGGTATAATTAAATATAAGTTAATTAAGTAGTTAAGTATTTATTAGCTATAAACTCCTCTTAATTATATAAGTTAAATATAAAGAAGAAAACCTAATAGTAGGAAGACTATCTCTTATATATTTAAATAAATTATACTAAACCTTAGTATAATTATAGTAATTAGTATTTTAATTATCTTAATTACTTTTATAATTATAATAATTAAGCTCTAATTACTCTAATTATATTTATATCCTTTTACTAAAAGGTATTCTTTTCTTAGGAACTCTTAACTTAGTATATATTATCTCTAAGAATACTTATAATAAGTATCTTTATAAGAAAATAGTATTTTAGAAATAACTTTAAGGACTAAGTTCTTACTACTAGACTAGTCTCTATAAATAATTAGTTATAAGAGAGTAGTATATTTACTAAGCCCTTCTACTTATAGGGTATTAATAATATTTAGGAACTTAATCTACTCTTATATTTATAAAAGTTCTAGCTTTATAGGATTAGTAATAGTAATTATCTTAAATTTAATCTTATATTAATAAAATAGCGTGAATAGTATAGTAACTCTATTTAAATACTTATAAAGATAAGGATACTAAATCTTTTATAATTATTAAAGAAGAAATATAGTATATTTAAGTAGTAATTCTAAAGTAGGATTAGTAATACTTTTTAATTTAATTATATAATATATAGTTATTAAAAGGTTATTTATTAAAACTATTAGTAATATATTATAAAATAAAGATAATTAGGAAATATAAAGGTTTATTATATAAAAGGTATAAGAATAGACTTATTAAGAGAGACTATTACTTAATAAATCTTAATCTAAAATTTAGAGTAGATATATAACGCTTTATTAATAAATTCTAATAAACTTATTTTTATATCTAATATTATATAGAGTAACTAATTTAACTTTATTAATACTAGCGCCTAATATTAGATCTTATTAATTAGGAAGCTTAAAAAATAACTAATCTAGAAAGTTATAGAATAAAAGTTTAAATAAGTTAATAAATAATTTTATAAATACTAGGATTACTTTTAAAGACCTATAATTTAAGATCTCTTTATAATTTAATCTAATTAATTAGAGTTATAATAACTATCTAATATTTTCTTTTTAGTAATTATATTATCTACGTCTTCTACTACTAGCTTAGTAATATCTTTCTTTTCTTACTTATCTAACCCTACTATCTACTTTATTAAGATTATAAATTATTTTTTATATATAGCCTAAACTATACTCCTTATCCTCTATTTAAAAGTCACTATATAAGATATAAGGTATAGTATTATATTAAAGACTTTAGTATTATCCTATATCTTATCCTTAAAATCCCTTAAAAGTATTAAATATAATAACTTAAAAGTTATATCGCGCGTCTTTAACTTATTACTTTTAATTTTTTATCTCTTTTTATAATTATAGTCGCTTTACCTAGATTTTAGATTATAGAAAATCTTATTAATAGATTACCCGCTAAGAATATTAATATAGAGAAAATTATATATATTATAAAGAATATAGTGCTGGGAAAGGTTAATAGAGAGGGAGTAGAAATATTAATAATAGCTAGATTTAATCTTCTTAAGAACTATATTAAAGAGAGGAATAAGATTATAAATAAGCTCTATTAATTATAATTAAGTATTAGCTTAAAAGTTAATAAAGGATAATAAGTATAGCATTTTAAATATATTAATATTATAGCGTATATCCCTAATTCTAATAGTAGTATTTAGAGATAATATTATAGTTATTAGTTATAAAAGCTATTATATAGAAGTATATTAATTTTATTAAACTTTATTAACTTTTTAAAAGCTTACTAACCTTAGATATATTAAATTACTTTATTAGAGTTAAATCCTTATATAATAGTATAAGTAGTAAAGAAGTATAAATATCTTAAACTATATCTTTATTATAAGTAAACTAGAACTAATTTTTTACTTATAAAAAGGAAGCTAAGGACGGTATAAGTAATTATATTACTTTTATAGAAATAATTACTTTACTTCTTTAGAGTTTTTAAAATATAAAATCTACCTATAAAATATTTATTAAGGTAAGTAAGTAAGATAAGGGATGTAAAAAAGCGCTAGAGTATATCTAAGTATTAATTAACTCTATCTTTACTATAATTATAGCTTCTTAAAGAAAGCTATATTAAGTTCTATTATATATTATAGGATAAGGCCGCTTATTAATAAACTATTAATAAGTTATTAAAAATACTATATTTAAACGATATAGAGATTTCTTTAACTAGTATATATCTACTAACAGTCTATATATAGTTTACTAGAAGAAATCTTATATATAACCTAGATTATACTTCTTATTAGAGAAATTAAAGCTTAACGCGCCTTAAGATATTAATATTATTTATAGAATACTAGAAGTTTCTATTACCTAGAAAGGGTAGATAAATATACTTTTTACTAAATTAAAGCTTCTAGTAGCTATTATTAATATAGTATTATAGAGATATTATTAGTAGGGCGCTAAGCTTTAATATACTTAAAAGAAAGTAGATTTATATTTAATAGCCTAAAGAAAAGTAGAGACGCTTAAGAAAGATAATTAATTAAGACTTTCTTCTAAAGCGTAGTATTATTAATAAAAGTTATTAAGATCTTATTAATAGCTAATTATTTTATATATATATCTTTAATAACCTATAGCTATAATCTTTCTTTTATTTCTTTATTACTTTTCTTCTTCTAATAAGCTATTAATAAAAGTATTATAATATTTCTTAGAATAAATTAACTAGAGGTAGTCTTTTATTATAAGCTCTAATAAGGAGACTTAATTAAATATTAGATTATATTAAATCTTATAATTATAGAGGTAGAAAACAGGGATATTAAGTTCTTATATATTCTCTTTTCTCTTAATATAGCTATTAGTAACTTTTACTAAGACTTTAAAAAATAACTAGCTTTAAAACTATAGAGGATTAATACTATACTTAGCTAGATTTCTTTAGTTATCTCTTTATAAATATATTAACATATATAGGTAGATCTTAATAATTTATTATAAAGGATCTAATTTATAGTCGCTATTATCCCCTAGAACTAGGGGAAGGTATACGCTAAAAATAATTTAAGTCCGCCTGTCTAGATACAGTATATGCGATGGAGTTTAATGCAGAGATTGATTTCCACGATAAGATAAGGTGGAGATATATCACCCCCCTCACCCCCCAATGATGCGTCTCGTTTATCAAACCCACAATTCCGAACACCTAAAGATTGTTCTAACTTCCTCAGTCATGTGCCGGACTCACTATCGACTTTCCCCACGTCTGAAGCTCTGACTTACTTATATTGCGTCAGGGTACTGCTTGCAAAGGCGAACAGTGCATGCTCTAGAAACGATTGAATGGGACGGTTGTATATGCCACATATGATGGCTTGTTCGTCAACCTCGATGGATAAGATTATTCTGCGCAATGCCCCACTTGGCATGATCTAAAAGCTAAGACACGAGATTTACCCATATGGTAGCCCATCAATGAGCCGTCCATTGCTTCTTAGTCAGCATTCCACCACAAACGTCAACCCGGTTTATTGGAGAATGGGAAACCTTGTCGTCATTCCCAGAGCTCACACAACGCTAAGCACAGCCTCAGGACTTCGAAAATTAGTGGCCCCGAATGACGTGTAATTCCCCGCAATCCGTTGAGTTCAGGTCCGCTTTGCAAACCGGTTCAGTCGACCGCTTGCCAAAGACTTCGTCTCAAACAGCAATTAGACCGCCTCAATTTTCTTCAGCATGCCTACAAGTTCTACTGCTGAAACGCCTGCAACTGGAGCGGCAGTTCCATTTCAGCCCGATCCATCTCAGCTGGATCAAATGCCATTGTTCGGACAGAATGACGTAGCAAGATACCTCTTTCGTTTCTACGCTCCGCGCACCGCGGGTCAAACGACGGATTCTTACGTCACCCCGCCAGCTTCAACATGTGGTCGGGCTGAAAAGACGCGAGACATTTTCAGGTTGCCGCCCGCGGAGGCGGCAACCCGTTTGAACGAGCATTTGAGATGGTCGCCCTCCCATGAACCAAAGTGTGATCTCATGAGCTGGACCAGCTCCTTGCTTTTTGCGTTGCAACATGGTCTCCGCAGGCATAACGCTGATCACGACAAGCCCGAGTTGTCGCAAATTTCTCTCCTAATCCTTGATACACGCGGCTTTCCAACAGGTACATTCATTAAAGATATGGAGATTATGGAAGTCTTTGCCCCATACACAGACTTTAATCAAACGAAGAACCTGGATGATTTCTTTCAATTTCGTAAGAGCGACAGGGGATACTACTTTGGGGAATATCTGACGCAAGGGAGAATAGATATCAGAGGGAAATGCATCGTAACCAATATGCAGAAATTGATAGATGCCGGCTTATTCGAGCTCAGATCTGAGTTGAAAGACAATAGCAGATGGGGTGAGTGGGCTAACAGGGTCGTCGACCTTCGCAAATTGTTCAAAGCTTCCCAAGATACTCCTACCGCAACTCATACCGAAGTCCGCAAAGCGATCACTATTGCCGGGGCCTGCTTTGGGAATGACTGGGTTATCCCGGTGACGATAATTTTACTTGCTCTTAAGCGCCGCCAAAGGAAGGACCCGGTTATCATAAATGGATTTGTAGCTATGTTCGCTGGTGAGTATTGACCGCCGGCTGTAAATATCTCTAACAGCATTCAGAGAAGGAGATTGAATGTCTCCAGAGGAAGGACATCAAGTCCGATACCCACCGACTACCGGAGCTCGAACAATTTCAGCGCCTCATTGACGACATTTCCGAGCATTTTATGGGGAAAGATAGGAACTCCTTATCAAGTCCTTTTAATAATCTCAACTGGGGTCAATCTTGACGTGTCCTCCCCAATGGAGAAGTCAGCGCAGAAGCTGCAAAGCGTTTTACGTTCAGAAGATCTATATAGCATCGAAATAGATAGGCGGAGACTTTGTGTACGAACGTAGCCTGCCCGAACCCCCTTGCGTGATGAGATGAACGATGTTTTCAATTGTAACTATTGGCGTGATACTTTAAAGGGTAAGACGTGGTCGAAATTTAGGCACAGCCATCTAATCATTCACATTTTGAGCGGGACCAAAATTAAATTTGTGCCCCACCATATGCCCGTGACCCCGCAGACACGATGGTATCTTATGTTTATTCTATCATATCAGGAGATCCGCGTCGTTCGATATGGGAAAGAGAAAGAGAAGATTAAAACAAGAATAATCTCCTATATTCCTTCTACTATCCTCCCCCTAATCTATTACGGTGTAAGGTAGACCCTAAAAGAAGAAATATAGCTCTAGTCTTTTAGGTTAAAAAGGCCCCCTAGTTATTTAATCTTAAACTACTTCCTAAATAGATACTTATCCCCTACAAGTTAATAAAAAACTTTAGAATCAATTTTATGAGCCTTTAATACTCTTATAGGCTTATAGTAAATTATAGGGGAAGTATATTAAGTCTAATAAAGCATTATCTAAAATATATATAGATAGTAGTAATAAAAGACTAAGTAAAAGATTTCTTAATAAATTTATATATATATATAATTATTCGCCTAGCGGAGATACTATAGCGGTTATTATAATATAAGATAGTCCTTATCTAATCTATTAGGTAGTTATAAATACTAATTAAAAATCTAAAATTAAGCTATTTCTTTTAAATATCTTAAAGCTACTTAGTTAAGTTTATAATATATCTAATAAATATATCTTTACTTTATAATATTAAATTTTTAACCACGCCCTAGTGTTCTTGGCCTAGAAACTATAATATTATAAGTTAATACTAAATATATAATTAATTCTTACCTCCTAAAATTAGAAAGGCAGAGTAAAGAAGGTTTATATTAACTTTATAAACTTAAAATTTTATTTATAAGTCACTAATCTACTAATTTATTATAGAAGTAAATACTTTTAAGGATTAGCTTATCTATATCTTAGACTTAAATTTAAATCTTATTAGTTTTTACTAACTATACTATAAAGCTAGAGACTTAAGGGGGTTAAAAGTAGTTAAATAAAGGGCTAAGAATAGTAGTATATACAAAGACAATACCTCTTATAAAGCTTAATTTGCTCGTATTCGATATTTTATCAGTCAGTTAGGATCGCACCTGAAAGCTACATAGATTTTAGTGGAAGCTAGAAAGCACTACCCACAGCTATTTACGGGCTATTCAATTGAAATCACAACGAAACATCTGGACTTCATACCGCCGTCTTATAGAGGAAAATCTTCGATCAACAGAATTGTCAACCAAATAGTGACAGATCCCCAAGCCTGCCAATATTACCAAAAAGAACTCCTATCCCAGGATGAAAAATTCCATCTTCTCCTAGAAAAACGCATTCGAGATGAGTACCAAAACCCTAAGTTTAAGCTAAGGATTCATGCCGAGATAATCCTTCTCGACCTATTTCACCGCCAAAAACTCCGGTTTTAGGATAGAGTTCGCTACATCGGCGTGAGTAAACCAGCGTATTTCTTATATTATCGATACTTTCAGGCCCACCCTTTGCAGGTACGAACATCGGGCTGTAGTAATAATCTATACATTCAATAGCAGCCTCCCTATATTCAGGAGGACTTGCCGACTTTGGTCAAGGAACAAGAGGATATTTTGAACACGATGATCAAGGGAATCCGACTTTTTATTCTAGATAAGATTATGCCAGAATATCAAGGGATTAGAGCTCACGCTAACTCAACTACGGGCCTGGGGACTTCGATATATACGGACGACAGGGAAACACCATTGTTGACCGACACACGCCATGGTAAGTTGAAGCATCTTCTAGCCATCTTCACAGCTTACCATATGGTCCAGCAGATCCGCATCATACGAGAGCCACTCTACCTCAAGATGATGAAAGCTTCTATATTTCCGAAACAACCAGTTTGACGTCTAGCGGAGACGTGGAGGAATCAACATACGAACCCCTCAATTCGGATATTGTAGGAGCTGCCGATGACTCCGGGGATGACTCCGGGGAAGACTCCGATGATGGAGGAGTCCCCTTGTATTAAGAGGTTCGGAAATAAATCTATGAAACGGTGAATCTATTTGACACCAGTTGTAATGACTGGCAGCCAGTAGGGCGGCTTGCCATTGGCAGTAAGCTGATGCAGGCTTTACGTCAACGCTGCGCCAGCGCGGATGAGCGGAATATGTCATATTACCCCACTTCATCCTGATAAGCTTAAAGGGCGCATGCCCCGTAGGAGTAGGATCCTTAGTGATTAGTTCTCTAATACAACTGATGCCTACTGCTACCACTTCACGTCTTTGAACAATCCTTAGTAATCCTACTGCGCGGCACTAGCGGTGCGCAGTAGGCGGACATCACACCAGTCAAACATGACAATTTTCAGGCTTCAGCTCTGTAGATTTGGAATGAAGGTCCTTTAAACCAAGTCCAAGTTGTCCTAAGATAATCGAAGGCCGTAGATACTTTTGTAAGGCACTATAAGGTTGGTAGAGAATTAAAAGCATAATTACAATATTATATACTTTGTGTTAAATAGATATCCTATAAACTAAAAGTATAAATAAACCTTATGCCTGTAGTTTTAGATTATGAATGGTCTGGTATATAGTTAAATAGCAGTAGATTGGATTTAAAGGGAATCACTAAGACACACTACTTTATGCGTAGAGCTGTAGGTGCTTGCAATCCCGGTACCCTCTAAATTTCTCGGCACGGAGGGCTTCTCGTGATACAGGGAGGGACGTTGCCCATTTTGCGAGATTATTTTCGAAAACGACCCCAACTCCCAGCGGAACAATCCGGTCATACAATCAATCCGAGATACATGAGAACAAGGCAGTTTCAAGTTCCAATAAGCGGTGCATTTGAGACTGGACTAACCGACTTTCATAAAGTAAGTTTTACAAGTATTAAACTTTGTTTTGAATATAAGACGTGGAAGATTATGACCAATTTGATACCTAATCCAATTCATAAATTATAACCCCAGCTAACCAATTTCAATCTCATTTCGGTTCGTCGAACGCATACTTAATCGACACGAAATCTTCTCCTCGCCTCAGGTGAAGTTCTGTCGGAGTACATGTTGCGCCATGGTAGAATTCCATTTCGGTATCATAACTTAAGCCTTCCGCGTGAATCGCTTGCGAGTTAACGTTTCCGGTCTCGGCGCCTTGGAGCCATTTGACTCGTACCAAACAGCGACTACTAGGATTAGAGAATGTATCTGGATTATGGCACATAGCGGTATCGCTTGACAAGTGCAGATTCAGACCGGTGGTGCCAACGTTGATAGATATGTTTGGGTATGAGATTGGGCGCCGGATAGGCTCGCCTTCGATCAATTCGTGATGCAGTTTTGGTAATGCTGTAGAAGAAGGGCTCAGGGGTGGGAGAGATGCTGTGGGAGTGTTGGTGGATGTGTCTTGTGATGGCAGTTCTCTCAGAGTCATAGGTTCTTGGGCGGGTGGGTCAAGGGTTGAAGCGCTTGGTAAAATGGACGATGATGTCGCATCAGTCAGGAGTTCCGCTTGTGGAGGTGGTCCGGATAATAGTGGGTCTGGGCTCGTGAAGCCTAAAGAGGCAGGACCTTCCAAAGAAATTGGACAACTGGGTGTCACTCTATTAGGTGACTGCTCCCGCGGTTAGTGCCAAGCGAAGATTAGTTGCTAATTAGGAAACTGGGGGCAGTACCTGGGTGCCAGGGGATAAAGACCTGGCCAAGATACTCTCGTTTGGGTGATTAGCCCGTACTGGCCCCCTATCTAGGGCTACTCTGACCTTGTCTTTCAGAATGTCACTGAAATTCTTCAGAAGGATGTCAAAGCCGCGGCAACGCATCTCTGGTAGTATGATATGCCAATCTGGCAGAGTCCATCTATGGTAAAGACGGCCATGAGTCCTAGGAACATAGTATTGACCGTGGAGCCTGAAGAAAAGATCACAAAGATAGCATGCGCTCTTGCTGGAACAGATTGTCCTTGGCCGTATCCTTTCCGTATTCAGTTCATAAAAGAAGAGGAGCTGAATCTCTGCATGCACTTTGACGGATTTATGATAATCTGCGATGGCCAGACGGAACTCGTTAAGTATGGCTTGGATTGGCTTCCCTAAACATCTCTCTAACGAGGGTTTGAGTGATCTCGATTGCACAACACTTCGAGGTCGAAGTAGGTTTTGGAGTGCCGTAAGAGGATGACCATTATTGTCAATGCTGGAAGGTCGAGAGGGATGTATGGTCGGAGAAGTCTCTATTGTAATGCTGTTGAATATTGAAAACTGCTCGCTTCGAGCGACGCAAACAAGCTCGCAGCTGATCGAATAGTATCGACCAAGCTTTCCCACAGCTTCAGGGAGGAATGTTTTGAGCTCAGGATTTAACGTTTTCGAGGAATCGAGAGCCAATTTAAGCTTTGTTCGTGAAGCTAAATCATGCATCTGAGTTAACAATTCCATGGCCACATCTTGGACCACGGAAGATGCTGCAGAATGCTCTTGAATGTCTTCAAACTTGATGAACAAAGCTTTGAGAGTCTTTGCCTTTCTTAGGACGTCCGCCAATTCCATGACTGTGATATCCGGACTGGGCCGTATAGATGGGTCTTGTACGGCAGTATCCAACAGCGTAATTAGTACAGGCTTGCCCTTGCTTCTAGAGGTTTTCTTAGCATGCCTTGATCGTAGCCGGGATAGGATACGGCAATAATCCAAAGTAACTATACATCGGAAAAGAGCCTTCACATCATCATCTTTGCTATTCGCTGGAACATCATCAGTTTAATGATAACTATGATTAACCGAAAGTAGGGTGTAAACCTCTTGACGCTCCTTGTTCCAAAATTTTTGCCATAAGCTTGAACCCATGCACTACCTCGTCAATGTCACCATTGTTCGAAGTCACTCGAATTGTACAGCTGCGACGGTCACGAGCTTCCTCGAGGCAAACCGCCATAACCCTAGCCGAGTCATTTGTAGTAGCTGACAAGAACGCCAGATCCTCCACAATCTGCTTTTCACGTTGGAAGGGTAATTGGTATATGCTTGAGAGCACTGAAAATGTTTTTGACTGCTGATTTTCTTTTGGACTTTCGGGACATTCGTTCAGCATGTATAGAAGAGTGATCGCCTCCATTAAACTCTTGTGAGCCGTGCCTCTGGACATTATGTTGATCACGATAGGATTGTATCCTTGCGTATTCGACAATGTCGATTGCAAAAGCCCGCAAAAGTCAGAGACTAGGACTATTCGGAAATAGGGTCTGGCTCGCTGGAGCTATAGTATTTGTATTTTCTGGAGCTTTCTTTTTCAGCTCCTACCAAGATATGATAGTACTTTGGCGTGACTTTACCTGGAGTCGGTTGCTTCAGCGGTCACTTCAGCCCCATGGTTGCACTCGCATCTGCTGCCATCTATACGTAGTATGCTTCTGTAGTACACGTTATGTCGCAAGCAGATCTTGCCTATTCGCAGCGGAGATCGAGCTAAGTGATTTACTCAGTAATACAATGTGAATAGACTCCCATTTCTCGTGCAAGTCAAGAAACGTGTGAGAAGTTCTCTTCGCGATCTGATCGATGTTGTTACGCTGGATGGGTTTGAGACTGGATAGGATGAACTTGAATGGCGGGCCCAGCTCAATGTTGTAGTGGTTGTCAATCTCCAAGTAGAACGACGTGTTTCAAATGGCGGCGGATGATCCCGATGCTTACTGTCGCAGCCCCGAAACTTTTGCCAACCACCACACCTTGTGTTGGCGTATTCTCAACACCATCCCACAGCGCACCAGCGGCAATAAATACGTGTGTCTCCTGTCCCCTCAGTCCCAATCATTATGTCCCCACTACGAGCAAAGTCAGACTTTAAAAGATATGGGCGGCAACCTTCGCCGGTCGATTGCAGGAAGACCCCTAAGAGGCTACCCCATTTTGCCGTGAATTATTGAATGCATCACCCAACCTCCGGGAGCACGCAAGCCACGCATATCTAGGCTCTTCCGAGGTCACAGGCGATCAGATAGATCCTCCTAGAATCCCTGACTTGCGGACCCATTAGGTCCGCAAGTCAGGTCCCGCCGGTCCGAGGAGTCTGAGTATCCGGTATGACTCTTCAAATAACACAGCATATACGATAGCGACTTGCTGCTCTGCTGTGACACTGGTCAGCACCTCGATGAGCTTGCATAACAAGGCGGAGAGGATAAAGAGGCAAGCAAGCAGATCGGGATGTAAGGAGCTGCCAAGAGAGTCCGAGACAGCATGATCCTGCTCTCGGACGATTACGCCTAACGGTTGAGAAGTTCAGATAATATAAATCAGGAAACTGATTATTGCTATATATACATATGCGCATTTAAGATCTGGATGTTCCGCTTTGCTAATTATCATGTACTCCAGGGGCTTTCTACATTAGCATCCGGGTATGTAACACCATTAGAAAGATACTTTATATGATAGGCAGCGATCTAGGCCGTCGTATAATTTAAGGTAAAAATATAATATATCTTTTACATAATTACCTTCCTCCTACTAGACTATATAATATAGCATAAAATCTCACCATACCTATATATCCTATAAAGACTTAAAACCCGCAATTTCTAATATAGTTAATAGCTTCTCTAACTTTTACAGGCTTTCACAATTATACTTATTAAAGTTTTAAGGGAGTAGATTTACTAGCAAAGGGTAAAATTCTTTCTAAGATTAAATTAGCGTATAGTAGATATATCTACTAAGTCTATACCTACTATCTCTATAATAATAGGAGGTTATTAATCATAATCTATTAATTAATAAGTATAATACCTTCTATTTCTATAAATAATTACTATAATATTTATATAATATAATTACGCTAGCTAATTTATCTTCTTTATTAAGTTCAGTTTCCTTCTAGTAAATTACTATATTTTTACTTTTACTATATAAGATATATTAAAAAGTTACTTTCTTAATTAGATAGAGATAGGATATAGAAGATAGATTATTAATAAGAGATTATATAATCTAATAAAGGTATCCTTACTTTATACTTATAAATAAGTATAAAGACCTTTATTACTTACCCTCTAAAGCTTACCTTCTAATACTAACTCTTTAGAGCTAATTCTAGCTCTTCTAATTTATTACGTAATAAGATATATATCTACTAGTAGTAGTAGAATATATAGGGTATTGCTAGAAAGTAGTAGTATTTAGTTAATAAAATAGAAGATATAGTTTTATAGTACGCAGAATTATAATTATCTAGTAGGGTATAAGCGCTAGGTATACTCTATCTCTATATCTTAATAATAACTACTAAATATATAATAAGTCTATAATAATTACCCTATAAAAAAGAAAGAAAAGTAATATCCTTATTACTAATACGCGATCTATTATATTACGTATATTCTATACTTATTCTATTAACTAATAGGAAGCTCTATAGCCTATAGTAGTAATAGAGTATTAATAATTAAGTAAGTATAAAGTTCTAAGATTACTAAGAATTCTTCTCTAGAAGTTAGGATTAGGTGATAGTAATGTATATAATAATAACTATAAACAATACTTATAAATAGGTGCTTTAGTATATTAGATAAAATATATCTTACAGTAAGTATTAGCTAATAAAGATTAGGTAAAGAAATATTAATAAATAAGTAATATATTAAAAAGTTAAAAAAGTTAAAAATATTATAAGATTTTAAGTATGCGAAATTATTAAAGGAAAATAGTAGCGTTCACTTATATAAAACTAGGCTAGATTTAGTATAACTCTTAAATAAGCTTTTACTTAAAGTATAGTAGTATACTATATATCTAGTTCCTTATTATATAAGAAACGTATATAGGTACTACTATATTTAGGTAGCTATATAATATAGTTCTTAAAGAACTTAGTATTACGAATTCTTTATATTTATCTTAAAGTACCATGTTTTTACCTTATTTACTTAAGATTTTATAGTAGCTTATAGACTTATTTATACTCCACCTCTTCTATAGTTTTAACGTTCGGCGATAGAGGGTAGGATTAACTAGGAATAGATATAGATATAGAAATAAGTTATAGAGGAAGCTCTAGTAGTATTATCTAAGTATATAGCTTTAGAGCTGGCGGTTGAGCTAGTAGTAAAGACTTAGTAGTAAGTAGGATTAGTAAGGAAGAGGTCTACTATTACTAATTAAATTAATTAATTAAAAGACTAATTTATCTTATTAGATTTACTAGGGCGGTAGCTATATTAGTATTAATAGAATTAATATTATTAAAGCGCGTATCTAGTATAGTAGATTGCTTAGGTAAGAATATTATTTCTATAACTAATAAGTTAGATATAAGAGATAGTAAGATAATTTACCTATTAAAAGGATTATCTAGATATTAGTATTAAATACTTAATAGTAGGATTTAGAGGCCTACGCTAGAGATACTAGTAGATAAGTAAATAAAGAACTAGGAAGATTTAACTCCTAATTAACTAGATTATTTTACTATTACTACTATATTATTACGTAATAAGATATATATCTACTAGTAGTAGTAGAATATATAGGGTGTTGCTAGAAAGTAGTAGTATTTAGTTAATAATATAGAAGATATAGTTCTATAGTATATAGAATTATAATTATTTAGTAGAGTATAAGCGCTAGGTATACCCTAGCTCTATATCTTAGTAATAACTACTAAATATATAATAAGTCTATAATATAATTCTAGCTTCTTTAATTCTAGTTCCTCTACTATTTCTAGATATAGTATTTTTAACTTCTCTTCTCCCTAATTCTATTAAATCTAGAGTTTATAAAAGGCCTTAATATTTAGGCTAAAATATATATTATACTAGATAGCCTTTATTTCTATATAATCTAGAATTATACTAACCTATCTCTATTCTTAAATTTTCTTAGATATATATATATTAATATTTTTTATATTTAGTTATTTTTTAATCTAAGTCTATAGTAACCTAGAAGATTATTAATAAGTTTAGTAGTATAGTTCTCCTTATAGTAGCTATAGTATCTATTATAAGATATATAGTCCTACTTATAGTTAGAGGTTTTTAAAGGTTTAATAAAAATTACCTTAATAATCTTAGTTAAACTTATAGAGAATCTCCTATAGGCTTATATTAAGTTAGATATACTATCTTAAGCCTTCTATAATAGCGCTTAAATTATTATTATTCTATAACTTACTATAATATACTAGACTTTCTGCTGTTAATTATATAATCTTATATATCTTTAATACACGTATATATAAACGGCGGATATACTAAATTAATAACTTTAAATAAGAATTAGTATATCCTATAGTATTATAATTATAATATAGGTTAGTAGATTCCCCTTATATAAATAGATATATAATATTTTTTAGGCGATAGTAAGTCTATAGACTAAAAGAAGCTTAAGGCTAAGTTTTAGAATACTATCTCTATTATTAATAATAAATCTATAAACTAGTATTAATTATTATTACCTATATTATAGATCCTTTTTAAGTACTTACTTTATATACTTATAATCTTACGGGGTCTAATCTGTATAGATATATATAAAGTATTTTTTATATATCTTATTATTACTACTTTCTCTACTTTAATATATTTACTTATAAACTCTTAATTTAATCTAAGCTTAGATAAAGAAGTTAGTATAATTATCTAGATTTTATATCTCTGTAATAGATTATTACTACTAGTAAAGGTTATCTTCTATATCTAAATAATAGAGGATAAGATAATAATATAGTTAATAAACTTATTCTAAGCTACCTTCTAGAGTCTATATAAATACTTAGTATAATTATATTATAAATATTCTATCTATCTTTAAAATATCCTAGTAAGTATTAAGGTACTTAAGGAGATTACTATATAGTAAGTTTTATATAACTATTTCTAATAGATTATATTCTAACTTTTCTCTTTTATAATATTTCTTTAGTTCTTAATATATCTTATAAAGCGCTACGGGTATATCTTTTCTTAGAGATATAAGTTTAGTAATTTAAGGTAATAATATTAAGTAATATAAATTAACTTCTCTCTATAAGCTTATTATCTATAAGAAAGGTATTTTAATCTTTTTATAAAGTAAGAGTAATATAGAATATAAAGAGTCGCTAGTATTAATTATATAGTCTTTATTAATATATTTTATCTATAAATTATCAAAGAGTTTAGCTCTATACTTAAACTCTAGCGACTTAGTAGTAGTAATATTAATTAAATAAGCTTTTATTACTTTCTACTTAATAATATTCCTTAAGTTATTAATAACGGCAGCGAGTCGCTACCGTATATATTATAGTACTTTAAGAGTTATATTAAATACTTATTAATAAATCTATAATTTTACTTATAGACTTAGACTTATAGACTTAATAAGTTTATAAGTTAAAAATTCTAGAAGAATCTATCTAACAGCTTTATATAAATTTCTATCTAAAATAACTATAAGCTATCTAAATATTATAGACGTTAAATAATAACTTATTTTATATTTATTTTAATAGAAGCTATTTAGCGCCTTTTTCTACTATAACTTAGTATTAATTTTACTATATTAGGTCTTCTATTTTTATATAACCCTATATTTAGTCTTAAGATATATTAAGTCTAGAAATAATTATCTAAAGATATTATTAGTCTTAAGATACTTATCTTTATATATTATTTATCTTAAGATATTTATCGTCCTTAGATACTAGTCTTAAGATACTATTAATCTTAAGATATACTAGGTTAATTATTAATTTACTAAGAATACTACTAACTTACTTAGTTACTTAACTATAACTATTATTCTTTACTAGGTAGCGAGAAACCTAATATACTAAGAAGAATAATAAATACTTTAACTTTAAGTATCTTAGACTCTATCTACTTATTAATATCTCTTATATTTTTATTATATTATATTCTATAGCTGCTACTAAATACTTTAAACTCTTTCTACTAGAAAATTATATTCGTATTATCGCCCTCACGCCTAATTTATAGAAAGTTTTTATTTATAGTATAATAGAGTTCCTCTACTATAGCTTTAATATTAAGGTCTTATTACTCCTAATACTTTTAAAATAGTTATATCTAAGCTTTAAGACTTTATTATACTAGGATATAGTTATTAACCTTATAACTACTATAGTATATAAATTTATATAAGGTTATTATACGGGTTAGTATCTTAAGGTTAAAGTAATTAATAATTTTTAGTTAGTATAAAATAACCTTATATATCTTATAATAATTATGAATTAATAATACTATCTCCTATACTAGATTATCTTACTTAATATTAAATAATTTATTAACTAGATTTAGAAAAGTAAAGTATACTAGCCTTAGTAATAGTATATACTAACCTCTTTTACTAATTTAATAATAAGAGCTTTGCTCTACAGCTTTAACTTAAAGAAAATAAAACTTAGTATAAGCTTTAATTTAGTAAATAGACTAAGGATTATCCTCCGGACTTTATATTAATATTTAATAATTTTTATACTAAGTTAAAGAAGGCGATTTTTCTAGTTAAGGATTTAAAGTTTATTTATAGTATTACTAAGGTAGTTAATTCTAATACTATAGCTATTAAAGAATTAAGGGTTAAGGAGACGTAGTTTCTTTAAGATTAAGACTTTACCCTAAGCTTAAATAAAGATAAAAATCTACTATTCTAAGATATTACTAAGTTGTTAGAGATACCTCGCTTTAAAGTAAAGTTAATTAACTAGTAGTATATCCTATAAACTATAGGAACTTTAACTTTTAGTATAAAGTTCTATAATATTATTATAGGCTCTTTAGTTAATTACGCTCTTTATTAGAGAGCTATACTTAAGTACTTATTCTAGCTTAAAGTAAAATTTAGTATCTATAGAGAGGCTGTTTATCCCTATACTATTATATATTTAGTATATAGTAATATATATTATAAGCTATATCTTAAGTCCTTTTTCCTATATATTACTAAGGATAAAAGTTTTTTTCTATTAATATATTATTATTAACTAATTAATATCTTGATTATTAAGCTAGACTTCTTAATTAATAAGTTAACTACCTATTAAAGTACTTAATTAGAATTTACTAGTATAGATAGAGTCTACTACGCTAGTCTAGAGTATATAAAGTTTATTTCTATACTATAGTAAATAATAGATTATACTTTTTATAAAGCCTATAATACTAGAACTTATATATATTATAAAGTATTAATATATAATAAGGGGTGTTTAGTAGATAAAGTAAGATAAAGTCTTATTAATTTTATAAATAAGTAAGGTTAGACGCCCTATTTTAGATATAATAAAATAATATTTTAGTATAAAGGCTATAACTATATAAAGTAAGTAATATTTACTACTACCTATTATATAAGTAAAAACTAATCTAGATTATAAGTATAGATATATTACTAAGTTCTATTATAGATATAGAGTAAAGTAGAAGGAATACTTATATAATAATTAGGTATTAAAACTACTTAATTAAAAAGCTTAGTAGATTATTAATAGAGAGGTATAATAATTCTTAATACTTACTATTTATTAATAGCGCGTAGTAGCTATAGTATAGAAACTATAACTATATTATAAGTATAACTATAGTAGTAAATTTATTAAACTTAAAGGATCGCGCTGTAGTAGAGTCTATAAAAAGTATAGTATAAGATATTATAAGTATATCTTATTCTATAAACGTTACTATATACTAGCCTATAAAGACTATTAATACTATAAACTATAAGCTCTTTACTCTATTATTATTAAAGAAATAGTAGATTTAATTAAGTATTCTCTAGATAAAGTATTTCTTTATATTAATAGTTATAAGCAGCCGGAATTAATAACCTCTTTAGTATAGATTTTAAGACTTAGTAGGTAAGAGGAATAGGATTTTATTAATTAAAATACTTAAAGAATAGCTTATCTAAAGAGTTATAAAAGAAGAGATTTAGATAAGTTAATAGTTATAAATTAATTAAATAATTAGAGTTATAAATTAATTAAATAATTAGAGTTATAATAATAATTTAAATATTTCTCTTTTATTATTATATTATCTATATCTTCTACTACTAACTTAGTAATATCTTTCTTTTCCTACTTTCTACTACCTTAATAGTAAGTAGAGTATATAGTATATAGCTAGTACTTACTTACTAGAAAGATAGTACCAGCTATCTCTTTAGTTACTACTATTAATAA
Source organism: Cladonia squamosa (assembly GCA_947623385.2). Lineage (NCBI taxonomy): Eukaryota > Fungi > Ascomycota > Lecanoromycetes > Lecanorales > Cladoniaceae > Cladonia > Cladonia squamosa. Next base: position 533,706 of record OX392381.1, read on the forward strand.
GAAAGTAAAAATAGTAATTTTTATTTTCAGCGCTTAATATATCTATACGTAATTAGCTATCTATGGAAATTAATATTTTAATTATTAATCTAAGTTATTTAAAGCTTAGTATATTTTATACTTAAATTATTATTCTCTTAATCCTTCTCTATAATAAATATCTCTTATTATTAAAGTAATAATATTATAATATAGTAACTTTATTTATATAATACTATATTAAAAATTACGCTAACTATACTATATTATATATAATATATAATTAACTCTACTTAATATTATCTCTATTATTCTAACTAAGATATATATCTTTAATATTCTTAATAAGATCTGGCTTAAGATCTACCTAGAACTTCTTATTCTCTTAAAACTAATTATCTTTATAGTTAATTATAGCCCTTCGTCACCACCGCTTTTTTAGTCTAAAAAGGATAGACTATATCTAGTTCTTTTTTATATTAATAAGAAGATATATAGTAAAGCTAATATACTACTCTATTCTAATAATTACTTCTAATTCTTTAATATATTTATCTTTATATTATCTACTATAAGTAGTATTTATATTATCTTATTCCTTTACTAAATTAGATCCTAAGTAAGCTATATTTACTATATTTATATTCTCTTCCCTATCTTTAACTATCCCTAGCTTAATAGCGCTAGGCTTTATAAAGTATATATTAATAATCTAAATCTTATCTAAGATACCTATATAAGTATAAGGACTCTTAAACTAATAATTTTACTAGATTATATAAACTATATACTTAGTAATTCGCTAATTATAGTAGAGGTGTTATATTTACTTAATACTTACTTTAAGAATATTCCTTTCCTTAAAGAGATTTTTATTAATTTTAAAGTATACCCTAAATAGGATCTAAGTAATAATTTAATAAAGAAGATATATAACTATAGATAAACTATTAAGATTATAAAACTTCTTAAGAAAATATAGATCTCTCTAGATAATTAAGTTAAATTTAATAATAAAGAAGACTATTAAGTATATAATAATAAGTAGTTTCTTATTAATAAGTAGGAGGCATAGCGGGAGGAAGAAGAGTAGTAGGTAGAAGAATATTATAAAAGAAGACGCGATCCCTACTAGAAGAATAATTTAGATTATAATTAATTATAATTAATAGCATCCTGTCCCTGCTAGTACTAGAAGAGCTTTAGACTTAGATAAAGTACTTAGAACTATAAGCTTAAAAGGTAAAAAGAAATTGATAACGCCGTAAACGTAATTTTCTAGATAGGAGTAATTTCTAGTATTTAGAAGTAGTTATAGTATACGGCTTATATAGAATTATAAGAAATATTAATATATATATAGAGTCTAAGTTACTTAAAGTTAAAGTACCTATTATTATTCTTAGTATAGTGGGTTTCTTATTATATAGGAAGAAGCGTAACCCTAGTTTATATTTATAATTTATTAGCTATAATAAATCTAGACTACTTATATATTAATAACTTAGTTTCTTATTTAATATTATATTTAATATTTATCCTACTATTATCTTTATCCCTTTTTAAGTTAATATTTTAATTCTAGTAGTTCTACTCCGTTATCTAAATTATCCTATATAATATCTTATAGGTTATCTTACTACTTAGTAGTCTTAGATATTATTTATAGTTAGTAGTAAAATATAAGATACTTAGAAGCTTTACTTATTATTAATATCTTTTTTATTACTTCTTATATATACTTAGCCTCCCTTTACGCGGCTTTAATATCTTAATTCGCGCCCTCTATATATCTCTTCTTTAATTTAGCTTATAAAATCTCTAGTATATCTATTAAGCCCTAGGAAATAATATTATAACGGTTAAAAAAAACTTCCTCCTCTTTTAAATAGGTTGAGAAGATTAAACTAAAGAGAATTTATATTATAGATTAGAAATATTAATATAGTACTAATTATATTCTATCTTATCTAGATTATCGCTCTTTAAAGTATTATTTAGTAATAGTTATATTATAAGAGTAGTTTCTACTATTTATAAGCTTTCTATTAAGGTAGTTTTATCCTCTAACTATACTTACTAATATACTATATTTACTAGATTATATAGATTTTATATATATATACCTTTTAAGTCTAATAGTTATAGATTAATTATTAGAGATATAGTAGAAGCATAGCTATCCTAAACCTAGTAGTAACTAGAAGAATATTCTTATATTTATCTATTAAGGTATTAATTCTATAAGGTTTATTAAATAATATTTAGTAAAAGTTAAATACCTTACCTCTTTTACTAGTCTAAGTATAATATAGAAGTTCCTAAGTTAATTTATAATAAGGTTTTATAAAAAAGTCTAGTTAATCTTACTCCTTAAGTAACTATAAGGTTACTATAAATAGATAGCTTTATAAGAAGGACTAGAAGCTTATAAAAGGAATTTATAAGTTAATATACTATCTAACTTTAACCTTTAATAGTTAAGAAAGTATAAGCTTAATCTTAACTAAGCCTTTAATATAAGTTATAAGGGCTTAGGTAGAATTATAATAAAAGATTTTATTTTACTATAAGATACTAATATATTAAATAACTAATATAGAGAAGAATAGTCTAACGGAGATATAGATATATATATAGGGAAATAGTAAGTTTAATAGTAGATAATATTATATTAAGTAGATAGAAAGTATAGCTAGTACTTAATATATATAAAAAAAGATTTTATAAAAGGGTTTATATAAGAGGGAATAGAAGAGTAATATAAGTAGATATAATAATAATTCTACTTATATACTATTAATACTAAATAATATAAGCGGAGATAGGGGATATATAATTATTTTATAAAAATACTTTAGTATACTTAGGAAAAATAAAGTTCGCTAAACTATAATACTTAGGGTATAGAATAATAATAATATAAATAATATTAGACCTACTAAGTAGTATATATAATAATATATAGTTAAATAAAAGCTAAGTATATTAGCTAGAAAGTTAAGGTAAGGACTAGTAAAAAAAGAGATTATATTAGCTAGTAATAAGTTCTTTACTTAGAAACTAGCTTTTAATAGTATAGAAATCTTAAAGCTAAGATAAAAAGTATTAAAAGTAATATAAGTTAGTTAGATAAGGATATTACTTTAAGTCTATAAACTAAGAAGTTAATAATAGTAGAGGAAGTATAGATAAGTAAGGTATTTATATATATAAAAAGTAATCCTTTCCTATACTATCCGTAAAAGGAAGTTAATAAGAATTAAGACTAGAAAGAAATTATCTATAGTCGTAGTATAGATCTAAGGGATATTTATAAGCGATATATAGAAAGGGGAGTAAAGGAAAAAAGTAGAGAGAGGGAAGAAAAGGAGGAGAGGGAGGAAGAAAAGCTAGGGGAAGGTAAAAGGATATAAAGTAATTAAGTAGAAAGTAATAGGATACGTAGCTTTTTAGAGAAGAAGAAAGAGATTTAAGGAGAAAAAAAGTAAAAAATAGATATTTAGAAAAAGTCTATTTTTACTGAATTTAGAATTAAAAATAAATAGGTAATAAAATTAGAGATTAGAAAAATTAGTTAAAGTAATTAATTAGATAGATATAATAGTATTATAATATTCCTAGAAACTATCTATTATACTAGTTTATAGAGTTTATAAGCTAAGACTCTAGTTTAATCTATTATTTACTTAAGCTAATCTTTTTATTAATTATACTAGAGTAAGCGATACTAGAGATATTAGATTATAATTATATAAATAGAATTCTTACTTACTATTATTAGCTCCTTTATTAAATTAATAAATATTATTATTAATAAAAATTTAATAGTAATAAAGTTAGAAGGCTAATAATTTAGATTCTTAATCTCTATAACTTTATCCTCTTTAATATATTTCTATATTAATTCTATTATAATTTTACTTAGGGCTCTTATATTATATTATAAATATTAATATTATATAAGAGAGTAATTTCGCGATAGTATTCTTAATTCGCTATTATTTTATATTAATAAAGTCTTATATTATTAGTAATAAGGAAGTACTAATCTTAATATCTTCTTTAGGGCTTAAAAGGATACTTAAGTAGCTTAAAGACCTATACTCTAGCCCTTATAAGATAAGATAGATAAGACTTTTAAGAATTTATTATAATTAATATATACGCCGTAGCTCTATATTTATCTAGTTTATTTATTCTAATATAGTAGCTAGTTCCTATTTACTAGGATATAAAGGAGATATAATAATTTATATAAGAGAAATAACTATCCGCTTAAGAATAATATAGAATAAGTTCTTAAAATAGAAGGTCTCTAGAATAGTAATAATATAGTTATATTAGAGATTATATATTATCTAAAGCTTTTCCTAGGAATCTAAACCTACTATAAAGCTTTTTATAATAATATATTTCTAAGGGGCCCTTTTTTAAGTAGTAATAATTATAAAGTTATTATATTTAAGCTAGAAAATTTTTAAATAACTATCCTATAATAATCTATCTTTTATTCTCTTATATTTTATTTATATCCCTAGTTTATTACCGACTATTCTTAGTAGAGAGAGTAATCTTTTTTTTAGGTATACTTTTCTTTAGGACTTAGTAGTCCTATAATTTTTATTACTCTTCTATAATATATCCTTTAAGCTTTAGAAGTAAAGTAGAATATTTTAATTCTATTAGACCTTCTAGTCTAAACTAGGTATTATAGTTAGGATTTTAGAAACTTATTATTTACTTTATAGTAAATAATAAGGTTTACTAAATATAGTTAATAAATAAAAAATAAAATTAAAGTAGAGGATAAGATACTAATAGAGGATATAAGTCTTATAGTAATTAAATTACTATTTATAATACAGATCAGATAAGATTAATAAGGAGTTAGGAGAGAAGAAGTAAAAAAGAAGTTAAATTTAAAAAAAGATTTTATACTTTTAGAGAGTATTTATTAAAACTAGCTCTTTATAAAGATCCTATATTTTATAAGCTTTTTATATTTTAAGATATTATATATCCTTCTTATTTTAATCCTCTACTAGGTAAAGTTTATTAAGATATAAAGAACTTAAGTTTAAGAAGATAAATTAAGAATTAAGGTAGAAAAATATATTAAGTATAAGAAAATTACTTATATTAGGCTTAAGTAGCTTTATTTTTAATAGAATTAATTAAAAGAGCTTAATAATAAAAACGTTAAGAGATTAAAAATAGATTTTTAAAAGAATTATTAATAACTTAATAAGTATAATTATATCTTTACTGTTATTAATTAGTAATCCTTTAATATTATTAAGAAGTATTTAAGGACTCTTATATAATAAATAAAAAAATATCTATAAAGGAGGTATCTAGAGCTGGTTTTTCTAGTAGATTATTAAGTAAAATATTTATATAGGCGATACTATATCTAAGTAGTAAAAGAGTTAAGATTAAAGTAATAGATAATAGATCTATACTTAGTAGATAAGCTTATTCTTTTTATATAAATTATAATAATTCTAAAAGATACTTAGAATAGATATTAATCCTAATCTAAAAATATACTTAGTTAAGGAATATTCTAATAAGAAGAAGTTAAATAATAGTAAGATCTACTATAAGATCCGTTAGTACTATTTCTAATAAAATTTATAATTTAAATAGCGGTGGTAGAGTTAATTAAGCTTTTATAAAAAGTAGTATCTTAAGTAGCTTCTTAGATATAAGGAGCTAACTATAGCTTTAGATACTCTCTATAGAATTCTTAAACTATAAGAAAGTATAAGGCTCTATATATAAAATATAATATTAACTATTAAATATAATAATATAAGTAGATACTCTAGTTAGAGATATAACTTTATTAAATATTTAATAACTAATCTTATATTATCTATATTATATTAAAGATATATAGAGGAAGCTTCTCTATAACGCGAGCGCTTTATAATATATAAATAAAGTTACTATAAAAGCTTTAGAGCTTTAAGTATTATAGGTATCTATAAAGGACGCTGATAAATTATAAAATCTAGTATTAAGAGAGATAATCTTTAATACTTTTAATAAATAAGATCGTGTGATAATATAGGTAAGATTATAAACTATAAATAAATTAATTCTATCTTTATATACCCTCTTTAAGAATATAAACTATCTTAAGATGTTAATTAATTATATAATAAGACTAGTTAGGTTTTTATCTAATAATATAGTATCTATTATCCTTTAAGCTTTTTTTAATATTAATTAAAGACTTAACTATATTATTATCTAGGTTATAAAATCTAGCTTTATATTTAACTTAGTAAGCTTAGTAGATTATATAAATCTAGATATTTAATAGTTATATATTTATATTATACGCTACTATTTCTAAATACCTAGAAATTTTAAGAGAAAAGAGCTCTTAGCTTAATATATTACTAATATAAATTAAATAATATTATATAAGTTTACTAATCTTATTAAATACTTAGACTTTAAGTTATTAAAGATTATTACTCTAAAGGAATATTTATTAGTAAGAGATATAAGAGACTTATTAAAAAGTTCTAAATTCCTATTTATTATAAATAGTGTTGGGGTGAAAAAGAAGTAGAAATATATAGAAGATTAAGAGTCTCTCTTTATTAATTACTTATATAATATAGATAAGGAGTAAGGTAAGAGTATTATATTCTTTTTTATCTATAAATTTATTATAAACTAACGTCATAGATTCTTCTAAAGATGAGTAATTAAAAATCAAAGGTTATAGAAGTAGGTAAGCTAGTTATATAATATTACTAACTACTTATATAGATAAGGTATCGACCTTTTATACTATAATAGCTATTTAGTTTATTAATAAAGTTGAATATAAAGAGATCTATCTAAGGTGGGTAAGAGCCCTAACTATATAGATATATAAAAGTCTGCTAAGGCTATCTTATTTAAAGGAATTAATCCCTAAATCGTTTAAACTCCTTTAATTTATATGTTTTAATTAATAAACCGTTTAAACTATTACGTAACTTATTGCTAAGCTATTCTCTAATATATGCCTAAAGAGTGTTTCTCTTATCACTCTCTATTAGGTCCTAATAAAATTTATTTATTCTATATTCTTTAAGAAGCCCTTATCTTTACTTTTAAAAGAATTATATTTAAGAGATAATATAATAGAGGGGTAGGACTTAGAAAGATAGAAGTTAAAGAGATAAAAGTTAGTAAGATAAGTCTTAGAGAGATAAGCCTTAAAAAGATAAGCCTTAGAGAGGTAGGAGCTAGAGAGGTAAGCTTTAAAAAGATAAGAGCTAGTAAAATAAAAGCTATAAAGATAAGAATTAGAGAAGTAAGAGCTAGAGAGGTAAGCCCTAGAGAGATAGAAGCTATAAAGATAAGAATTAGAGAAGTAAGAACTAAAGAAGTAAGAGAGGTAGGAGTTAGAGAGGAAGGAGTTAAAAAGGTAAGAGCTAATAAGATAAGCCCCAGAGAGATAGGATCTAAAGAAGTAAGAGTTAGAGAGATAGAAATTAAAGAGATAAGAACTAGAAAAATAAGAATTAGAGAAGTAAGAGTTAAAAAAGTAAGAGTTAAAAAGATAAGATTAAAAAGAAAAAGCTAAATAATAAGAAACTAAATAAACTTAGGCTAGAAAAGAGTACTATAGAAGATTATAAAAGCTTAAGTTAAAGAAAATATATTAAGAGAGACTAGGAAAGTAAGTATAAAAATAAAAAAAATAAAAAAGATTATAAATCCTAAGTTTAAAAGATAAAAAAAGATTAGAGAATTAGTAAAAGATTAGATTTAATAAATTACTTAATATAGATTAAGATATAGATTTATAATTTAAAGAAGATATTTATACTAAAAGCTTAAGACCCTAATTTAAGGAAGTATATAATAATATAATAATTTATATTAATTTTAAGCTTTATAATAGAGGTATCTAGAAACCTATACTAACTTATATAATTAAACGCTCTGACTTCTTTAAAATTAAGAAGATAGTAATAAACTAGGTAAGAGAAAAATAAAAGCTTTTTAATACTAAGCTTTATATACTAACTCTATAATAAAGTTATAATACTATAATAGCTAATAGTATCTATATAATATTATTAATCTAGAAATTAGAAATTAATATTAATAATAAGTTATTATTATCTATAACAGATATTAGTATTAAAGTAAAGGAGTAAGATTATTATTTTAAAACTTAAGAAGATCTTAAGAAGGAGTTATAAATTTAGAGTAGTTATATATATTATATATATAATTCGTCTAATAGTAAGTATATTAGCGATAATTATAAAAGTATTAAGATTTATAATTTATATTAATAAAATATCCCTGTTAAAAATTTAGGTATAATAAATTACTAGGTTATATAATTAAAAATAGATATATATATATAGAGAATCTATTACTATATAATTTTATAATAGTTAATAGTATTTCTAAGTAATATTATATATTAAAAATAACCTCTTAAATAGTCTAGTAATAGTATAATATATTTATAGATAAGAGTCTTCCTAGTTACTCTTTTCTATCTAACGCCTACTTTTATATATTATAAATTACTTAGTATTTTTTAAGTCTTTAATCTTATAAGTAGAGCCCGTTACTACTTACCATCTAAAGAGGTAGGTAGCCGTAATATAAATAAGATTCTAACTTTAATATAAGTAGCCTTTAATTAAGCTATATTAGAAGTATTTTAGAATTTAATTATATACCTACTAATATGTTTTATAGTAATATAATAAAGTATTTTAAACGCTTCTTTAACTAGATTAATTCTAAAAACTCTATAATTAAAGACCCTTTACTAGGGAGGCTATTATTTATTAAGTTAAGTATTTTAAGTATAGTAGGTAGTATATTAATTAAGTAATACTTAATCTTATCCTTATTTCTATTTAAAATTAGGACCGATAGAGCGTGAATAGCTTTAAGATTTTTAAAATTATATAAAGATTTAAATAATATTATATTATTCTTAATCGTACCTAAGCTATTTACTAGAAGTATTTAAAGTAAAATTTTACTTAATATAAGGCCTTTAATAATAAGAGGACTAAGTTTAATATTATTATCCTATTCTTTATTACAGCTATTATTTTTAGACTAAGGAGATTAGTTCTATTTATATTTAAGCGTTTAGAGGGCTCTATAAGAATAGAGTATTAAGTATAATTCGTCTTTATTTATTTTATATTAAATTAACTTAAGATCCTAAATAATAAAGCTCTTAAGTAGAGGTTCTTAACTATAATAGAAAGTAGATAGCCTATAAGTATATAATTTATATAGAGATAGAAGGTTTATAATTAACAGCGTCTTATTATAACCTAGAGAAGATATAGTCTTAATATAGATATTTCTAAGTAAGGTAAGCTCTTAGTAATAGGTTAGCTCCCTATATATATTACTTAAGATTAGTATTACTTACTCTAATAAATACTACGTTAGATTATTAATATATTAAAGAGAAGAAAAAATAGAATAAATATTTAATAATAAGCTTTTTAGATTAAATAGTATAGAGAGTAGTAAAGCCTTATAAGTATTAGAACGACTAGCCTTAAAATCTATAACTTATAGTACTTTTTCTTAATTATAAACATCTATACTTTCTACTACTATAAATAAATTATTAATCTTAAATAAGCCTATTAGCTTATTATTAGTTAGAGTTATATTAATACCTTTTTTAACCTTAATTATAGTCTTCTATACTAATAAGGTAAGTTATAGTCGATTTAAAAATAATCTTATAATAAGAGCGATAGTAATAAAATAACTCCTATAGATATATAAGTAAAGCGGGGCCTCTATAATATTATATAGCCGCTAAGAGTAGAGAGAAAGATTATAAAAGTCTTATATTAAAGAATAATATTACTAGTCTAAATTATACTCCTATAGAGATAGATAGCTTAAGATCTTAGTAAGTACTTTAATAGGAAGGTTATTAAGCTCGGTTATATTATATAATAGTAGTACGTAGGGAGATTATAAGAAGAAGGCTATAAGATTATAATTATTAAATTATAGTTAAGTTATTAGATTTTTAATAAACCCTTATTACTAGTACTTTACTATTATTTCTATTATTTCTAGAAAGAAGTTAAGCCCTATATAGTTAAGTATTAACTTTAGGCTTAATACTACTAATATATAATATAAAGTACTAGCTTTTATAGTAACGGCCTTTATAATATCTTTATATTATCCCTAATTTCTCTAGCAGTTATAAAAGGGTGGGGTTAGATTACTATTCTTTAAGAACTAGACTTCTTATTTAGTTATCTTAGTAGAAGTTTATTATTCTTAAACCTTCTTTCTACGTCTTATCCTTTTATAATAGTATCTATTTCTTACTCCTCTTAACTCTATATATAATCCTTTATATTTATATCCTCTTTTAAAGTAATTATATATTAAAGTAAAGTTAAAGATATTAGCCCTATCCTATATAATAGTAGTTTTTTATATATATATAAAAAAGTACTATTATATAACCTAGTATTCTTTAATTAATAGGTTTAGGTAATATCCTCTTAATAATAATTATAAAGGATAGGTATTAAAAGATTTATCTTTAATTTATATTATAATCTAAACTTTCCTTATACTAATTTTATATAATACTTTATATCTAGGGGTCTAATCCTTAGCTCGTTATAAAATATTAATTATATTTCCGTTTATTTACATGCTACTAAAAACGTCGTTTTTAATATTTTATAATTTTCTCCTTTATATTAATTACTACTTAATAGTAAGTAGGTATTTTATCTAGTATTTAGTTAAGATAATTTATTAATACTACTTCCTATATCTTATTTACTACCTTACGTAGTTATAGATAAGTAAGCTTTATCCTCTTATATTAATTATTAATCTAGTTCTTTATCTAATCCTAAATAGTTTTAATTAGGTTAAGATTAGGTAAATATAATAACTACTCTACTATCTAAATACTATATTCTTATAGCTTAGCTATTATTTTCTTAGTTATATAGTTAAAGATATTATCCTATATTATCTTAAGCTTAGGGTGTAGAGTAATCTAATTATAAATAAAAGGAATAATATATTTATAGTAGCTTTCTTAGTTAATTAATCTCTAGAAAAAACAGAGAATTAGCTTAAATATCTATTAATTTTCTAGTAAAAATAGTCTATAAACCTATTCCTTCTTCTAGAATAGTCTAGGATCTTTAACTATTCTTATAAAGTACCCCTAAAATATCTATCTAATTCTACGGGGTTCGCGCTTAATAATATAATTAAAAAAATATTCTTTACCTACTTATCTTATTATCTAGGTTGTAGTATATTTACTAGATTTTACCTATATTTTATCTATTTATAGTATTTTATTCTACTACTTCTTAGTTTAATTTTTATACGCTTCCGCCTAGGCTATATAAAGCTTATAGTTTTTTTCAGAGATTAGTAGTTTTTATTAGGCGACTCTCTAATAATAGTCTATATATTTATTAGTAGAATATAAAGAAATAGTAGTAGATAACCTACTTACCTTTTTTTACTAATACTTATTAAATTATCTTTTTAGATATATTCTAATTAAGCTTAGTAGTAATATTAATAAACTATAAATAACGCGTATATCTATTTAATATATAGTACTCTAATAGATACTGTTAACTTAATATATTAATAATAGATTTCCGATCGTAGCGCTGCTTCTATAGGGTAAAGTAATAGTATATTATATAATAAATCTAGAGAATTAAAATATTTAGATATTTTAAAATCTAATAGGGTGTCTAGCTAGCGTATTATAATAATATATATATTTTATAACGCTGGTCTTTATTAAGATCTAGATACCTTCTATAATAAGGTATAAAGAGTAATATATAAAGCGCTGCTAATAGAGCTATTTATAAGTTATAAAAATCTATTATAGTAGTAGAAAATAGCTGTAGAATATAATCTATTTAATATAATATAGAAATAGAGATAGAATATTCTAGACTAGTATTATTTTATAAAAGCTTAACTATTTTATTAGTATAACGTTAAGAAGTATTTAGTCTACTACTATAGTAGGTATTAAGTAAAGTAGTAGATATAAACTTCCTATATTATAGATCTCTATTATACGTAATAACGACCTATAATACTAGATAACGTTATTAGGGAATATAAGTATAAAATCTATACATTAGTCCTAGATAAAGTATTTTATTTACTATTATTAGATACTCTAGCCTTTTCCTTTTTTATATATAATATCTTCTTATAGCTATAAGATCTAATTATCTTTACTATAAGCCTTAAATTAACCTTAAGTAACTTTTTCTAGCTTTATTAATTAGCTCTCTAATATTTAAGGATTATTTAATTAAATATATAGTTATAATTAAAGCCTTTATATATAAAAAGACCGTAGAGGATCCTATATAGATAGAAATATTTCAGTATATTATTATAGTAAGAAGAATAGATGTAGTTAAAATAAGCTATAAATTTCTTAGAAAGATCCTTATATAGATCCTTTATACTAATTATTTACTTCTTCTCTAAGATTAACTTATCCTTTTATATCTTATCTATAGCCTTAAGACCTTACTATAAGAGAGAGTTTTAAAGAAAGTAGAGAAGTATATATCCTAGAGATTCTAAATTATTATAGTAATATTAGACTTAGATAATAATTAGTCTTTATAGTAAAAAGTAAGAATACCCTACTTATTAATACCTAAATAGTTATTAACGCTAGCGTAGTGAACTATATTAATTAAATATATATTTTAGGTATAATTAATATTAGTCTTTACCTAGATATTATAATATTCTATAGTAAGATCTAAATTTATTATATAAATTTAATTTTTATACTTTCTTATACTTATTAAGAAGTTCTCTGGCTTAATATCTTAGTAGATAATACTCTTAAAATAAATATATTTAAGATAGTAAAGGAGTTAATTAATAAGTATTAATATAGTCTTAAGAGAGAATTTATAATTATAGTAATTAAAAAGATCTTCTAGACTTAGACCTAAGAAATTAAATACTATTATATTATATTTATATTCTATTTTATATATATAGATTCGTGGAATACTAGTACTATTAAAAAGGGATTAATAAATTTTAACTTTACCTTTAAGGAGGAAGGGATTAATAGATATATATTTAAGTTTAATAATAATATTATTACCTATATTAATATTAATTCCTTATAAGTAATAAGCTTAAGAAGTAGCTAGGACTACCTATATCTATTATTTATATATATAGTACTAAAATTATCTCTACTAATTCTTCTTTATAACTAATATTTACTAGTAATATATAAATTCTATAGTTAAATAATCTATTAGTATACTATAGTTATATTATATAAATAGAGAAGAAGTAAAATTAAATATAATATTCTTTTACTAAGTTTCTTATTTATAAATCCTATAGATATAAGTCTAGACTTAAAGCTGCTATATATAAAGTATTTAAACTATTAGGTTTTTAATATAATAAAGATATTAAAAGATATAGCTGCTTATTAGTATATATAATATATTTAGGATTTCCTAGGTAGTAGTTCTTTTATTAATTAACTACTAACTCTATACCCTAAAATAACTTATATACTTTTTAGTATAGTTAAGGGAGACGCGCGCTATCTATATTTCTATATTCTTAATTACCCTCTACTGTTTATTAAAATAAGATATTAATAAGACTAGAATTTAATATCTTTAGAAAGAACTCTAATACCCCTTAATTAAAAATAAAAGCTATATATTAAAGTAGAGTCTACTACTAACTTTTTACTACTACCTACTAATAAATATTAAAAGCTTAAGAATTAGTAATAATACTAAATATCTAATTTCTTTTAAGATAATTTATTATAGCTATAGCTTACTCCCTAGATACTTTAAGAGTTTAATTAAAGGACTAAGTAGCCTACTATTTCTATATTATTTAAGTAAACTAGTAAGGAAGATATTAACCTTATATAACTTAAATACTTTATAAGATAGGGTAGACTAAGCCTTAACTATCTTAGAGCTATAAGTTTAATTTAACCTTCTTAGATAGCTTTCTAATAGTATAATAGTATTTAAAATCTAAAAACGTAGCTCCTTCCTATTAAGTAATATCTTTAAGTTAATCAGGCTCCTAAAAATAAGTTAAAATTAAAAGAGAATCAGATATATCCTTAAAGACTAGGAAGTCTTCTACTTATAACTCTATCTTTAAGTAGTACCTTATTAACTATAATATATATATAAATAATTATACTCTAAAACTAAGTAATTAGGTAGAAATTAATAGTAAAATAGTATAGCTAAGGCTGTTTCTCTTTTTATTACACTTCTCTAAAAACGCATTTAAAGCCTTCTAATAGATTAATAAAGAAGTATTAACTAAAAATATAATAATAAGTAAGATATTCTTAATTATTACTAATACTATTAATATCCTCTTATAAAAAAACTTTCTTTTTAAAAACCTTAAAGACCTTACTAATAGCTTTATTACTAAGGCTAAGCCTAACTTCTATAATAAAAGCTATCTAGTTAAATTTAATAAAGAAGTCTAGGAAAGACTAGGGTCTTATATTATATTATTTATAAATACTACTATATTATACTTACTTAATTTCTTTATAGAGGCGAAGGGTCTAAAGGGAAGTTTAGAGATATATAAGTAATAAACTTTATATAACGGGGTTTTAAGTACCTATAAAGTATATAAACTATAATTATATATTAATCTAGAGACGTTATATAATAATAATACTTATATAATTACTTTAATATATTATAGTAGCTCTAAAGTACTTAAATTATATACTACTTATTATATATAATCTACTAATTCTAATTATAACTATGAATTCTATATAACCTAGCTTAGAGACTAGGATATAACTAATAATTTAAATATATTCTAATAAGGAGCTAGAGCCTTAAGAAACGCTAGGGAGTAGGCTAAAAAGAAATAAAAAGAGTTTATAAACTATAGTAAATAACAAGCTTGTTATATAACATAGGAGTTTAATAGTATTTTATTAGTATAGTAAAGGTTATTGATTCTGAGCTACCTATTATATATAGTTATATAGGTGCCAAGCCTAATCCTATACTAATATTAGCTAAGAAGGCACACTAGGTGCCCTTATAATAGAATACTATAATAATCTCTTTATAGTTATAAAAAAGGCCGCCTTCTATAGCGCGCCTAATACTAGTTAGATATATAGAGGTATAAGGCCTAAGATATAAAATAAAAATACTTGTAATAGTACTATTTAGGCGCGAAGTCCTTAGATATTATTATTTTTTCTAGAATACCTACGCTTTCTTATAGATAGAGGTAGAGGCGGAGGTGTAATAACTTTTAAGGATTAATTTATATATTATACTTTAGCCTTATATTTCTTTATAAGCTCTAGGGTATCCTATAAGTCTTTAATATTATACTACTTATTAAACTCCAACCTATAACCTTTTTATTATAATAAGTATTTTATAGTAAGGCCTCTCCCTTTTTATATAATCCTTTTATTTAGTAGTTGTTTTATATTATATTTTTACCTATCTATAGAGATTACCTATAGATGAGTAGGTCTTAGGCGGCTATATAGATCTTTAGATAATACTAGTATAGGTTCTAGTTATATAATTATAAATATAGAATAAACTTTTTAATCCTTAAGTATTTTTAGATAATATACTAGTTACTCTATTCTTTCTATAACTTTAAATAGACCGATATATTACTGCGCCAATTTTATAGTAATACTAAGTATAGATAGGATAGAATAGCCCTTATATAGATATAGTAGCGCCTAGTTTTCTACCTTTAAAAATATAAGCTAATATTTCTTATTATAATAGAACTTATTTAATATCTATATAAAAGTAATTATATTAGCTGTTATTATCCTAGCTAGAAAATAGTTACTAGGGAATAATATTATAAGAAGATTTAGTAGCTTATTTAATATAAATCTATATATGACTTTATTTAGAGTAAGTCTATTTATAGAGGAGTTATTAAAGAAAGCCTATACCTAGGGTAGTACCTTAGGCTACTTAAATAACTTATTAAGTCTATATATATAAAATCTTAAGGTAATCTTTATTATTTAATTAATCCTTTTAGATATACTATCTGTCTGAGGATAATATATTATAGAATATTATTATTTAGAATTTAGAAAGGAATTTTTTATCTTTATTTAAAATTATAACCTTTAGTAGACCTTAGTTTATAATATTAAGTCTATCTAATAGAGTTTCTACTTAATCCTTTATAGACTAAGTTATTTTTCTAGAAGTAAAAGTAATACATTTTATAAACTTATCTATTATAGATATAGCTGCGTTAAAGTCTTTATTAGATAGAAGAAGGGCGAGAATAAAATTAATTATTATTATATAAAAGGGTACTAGCGGGGATGAGATTAAATTTAGATTTTTATAAAATATATAGTATCTTATTTATAAGATTAAGTATTCTAGGTAATATTAGATAAAATTATATAAATACTTAATAAGACCGTATATATACTAAGATAAAATAATTATTTAATAGTATCTTTAAAAGCTAAGGTATTTATTCCTATATATAAGAATTAAGATATCTTTAACCAAGCTTATTAATATATATAGATGTTATAGGTTTATTAATTAATTAATATAAAAAAGTAATCTAGGCCTTATATATAGGTTAGAGATTAGTAAGTTAGGCTCTTAATTATCTTTTAATATTTTAATATTAGCGCTTACCTATTAATTTCTATATATAGATAATTAAGTTAATATATATAAAAGTATAGGCCTTAACTTATATTCCTATATACTACTTAATACTTTATTTCTAAGGTTTATTAATAGAATACTATATATAAGGAATCGCGTTAATATATATAGAGTTGAAGTTTTTAATTCTTACTCCTATATACTACTTAATACTTATTAGTATAAATTCTCTAATAGTTTATCTTTTAAATATCTTAATAGATATATATTTATAGTTATTAACTCCTACTTCTATATACTTCCTAATACTCTATTATTAGTATTTAATATTTTAATATACTCCTTATTATATACGCTAACTTCTTATTACTATTCTTTATTTTCTACTACTTCTTATTTCTCTTTATTATATTATTTATAATCTTCTTTCTCTTCTTAGGTTGCTCTAACGCGAGGGTTAAAATATAAATTTATTTTATATACTAAAAAATATTCTTTTTTTATAAAGAATAATAATATAACATTCTTACTAAGGGTATAGTTTTTATTAATTTATATAATAATATACTTCTAGAAATTATCCTTTTAATAACCCTTTAATAGTTTACTATAGAATTCTTTATTTATATTAATAAAGGTTATGGTGAAGAGGGCGTTTAACTTAGAATAGTTATTAAAAAGTATTAATAGATAATAGCTAGTAAGTTTAGAAAGTATATTAAATAAAATATATTCTTTCCTAAGCTTATATATAACCTTAAGCTAGAACTATCTTAGGAATTATAATATATATATAAGATATATATTTATTTATATTATTAAAGTTGTTAATATAATACAGCTCTGCTTAAAGATATTAAGAATTATAAAATAGTTAATCTAAACCTTAGTTAGATTTTTTAATAATTTTATTATATACCTAACTTTCTTAATAACCTAGATAAAGCTAGTAATTTTAAGCTTAGTTAGCTAGTAATTTTATTTAGCTAAAATAAGGAGATAGAATAAAAAGAGTATTAGTTATATTATATTTTATATTAGCTATTTACCTTCCTATATATATTTATTATCTTTTATATAGAAGATTACTATACTAAATCTAAATTCTTTTAAAGTATCTAGATTAATCTATAGTATTTTAGTAATATTAAAATATATTAATATTAATAGTTATAATATTACCTTTTAGAGTTCCTTAAATAATGTTAATTCCACTAGGGTTAGTAAGGGAAGAAGTTTTATTAATAAATACTTCTTTCTTAGTCTACTAGTAATACTTAGCGACTCTTTTAAAAATATTATTTTTAACTTTTATAGAGGTTTCGCGAGCTAGGTATAGAAGTAGATATATTATTATAAATAATTAATTAAGTTAAAGTAGTATTTTAGGGCGCCTAGTATTTTAAGATATTAAAGTTAACTTATTACCTAAAGCTTTTTTTTAGAGGAAGTTAGATCTAAAAAGTTAATATACTATCCTAGAAGATTAATATTAGGATACCCTAAATAAGTCTTTATAAATAAGATAGAAATATTATAATTTATAAAGAATTAAAAAAGTTCACGAAGGTCTTTTAAGTACTATTAGAAAGATATAGCTCTAGTAATAATATTATTAATATATACTTATATATACTTTACTAGGCGAAGGATTTTATTAATTTATTTTTATATATAGATAATATTATTTATATATTTTATAACTAGGATGTTAAATGTTTTCTAGCTATAATAAGTTATAATAATAAGTATATACTAGTCTTTTAGATAAACCCTCCACTAGTAGAAGAATAATAATATATTAAGGATAGAGATATAGGAGTATTCTATAAGACTATTAATAATCTCTACTTATAGAGGTATAGGGTATACGTTAGGGATAATTAAATTATTAAGGTTTTAAATATTAACTATTATATAACCCTTTCTACTACTATCTATTAGAGTTTTCTAAATAATAAAGATAAGGTATAAAAAAGGAGTCTACTTCTTTATCTAATTAAATCTACCTTATTAATATATTTTATTAAATATCTTATTAACTACCTTATAGTTTTATATACTAAGTAGGTAAATCTTAGCTTTCTTAGAGACTTTTATTTATTAGTTATATTATAGAGAAATCCTTATCCACTCTTCCTTTAGTATATATATAAAACTATTATTAACTTAGAGTATAGAGAAGGCGTTAATAAGGTCCTATAATACTTAAATAATATAATTATTGTTAAAGAGTATAATGCTATTAGAATAATATACTTCCCTAAGTACGTTTATATAAATAATATTATTATTATAAATATATAAAGCTACAGCTCCGCTAGTTGTAGTCGAAGCTATAGAGTAGGTAGCTAATAGAGCTACTAGGATAGCATATACTACTAGAGATAGTATAGTAAATATATTATTATTATTATTATATATATAGATATTATTATTATGTGTATAAATAGTCCTATTATTATTATTTCTCTTAGGTCTATATGCGCGAAGTCGCGGAGCTAGAATAATATTAGGGATTATAAGGGCTAGCGCCCTTACTAAGAGTTATAATAGGATAGTTATAAAGTTAGCTTTAATATTAATTTAGAAGTAGTTATTATAATCTAGTTCTATAATATTCCTAAGATAGGTCTTGCTTAGGATTTATATAGAAAAGTTTAAATTATTTCTTATAAAAACGCCAGACATTCTATAGTCTATAAGATAAGTATATATTATAAGTTTTCCTTATATAGAGGGTTTAAATAAGAAGTCTCTATCTTTAGGTAATACTAACTATCTTATAGATACTATTATCTTATTATAAGGCGTAATAATAGTAGCCTTCTATATATATATATACTTTTAAAAGAATAATCTACGCTGGTAAGCTATAATAAGAGAGTAAGTATTATAGTTACTAATATATACTTTCTATCCTAAAATATTAATAATAATTTTTTTTAGACTTAGAATATTATTACTAATAAGTATTTTAGCTCTTAAATTATTTATAATATAGAATTCTTTATAAATATATATAAGGACCTTTCTAGCCGTGTCTTTCTTAGTTGTTAGAAGGTATAAAGGACTTATAATATATTTTAAAGTCTTATATTTTAAGGTACCTAAGCTTTAGACCTTAAAAAGGGAAGTTATTTTTAAAATTTTAACTTCTAAAAGAAATAAAAGTAATTAAGTTTTATTTATAAATAAGACTCTATAATCTGAGTTAATATAGACTTTAATATTTTTAGAATTAGGTAGAAATCTTACTAGGATCTTAGTATAAGTTTAACTTTAAAAGACGAAGCTATTACTAAGATCCTTTATAGAGGATAAGGACTTAATAATATTTAGTAATAATATAGAATAAGCAGCTAAAGAATTGCTACTTAAGTTTAAAAGGGTAGTAGAAGAATTACTACTTAAATTTAAAGGGGTAGTAGAAGTTAGAGTTATTAAATATATAATTATATTAAGTATCTTCGCGTTATTTACCTTAATATTGTACTTTTTTTTTAAAGGTTTACTATAGTGCCTGCCTAGAAGCTTGTTATATATAAGCGAAGTATTAGTAGTAGAGTTTAGATTAATTATTAAAGTATTACTTAAGCTAGCCTCTAGGTACTTTTCTAATAGTTTATTTTATACTTTTAAAGTAATTACTATATAATTATAATTAACTATTAAATACTTACTTAATCTTTTTTAAGGATATTCCTTATTCTATACTTTTAAAGTATTCGCTATATAATTATAATTAACTACTAAATATTTACTTAACCTTTTTTAAGGATACTCCTCGTTTTATACTTCTAAAGTATTTATAATATAATTACTATTAACTACTAATCTTTTGCTTAATATTTCTTAAGGATGCTCCTTAGTATTTATAATAAAACTTATTCTATATACTAGACCTTTGCTTAATATATCTTAAGGGTGCTCCTCATCTTATAATTTTAACACGTTTATATTAGGATTAATTTTGCGTTATATACCCTTACTATACTTTTCTCTAAAGTACTTATATAATTTATTTCTTAATATAAATAACTCGCTATAATTATAATAGGATATATTAATACTAATAAATTTTATAAATTACTCCTCTAGAATTTTATCCTACCTTAAGTAAAAGAACTTATTTCTATAATTATTTTATCTATTATACGCGTATTCCTTCTCTTATATATAGTAAGTAGTACCTTTTTTTCTTAAAGGCTATAGTTCCTTCTTAGCTTCTTTAATTATAGCTTAGTATACTAGTACCTTTTAATAAAAGTTATTACTCTACTACTATCTATTTTTATTTCCTAGAAACTTTTAATTATTTTTTAGAAAGCGATTTTAGTTCCTTATATAGGGTAGATATAGAGTTAAAATAAATATATTTAGCGGAGCTGCGATTTATAGAGGCTAATAAGGAGTAGGTAGTAGAGCCTATTATTAAAGTTCTAATTATTAGCTATATTAGCTATATGCTTATAGCTAATTAGAGTAAGTATTTAGGATATAAGACTAACGCTAAAAAGTAGGAGTATAGCTAGTACTACTAAATTAGGATTATTAATTATAGCTAAATAGTTAACAGCCTTAGCCGTATCTCTAATTATAATAGGGTTAAAATTAGTTATAATTACCTCTATTATCTTAAAGTTAACCTTATTAACTAGTTTAAAATATTCCGCTAGAAGTATTAGTACCTAAAGATATATTCTTAGAACGCCTTACTACGTATTCCTACTACTTATACTTATAAGAGTCAATACTCTTAAGGAAAGAGTTAATTATTATAGTATTATTAAGTTTACTAATATCTTTTTATAACTTTAAGTTAATATCGTTATATATTATATTAATAAGGTTTTAAATATTTATTAAGCTAGCATCCTTTACTAACCTAAGGATTCTTTAAATATATTTTTTTAGCTCTTATTATATAGTAGTATCCTAAAAGGTATAGTATTCCTTTAATATAGTATTAATAGCTATATTTAGTAGTATACTAAAACGGTTTAGGAGGAGTTTTGACTATTTACTTAGATTAAACTTAGAAGTCTTATACTTAATAAGGTATTTCTCTATAGTAGATAGCTCGCTAAGCTACTAGTTTATTATACTATCTAAAAATAATATCTTAAGATTCTCCCTAATAATAATATCTCTTATAGTAGTAAGGTCCTTTGCTTATTTTAGAAAAAGATAGATATTTTAAAAAATAGCTCTACTATTAGTATATTTAATTATGGCGCCTTTAGTATATATTATCTTACTACTATAGTTATTATTAAAGAATCCTAACTCTTTTATATTTTATAGCTAAGTGTAATTTCTTAAAATATTATTATTAACCCCTATAGAGGTAGGACTTAGAGAGGTAGGATTTTAAGGTCCTTTAGATAGCCTATTAACTAAGTATTATAAAAATATAAATTATTTTTTATTAAAACTAGAGTCTTACTAGGTATTATTATTTAAGTTATTTATATTAGGATTAGGTTCTAAATTAGGCCTATTACTTCTTAAAGCTATATTACTATTATTTACTAGTTTAATAGGATGACTAAAGATTACTTTATTTATTAAAGTAGCTCTAGTTAAGTTCTTTTTAGAAGTAGAAGGTATATTACTAATAAAAGTAGGGTCTAAAAGAGTTAAGGATAGTATATTATTAGATAGTATACTAGAAGTAGAAGTTATAGCTTTAAGCCTTATAAGTTATATAGTAGCTTTAAAGCTATTTAAGGTAGACTATAAAATTAATTAATTAATAACTTAATCTTATAGGAATAGTAGAGGCTTAATTAAAGTAAATCTACTTAAATAGGTATTAGACTTTAAAGTATTACTTTCTTTAAATAAGCCTCTACTTATTAATAGTAGTTTAAAGTTTATTAAGGTAATATAATAAATTACTTATTAAATATTATTACTAATATTATCCGCGTATATATGTCTAGATTAAATAAATTCACTAAGGTAGAATATAAGGACTATAGTTTTATAGCTTATTAAGTTTAAAGCTAGGATAATAGTAGTAATAAGATAAATAATTAATAAAAAAGTATAGAGCTTAAATTAATAATACTTAAAAATAGTCTTTAAAGAAGTATAAGTTTTAATAAAAGAACTTAAGCTACCATAGTAAGATTTATAAAATATAGAGATAGTAGTAAAGAGTTAAGATAATTTTTTCTAAAAAGTAGGAGGTAACTTTCATATTAATTTAAAAAATATATAAAACTAGTTCCTTCTTTAGTAAACTTAGTAATATATTACTAAATAGGGTGAGGATAGACTTATATAGACTCTATTAAAGTATAGGTTTATCCTTTTATAGAATTATAGCTCTAAGCTTATTAACCTAGATATTAGGGCTCTGCGAGGTACAGGCCGTAGGTCATTAAATCGTAATAAGGTATAGGCGGAATCGAGATAAGGTATGGGCAGAATTAGTAGAGGACTGTAGTACTACGGAGCAGCTAGTACTTACACGTAAGCTAGTGACCGATAGTACTTATAGGGTAAAGAATAGTGCCTATAAGGACTATATAGCCGTTGCTACTATATTATTATATAAT
This sequence comes from Cladonia squamosa, assembly GCA_947623385.2. Classification (NCBI taxonomy): domain Eukaryota; kingdom Fungi; phylum Ascomycota; class Lecanoromycetes; order Lecanorales; family Cladoniaceae; genus Cladonia; species Cladonia squamosa. Next base: position 556,993 of record OX392381.1, read on the forward strand.
ATAGGAGTTTAATAATATTTTATTAATATAGTAAAGGTTATTGATTCTAAGCTACTTATTATATATAGTTATATAGGTGCTAAGCCTAATCCTATACTAATACTAGCTAAGAAGGCACACTAGGTACCCTTATAATAGAATACTATAATAAAGCTACTAGATATAAAATATTCAGACTTAGTTTTATTTATATAAAGCTTTATATTATTATTATTAAACGGACTTATCTATTTAGAATTTAAAATATTAACTAATAAGCTTACTTTAGATACTAATATATTTACTATCTCTAGTTATAAAACCCTAATTAGAGCTTAAATAAATTATTTATTTAAAGTATTATTAAATTAATATTTAAAAAAGAAGTTATTTTAAGCTAATAAAGTATCTACTACTTACTATAGAGACTTATAAGAAATTAAGAGATAATTATTCTTTTTAGGCTATAAAAGTATATATAAGCCTTTAAAATAAGGGTTAATATAAGACTAAAACTTCTATCTAATCTTATATAATAGGGTAGTATAGTATATAGTTATTATACTATATATTCTATATTACCTAAAGTCTAAGTAATTCTATAATTTTATAATACTACCTTTTAAATCCTATTAGTAAGTATTAAGGCCCCTTCTTTAGACTAACTTTTTACTACTATTCTCTCTAAAGACCTTAACTCCTACTCTTTTATCTCCTACTTTCTCTTAACTTCTATTCTTTACTTAGTTTAATTTACTTAGATTTATCTTCTTAAGCCTAAAATATTATTATTAACTCTTTTTCTTAACTTAGTTAATTTATCTTCTAACTCCTTTAGAATCCTTAGACCCCTATGTGTAGAGAAATAAGAAAGTATAGAATAAAAAGCTCTATCCTCCTTATTATAAAATAGATTATCGACTTCACCTTTATAAAACTTTATATACTTAAATATCCGCGAAGCGTAGTAATAAAGTATTTAATAAGCTTAAAAAAGTTATTCTAGTTTTTTAGAAATATCTCTTAATTATAGCGTAAAGAAGTAGAGACTATTATTAATATAATAATAAACAACGCGGGCGAAAAGGTTAAAAAGTATAAATAAATTAGTTAAGAGTAGAGAGCCTAAAATATATAATAAACTTATATAATTTATTTATAAGCGGAGTAGAGATAATAATATACTTCTCTTCTAATATATCTTAATTTACTATGGATAAGTATTAAATTATAAAGGATAGAAAAACTATATATACTTAATATTTAATTATTATTTAAAGATTCTAAACTATAACTTTATATAATCTCTTTTAGATCTAGGTTTTTAAAAGTCTAGAAGATAACTATTTAATAAATAAGTATATATACTTTATAATAAAGTTTACTCTTTTATAAATTAGTTACTAACTTATTTAGGAAAAGAGTATTATATATCTCTAACTTTAGGTAATTTCTAAATACTAATATTTCTAAATTTAAGTACCTAATAAAATTATCTTTAATATAACGGAATAATAATACTAGTAAAGAATAATAAATTTCTATTAATCCTAGACTAGTAACTAAAGCTAAGGTAATTTCTAAGACTACTTAATAAAAAAGCCCTACTAAACTTTTCCTAACTATTTAGATATTATTACTTTTTAGACTTATATACCTAAAGATTATTTTACACCTTAGTTAATAAAAGGACGTAAACTACTTCTATATATTTTTAATATCTTTAGCGTATATTACTAGACTTATTAATAATACTTATCCTACTCTACTAAAGGATAACTCTTAATATCTATTAGATATTAACCTTTAGACTATTATACCTTTAATCTACCTCTTCCTATATTATATACTTTTACTCTACTCTATCCCTCTTACCTTATAAAGAGTAGTCTCTTAAATATATAAGCTACCTTTTATACTAGAAGTTTTAAACTCCCTTTATAATTACCTATTAATATAAATTCTAGATAAGATAAATATAACTTTAATCTATCCTATAGTTTAATAATACTTAATAATATTATATAGCTAATAGTTAGGTTACTTAGTTATATTAACTTAACTAATTAATAACTTAAATAATTATTAACCTTTTTCTAACTTTAATTATATACTAATTTTTATTTACTTATTCCTATTATTTCTTATTCGTACTTAAAGTTACTAAGATAAGTTTAATTAATAATTCTACTATTATACTATAAAGTAAGAGTATAAGGAAAAAGAAATTCTTCTAAGTATTTAATAAAGCCGTAGGAATATAAGTTAATAAGATTAAAAAGATAAACTACTTATTTAATAGAAAAGATAGCTTAATTTTCTATTAACTTAGTATAATTAGTAATAAGGTAAGTAAAGAGATATATAAAGAAGTAAACTTAAATAATTAACTTACCTTACTAACGTATATATAAGGTTATAAGCTTAGTTATTAAATAATCTAGTCTAAGAGCCTAGAAAGCGTTTAGTTATAATCTTAATTATAGGTACTATACTTTTTAGAACTCTCTATTAAAAGTTAAAAAGCTAGTAGCTTTTTATATTTAACTTTAGTCTATTAATTTAAAGATTATATTTTATAAAGGCTTATATCTTTACTCTCTTAATATTAAACTTATTTTAATAAGCTAGTTTAAGATCTTTCTAGAGGAACTTAAAAATAAAGATATTACTCCTATTAAGGTAATAATAAAGAAGGGAGGATTATAAGTAATATAAATAAATTTTATCTATAAGTTCTTTAAGTTAATTATATCTAGATTTATATTAGATACTTATCTTATCTTTACTATTATTAAAGGGACTACTATTATCTTTAGATTTAGAGCTAGGGAGGAAGTTAAATAATAGACTAAGATAAAACTACCTAAGTCTTTAAAGTTTAAGGAGAAAGTAAAGATAATAAGAAAAGAAGTAATAAAGACGGAAGATATTTTTATTAAAAATTTTATATTTAAATAGTTATATAATCTAGATTATTTATAGTAATTATAAATTTCTTTTAATATTAAACCTACCTATTCTAGTTATATTTAAAAGATATTTATACTTTAGCCTAGTTATCTTAATATTAAAGCTTAGTATATCTTATCCTAAAGATAAGCGCTTAGTTCTAACTATTTATATATTAAATTAGTATACTCTAGCTAAGTTATAATAAATAACTTCTCTATCTCTACTTAAAAGTATAATAGAATAAAGAGTATTATTAATAAGAGTATATATAACTATCTTAGTAACTAATATAGGTATTCCTAATTTAAGTATATTAAGTTAAGCGAGTATAAATATTAAGATTATATTTAATTTTCTTATTTATTCCTTACTCCTATCTAGAGTTATAATATATATTATAATTATATCTACTATTTTTACCAATGCCACCGTATATCTTATATAGATTTATAGAAGAAGATTTCTCTAATTAATAAAGCGGTAGTTAGAGAGAGAATTATAATAAATATTCTCCTTAAAAAAATAATATCTTACTTATATAAGTAGTTAATAAGAAGTTAGTCTTATATAAATTCTAAGTAATTATAATACTAATCTAGGTCTACCTAATTTAATTTAATCTTTATAGCGTAACTTATACCTTATAGTATTTTAGCTATCTTATTATAAGTAAGTTTTATAAATAGTATACTTATTTTATATTTAAGGTCTATATAATATACTATACTTATTAAAAAGTTAAAATAATATTATTAATATCTTATACTAAATAATTAACTAAGTAGAATTAACTCTTCTAAGAGTCTTCTTATATATAAGTAAGCCGATCTATTATAAGTTAGATTTATAATTCTTAACTTAAGCTAATTAATAACTTCTAAATATAGTATAAAAGTTAGGTAATATTTATAGCTATAATAAAATTATTAATATTATAAAAATCCTAGAAGAAATTATAGAAAAAAGAGATATAAATTATATTACTTTAAAGATTAAATTAAGATTTAATAATATTATAGAGTATTAAAAGAGTAATACTAAATAGTTTTTAAGATATTAAAAGTATTCTAAGAATATTCTAATAGAGACCTTAGAGCTTCTCTAATATTTAAATTATATTAAGGTAAATTAAGAATTTAATTCTATACTAACTACTAATTAGCTAAGCTATTATTATAAAGCTAGTAGTTATTATTAAGTTAAGGGATACTATATATACTATAATTATAATACCTATAGAAATTAGTTAAGGGCTGTAATAACTTTAAATTCTTTATAAATAAACTTTTTTAATCTAAGGCCTATATTAAACGCGGACTTACAACTTATATTAAATATACTCTACCTAAATATTAAAGCTTCTTTTTTTTATTAAAACCCTATAAACCTTTTTCTAGAGTAGTTATTTTAAACTTTATAGATAAACTTTCTAATATCCTTAAGTATACTAGGTTTTAATATTAATAATTAATTTTTATCTATAATAATAACTTTTAACGCTTTTAGGGTAATAATATACTAGTTAAAGGCTTTATTAAATACTAATCTATTAATTAGATTAGGTATACTAGACTTAGACCTCTAAGTTCTATACCTTAATAACTTTTCTATAGATATATCTTTAAGATAATCTTATATAGAGGCCTTATAAATAACTTTAATAAAAATATTAAGTATCTTAAACTTAGACCTATAAGCTCTATACCTTAGCGATTTTTCTACGGATATACTCTTAAGGAACTCTTAACTTAAAGCCTTATAAATAAACTTCCCTATAATCTTAAGTAGGCTAGATGTTAATCTTAGAACTCTATATCTTAGTTATTTTTCTATAGATATACTTATTAAGTAATTAGATATATTATTAATAAGCTTTTTTATAAGTATACCTAATCTTAATCTTAATACTCTATTAAATAATCAGCTAGCCTCTATAACTACTAGTAACTCTTCTTAGATAAATTTTCTTAATTTATAAATTACTTCGGATCTATTTACCTAGATAATATTTACTTTAGATCTTAGAGCTCTATATTTTAATAACTATTTAATAGATATCTTTATAAGAATCTTCTACCTACTAATACCCTTTTCTATAATATTAAATTTATCAGATCTTGGTCTTAGTACTTTATATATTAGTAGTTAATCTCTAAGTCTTCTTAATAAATCTTTAATAGAGCTAGACTATAATTAGTAGAGCTAGACTTAAAAAGTATAAATAAAGTTCTCTTACTCTAGCTAATACTAGATCCTAAATATATAATTACTAGGCCTAAAAAGTATAATTATAATTATTACCCGTAGAGGTTCTTTCTTATATATAATATAGTATCTTTAATAGGCTATATTTATTACTAAAAGAAAAAGAGATTATATATAGAATATATTTAAAATACGTAGATAGAATAGGATTAATTAAGTACTTATATATTTCTTCTCTTTAGCTCTACTTTCTACCTCTTATTACTAGTCTAATATTCTCTACTTATTATACTTTAGTTTATATTAATAGACTTATAGAGCTTAACTTATAAATATAAAGTATCTTTTTTAAACTATTATATTACTTACTTTCTAGATCTTTATCCTTAGGAATATTACTATCTCTAAAACTATAATATAGATAGATATTATTCTAAAACTATTTATCTCTTTATAATTACTAGATATTTCTTTTAATAGTTTTATATATACGTCTCTAAACAACCTTAGGGTATATAGATTATTTATTAACTACTTTAAAAATATTATTAAGAAGCTAGTTCTAATATTAGAAAAGATAGAAACTAGAAATAAAACTAAAAATATTAAACTTAAGGCTATAAAATATGTTAAAGCTAAGAAGCCTTAAATATAAGTCTTAAAGCTAGAGTATAAATTAGTTAATAAAGTATATATTAACTTATATATAACTATAACTTTACTAACTTTTTCTATCTAGTTAGGATAATAGTATATTTAAGTATAAAATTATAAACTTAGTAATACTACTTAAAGAGATAATAAATCTTAATAAGTATATATTTATTATCTATACTTAAACTAGTAAGTTAATAGAAAGCTAGTATATTTTAATACTAAGAGGGAAAATCTAGAAAAAGGAGCCTCTAAGTAGGTATTTTATATTAATATTAAATTTAATAGATTAAGAGATATCTTAAGAGTTATCCTATAAGATATATATAAGCTCTTTTTTAGAGAGGATAAAATTACTATATAAATTTATTTTATTTAATTAGAATAAAATCTAATAACCTAATAGCTTAAGTAAAATATATTATATTACTATATCTTAAAATTAGAATCCTATTAAATAAACCTTAAAGATAATATTAATAGTAATATAAAGTTAAAGTATCTTAATTTACTAGTTAAGTATATTTATATTACTTATATTTTAACTTTATCCTAGTTTATATTACTTTTTAAAAATTATAAGATTATATATAACTTACTCTAAGCTTTACTTAAGTTAAATATAGAAATATATATAACTATTCTTAATATTAAAAAGTTAACTTATTATTAATATAACTCTAGTAGGGAGAGGATAATAAGTATTAGAATTTTATACTTCTATATAAACTACCACCTATTAGACTTTAATAAATAGGTATTTAGTAAAGTATTAATAATACTAAAAATAGGAAAATTTTAAGGGGTAAAGTAAATTAATAAGCTTAAAACCTTTCTACTTAAATTTTATATATACTAGAAAGAAATAAGGGAATACTTTATTAAGTATAGTTAATAATTTATCTCTTTTATAGATTAATATTATATTTAATATTAAGATAATACCTTCTATATAGAGAAAGGCAAATATATTAAAGTCTTTATAAATAATTATATTATAGTTAATATAGCTTACTTCTATAAATATAATTTAAATTATACTTAGCTATATATTAATAAATTAGCTAGACTAAGCTTATTAAATAATAGCTATATTATATTCTATAATATAAAAGAAGTTAAGATTAATAGCCTTAATTTAATAACTATAAGTAAAAGTAATCTAATAATCTATAGTTAAAAGGTTTATAGATAGAGTCTTAGTAATAAATAATAGTATAAGCCTTCTTTTCTAGAGTAATCTATAAGATAAAGCTTATACTAATAATATAAAGTAGAATTTATAGTTAATAATATTATAAAGATTATCTAGAATCTATCCTTTTTTAATAATCTTATAATTCCTATTATAAAGAAGGAGGTTATTATAGCTCTTATAAAGACTTATATATCCCACATATCTAATAATATAATTAATAACTTTATAGAGGGAAAGGGCTAAGATTTAATAATACTTCTTTAGTATAAATCCTAGTACTTAGTTCTCTACTATAAATTAATATATACTTCTAGTAGACCCTCTAGGGTAGGTAAGACCTTAACTATAAAGAGATTATTTAAATATCTTAAGAGGCTACTTTATATAGTAAGTCTTATTTTTCTCTATTTATCTAATCCTTCTAACTTTTTTAGATATTTATTAGGAAACTCGACTAGGACTTAAAGATATTTAAAGAGTAATTATTAACTATCTTTTATTTTACTTATTATTAGAAGGCTATCCTCCTTCTTAATAAAGCTAATATATTTATATAATTATACTCTTTTATTAATCTATATAATACTTTTATATTAATATTCTTATAGAAACTTAAGTATTATTAAGGGATTATAATCCTTATAACTAATTACGTTAAGGATATTAATAATATAATTTAAAGTAGAATCTTTATATTATTATATTATAGGCCCTTAAGATTAGATATAAGAAAGATAATATAAAAAAGCTACTTAAAAAAGATAATAATAGTTAAGGGTTAAACTAAATATATATTTATTAATCTTAATTAGCTATCTAGTAAAGAAGTAAATAATTAATAAGTTTATTATTAAGTTAATATAACACTATACTAGCTAATCCTTAATATAGATTAAGAATATAATTAGTATTACTTATACCCTTACTATTAATAAGAAGGTATTATTATTATAATTATACTTAGAAATTATTATCAACCTTAATAAAGACTTTTAGAATAATTATAATAATATTAGTTAAATAATAAATAAAGCGTCCTACTTCTAGTATTATTATTATAGATTTAGGAGATATAGTTTCTTTTAACTATTAAATTATTATACTTATAAGATCTCTTAAGTATAGGTATTCTAGAAGTTCTAATATCTAATACTAATTATCTTAAGTATTAGAAGAGATTTCCTAAGCCTATCCTTCTAGGAAATCTAATATTAGGGTAGATCTACTAAATCCTATACTAGCTCCTCTTATTATTCTAAATTTAGGAGAGATCTCTTAACTCTATTCTCTTAAGATATCTAGACTTTATTTATAGTTCCTAAATCTACTTCTAATACTCTATCCTACTTTTAATATATACTATTCCTTTTTACTAAAGCCTTCTCTTATCTAAGGACTAGCCTATAAGTAATACTAAAAGTATAATATATAAGTATACTTTTTTTATTATCTATTATTTATAATTATATACCTAGAAATTATCTATAAACCTCTAAAGCTCTTAGAATTTTTCTAAAGTTTAATAAATAATCTTTTATATTAAGAACACGGCTTAACGTATTATAATAATATTAAATAAAACTTTAAGTAGTATAAAGTTAAGTAGTATAAAGTTAACTAATAATAGAATATCTTTAAGGGAGGGATAGATATTTAGTAGAGATTTTAATAATAAAGGCGAGTATACTTACTATAGAAGAATTAATAAAATAAGTATTAATTATATATTTTAACTTTAAATATCTTATTAGTAATTAAGCCTAGGGTGAAAATACTTTATAACGTTACTCCTAATAATAAGTATATATATAAACTAGATTCTTTAATATAGCTCTTATATAGCCTTTAAAACTAAATTAATATAATTTATTTCTAGTCTAGACCTATATATCTAATATATTAAGAATAATACTATAGAGTTTTTTATTCTAGGCTTAATTAGGTAAAGATTATATAGAATTTCTAATAAAAAATAACTAATCTTCTATTATAGGGTATTAAAGCTATTATTTAATAAACTTAAAGGTTTATTCTTATCTTAGTACTCTAGTATAGTTAGGATAGCTTATACTTATAAGTACTTAAATAATATTTATAAATATCTACCCTACTTAATAGTTTAGCCAGAGTTTCTAAGATTATTAAAGGGACTTAGAAACTAGATTAAATCTAGAACTAATATATAAGTATCTATTAAAATACTATTATATTCTTAATTAAGATTCTATTCCTTAGTTAAAATATATAGTAAATCGCTGTTTTCTAATACTTATATAATTATAAAAGGATATATAGAGGCTAGATAGTAATATATTAATATATATATATATAATATAATAAATAAGATTATACTAAAAGCTCTAGTTATATATTACTAACTTTCTAAAAATACTTTATTTTAAGACTACTATAACTTTTCTTTAATAATCTTCTACTATTATAAGGATATTTAGAATAAATAGGATATTCTCTATATACTTAAAACAGCACTATATCTAAATATTATATAATCTATTATATTAGACTATACTAAAGGTCTATATTTACGCTAGTATTAATTACTCCTATTAATTCTAGTAAAGGGACTGCCTTTAGGAGTTATTAGAAAGTATTTCTATTAAGATATACTTTATACTCTAATATACTTATATAAATTATAGATTACGCACGCAGATATAAGAATAGATAATTTTCTTTATAAAGAAAATAGTCTAGTTCTCTATAATTTTACCTACTCTTAATTTTTTAGAGATAAGAATCTATTATTAACTAGTCCTCTAAAGCTAATAGGTATTAATAGACTCTATAGTAAAGTATTAAATATTATAAATTAATTTATATTAAGTTTAGTTATCTTTAAGATTAAAATAAGTTATAGACTTATCTTATATTTTAATAGAATTAATCTAAATACATCTTCTATCTAGACGGGTAATATATAACTTAATATAATTATTTAAAAAGCTTAATATAACGACTTTACTTCTACTATTAAAATACTTTAGACTATAGAAAATCTTCTCTTTAATAAAAAATCTACTCTAGAGTATAGGTTAATAGACTTTTTAGTACTTTAAAGTCTATAAATTTAAATAGATAAATAGAGGGCCTTAAGATAATATAAATATAGTATAATATTTTCTATTTATATTATATTATTACTTACCAACTTCGTAGGTAAAGTTCTTACTAGGATTTATATATAAGAAGTTCTTTAAAATCTTTAAAAATAATTAAATAAATTAAAAGAATAACTAGCTAGATAAATTAGTATTTTATAATCTAGTTATAAAGAGCGTTATTCTTTATCTATCCTCTAATTATCCTCTAGTATTTTTTTAGAGTTATATCTTTATCTACTACTATTTTTTAAAGAGAAAATCTATTAAGTAAATCAGCGAATAGAGCTTTAATATTATTAGTTATAAAGCTATTACTAAAGTTTAAAGTATTAATAACCGTTTAATATTCTAGAATAGCTAGTATATCTAAAGTATCTATTTATACTACTTTCTATATATCTTTCTAGCTAAGATTTAGGGTGATTTTAACTATATAGAATTAAATCTTAGCGTATTATAGTATAACCATATATAGTATATCTAGTAGTATAAACTCGATATTTATATATAACTAGATTAGTAGATCTTTATCTAGAAGAAGAAAGAAGGGAAGATTAAATTTTTTATATATTATACTAGTATATCTTTAAAAGTAGTAATAAGTATTTATAGGAAATATAAGTTATATTAGTTATACTATTACTAGTTAGTTAGTACTCCCTAATATTACTATATATATCTTAACTTAGCTTTAAGACTAACTAATAACTAAATAAATATATTCTTATCTTATAAAAGGCTATACACGATTAAAAACGCTTACTTAGAAGAAATTCTATAATAAGTAAGCGATTATATTTATTAATTTAAGTTTTTAAAATAAAAGAAACTAAGATATTAGTATAGTATTTAATAATCTTTATAGTATCTACTTTATATTATATTCTATAACTATCTCTATATCTAAGAATTATTTTTTAATTAAGTTAAATAAGTTATTATAATAACTATAAAGTACTCTAAGTAGTAGTTAAAGTAATATAGAGAGTTAAATAGAATATTAGATCTCTCTAGAATTAGTTAATAGTATAAAGGGTAATTTATAGGGTCTTAAGGGTATCTTTTAATTTCTAGAAGTATAAAAAGTAAAAAGGTTATTAATTATACTAAATCTATATCTTAAACTAGTATAGATAGTAAATAAATAAAGTTTCTAAGAATATTTAATATCTAGCTATCTTATAGTAATCTAAGAGTAAAAGAAATTTATAAATAAGAAAATAGGCTTATTTTATAAGATAAGTATTAATTATTAATTATATAGTAATAGACTAGATTAAAGATCTATTTACTCTACTATTCTTAAATTAATTATTATTTTTATATAGCTAGGTTTAATATATAAGGCTTAAATAATAAAGAAATATAAATTATATATAATAATTATTAAAATTTATAATTATATATAATTAAAGATTAGTATTTATTAGAGATAGTTAGTAAGATCTATACTATATTATCTAATTTATTTATTACGCCTTATATAACTTTAATCCTTATATAAAGATTATTCATCTTATTTTATATATATTATTAAATACTATACTAGACTTCTTAGATTAATATAGTAATTAGTAAAATAAAAATCTCTTAGTTATAAGGTTTTAAAGGTATAATTTCTAGACTACTATCTATAGGTATAACTAATATACTTTAATACTAAATACTTTATCTTATTATATCTAGGAACTATAATCTACTATATTCTTTAATCTAGAAGTTATCTATATATACGATAGTATTAATATTAATTCTAGTTTAATTAATATAGTAAAGAGTAAATATAATACTCTAGATCTTAATACTATAGCTTTATTTAAGACCTTTTTATTAAAAGAGAACTATAAGAAGCTTATCTAATTTATAAAATAATAGGTATATATATTAGTATTTAAATAGATATTTAATATTATTAAAACTTATATATTAATAGAATCTATATTAAAAGATAAAATTAAGTAATATAATTATACTCCTTCCTAGTATTACTATAGAATACTTATAGTTACTATATATTATTATATTAATATATAAGAATAGCTTACTAACTATAGTAATAATTAAAGATAGAAAAGTTATTACTATAAACTAGAGTATAGGAAGGGCTTAGGATATACTTTAAGATATTAAACTAGTACTAGTTAATAAAAAGAGAGAAACTTTATTAAGCGTATAAGATAAGTAAACTACTTAATTAATTAAAAAAGATATATAGTAATTTATTATTTTTTAAATTTTTATAATCTAAAGCTATTTACGTATATCTATATTAATAAATAAAGTAAACTATATTATTAGGGTTTATTTATATTATTTATTATATTAAATTAACCTAAATAATATTTATAAACTTTATATTATAATAGATTATAATAATAGATATAATTAATAGTATCTATTATAGCTTCTAAGTTAGAATATATATTAAAAGCTTTATCTAATAAATATACTACTAGTCTTAGGATAGATTAAGAAGTAGTTAATAAAATTAATTATATACTCTATACTATTAACCTTAGGATAGGTTAAGAAGTAGTTAATAGAATTAATTATATACTCTATATTAAGATATAAATTAGAAGTTATATTAATAAGTATACTACTAGCCTTAGGATCTCTAGGGAATTAAGTAATAAAGTTAGTTATATACTCTATACTATTAATCTTAGGATAGGTTAAGAAGTAGTTAATAGAATTAATTATATACTCTATATTAAGATATAAACTAGAAGTTATATTAGTAAGTATACTACTAACTTTAAGATTCCTAGGGAAGTAGATAATAAAGTTAGTTATATCTATACTATTATACTATAAGTCTTATCTTAAAGTGGTTTTATAAGCTGCTTATATAGTATTACTTTATAAAAGTAAGACTAGACTAGAATAATTAAAGCTTTAATAAGCTATATTATTTATTACGTCTATATTACTATTTATATTTATATTATTATATTTACTTAAGCTAACCTTATAACTAGAGGAGCTTAGAGAATTTATAGATATAAAGTAATATTATAATAAGGGAGGGTATAATACTAGATATTACTAACTTTACTTAGGTAGATAATCTCGATTTATCTTTAATATAGTATAAGTTATATTAGAGGTTAATAGAAAGGTTATAATACTATTTTTTTAATATATTCTCCTCTATTTTAAGGTATTTAGATTTAGATTAGAAGTTTTATTTATTTATTTCGCTATATATTAAATTTAATATATTAGTTATATTATTACTATTAGTTATTACTAGAAGAAAGCTTACCTATTTCTTTTTACTTATCTTTAGTAGTTAATATAGCTAATATTATAATAGATATAGTATTAGAATATTTAGAGATAATTTTAAATATACTAGAATCTTTCTTTATTATAAAATACTATGCTTTTTTAAACATATTATAGTTATATTCTATTATTAATATTCTATAGAGAAGATTAGTACCGCTTATACTAATAATTAATAAAGTATACTTAATTTATAATAATATAGGAGTGATAAGGTCTATATATCTTAGATTTAGTTTATATAACTTATTAATAACTTTACCCTCTTATAAGAATATATTAAATTAGTAGCGTATAATATCTTCGCGGTTAATATTACTAAGAGTAAAGAAATATAAAATCTTTATTATATTATCTTTATATTATCTAATATATATTCTATTAGTATATCTCTAAGTATTATATTTAATTTTCTCTTATAAATAATAATATAAGCTTAACTTATATATAGCCTTTTAAATAGGGTTATTTAGATATATATTTATTAAAGAGTTAAAATACTATTATATAAGTATTATATATATAATTTTCTTCTATAAGGAATAATATTATAGATAAATATATAATTTAAGTATATTCTTAGACTTTATTATAATAAATTCTTTAAACTTTATAATAAGAGTATTTATTATATTATTTATAGTATTATCTTAACTATCGCTATTTTTATTTCCTCTATTATTACTATAATTAACTTAGATGATTTAGGTATTAATATTATAATTATTACTTTAATATTATAAGTAGTTATTATTAAAGTTATTTAGCTTATTAGTACTACTTTTATTCTAATATAAAGAGGTAGATTTATTATTTATATTATTAATATTAATTATATAAATATTATTATTATTATCTCCTTTATTATTACTATCCTTAATAATAGACCTATTACTACTATAGTTAAGACTATCTTTATAGTAGAAGATAGCTAAATAGTAATTATTATTAAGTATATATAATTTAGTAAAAGCCTATAAAGACTATCTTAGCTATAATTAAGACCTCTAGATAATAAAGAGTATAGAAGGATAATATTATAATTAAAAATATAAACTACTTAAAAGATCCTTTATAAATTAGAATATTATTAATATAAAATAATTAAATAAACTCTTATTTTATCCTATTTAATAAATTATCTTAAATCTTTAAAGGTAACTTAAATCTCTATTAGATACTTTAAAAACTTAAAAGTAAAGGCTTAAATTTCTATATAAAAGAGAAGTTATAAAAAGGGAAGTAAATAATATACTAGTCTTAAAATATACTTTTTATTATACTATAGATTAACTTCCTATATTAAGCTTAACTATCTTATTTATAATTAAACTCTTAAAGAGCTTTTTAAAAATCTAACTAATATTAGTCTAGTCCTTTAGTTATAAGCTAGTATATTATTTAATATAAAATATATAGGTTACTCTAGTTAGTTAAAATACTTCTATTAGATAGCTTAACTAAGATAATACTCTAATTTACTAAGAATTTTTTATTCTTTCTAAAAGTAATTATAGAGGATATAGTATCCTACCTAACTCTTATTAATACTCTACTATTAAGCTAGAATATAGTATAATAATAGTAGATTAATTCTAGTAGCTTATATTTAATTATCTTATTATTAAGAAAACTAGATTATAAATAAGGGTTAAGGGGCTTAAGTAATTCTTAGGAAAATATTAACTAAGGATTATTAATACCTTCTTATAAATAAGGGTAAGAATAGGACGAGTAGAATAATATATTTTATATATAGAATCTATAGATCTTAAAGTCTTATCTTAGATAATTTTCTATATAGTTTTATATTTACTTATAGTCTTACCTATATATTTATACTCTCTATTATTCTTTATCTTTACTCTATTTATTAAGTACTACTTTATCTTCTATAGTCTTATCTATATACTTACCCCTTTTATTCTTCTTATTATAGAAAGAGTCTCCTTATTAATAGTTTATTTTATTATTTTTATACCTATCCTTATTATTAATCTTATAGTATTATAATTAATAATATTACTATTTAAGTTATTATTTTATATATTAGATAGCCTAAGACTATTATATACTATTAGAAAGTAATAGATTCTAGCTATACTAATTCTTTCTAATAGCCTCTAAATAATTTACTAGTAATCTTCTTAGAATTTAGATAAGAGTTATACTAATTATTTTAATAAAGAGTATAAAAGTAGTTACTAAACTACCTAAGATAGCTATAAAGTAGTAGTTAGAAGAGAGTATAAAGTTCTTACTTTAAAGAAAGATTATAATATATAAATAGGGGTCTATAAAAGAGTATTATAACTTAAAGGAAGTTACTCTAAATATAGTAAAGAATACTAATACTTTAAAAGATTAGTATATATTTTAATAGACTTTACTAGATTATAAATAGGTAGTATATAATAACTATATAATTATAAATTAGGAAAAGGAGAAAGTAAAAGTAATAAAGAGAAAAGTAGAGGAAATTAATAAGAATTTACTTAGTAGTATATAGTAGTCCTAGATATTATATAGACTATATTAATAATATACTAATATAGTATATATTTATATACGTAGCGTGTTAAAAGTTAGTAAGTATTACTAATATAAAGAGCTAAAACCCTTGTTCTCTATAGTAATACTATTATATAATACTACTAGAAAAGGGGTAGTAAAGTATATCTTAAAGAGAGTTAGGCTATAAAAATATATAGATTACTTATTAAGTTAAAAAGTTATTATAATATATCCTAAGCTAGCGGCTCTAATATAATATTAAGATATATCTTTAATCTCCTTAATATTATTATTTTATTAATATTCTCTTCTTAATAGAATATTAAAGTCTATAGTAAGGTACGCTTTATAACTACTAATATATTACTTATTATATATTACTAGTAACCTCCTTTAATAATCTAATACTACTAGTAAATCTACTACTACTATTATTACTACTACTAGTGCCGCCGCCTTTACTAGTACTAAGACTATACTTTATAAAGGTAAATACTTAATATATTATATAGTATATTTTAATATAAGTACTAAGGTCCTATATAGTTAGTTCTTAATAGTTTATATAATTATTATTATTATCTAGAGATAGTAGGAATCTAGATATTATAAATTAAGAAAGATATAAAGTAATATATTTATCTAGTCGCTTAATACCCTAGATTTTATAATATATTAGATAAATACTAGTAGGTTAATAATAATACTTCTATATAATAATAGTAATTAATAACTAGGTACTACCCTCTATAATTAATATATTATATTTTTTAAACTATTAATAACTAAATCCTCTAGAAGGAAGGTAGAGTAGTAGATAAGTTTATTAAAAAGAGAAAGTAGCTTAGGTAGGAAAAAAAGTTTATTTTCTTATTATTTATTTTAAAGTATATTTATAGATATAAGCTAGTAATTTAGAAAGTAAAGAAGGTATTAATATATAATCTAGTAATATCTAGACCTATACTAGATATATCTTTCTAAATAGGTAGAAAATATATATAGGTATTTTATATAAATTAAAGACTAAATCTTTATATATATATTATTCTACTTCTATTATAATTATATTATAATAGAAGTAGAATAATATATATATAAACTAAGCCTTATATAAATAAAACTAGTTATTTCTAGTACTTTTCTTTTTAACTAGATAAGCCTATTACTAGCCTAGTAAACTAAAGATATCCTTTATAATTTACTTAACTATATAGTTTTATAAACTTATAAGAGTATTAAGTAAAATCTTATTAATTTCCTAGCTACTTAGTATATTATATCTTTCTACTTTATTATCTATTATTCCTTTACTAGAATATAATTCCGTTATATATAGGCTTATAAATAAAGAGAGTAAAGGGAGTTAATTTTATATTATATAGATAATACGCTAGTAGGAAGATTAGCGCTATTTATTTCTAATTATATTATCTATAATATCTTAATTAAGACTTAAAAAGGAGAGAAATAGGATTATTATATTTATATATAATTCTATAAAGAATTTATTAATCTTATAACTTTATCTTAGACAATTTCCTATATAGTTACGTATTTATCTTTTTTCGCCTTATTTATTATACTTAATATTATCTACTATAATCCTCTCTATATATATTATATTATCTACTTTTCTTATTATAGAAAAAGTTAATAGTCTATCTATATAACCTTATTATATTATTATTACTACTATAGTAGTACGTCTTCTTCTATATTAGTAGTATATCTATAGGATTTAGTTACTAAGTTTTATCCCTTATATATATAGAGATTTAACTAGAATAATATAATTATTAATTACCCTTTTATATAGAGCTAGACTAGCTTCTAGTATATAAGTAGTATACTAGTAATTAATTAGAATCTACTAAGAAATAAATATTACCTATATTATATAAGAATATCTTAAATATTCTACTTACCTACCCTAGAAGGTTGCTACTACTCTTATTATACTAATTAGCTACTTATTAAGATATACCTTAATAAGCACCCTTCTCTTATATATAGCCTTTATTATTATCTACGCTATTAAAGTAGTATCTCTTAAAGTTTATTAAACTTTAACTTTTACTTAATCCTATATCTAAGAATAAGACTAGTATAAGTAATTATTAATATAATAGTAAGGGAATAAGCTTTTTATAAATTATACCTTTAATAGAAACATCATCTTAACCTCTAGTCTTTATAAGGGAAAATCTACTTAGAGATAGTCTACTATCTATTTTATATATATATCCTTTATTATAGTCTTTAATAACAGCTTCTCTACTTCTAACCTTTATAAGAAAAAAGTTATTTACTATATATATATCTTTACCGCCTCTATACTATACTAGTTTATTTTTAGCTCTTTAGATTATCTTTATTAATAAATCTTAATCCTTCTTTTCTATATTATTTATATCTAGCGAGAAAGGGTTTAATATATTAATATTAATTATTTTAAACTAAGGCTATTACTAAATAATAACTCTTAAAATAGAATAAGATATAATTTAGATACCTATTAATATATAAGCCGTATTTAAAGAATCTAATATAAAGTATAAGTATAATACTATTATCTCTATATAATTTCGCTAGTAATATAAAGAAAAGGAGTATAAGACCTTAACTAAAATTTTAGTATTAGAAGTACACGTATAGAAGTTAACTAAAAAGAAAGACTTTTATTAGTATTAGTATAAAATATTACAAGGTATAATACTTAAAAATAATATCTTTATACTATCTCTATTTATTTTATTAAGGTATAGTAAATAGGCCTTACTTAGTATATAGTTATATTAGAATAATAAAGTATCCACTCTAAAGTAAGGTAAAAAGATATATACTAATATATATATATTAATATAAATTATACTATCTATACTCTCTTATATATATATAACCGCTATACTATTTAAGTATATAAGTATAATAATAAATATATCTATTAGTATTATACTATCTTAAAGTTAACTATTTAATATAATAGTACTATATTATATATAATAATCTATATTATTATATTAAGTATATATAAAATATTAGTATCTCTTATAAATAGTATTATAGCGACTAATTAGTTTATCTAAAAGTATAGATATAACTTATTATTAATTTACTTTTTTACTTCTCTATTATAAGTATAATAATCCTAGGGAAGAGTATTTTAGATTATTAGAATTTATTAATAACTACTTAAATTCTTAGTATATAAATCTCTTAAAAACTATAATATCTTAAGTTTAGGATATATTTCCTTATATAATAGCTATAACTAAAAGTAGCTTAGATTATAAGGATAATATTTATAAAGCTAGATAAAGATTTTAAGAGTAAATCTATTAATAAATCTTTTTTTCTTATAATATAATACGCTAAAGACTCCTAAGCTTAATTAATGAATAGCTTAAACTTAAAGTAGATATAAATAACTTCTAACTTATTATTAAGTAATAATATAGGTATTATTATATTAATATATTTTATATAGTAATATACTTATCTTAAAGAGACTAGAAATTAGGCTAATTTTTAATAAGAGAAGAAAATATTAGTAGGTATCTTATCTTAAAAGTTAAGAAAAATTATAAACTCTACCCTCTAATATAGAATATTTCTTCTAGCTAAGATTAATTCTTAATATTATAAGCATTAGTTCTTCTATATCTCTAGCTTCTATATATAAGTTTTAATAATCTAAACTCTCTAGTACCTTAGGTATTTCACTCCTTAAGTATAAATATAAAACTTTAGTAAGCTTTACTTCTATTTCTTATCTAATTATTAATTAAATATAACTCTATTTTCTTATCTAATAAGGTAAATTATCTAGTAGGAGTGATAAAATACGTAGCGTTTTTACTAAGATAATTAATAAGATATATATTCTTAAAATAATAAGACTTTAGGGGAGATAAAGGAAAAGAGAAGAAATAGTTAAGTTTAATATTAATAATAACCTTATTATCTAATAGCGCTAGTAGTGGATTACTAAAAAAAACTTAAAAAGTATTAATAAAATAAAGATAGAGGAATATTAAAATAAGTAAGTAACTAAGTCCTTTAACTTTAGTCTATTATTATTATTTAAATCGTTAGAGAGTTAGACTAATAGTATAACGTCCTTTATTTAGGAAAGTAACCTTAATTTAGAAGGTCTTTAATCCCTTATCTACTACTTTAAGGATTAATTCCTAAGGATAAGAAATTATATAAGATTAGGATAGTTTAAATATATAAGAGAAGATTTCTAGGCGATATCTTTAATTAATAATAAGTTATAGAAGTAGTATACTTTTAGGCTTAATATACTATAATACTAAGATAACTTTAATACTATAAAGTAGATTTTTATAAACGCTCTATTCTCTTTATTATACTTATTATTAAATCTTTTCTATTTTATAATTTTTATATTTTTTTAAAGTTATAGTAAGACGATATAGTAGGATCCTATAGATTATTATTATTAAATAAAATAGCTAGACTATTAATAATTAGTATAACTATATCTAATAAGATAATATAATTATTTTAGAGAGGGAGAGAAAAGGAGGTTAATTAAATATCTATACTATACTTATATAACTAGTCTAGCCGCCTTAATATATTAAAACTAGTATTATAGTCCTAAAGTATTAATAACTATTCTACTAGACTTAATATATTAAAAAACCGGCTCTTTCTAATATTTAATTATATAATTTAGAGTATCTAATCTATATAACTATATACTAGAAAGACTATATTTATATCTTCTAAGCTAGTAATTAAGTCTAGATAGAAGAGAAAAACTATTCTATAATAAGATAGTAAATTACTATATCTATTATCTTAAATTAAGTCGTTTGGAAATAAATCCTTCTGTATTTTTAATAATAATTATAAACTTTTCTATATAGTTTAACTATATATCTATAGTACTATAAGTAGATTAGGGTTAAGGCTAAGTAAGTATAATCTTAGACTAGTTTATATTATATTCTTACTAGGCCCTAACTAGTCTAAATTCTTTTACTAGAGATATTTTTAAGCTTAAAAAGTAAAGAAATATCCTTATAGTATATCTACTATTATTAAGGCGGCCGTAGAGAGCTAATATTATATAGTAGTCTTTATTACTCTATTATAACTATTATAGCTAAGAGAAAGAAAAATAAGTTATATTAATAAAAATAGAACTTAGAGAGCTTATTATCTTAAATAAATTTAAGAATATATATATCTCTTTAATAAAATAGTTAATAAATTATTAATCCTTAATTATACTAACTAGTCTACTATTTTTTTATTTACGCTAAGCTTAGCCCTATACTTTAAAGTTCTACTATATTTTTTATATATTTCCTAACTTAGTCTTACACAGTTATATATTCTTCTAATATACTTTATATTTATAACCTCTTCTAGTCTATCTCTTCCTAAGAATCTTTATAATTTTCTACTCCTCTTTATCTAGTATAAGGACTTATTTACCCTAAGGCTACTTAGAAAGAAGTAGAGTAATAGTAATAATATAAGGGGAAGGGCTAATAACTATTACTTTATAATTACCTCTATAGATAGTTTACTTAACTAACTTATAAGATAGTATAACCCTAAGAAAAATAGGGTTATTAAATAGATAATTAGTAAGTTTAGTAGTAGTAAGACTTAAATAACTTTATATCTTTAGCTTATCCTTTAGGCGGGAGACTTAGAGGTATATATTATCTATCTTAGACTCTATACTAGTAGCTCTAATAAAACTATTAGTTTTAATAGTTATCTCTTTATTATTATCTACTATAAAAGAGTTATTTAAAGTATATTAGAGGCTATCCTTAATACTAGTTAAGTATATACTAGAGATATCTACCTTTACTATTAACAACCCTATTATATAAATTAAAACTTATTATATCTTCTTATTACTAGATCTCTTAAATCCTAGACTATTTTAAGATAAGTTTAGGTTTTAACTAAATTTATATAAACTTAAGCTTAGTTAAAGTATTACTAATATTATCTATCTTATTAATTATAATTAAATCTTTTAAGTTATTAGATATCGCTTATAGTAACTATAACTAGTAAACTTACCTATTTATTAAATCTTTTCTAACTTATATATATCTTCTTTATACTCGTTTATAGTATCCCCTAATATACTTAAAAGAGTCTTAAATACTACCAGCGCCTATAGCTATTATAAGCTTAACTTCTATAGGATAAATCAAGCTCTATATCTATAGTAAGTTATTTTAATTAATAACTAATTTTATAGCGTCCTCTTAAAGGGGAGACTATAATAAAGCTAGTAGCGGTTTAGGAACTAGCGGCGTAAATAGTAATTAGAGAGAGTATAGGATAACGTAGTCTATACTATAAACTACTCCTTTATCCTCTTTCTCTTTTCCCCCACCGGAATAATAAGGCCCAATATTTTTCAGGTAGACTTGTGGATCGTGTCTCGGTGAGGGATAGATAATAGAGAGCAGGAGAGGAGGATTAGGGACGGGGTCTTCTATCTTCTTATGGAGGAAACAACATCTAGATAGGCACCATGCTGTTAGGATTAAGATCTGCGAGTAGGGGGTTTTCTAGAGGTCGTACCCAGCTTATCGATCAGAGCGCCGAGATGGTGGACATTGCGAAGAAGAAATAGAGACTCCTGCACCCGTATTACGCTCATGCTACCTTCCTGGTCCAGGACGCGGCCCAGCCCTTGCCGCAAGAGGTGGTCCCGTACCTGTTCTGGTAGAGGTTTGGACGGGTCGGGCGGAGCGAGGAGGGTGCGGTAGAGGTAGATGGTGTATGTTGAGGTGGCGTAGATGAAGAGGAAGGAGGCAATGCAAATTCCCTTCTTGGAGCGGGCAGGCCTGGGTGGTGGTGGTGGAGGAGAAAGAGGAACTTTGGGCTTGTGGCTAGGGGACGTAGAGGGTTAGCGGGTGGTTTGGGGAGAGTACTTGGCGGATGGAGGGGGTTGAGAGCGCCCAATCGAGCGTACAGCTGGACAGATGGAGGGATAGACGCGACCTACGGGTATGGTAGAGCAGATGGGCGGGGAGTTCCCCGATTCTTGGTCATGGATGATTGGGAGCGAGGCAAATCATTGCGTGGGGGCAGCGGGATGAAAGAGGATGGACGTATGCTTTGATGACCCGTGGACGAGATTAGTCGTTAGAAAATGTCACCTCTCAGCCCTATAGCCCCTATTCCTAGCGCAGCCGCATAAATAGCAGAACGTCTCCATAGAATGCCAACCAAGTCATCATCAATATTCTAAAGTTAGTGATGGTAGACATTTATCTAGAGGGTCCCCCGGGGATACCTCCGTCGCATTTGCATGAATAGAGTGGATTGAATACTATATGCAGTACTAGGGGATCATGAAAACATAGAGAAGCTACACACTCGGCCAAGTTGCCTAACGACTCGCTGTAAGTGCATTCATGGCTCATAGTGACATGCTTCCCACCATATCTATTATTATTTACTTTACTCACCTCTCCTTTTGCATTATCTCCTCCAATAGGACATACTGTCGCTAAAGATATAACTACTAGGTACTAATCTCTATCCCCTATAAAATACTCTTCTCTCTTTACTAACTATAGTTAGCAAAATTACTAACCCCTTTTATAGAAATCTAAATAGCCTCTTAAAGCTATAAAATATATAGTTACATCAGCCTAGTATCTCTAATTATTATAGGTAACACTAAATTTCTATTATAAAAAGCTTAAAGTTAGCCTAAGTAGAGGCAGCGCTCTTTTTATATATATAAGAAGGAATAACCACTAGTCCTTAAATAAAGTTATTATAAATAAATATAATTATAGCCGCCTATAATAATACTATACTAAATTATTATTAGATTTATATTTATACTTTATAATACTATTATAAAATTATTATACCTATTACTTTTATTTATTAATTTAAGAATATACTAATCTTAAGCTGTTTCTACTTACTACGCGTTAAGTTTAATACCTTTATTATTACTTATTCTAATAGTTTATCTTAAAACTTTTACTAATAATTTTTAATAAACTCTTACCTAAGTCTCGGCGCTATATTTAGTAATAATAATATAATAAGTTACTAGTATAATAACCTTATATATATCTCTAATAACTTTTTAGGCTTAATATAAACTAACGCTTCTATATAATACTCTAATTTTCTAGAGATTAGGATATTATAATTAGAGAGGACTATATAGAATATTTTTTATAATAATCTAATAATAATATAGCTAATCTTAGCTTATTTAAGAGAAATAAGATAAAATTTAATATATTTAGTATAATTAATAATATTAGTTATATTAAACTAAATTATAGCATTATATAAATATATAAGGTAAAAGAGCTAAATTAATAAAAGATAATAAGTTATATAAAGTCTTAAATATTAGTCTTATAGTTTAAGACTATATCTAGTATTTATAAGAAGTAAACTTTATAAATTCTTAAAAGACTCCTAGTAGAAATAATTCTATTAGAGAAGGGATTAAAGAAGATAGATAAGTATAATATAATATTATATACTATTATTATACTATATAAGTTTCAACCTCTAAGGATATAAAAGAAGGAGACTTATTATAAGAAAAGAATATATAGTAGAGATTTAGCTTTCTAAATATAAAGAGTAGATAGTAAATACTCCTTCTAATTAATATACTACTTATATAAATTTAATAATATATAAGCTAAGACTTTTCTATAGCTACTATAGTATACTAAGATAGTTTTATAAATAATTTAAATAAGTCTAGTATATTCTAAGGCTATTAATATAAAGTAGTTAGATTATTATTTAATATTAAGATTATCTAATTACTTATAGTAATACTAGAGATTATCTTCTTACTTAAGATTAATATTACTAAAGGGTATTATATTAGTTAAGATAGAGGTTATAGACTTTTAGTAGATAAAACCTAACTATACTTTACTAGTATTAGCCTTTAATAATATAGATTTATAAATCTAGATATATATATATAAAGTATTAAAATACTCTATACTACTATTTCTTCTAATTTACTTAACTACTTTAAAGTATATTTATATAGTAAGCTTTCTACTATAAGTTTTAAATAGAAAGAATCTATAAGTATATATCTAGATAATAATTTAACTAGGAATATAATAATATATATTTATATAGTAGTTATCTTTCTAACTTTAATATTCTATATTAATAACCACGTTTCTTTTATAAATATATCTTATATAATAATAATACCCGTTACTATTTACTTACTATTATCTTTTAATTTATTATAAAGTAAGTAGTATAATATTATATAAATAGTATTAACTAGTATTAATAAGTAGTAGATATTAGAATACTCTTTAAAGCTTAATATAAAGTATTCTTTATTAAAGAGTATATATACGGGATAGATCTAAGTAAGATATAAATTTATAAAATATTTAATAAAGAAAGCTTTTAAGGTTATATTTATCTAATAGTAGAGATTATATTCTTCTACTATTTTCTAGTAATATTAATATATAGCCTTAGTAATACTATATTTAGTATCTAAAGATAAGTTATAAAGATCTATAGTAATACCTCCTATTATAATTAAAGATTAACTAAATTACTTAGTAATCTATTAATAAAATTTATTTTATTTAAGTTAATTAATAATCTTAGGACCCTAGCTATTTTCTTTAAATAAATATATAATCTACTCTATCTAGCTATTCCTCTTACTTAAGGTATTTTTCTTTTCTTTTAAATCTTTATTCTTATATTATAGTCTTTATATCTCTTAAATTATCTACTCTTTTACTATTTTAGTATAGATTATATAGACGTAAGAATTAAGTATATTTTAATTAATATATTATTTATATACTAGTTTAGTACTATTATACTATAATTAAATATTAATAATAATATTATTTAATAAGATAATAGATATTAGAAGTATCCTAATTTTAACTCTTACCTCTTTATAGTTAATATAAGTATTAGAAGTAATAAAATTAGAAAGCTTTCTCTTCTTATTAATAGTATTAATAGAAGTTCTATATTTAGATTAAATAGAAGATAATATTAGCTTAGAGGCTTTAGGACTTATTAAGAATAATAACTTAATAAATAAAATAAATTAAACATCCTATATAAATTAATTAAAAGAATTATTAGTAGTTATAATATTATATTACTTAAAGCTTAATTTAAATATACCTTATTAATTAGTTATAGTTTTATTAATTATATTAGATTAATCTTTAAGTCTTTAAGAATAAGACTAGTAATAAATTAAAAATATAGAAATAAATATATATACTAAAAGCTAACTAAGTAGTAAAGGTTTAAATTAAGTAAAAGCTATTTATTATTATTTTATTAAATAAGGCTATTTAATTATAGAATTAAGTAATAATTATAGTATAATCTAAATACTACTAGATACTAAAACTACTAGTATTATAATAGGATACTATAAGTATTCTATTATTATAGATATCTAAATTTTTATAAAAGAATATAATACTCTCTTAGTAGCTTTACTATATAAAGTAGATTTAATTAGAGAAGGTTTATAAAGATTATTATTACTACTTATATTCTAATTATAGAGATTAGGCCTATTAATATCCTAACTATATTATTATCCTTTATTATTAATACAAGGGACTACTAAGTATCTTTAGTTATATAAGTAGAACAGCACTCTATAGCACGTATTAAGATAGTAAGAATAGTTTTATAAAAGTTATTAGGCTTAATAATACTAGGCGCGGGCCAAAGTACTGTTAGGTAATAAGAATATTCTGCTTATAATTTACACCTCCTAGAGCAATCTGCCACGCACGGTTAGTTAAAATATCTTTAGCACTATGCCTGTAACAGGGTGCGCCACAATTATTTTCAATGCACTATGCACTATGCACTGGGAGTGTACTGTACCCACTTGGCGTACGTCATCTCGTCATTTTGTTTTGTCGATGTTCAGCTGGATCGATTTTTAAGAAATACCATACCATCGGAGGAACCTACGATGGACCCTGAAGATCTCCGTCTCTGTCAATATACCTTAGATCTACGTAAAACTACCTTTACGTGTACACCGACTGCGCAACACCGTTGGGGCTAGAAGCAGATAGAATAAGGTCTTGATGAATACGGCATCTCCATCCCAGGCTCGATCCTATAGAGCCAAGTCTATCATTACTAGGACGGGCAATACTACGGAGATGCCACCATGCCACCATGCCACCTCTCCCTACCATATTCTCACTAATGCGTTGTGGCCCAATATCTGGTCCAGGACTTAGCTACAGCGTGGTCACTCTCGCTAATAATTCTTTCCAAGCCTCTTAATAGGGTCCCAAAAATCCTGAACAATCATGTGCCTCCTTTAACAAAGATGTGGAAAGCAAGGGCAAGCCACTGTGAAAATAAAGTCGCTAAGGGTGGGTGTTCGGACACACCTCCATAGGCTTCATCATGTTGGTGCAGCGGTTCTCTACCTACTGCGCGGCATGCGTTAGAGCTACCTTAGCCGTTAGGGATCATGCCCCTCATTTCCACGCCTTGTCACCCCGCGCCTTGAAAGTCAAACGAATAAAAAGCACCGCGTAGTTCCCTCGGCTTTTTCAGGGGTACGGAAATTGTTAGGAAGACGGTGATAAGGCAGTGCCTTTCGAGGGCATGACATGGCAGGGACTCGAACAGGAAGGGTACGCATATAATGCATCTACGGCCACAACGTCGCCAATTATGCAGACACCTTTTTCGCCAATCACCATAACGCCATTTCGACAAAGCACAATCATGGCGAAGCGGGCTCGCAAACTTCAAGATAGCGCTTGTATTATCAACAGTAATAATAATAACATCAATGAAGATCATAATTACACAAGTTTTGTAGGTAACGAAGCCGTACTCTCCATGCCACCAATTCATCAAAACCACGATATCCCATCTGTATCATTTCACGTCATGCAGCAGCAACAACAACACCACCGACATCCACAGCCACAAGTGCAGCAGCAGCAGCCACTGCAGTATTATAACAGTGGAGACGGTGAGAGCGGATACGAGTCCATAGACTGGATTTTTGGATATAACGAAGACCTCTTCAATAATAACCAGGGACTAGTGGCCCAGCTGGCCTAAAAAAGGCTCCCCTATACGCGCAGGAACTTGCACATGACTGCCTTCTCTCTCTAAACGACTTTAAAGAATCAGTCGCTACGGCTGTCTAGCTGGCTTTTTCTTCGTTTTTCTTGGAATTTCATTTACTGGCGTTCTGCACATATTCGCCGGTGGCTTTGGGTTTGCTTTTTGGAGGGTAGGCAGCATAAACCAGGTACTCACTCACAATGGGGTCTGTACTGCAGCTCGCTCCTTTTCTCCCCTTTCTCTTTCTCTCTACCGGAGTGATGAGGCTCGATATTTTTGAAGCAGATTTGTGTATCGTATGTCGACGAGAGAAGGGTCTGGCTGGATGGGTATTTCTAGAAGGCGAAAATGAGCCTCAGTGATGAGTCTATTTGGCGCAGAACCGACGAAAAGTGCTCTAGTATTACTGACTGATGTAAAAACTCTGCAGAGAAGTAAAGAGAGATAGCCAGATGGAGAGGCAGAATTGCGCGCCCTTCAAAAGGTTTGCTAGTGTAATCTCAATACACGCAAGACAGCCGTTAGATCTCGTAAAATACTCCAGACCACAGACCACAAACCCAGAGACTTGTTTCTTTCCATCTGTGAATTTATCCTAATTTTGAAGCTTCCATCGCCAGCTTGTTCTGGCTTTCCCGTTTCAACCACCCTAGCCGGTGGCATTCACAGTGAGGTATGCCATCTGGCTTGCTTCAGTCGGGAATCCGAAGCCACTCGACAACGTTCGCCCTCGTGAAAGGCTCGCAGATGATCCGTACCTCACCTTTCGATGAATCTAGTCCCCTGCCCTGGTATTGGACTTCTCCCGCGTATATTTCCAGCGTTCTATAGTTTATTTTCGGCTCACACTGCGTTAGACGGACACGTATAATGCTCGAACCCTCGCGGCCATGACTACGCAGCAGCATCGCACGGTCGGTAGCATCCTCCTTGTTATCATACCCAGGTATGAATGGCGCGCAGCGGTCCAGACGATCGAAGGTCTCTTCCAAGCCTTCGCGGATATCCGCAACGAGATCTTCGATCAACTCTCTAGGAACAAGATTATCTTTAGAGAACGGAAGGTGGGAATGTGCAGGGGTCGCTCAACGCGCGGTATAACTCTGCTTCCAGATGTCAATGTCTGCAGCGGCTACCCAACACTGCACCCCTTTCAGCGAGTTCGACTTAGATGATAACATTATTTGAGCCCAAAAACGCCGACACGACGTCTTCTGAGTGTTGTGAGCAAATGGTAGATTTGTAAAGGCTGTGTCAAGACAGGGCCGCTTTGGAAGCCGATTTCAGAAAAGTTGAGGGCGAGTGAATGGAGGCGATCAACAGGTCGTAGCTAAGAAAAAGAGATCAAATTCAAAGACATACATGAAAAGTGTCAAAGTAGGCACCCGCGAGCTTTACGAGGAGAGAAAAGAAGCGGAAGATCTCCGTCTCGGGAGGGGCGAGATACACGACGCGTCGCAATCAGAAGTAATGCATTTAGCGGTTGCGAAATTTTCCAGAAATCTTGGCATTCGCGCTTGTAACCGCAACACGGCATTCCTCATACACATCCCACACTACATAGAATATCACTTTTTTCAATCCATTCGCGTCCGATCGTGAAGCCATAAAAACTGCGTATACGAGTACGACGTTGTTGCAATGCCTCGCAAACAGAAAAAGCAGAAAAGGCAGTCTGCAGCGCCCCAAGCACCCTAAGCACCCCCTGAACAGCCAGCTTCAGGGAAACAGCTGCGATCCAACTCCACCGTCTCCAACGATCCTCCTACTACTCCACCTCGCATCCGTAGACCAACAGTTCATTTTGATGAGACACAGGGGAAACAGGAATATCCTGGCAGAGAGAAGAGAAATAAGAAGAGAAAGGGAAAGCGTAGTGATCCCCCTAAACCAGTAGGCTTAACCTGGGGCCCCTCCCTTGTTCAGCAATTGGTAACAATGGGTCAGGCTCTCGATGCATTGCCAGCGGATGTGAGCATGAAACCCAAAGCCAGAAAACCGCACATCAGTCCTGGATATAGTTTTCGTTCGCTGTTGTTGGACACTTTAGTTTTCCCCTCTTTTTTCACACATACCGTCTTCCTATAGTCGTGAGACCCATTTGCCCTTATTATAAATCTCAAAACAATCTTGGGCAGCTTTTCCTAGTAACTTTATTGTGTAGCTCTCAGATATTCAAGGATCGTCCAATCAACCACATGGTCGTATTCGAAGCCCTTGCGTATGAAAAGATCGTGGAAGATCCTCCGCAGATAGGAGTATTTCGGGGTATCGTTAAAGCTAGAAGAATGGATGTGGTCAAAATAAGCCATAAATTCCCTCGGAAGGCCCCTGTACTTGCCCACCGAAGCTGCCTCTGTGGACGAGGATGATAGGAAGGGGTTTAGGGGTCTTGCCGGACCTTCAAGCGGCAAAGCAAAGAAGAAAGGCATAAAAAAGTAGTTAAAGGAGCACATAATATGGGAATGGTTATTTAGTGCAGGGTAGTTATATCATAAGTTCTTTAAAGAAGAGTTCTGCTATAGAGGTAGATTCTGATGATCCTTAACATCCCCAGAGAGAAATATAATAAGGGAAGAACGCTTATCCAGCGAATAGGACAATCAACCTATACATCATAACCATAGATAGCCGTCTTTCTCCCTACTATGCCCATACTTAGCTTGTAGTCCAACGTCCTGAACGCCTTGAACGCCTTGAAGGCGCAACATTGTAAGACTTTCTTGAGCATTTACCAGTGGGGAATTTTTGAGATATTAGGATACGGGAAGAACTAGGCGCCTCATAGATTTAATCCGAGACTGAGCCTGGAGCGTTGGCTTTGTATATGTTCGGAACTGACAACGGTATACCGTCCTAAACGGAGTGCCTTTCCTAGGGGTCATTGTCTATGAGATCTCGATGCACATGAGACTCCTTGGGAGCATTGATGTCCTGTCAGCTTCTGCTCAAAGGCTAATCAACGCATATAAAGCACCAACAACGTAGCTTCGTCCTCTACCACGTAGAAGAAGCGTAGGACAGCATCTCTGGATCAGGGCGGAAATCGTGATAGAGGAATTGTTGAACGGTAGAATCAACACTGTGAGCACTGTTTTCATTTTCGCGATGCGATTTAATATTACTTGTACTTGCTAATATCCGTCCCTGTGTCACGAGCCGCCCTCCGTAGCGAGCAAAATCATAGGTACTTTGTCTTGAGAGCAATCTCGACTTTGCATACACGTCTACATTTGCTTAATTTGGTATAAGTCCCGTGGTTTGGCCACCCCTAGACCCATAGGACATCTTTTTAACTGAAGTTACACTGGGGTCGCCGCCTCGTCGCCTGGTTTACGGAGAGCCTCCTTTTACTGGTATTACGGGACACCTCCGCCATAGCTTCAGCATCGAGCTCTCATTACTCCTGATAATTATAATATAGTAATGTCCGAGCTTTAGAGCCTTACTATTATATTAATAAGTTATCGTCAGCCCTGTAGCTACTATATAAGGATGATTTATATAACCTCGCTACGCTAATTAATATCTTAAAGGAATAATAATCCCGGCTAGCGCTAAACCCCTATAATATAATTATAGTATACTTTAATCTTTATAACTAAGCTAAGCTAATCCTATAGATAGTAAGCTTATAGCTGCGTAGTTACTAGTACGTGAAGGTTAGTTATCCTAGCGTGCTAGCGTAGATACTAATAGTAAGAGAACGCGTTAACGTACTTAGATAAGGCTTATAAGTACTATATCTTAATCTAACCTCCTATATAAATAGATAAATTTAAAGTACTTTAATCTCTAAGCACTTAAAATCTATATATATATTCTTATACTTCTAAAATTAATTATTAGCGCTCCTTTATAACGCTAAGTAATTAGCTCTAAATCTTCCCTCTTATACTATATTAACCTTATCATCTTCTCGTTTAATACTACTACGTGATATTAAACTCTATTAGTTATATTATTACTTTTACTATTATTTAGCTAAGTTAGTATTAAGCTATTCTTTAAATCTTTTATATTAATATAGACCTAAGTTCTATCTTCTTAGAAATCTAGTCTACGTTCTACTTATTAATAGCCTTGTAAGAGAACCTTTAAAATTTAATAGTACTCGTTTCTAACTTATATTAGCTCTAATATTCTAAGTATATCTAGTATTAATAAGGTAAGTCTTGTCCTTAGTATAATCTCTTCTATTATTATAATTATTAATGCTACTAACTAAGTCTACGAGACTATTAAGGACGAATCGGGCCTTCTAATAAATTTTAAGAAATTAGTAATAAAACTATCTACTATCTTAAAGCTTCTTAATAATATAGAAAGATACCTTAAAGCGGCGAATAAATTAATAAAGGTTATATTTATATCTACTTTAAAGGATTATAAAGTTTAAGCTATATACCTTTAGAAGTTATTTAAAAAGGTTATACTAGAAGAGAGTAACTTAAAATAGGATCAATATATAAAAGCGGCTTAAATAATTAAAAAGGGCGATTATATAAAGAATTTAATAAAGGGGATTCTATAGGACCTACAGCTCTTAGTAACGAAATTTCTAGAAGTAATAATATTAAGAGGAAAAGACTAGTTAGTAAAGACTATTAAGGAGATAACTAGAATAAACCTTTCTTTATTTAATAGCTTTGAATAATTACCTATATATATATACTATAGTAGTAGCGCCTAAAATATTAATACTAGAAGTAATATTTAATATATTAATTCTAGTATAGGTTATTAAAACTTAGGTTCTAGCCAGCTATATATTAGTACTAATTATATTAGTACGCTAAACTTATAGTTATAGTATAAAGGGTTTTATAATTAATTAATACTCTAGTTAGTAGTTATCTATTAAGTAAGAATATTACTATTAATAATATAGATTAATTTTATCTTAGTATTTTATAATACCCTAATACCCTAGCTATTAAAAATCGGCTAAAAGAGAATAAAAATAAGTTACTCTATAAATCTATTAAATAGATCCTTTAAGACCTATAATATCTTAGTTAAAGAGATATAGATAATATTTATTTACTCTAGATTAAGAGAGGCGCGGGTAAAGAAAAGACTATAATATTAATTAGTCTTATTAAGCGACTATTACCTCTACTAGATAAATCTATTATAGTAACTTATTTCTTCTATTAAAATACTAACTATAAGCTTAATACTCTTAAAGTAATTATTAAGGGTCTAATTCTATAATTAGTTAATTAATAAAAGGAGCTTAAAGAATCTTTACGATACTATTAGGACACGGAAAACGCGCGATTTTCTAAGAATATTATCTTATAACGAATACTCTAAAATATCTTTTTAAAAATACTAGAATACTGTAAATACTAGAGAGTATACGTAATTATAGATACTCTTAATAAGTACTAAGATAGTAATATAGTTAATTTCCTAAAGCGTTTTATCTAAACAGGACTCTATTATCCTTCTAAAATTAAGTAGTTATTAATAAGTTAACTATTAGACAGCGCTAAGCGAGCGTTGTTTACTAGATCTAACTAAGTACTAGTTAGCCTAGAGCTTAATTTAAACTATATTTCTAAGGCTGTAAAGGCTTATATTACTTTTAAAGTAAATAAGCTTAACTATAATAAGGCTTATAAATTAATATTTTAGTAGAATATATAGGCTGAGCTTACTAATAAAGTGAAGGATATATATTTATAGGTAAGCCTAGTATATAAAAGACTTAAGAGAGTAGACTAGGATAAGGTATTAATTATAATTTAAGACTTACTACCTAATTTATACCCTCTTTATAATTAAGTATTTCATCAGCTTAACGAAGGCGATTTAGCTATAGTAAAGGGATGTATATAACTCCTTAAAGCGATATTACTAGCCTATCAGCCTCTAAATATAGTAGAAGTAGATAGTATATTAGATCTATTTAAAGAATAGGACGCTATTAAGGCGCTAGTT
Source organism: Cladonia squamosa (assembly GCA_947623385.2). Lineage (NCBI taxonomy): Eukaryota > Fungi > Ascomycota > Lecanoromycetes > Lecanorales > Cladoniaceae > Cladonia > Cladonia squamosa. Next base: position 591,001 of record OX392381.1, read on the forward strand.
AATTAATATACTTTATTTCTTAAGATACGAGGAACTGATATTAAATCTATTTATTAATTAGCTTAAGACTACTTAGTTATAAAGAATAATTAACTTATACTTAACTTCTATAAGTACTATAAGTATAGTAAGATTACGCTAAGTTATCTATTATATTTATCTTAATAACTTAAGATTAATCTTATTAATCTACCTTAATCTGATTTAACTAGAGAAATAATAGAAAGGAATATATTAGTATCTAGTATTAACTACGTAGCTACCTTCTAAGTATAATATATTAATAGCGCTTAGTAAATCTTACTAATATAGAAGGCTCTCGCTAAATAAGAGGAAGTAAGTATATTTCTTTATACTAAGTTATTAGAGTAGTTAGAATATTTAAGTTTATTAAATAAGCTCCTATATATTATTAAGATATTAGAGATATTAATAGATATAATAGACGTAAGTAATATATATTTAATTTCTAGGATTATTAGCTAATTAAAGATTATTAAGTTAAAGAAGAACCCTTTTTTATTAATACTTATATAGGATGCTAGACGTTTCTTATTATAATACTACTAAATATTAGTAAAATAGCTATTATAAATCTATAGCTCTATAATAGCTTTCAGCTCTTAGATAAGTATAGTAAGGAGAAATAATCTTAACAAGATTCCTATATAGTTAAGAAAGCTCTTTTAGGTGGAAGACGTATAGATATCTTTAATTCAGACGTTTATAGGCTACTTAGACTTAGTCCGCGTTATAGCCTTCTCACTAGATAGTAAACAAATCACGTTAAAATTAGAAAATAAAACTATTAAGTTATAGAATACTATAATAAGCGACCTCTAAAAGACGCTTATAAGCTACTTATACTTAGTCTATACTATAGCCTTCTTACTAGACAGTAAATAGATTATGTTAGGATTAGGGGATAAAACTATTAAGCTATAAGACACTATAATAGATAATCTCTAGAAAATACTTATAGACTACTTAAACTTAGTCTACGCTATAGCCTTCTTACTAGATAGTAAATAGATTATATTAAGATTATAGAACAAGACTATTAAGCTATAGAATATTACTAAATCCTTAAGAGTCTTAAAATTTCTTAGTTGTATACTAGGTAATTATCTTAAATTTTATATATAATAATAGGAATTCGAGGCCTTAAAGCCTATCTCATCCCTAGAATTCTTAATAGACGGCTAATATCTTGTAATAAAACTTAGTAAGATTAAGATTAAAAACGTCCCTACGAGTAGGTAAAGCTCTGATTTTAAATTATTAAAAATTCTTCGAGTGAATTCTTAGTAGATATATTATAGAGTAGTATCTATATTTCTTTTACTAATAAATTCTAAGCTACTATATTATAATATAAGAGGAGATTAAGTAGCTATTAGACTTATAAATAGTTGAGTTTTAAGCTTTAATATTAATTATATAAGCTTAGTCTTAATATATAAATACTTAGTATAATTATAGTTTATTTAGTAATTAATATTATATAGTATTATAATACTTTGATAGAGGGGTAAGCGGGTTATAATATTTATATATTATAAAGTATATAAGGAAAAAGCAATCTATTATAATATAGTTATTAGTTAGTTCTAGTATTTTTAAATACTTTTAAGCCAGAAAATTCTAGAAGTATTTTATAATAATTTTATATTATTATATAACTTCTACCTAATAAGCCCTTAGAGGTAGTAGATAGTTATATAGTAGCTTATAAAAACTTTTAGAAATCTATTCTTCTAAACGGCGCTCTAAAGCTTAATAGCTATATTTATAATCTCTATAAGCTTAGTATATAGTTACTAATTAGTAGTACTCTAAAAATAATAAAGTAGATTTATAATTTCCTTTATAATATTATTCTGACTAGGTTTAGTTAAGAAATTAATTTATACTAAGGGACTATATAAACTAAGACGTTTAAGATTATTAATTATTATTAACCGCTTAAATAACTATTAGCTTAAAGTTACTACTAGAATATTTAAGATAGTATTTAGAATCGAATCTATTAGTTATATTTTAGAGTTATATTCTACTAGTACTATTAATTCTATAGAATATTATCGCTGTATAAGGGAAATAAGCTTTTATTAATATAAAACTCTAAATAGTACACGCTTATAGGAAAGTTATAATAACGCTCTTAGTAAATAGTAATAAATATTTAAAGTTTAGACTAATACTTAATAGCTAATCTTAAACTACGTCGCTATCTACTCTACTATTCTTATTATAGGATTATTCTCTTATATCCCTACTAAGTAACCTAGGTTTTTATAATCTTAGAGTCTTTACCTACTAGCCTTCTATCAGTCGAGAATAATCTACTAATTATTAAGATATATTAGGAAATATCTAGTTACTAAGAAGAAGACTATAGCTTATAACTTATTAAGGCTAACTATCTATAAAAAAAACTACGCTTAACTAGTAATTAGATATAGTATAGATATAAATCTAAGTAATTTAAATATAACTTAAGTTAAGGATAGTCTTATATAATTATTTATACTTTATCATACTAGGAGATATATTTATTATACTTTATATAGTAAAAGTAAAGACCTAACCCTTCTTTAATTATTATTAAGCTTTTCTCTTAGAGAATATTAAGAGATCGTTGCTAAGAGGCTACGAGATTAGAAATAGATAAGTTAGTAATAATAATTCCTTCTTTAAAACTAGAGTAGATGTAATATATAAAGCCCTTTATTTATTTTACGTCTACGCTATACTTAGCTCTTAGCCTTAAAGTTCTATAATAACGCCGTAGTATTTCCTAATATGTTTTTTAGTAACTAAGTACTCTACTATTATACTCTAGTATAGTATAGGTGGAATATTTTATTCTTTATTTCTTCTTACTCTCCTTCCCTTCTATACCGTATACTGAGTTAAATACTAAGATTATTAAGGAGACCAGCTTAACTAGGATTCCTCTTAAATAGTAGATTAATAATTCTATAACTATACTTAATAATTTTATATAAAGGATAATTTAAATAAAGAAATAAAAGTATATTATATACTTACTTCTAAAATACGCTTAGACTATCCTAAATTAGAAGAGAAAAATAATTAGTTAATAAATACCTTTAATTTAATATCTAGTTTTTAATACTTTCTTCTCCCTTTAGCTTTATAGTAATTCTAGTATAATAAGATAATTACCGTCTACCTAGGATTATTCCTATTAAATAAGATATTATTTATAAAGCCTTCCTTATCCTTACTTTATATCTCTCTCTTAAATAATTTTATCTTTCTAGCTCTACTACTTATAGATAATAACTATTTATAATTATCTACCTATAAGATCTATTATACTATTATCGCTTATATCTCCCTAAAGACTAATTAAATAGGAAGAAGTAGATCGAGGTTTAAAGAAGTAGTAGAGTTTAGAAAGTATATAGCTACTAATATTTAACTTATTACTTATCCTAGTTTCCACATCTAAAGATAGTTATAATAAGAAGGAGTAGTACTTAATATAACGCTTTTTATAAGGCTTCTCTTTAACTCTATAAAGCGACCGCTTATTTATAGGATATAAATAAGATAGAGTATTTTATTTACTATCCTTATTAAATCTCTCCTCTTTATTAACTATCTTTATCTTCTTATTATCTTACTAACCTCTTATATTATTATTAGATAAGTAATTAGGTATAAGACTCTTATACTATTTACTTTTAAACTTATATATTAGTCTATTATACTTTAAAGAGATAATAGTGTTATAGTATAGTAGAGTTGGTTTTAAGGTAGAATATTTATTCCTCTTAAAGAGGCTGAGAAATCTAAATTAATAAAAGCTAGTTAGTATAGAAATTTATAAAATAAAAGTATAGGGTTGTATCTAGCCTCTAAGTCTATTATAGATATTAATAGAGTATTAAAGGGCCCTTAATTCCTATCCTACTTCTTTAAAGTATTATTATTATTACTATTAGTGTTATTATCCTAAATTATAATTAAATTACTTAAATAGAGAATATTAAAAAATAATATAATTACTAAAATCTTAAATATGTATTTAGTACTTACCTAAATTTCTAGGTTTATTTAAAGTTAAATTTATTTAAATATTCCTATCTTTAAGTCTTAAGCTAGAAGGATATCTAAATATAGGCTGTAGCTTATTTTATATAATAGTAAATTTAATATTATCTTTATTATTATTATTATTAAGAGTTCTAATTAAGTTATCTAAAGTTATTAGGTAAGTTTATAGTAGTTAAAGTTATATATACTAACCCTAACCTATAGCCTCTCGCTAAACGTTTTAGGTATTATTATTTTTTAAATAATTATTATCTACTATAATTAATTCCTCTATTAACTATTAGTATTATTTTTAGTAATAGGTATAGTTAATATACCTACTTATATATTTACCTTTACTCAACTCTAGACTAGTAGTATTATTATAGTTATTCTTAGTAGTATATTTAAAAGTGCCTTTTAATCTTTCTATCTTATATTTATTATTTAAGCCTAGTCCTTACTACTCTTATATATCTCTAGAATTAAGTAGTAAATCTATAGATAAGAAGTTATTATCCTAAGTAAAACTACTAAGACTATAGTTATAAGTAGTAATAAGTTTATTTAAAATATCTAAAGTATTTAATTCCCGTTTATTTTAATAATAAGGAAGAATAAATATATTTTTATTATCTACTTTAATGCTGTTAACATTCTATACTAGTATATAGAATAAATTAAGAGACTCTCTTAATAGTAGGCTAATTATATCGAGATTTTTAATAAGATTATAGTTTAGAAGGATCTCCTTCCCTTTCTTACTTAGTTTAAGAGCTGTAGAGGTATATAAACTAGAGATTATAAACTATCTATCTTTATATATACCTACTACCTTTAAGGGTTAATAGAATTAAGCGATATCTATATTAATAAAGATTATTATAGGATATAAATACTAAACGTAGCTAGAAAATATAAATAAAGTTAGATCTTTTAGGCTAGGAAGTTTAAAAGGGAAATTTCTTTATAAAATAAAGGAATAAGAAAAGGAGTTTTATATACTTTAAGTTACTAAGCGATCTACTATAATCTCTTTAGTATATAAATCTTATCTATTTCCCCTCCTCCTCCCCTCCTTAAGACTGTTAATTATTAATCTTTAAGTATTTATCTTATATTAAGTTATACGCCCTAGCGTAGCTATTAGCTATTAAACTCTTATATTTAATCTATATTCTATATAGACTAAACCTTTCCTATATATTAATATTTTATATAATTTACTTTTTACTACGTCTCTTAGAAATATCTATATATCTAGATAAGCTTTATTAGCTAAGATAATCTAGATTATTTAAGCTAAGACTTATAATATATTAATTATATTATATATTTTATAATCTTTAATAAAGATTATAATTAACGTCTTAAGGCTAATAAAGTAATATTTACTAGTAAATAGAATATATAATAGTTAAGAAATCTAGTAATAACCCTTCTATACTCCTAGAAACTTATATTATTTAATTATTACCCCTAAGAACTCCTAGTAAAGTTATAATTTAATTAAAATTTATCTTAGTCTCTACTAGCTAATACTTCGCGTCTAGTTTATTTATTATTTATTATCTAAGAACTCTACTAACCCTAAGTATAAAGGACTAGATAAGATTAGAGTTCTAGGTTTAAAGAATAGTATAAGCTAGTTAAGACGTAGTAATAGTTAATCCTTTAGAAGTTATATAACTTAGGTAATATCTATCTTATTAAGTATATTTCTTTAATCTAGGTAATATTATAATTACTATTATATTAAACTAGCTTTATATTTAAAATCTATATAAACTAAGCTTATAGAGATAATCTAATTATCTTAAGCTAATATAAGAGTTATTATTAAATTACTATAGATTACTTAGCCCTAAGTCTATATATTAGCGGTATAGTAAAAGGTCTCTCTACTTAGAATATAAGACTATTTTTTATTTAGTCTGCGAGTAAAAGCTCTATATTAGATAAGTAGCTTTTAAGCTAAAGTAAATAGTTATAGCTGTTAGCCTAGTTCTTAGTATATAGTAGAATTAAAAGCTATAAAATAGATATAAGTTTAAGCCTTATTAGCTAAAGCGGTCTAGATCTTTAATCTTAGTATAAGATATATTAGCTATCCTATACCCTCTATAATACCTACTTAATTATAAGATTAGTATTTTAAGGGTTATATTATTAGATCTAAGTTATTATACTATCCTTATTAACGTAGCTAGATAGATATATAATAATTACTATTAATTAAAGTAGGGTTAACGCTTCTAAGCCTCTATTCACTAGCTTACTACTTACTACTACTACTTAACTTTACGCTTAGATCCCTTTATACTAAATTATTAGATTATTAGATTACTATTAAGATATAATCTCTATTAATATAGCTAGATAGATATATAGAAAGCTTAAGTAAAATACTATAGAAGAAATAAAGTATTTTATAATTTAATACTTATATTATTATAAGATTATTATTATAAGCTAAAGCTCTTAACTAGTATTATACTAAAGTTAAAGGTTAGTTAAGTAGTAGTAAAATAGTAGCTAGTAAAGGAGGTAGAGGGTAGAATCTAGAGTAGTAAAATTAAGTAATAGAAAGCTTTTAGCTTACTCTAAAATAAAATTATCTTTTATTTAAGCTAAGCTATAGTAGTAGCGAGATAAGAGAGAGAGAAAGAGTATAGTAAATAAGAGGGTATAATTCTACCACTCTTTAATACTTTAGGTTAAACTAAGTAGGCTAGAAGAATAAGAATAAGAGAATAAAAAAATAAGGAGATAGAGAGATAGAGATTAATATAAAGATAATCTCTAATAAACTATTTAATATAAGGTTAAGATAGGGCGATTAGTGATAGTAGATTAGAGAGAGAGGTATAGATAACTAAAGAAACTATAGAGAAAAGAAGAGTAAAAGAAGAATAATAAAGAGGAATAGAAAAACTAGTAAGAGACGAGGATCTTTATACTTTAAGAAAGTAGTAAGATAGTTAAGTTAGCGCGCTTTACTCTAACTAGCTATACTAACCCCGTTCTAGTAGCTACTTACTTAGAAGTAGAAATTAACCCCTCTTTTACCGTCCCCTTATTTATATATTAATATTAATTTAATATCTATATTCTATCTCTATTTAAAGATAAGTATTATCTAGTATTTTATAAATAGAATTAATATTATAATATACTAGCTTAGTATAGCTTAGTATTAGAGTTTTTATTTAAGCTAGCTTCTTAACTCTCTATTTTCTAATAAACTACCCCTATATTTTAGGTAATAGGAAGGTATTTAGAGACTACGCTATATCTTATTTAGTAATAACTTTATTACTTTACCTACTATAAGGTTATTTTACTATAAGGTTATTAACTACTAAGGCTTATTTATAACTTTATTAAACTTCTATATCTATATCTTTATAGAGCTTTTTAAGCTAAGTAGGTTATATTTAAATATCTATATAACTAAATATATACCCTATAGTTCTAGGCTTATAATTTATTAAAAGTATAGAGTAGAATACTTTATTATATTATTACTACTAGAAAGAGATCTACCTTATAGTAAGATTTTATTTAGTACTAAGACTCTCTTAGCTTACTTCGCTCGCTTAGTAATCTTAACTCTAAATTTTAATAATATTATATAAAGAATATCTAATTATTTCTAGGATTTACTAACTTTTATAAAAGATTTATAAAAATTTTTTTAAAGATTACTACTTTATTAATAAATCTAACTAAGACTAGTATTTTAAAGTCTAATAAAATAAAGCTAGTAGTATTATTCCTACTAATATTAAATAAATCTAAGATAAAAGCTTTTAAAATATTTAAAAATATATTTATTATAATATTAATACTAAATTATTTTAATTCTAATTAAGAAATATAGATAAAAACTAATATATTAAACCATATCGCTACTAGTATACTATTATAAAAAGATAAAGTAGATATACTTAAATTAATTATATTTATATTCTATAAAATAATATTATAAGAGTATAATTATAAGATATATAATAAGAAGTTATTAACTATAATTTAAATATTTAAGAAATAGTATTTAAAGTTAATAAGAATCTTAGTAAATAACCTAGTAAAGATATTAACTAATTATAAAAACTTAAAGTATTTTATAATTACTAAATAACTTAATTAATACTAGACTAGATAAGTAAAGTTTCTATTAAAATTTAATTTTAAAATTAAGTATAAGCTAGATAAATAAGAAATAAAGCTAGATAATTTAATAAAATACTTAAAAGATTTACTAGAAGAAAATTAGAATCCTAGATATAAATTTTAAAATTAAATAATTTTAAAAAAGAAATATTTAGTTAAAGGTATAAGAAAGGCTATAAATTTTATTACTATATTATTAAATAAGTTTAAATTAGAGATATAGATAATATATTTAATAGTTTATAACTTAGATAAATAAGAGCTATTAAATAATAAGGAGTTAATAGAGGAATTATTATCTAACCTCTTAAAAAAATTATTAGCTAAGAAATTAATAAAGGAATAAATTAATAATAAACTTATTTAAGATTTAACTATAAATAAACTTATTAAAAAGTTAATAAAGAATTTAATAAGACTCTTATTTATAAAAAAGATTATAAAATATATAAAGTAGATATATCTTAATAATAAAGTTATTTAAAGGATAATAGTATATAAAAGAACTAATAATAAAAAGCTACTAGTAGATATAATAAAATAAGAGATAAAGATTAAAATAGAAGATTATAAAGTCTATAAAAATATATTATTTATTAATAAGAAACTTTATATATTTAATACTAATAATATTAAAGTAAAGATTTTTTAAATATTATATAAAATATCTCTAATAAAGTATATAGAATATACTAGTACTAGTATATATATAAATATAAGCTCTTATTATTTTTAGGTAAAAATAATAGATTTAGTTTCTAGATATATTAAAAACTATTATATATATAAGTAATTAAAAGGTTATAGATTAGATAAATATAATCTACTAAAGCCTCTATAAATTCTAGATAAGTATTAGATAGATATCTTAATAGATTTTATTATTCTATTACTAATTTATAAGTACTTAATCTAGTAAGAGCTTTTAATATATTATAATTATTATTAATAAGTTATTAAAGAAGAGATAATTTATTATACTAAATTTATTAGAAGTAGAAATAGTTATATAGATATTTATTAGATAGATTTAAAAAGAAGAGAGATACTTAAAGATAATAGTATTAAATAAGAGTATTTAATTTATTACTTACTTCTAATCTTATTTATATAAATAACTAGGGACTAAGTTAAAGCTATTAATAATATTTTATTTAAAAATAAATAGTTAGACTAAAAATATTAATATAATATTAAAATAATATTTATATATATCTATTAATTATAATAAGACTAACTAGATTAGCTTTTTACTAATTATAAAGTTTAAAGCTAATATAGATTAGAATATAACTAGTTTATTACTATTTTTAATAATTAAAAGTTATATTTTTAAGTTTAAAGTTAAGCTATAAATATTATAGAATAGTATAGTAACTTAAAAAATAAAAATTAAATTTAAAACTATAAATAGCTTTATTATAAAGATTAAAAAACTAAGAAAATTCTTAAAAAAATAGTTAATATAAATATAAATATTTTAAGTAGAGTAAGTTAATAAAAAAAAACTCTATACTAAAGTTTAAGATAAATAATATAATTATACTTAATATAAGAAATATAAAGACTATTTATTTTAATAAGTTATTAAACTATAAGAACCTTAGGCTATTTAAGATAGTAAGAGTTATTAATGACTTAATATATAAGCTAAAATTATTCTTAGTATTTTATCTCTAGCTATTATATCTAAATAATAGCTTATTATTTTAAGAATAAAGAATAGTATCTTTATCTTTTATAATAAATAATAAGAAAGAGAAGGAATATTAGAGTATTTAGAAAATATTAGATTTAAAGATTAATAAGAGAATAAATAATTTATTAATAAAAAAGAAAGATTACTTATTATATAAAATTAGATATATTAGATATAAGAATAAGAGACTAGAATAGAAACTATATTAGAATATAATAAAATATTTAGTATTAATAATTAATTACTATTAATAATACCCTAATAAGATAGGACTTTATAAGTTATTTAAAATACTAAAGAGCTAGAAGCTACTATTAGCTATATTATTATAAAATATTTAAAATAGAACTAATAAATTCTAACCTTATATTAAAAGATATTAAAATAAAGTAGTACTCTTTAATTAATAAATTACTATTAATTAACTAAGGAAGTTAACTAAGTATAGATAAATATATCTATAATTATTATAAAAATTCTAGATATATAGAGTAAATATCGGCTAGAAAATAGCTTATATATTATATTATTATTATTTTAAAAAAAGAGATTTTATAAAATAAGATAAGATAATAAAAGGATATTTATAAAAGCTTATATAAAAAAGAAAGAAGTAATATTATAGTACTAGCTCTATACTAGCTAGATTAGATCTAGTAGCCGCTACTATATAACTATATATATATAGCTTTATATACTTTATAGAACTTAGTGTAATTAGATTCTATTTATATTAAATAAATTATTCTTTAAGCTTTATTATCTAATCTCTAATAAGAGTATAAATATTATATTAATTTATTCTAGATATAAAGTTATATTTATAATCTTTATCTAAATTATTATTTAAGCTATTATTACTCTTCTCCTTACTTCTATACTAGGTATATAAAGATATTTATATTTAAGAGGCTATATTTTCCTCTCTAAGTATAATATATTTTTAAAATATAGTATAGTTAAAACTATATCTAAACTACTTTATATATAATTATAAGTTTATATATATCTTTTTTTATATAAAATTATTTAAGATAACTATATAGATTTAAAGCTATTTAAGAAATAAAAGATATTATTATTATAAAGAAATTATATAATATATAAGTAGTTATATTATATTAATATCCTTTATTATTATTAAGCTCTTCTAAGTATATACTTTAAATTAAATTAATTATTATTTAAAAAAGCTTTTTAGAAATAAAAGTTATTAATAAGTTAAAATATATAATAATAATAATAAAGTTATAATATATCTAAGTATTATTATTAATAATATATTTTTTATAACTAGTAAGCTATACTAGATCTATATTTTATAAAGATAAATATATTAAATATTATTAAAAAGTACTTACTATTTATTTAATAACTAGAAAAAAAGAGTTACTTCTAAGTATCTATTATTAATATTATTTATTATTAATATAAATATATTTAAGCTAGATAATATATCTTAATCTTTATAATATTCTTATTATACTACTAATATAATATAAGTCTTAATATAAAGAGACTACATCCTTAGGTATAATATTATTACTTTTACTCTTATTATAATAATAATTTATAGCTATAATAATTTACTTAGACTCTTAGATACTACTTATCTTTAATATTATAAAAGAGAAGATAAAATATATAAAGAAGAGGATTATTATAATAATTTAAAGACTAAAAGTTTAAATAAAAATAAAGAAGAAAAGAGTAGAATAAAGAAGTTATTTTAATATTTTATTAATAAATCTCTCTTTATTAAGTAGAAGTTTAAGTTTAATATAATCTATTATAAATATACTTTTTATTAGTTAATAAAGTTCTCTATTTAATATTACTTACTAATTAGTATTCTTTATAAAGTAAGAGTTATATAAAAAGGGAGTCTTTTACTTATTTTTTTAAAAATAATATTAAATAAATCTATAGTTATAATCTTATATTATAAGACGCTTATAACTTATTATTAATATATATAATATAATTATTACTACCCTCTACTAGTAGTTATTAATATATAAGTAGTTATTATAAAAAATATAAACTATAAAATAGCTTAAGATTATTAAGATATTAAAAACTATATATAAAATTTAGTTTTATTTAATAAAATCTTTTAATACTTACTAAATATTAATAAGACGTAACGCTTTTTTTACTTCTATATATAATTAATATTTAGTATTATTTTCTACCTTTTATAATATATCTATATTATAATTATATAAGTATATAAGACTTATAAATATATAAATAAAACTAATAGAATATTTTCTTATTATTAAGGTATATATAAAGTTAGACTTTATAAAACTTTATAAATAATTATTTAAATAAAATAAATTTAAAAATAAAAGGATTTTATTTTTAATATAAAGTTTATTTTAATATTAAAGGATTTAATCTATATAGTTAAAAGTTACTTAGAATTAATAATTAAAAAGTTTAGATTTAATATCCTATTAACTATAATTATAGAATATAAGAATAAAAATAAAGAATTTATATTATTTTTAGATTTATATATAGAATATAAAATATATAGTATAAATAATAAGGGCTTTATATATAGATTAAGGATTCTATTTATATATATTATAATATTCTATTATAAAGATACCTAGTGTGCCTTCTTACTTAGTATTAGTATAGAATTAAGCTTAGTATTTATATAACTATATATAATAGATAGCTTAGAATTAATAATCTTTACTATACTAATAAAATATTATTAAACTCCTATATTATATAATAATATAGTAGTAATAACTATATAGTCCTTATAGGTATTATTTCTTATCTGTTATAAATCTATTATATATTTAGTAGTTATTACTAAGATATAGGGCTAGGGTATACTTAACGCTTACTTACTAGTAAATAATTAGGATTCTATATACGGTAGAACTATATCTTCTATTTTATTAACTAAAAACTACTGCTTTCTAGCAATACCCCTATTATTCTACTACTACTAGTAGATATATATCTTATCACGTGATATTATCCTATAAGTATTATTAGTTACTAGCTTATATATAAGTACTAGCTACTTTATAGTATTATAAGTCCTCTACTAATTTCGCTTATATCTTATTATAATTTAATAACCTATAGCTTATACCTTATAAAGTCTTAATATCTAAGTTAATAAGCTAGGAGCTATAATTCTATAAGAGGATAAACTTATATTTTAGAAAGGTTTATATAGGCTTATCCTTATCCTACTTAGTAATATATTATTAAGTTTACTAAGAAAGGAACTATTCTTATATATTTTTTAAGTTAATATAGAAGTTACCTTCTACTTTTTTAGAAAAAAAATTACCTTAACTCTTTACTACTACCTCTACCTTTTATAAATCTTATTATAGTAACTTAAATTCTTCTATTAAAACTTATACTCCTTTAAAGTACTATCTTTAGATATTATTAATTTAAGCTCTATACCTTTTTATTAATTATTTATCTTACCGCTACTATTATCCTAGCTCTAAACTTAGTAAGTTATAAAACTATAGTCCTTATATTCTATCTTAACGAGTTTATTTAATCTAGATATATATACGTAGATAATATTAGTAATAAGACTTAATAGGTAATTTATTAAATTACTTTAATAAACTTTAAACTACTATTAATAAGTAGAGGTTTATTTAAAAAAAGTAATACTTTAAGATCTAACGCCTATTTAAGTAGATCTATTTTAATTAAGCCTCTACTATTCCTATAAGATTAAGCTATTAATCAGTTAATCTTATAGTCTACTTTAAATATCTTTAAAGTTACTATATAACCTATAAAGCTTAAAGCTATAACTTCTACTTTTAATATACTATCCTTAACTCTTTTAGACTCTGTTTCTATTAGTAGTATACCTCTTACTTCTAAAAAGAACTTAACTAGAGCTATTTTAATAAATAAAATAATCTTTAATCATCCTATTAAACTAATAAATAATAGTAATATAGCTTTTAGAAGTAATAGATCTAATTTAGAATCTAATTCTAATATAAATAACTTAAATAATAATAGCTAGCGAGACTCTAGTTTTAATAAGAAATAATTTATATTTTTATAATATTTAGTTAGTAGATTATTTAAGAAATTTTAAAATCCTACCTCTCTAAGTCTCACCTCTATAAGGGTTAATAATAATACTTTAGAAAATTATACTTAGTTATAGAATATAAAAGAGTTAGGATTCTTTAATAATAATTATAATAATAAAACTATATATACTAGAGACGCTGTAATTAAATATACTAATAATAGAGTTATTTTTTAAGATATTTATTTTTTCCTAGAATAAGCTAAGGACCTCACTACTATAAGAGATATTATTATTAAGGAGAATTTTAAGATATTACTTTTAGGTAGTATAATAGATTAATAACTTAATAAGCTATCTACTATAGAGAAATATCTTATTAAGTATAGAGCTTTTAAGTCTAATTTAAGTAAGTAGTTAAGACTCCTTCTAGACTATTTTAATATACTATTAAATATAGCTATTAATATTATATTAAAGGAATACTATACCTTTTAAGACGCCGCTATATAATAAGAGCTAAGAGAATATATTTAAAGAATTCTTAAGTTAATAAAGGATACTAACTTAATAAATATTTAGAATCTTATTAATATAATATATAATAGTATTAACTTAGAGTTATAAAAAGATATTAGTAAGCCTAATAATACTATAATAATTAACTCTTTCCTTAAGAGTATTAACTCTTATAAATATAAATAGTAGAAGTACGTAGTAAGGCGTCCTAAGAATATATCTTTAAATATTAATACTTTTAGCGGAGTATTTTAGGCTAGTTAATAAGGTTAACTCTAAAATAATAAAGATAACTATAATTAATTTCAACCCTATTATAATTAAGGATATAGTTAGTAGAGTTATTAATTATTTAGCTATAGCTATTAATCCTAATTTAGTAGTACTAACTATACTTCTACTTTTTAATATTAGTCTTATACCCTAAATACTTACTCTAATTAGCTATAGGTATACGGCTAATATAATTAATAATTAGAACTTTAATAATAGGCTCTTATACTACCTATTTCTTATTAACTCCTATAAATTATAGCTCTGCTAAATATATCTAGTTTAACTCTATATTTACTTTATATAAGGAACTAAAATTACTTTTAAAGAAATAATTAAAAGTTTCTAGAAAATAGAAATAGGTAGTAGTAGAGTAGTAACTTCTATTAGAAGGTACTAGTATACTAGATTATAATTAAAAAAGTTAAGAAAAAACTATAGCCTCTAGGAGAGAAAGATACTTCTTATTATATATAAGAGGAAAAATATATATATAGTAGATAAAATAATTATAGAAATAAATTCTTCTACTTAGAGCAGGATAAAATTCTAGAAAAGTAATTTATAAAATTTATTAGTATTAATACATTCTATTATAATTATAGTAAGTTATTTATATTAAGAAATAAATTATATAAGTACTTTAGAGAAAAGTATAGTAAGGGCATATAATATAAAATTAATCCTAATATAAATACTTTAAAATCATAAGATAAGGAGTATCTATAAGAAATATTAAGTAAAGGTTTAGTAGTTAATAGTAATTATATAATAAATACTTTAAAAGTATAAAGCGAGGAGTATCCTTAAGAAAGATTAAGTAAATATTTAGTAATTAATTATAATTATATAGTAATTACTTTAAGGGTATAGGATAAATTATTAGAAAAGTACTTAGAAACTAACTTAAGTAATACTTTAGTAGTTAATTAAAATTCTACTACTAATACTTTATATATATATAATAAGCTTCTAGACGGGGATTATAGTAAATCTTTAAAAGAAAAGTATAATATTAAGATAAATAGTATAAAGATACTTAATATATTTATATATTTAGTAACTTTAACTTCTACTATAAATTTAAGTAGTAATTCTTTTACTACCTTTTTAAACTTAAGTAGTAATTCTTCTACTACCTATTCTATGTTATTACTAGATATTGTCGAGTTCTTATCCTTTATAAAGGATTTTAGTATTAGCTTCGCCTTTTAAAGTTAGACTTATACTAAGATCCTAGTAAGATTTCTATCTAATTCTAAAGATATTAAAGTCTATATTAACTTAGGTTATAGAGTTTTACTTATAAATAAAACTTAGTTACTTTTACTTCTTTTAGAAGTTAAAATTCTAAAAATAGCTTCCCTTCTTAAGGTCTAAGGCTTAGATATCTTAAAGTATAAGACTTTAAAATATATTATAAGTCCTTTATACCTTCTAGTAATTAAGAAAGATACGGCTAGGAAGGTCCTTATATATATTTAATAGATTAGTATACCTATCCCCTTATAATATCTTATAGATTTTATTAGCTACTAATTTAATAATAATTACTAATTTATCTATTTCTATATAAAATACCTCTTTAACTATTAATTTAAATAGGTTTTTAAATTTACTTATAAGTATTAACTTCTAAGTATTATTAACTAGTAGGATTATTTTATACTTATTTAATAATTTTATTAACGTATTTATTAGTTATTTTATTAATATTTCTATTATAAAGTTTTCTGTCTTCTTATAGTAATAGAGTAATGTTATTAATTCCTCTTATTAATAATAATAATATTACTTTTATTAGTTAATAATTTTTTTATATATCTTAACTATTATTTAATATAGGTTATTTAAGTTTATAAATAAGTTTTTATTACTTAATAGTTTCTTAGCCTATTCTAGATTAAGAGAATTATAAACTTCTTTATTTATAATCTCCTTATTTATTACTAATATCTAGAATTTATCTTCTAAATACTTTTTCTTCTTTTATAAGAAGTATCTACTTTCTTCTTTTTTATTTTAATAGGTTTAGTATTAATTATTATAGTATATAGTCTAGAATAAACTATTATACTATACTATCTTTTTAACTTAATTAAATAAGTTTCTAGTTCTAGAGTCTACTATAATTAGTTTAAAGATATTTATATAATAAGTAGCCCTATCTTTCTAATAGCTAGAATTCTTATCCTCTATTATAGCTATCTATTCTTATTAAGGGTACTTATTTTTATAATATCCTTTCTTATAATAGTTATAGTACTTTATTTATAATAAGTCCTTAGTTTTCTTTCTCTTTTTAGCCTTATAAAGCGGTTTCTAGTCTACTACTAAAATATTCTTATACCTATTTAGCTTACTTTCTAGGTTAGAAGTTTTCTATTCTATTTATTTTTTATATAATTTATTATTAATAGTATATATCCTCTAGATAAGTATAGATATATTTTAGAAAAGTAGTTCTCTCGCTAGCTTATTCTTAATTTCTTTATTTAATCTATTATAGTATATTACTATCTTTATAGTAGTATTCTACTATATTCTTATTAATAAGGCCTAGAATTTTATTATATATTTAGTTACTAACCCCTTTTAGTAAAGATATAATATTTTTCTTTTTATTTTCTATTTTTTAGTATTATCCTAGAATAAGATAGTTAAGATATCCTTAATATATATTATATAATTAGAAAATTTAGTAGTGTTATCTATTATATATAATAGGTTTTATAACTTAATATATTTATTAAGTTAAGAGAAGAGAGCCGCTACTATATCTCCCTTTAAATATAAAAGGTAGAATAAGTTTCTTTCTTCTAACTTTTTAAATAATAATAAGTAGAATATTATATATAGTTCTACTTATTATATATAATTATCTAGAGTTTCTTTTTTATTAGAGAACTTAGTAGGTATAGGGATTTTAAGTTCTTCTTTAAATATTGTTTAGAGACCTAACTCCTCTTACTATACTATTTTTATAGCCTTTATAAAGGGATGCTAGTAATCTCCTATAATAAAATTAAAAATATTTATTCTAAATAGAGTAGAGTATAGTATTTAAAGTATAATAAAGGGGTTTAACTCTTTAGAGGGTATAATTAAATATAAGTTAATTAAGTAGTTAAGTATCTATTAGCTATAAACTCCTCTTAATTATATAAGTTAAATATATAGAAGGAAACCTAATAGTAGGAAGACTATCCCTTATATATTTAAATAGATTATACTAAGCCTTAGTATAATTATAATAATTAGTATCTTAATCACCTTAATTACTTTTATAATTATAGTAATCAAGCCCTAATTACCCTAATCACTTTTATATCCTTTAATAAAGAGTATTTTTTTCTTAAGGACCCTTAGCTTAGTATATATTATCTTTAAAAGTACCTATAATATATATCTAGCGAAGTACGTTGTTCTAATAATATTATACTCTTTAATAATAATTATACTATTTAAGTATTATAGAATCTTATTAATACTTTCCCTACGCTCTAGGTTAATAATAGTTTTATATATATACTAGAGAAAGAGTAGATAACGATTTCTCTATAATATAACTAGTAGATAAAAGTTTTTAGGAAAATTAAGATTTATCCACTTAGTATATAAGACCGCGAAGTAGTTAATAAGATATTTAATAAAATATATTAGTAGAGTAGACTTAATTAGATAAAGAAGTAAACTCCTTTTTTATACTCTATCTTTATTATTTAGAAAACTCTAGTAGATAATAATAAGAAGGGTTATATAATAGTTAATATTTAAAGCTTTAATAATTTAATTATCCCTAACGCGTACCCTATACCTCTATAGATAAAGATTATTAATAGTTTTATAAGATATTTCTATATCTTTATTCTTAATATATTATTATTCTTCTATTAGTAGAGGGTTTATTTAAAAGATTAGTATATACTTATTATTATAACCTATTATAGTTAGGAAATATTTAATATCCTAATTATAAAATATATAAATAGTATTATTTATATATAAAGATAAATTAATAAAATCCTTTACCTAGTAAAGTATATATAAGTATATATTAATAATATTATTACTAGAGCTATATCTTTTTAATAGTACTTAAAAGACCTTTATAAACTTTTTTAACTCTTTATAGATTATAATATTTTTATCTTACCTATAAAAACTTATTTAAAATATTTTAATATTAACCTTTTAGGGTAGTATATTAACTTATTAGGTTTAACTTCCTCTAAAGAAAAACTTTAAATAATAAGTTAATTTTAATACCCTAGAATATTAGGCGCCTTAGAATACTACCTTAATTTAACTAGTTATTTATAATAATATATCTACTTCTATACCTAGTTAGTAAAACCTTTATAAGAGTTAAAAATAACGCTCTTAAAAGAATCTCTAAGCGTTGTTGGTAGATTAAGAAAGAAGTATTTATTTATAAAACTTCTCCTCTCGCTAACCCTAGCGAAGTTAATATTATTTAAGGAACTTTAAAAAATAATATTATAATTATTAATACTAGTATATTTTAATATTATTAAAATACTATAGATTAATCTAGATACTTTAAAAGAATTTAAATTTAATATAATAATCTTCTATATAAAAGATAATAGATATATAGAAGAAGATAAATAGTTAATATAAAGTATAATATAACTAATATTCTTCTTATCTTATTTTCTTATCTTAGTTAAATAAAACTATTAATTAACTAAGCTTAAAATTATAAGCTTTATCTAGATTATTAAAAAAGTTAAATATATAATAAAGTTATTAAAGAATTTAACTAGAATATAGACTAACTATTTTATAATTCTAAATATCTTTAAATAGAGCTATATTATATTAATAACTTTAATAATATAAATAAATATATATCTTATACGCGTATTATAATTCTTAAGATAATTTTAACTTAAAGTTATATATAAGTCTAGGAAAGAATATATCTTATTTAATATACTCTCTAAACTTATTAACTACTATTTATTAATACTTCTTAATAATTATTCTAAGTTAGACGCTCTCTTCACTATAATTTTTATTAATATAAATAAAGAATTCTATAGTAAACTACTAAAGAGTTATTAAAAAGATAATTTCTAGAAGTATATTATTATATAAATTAATAAAAACTATACCCTTAATAAGAACGCCGTATTCTTACTTTTTATAAGAGGAGAATATCTTCTAGTATATAAAATAGATCTATATTTTAAACCTTATACTAAAGTAAGTTAAGAAGAGGAGAAAGATTATAAATAATATAATAAGGAGGAATAAGAAGTAGTAGAAAATTATAAGTAGTAATAAAAAGTTAGCGCGTATAATAGGGAGTATACTAAGATATTAAATACTAATAATAGAGTATTAAAAAGTATATAGGAGTAGGAGTTAATAACTATAAATCTATATTTATTAAGATATTTAAAAGATAAAGTATTAGAGAGTCTATATTAATAAGTATTAAGTAGTATATAGGAGTAAGAATTAAGGACTATAACTTTATATATATTAACTTAATTCCCTATATATAGCGTTCTATTAATAAATTTTAGAGATAAAGTATTAAGTAGTATATAGGAGTATAAGTTAAAATCTATATTTTTATATATATCGACTTAATTACCTATATATAGAAATTAATTAGTAAGTATTAATATTAGAATATTAAAGGATAATTAGAAGCCTAACTTATTAATTCTAAACTTATATATAAGGCCTAGATTACTTTTTTATATTAATTAATTAATAAACCTATAATATTTATATATATTAATAAGCTTAGTTAAAGATATCTTAACTCTTATATATAGAAATAAATACTCTAGCTTTTAGAAATACTATTAAATAATTACCTTATCTTAATATATATATAATCTTATTAAGCATCTCCGTAATTTTATCTAATATTATTTAAAATACTTAATTTTATAAATATAGTGCTATATATCTTATAGAAGTTTAAATCTAATTTTATTCCTACTAATACCCTTCTATATAATAATAATTAATTTTATTCTTACTCTCTTTTTATTTAATAAAAACTTTAACGTAGCTATATCTATAATAGATAAGTTTATAAAACGCGTAATTTTTACTTCTAGGAAGATAACTTAATCTATAAAGGATTAGGTAGAAACTCTATTAAATAAACTTAATATTATAGATTAGAATCTACTAAAAGTTATAATTTTAAATAGAAATAGAAAATTCCTTTCTAAATTTTAGATAATAATATTTTATAAGCTTAGTATTTTATTTTTATACTTTATAGTATATTATCCTTAAATAGATAGTACCTCTAAAAGAACTAATTAAATAATAGAGATTACTTTAAGATTTTATATATATAGACTTAATAAACTATTTAAGTAGCCTAAGGTACTACTCTATATATAAACTTTCTTTAATAACTTCTTTATAAATAAATCTACTTTAAATAAAATCGCGTATAGGTTTATATTAAATAAGCTATTAAATCTTCTTATAATATTATCTCTTAATAACTACTTTCTAGCTAGGATGATAGCGGCTAATATAATTATATTTATATAGATATTAAATAAGTTTTATTATAATAGAAAATACTAACCTATATTCTTAAAAGTAGAAGACTAAGTATTATTATATTTATATAAAGGTTATTCTATTCTATCTATACTTAAAATTACTATAAAATTAACCTAATAATATATTAATCTATTTAAGGTTATAGAAAGAATAAAGTAACTAGTATATTATCTAGAAATATCTAAAGATTAGAAAGTTTATCTTATATTTATAATTATATAACTAGAACTTATACTAGTATTATCTAAAGATTTATATAATCGCTTAAGATCTACTTATCTATAAATAATCTCTATAGATAGGTAAGAATATAATATAGAATAACTACTAAATAAAAGGATTATATAAAAAGGGAGAGGCCTTACTACGAAATACTTATTATAATAAAAAAGTTATAGGCTGGAGTTTAATAGATAGTATAATATTAAAAACTTATAAGATACCCTAGAGCTTATAGAGGAATATAAGACTAAAGTATAGTAAATAAATTAATTCTTAAAAGCTACTATACCTCCGCCTCCGCCTCTACCTATAAGAAAGCGTAGATATCCTAGGAAAAATAATAGTATTTAAGGACTTTACGCCTAAATAATATTATTTTATCTTATATTTTAAATATTATATCTTTATATATCTAACTAGTATTAAACGCGCTATAAAAGGCGGCCTTTTTTACGACTATAAAGAGATTATTATAGTATTTTATTATAAAGATACCTAATATACCTTCTTACCTAGTATTAATATAGGATTAGGCTTAGTACCTATATAACTATATATAATAAATAGCTTAGAATTAACAACTTTTACTATACTAATAAAATACTATTAAACTCTTATATTATATAATAATATATAAAGCTATTAAGACTAAGATATTTACTAAACTTATAAAGAAATATATAGAGAAAGTAATAATAAAAGTAATAAAAAAATCTTTTTAAAAAATTAATAATTAAGAGCTAAATATTAAATATATAATAATAAGAGTAGTTTCTATTTAAAAATACTATTAATTATATTATAACTAAATAGTTATTCTAAAATTAAGTTATTAAGAGTATTATTAATAATTTTTATACTAATTCTCTTCTTAGACTATTTTTATAATAGACTAGTTTTTAAAATAATAAAAAGTTCTAAGCTTTAATTAAATATATTAAAGAAGAAGTCTATAATAATAAGTAATAGATTTTAAAATTTATTAAACTATTAGAAGTCTAGAGTATTAAAAATATTTATTATAAAATATATTATTAAAATATAATTAAGACTATTTAACTCCTTATTAATTATAAGTTATTTATAAAGACTCTAGTATATACTCTAATTTAAAATTATAATATAAAGGATTTTTAAAACTTATTAATTATAAAATATAATAAGAGAATTTATAGTAAGATATATACTATAGATTAATAATAAGAGATATAAAAGAAGTTTATTAATAATATAATAATAATCCCTTTAATTTTTTCCTTTAAATTAAATAATATTTATTAAGTTTTTAAATAATTAATCTATATAGTTAATCTATTTAATAATTAATAATCTTAATATAAAGATTAGAAGATAATATATAAAATTAAATATAATCTTACTTAGCCTTATTCTAATCCTCTAAGAATTAGGGCTAGTAGTAAGATTAGAAAACTATTATATAATAATAAAAATAATATTAAAATATAAGTTCTTTATTTATAATTATATCTCTATATTCTAACTTAATATATATAATTAGCTTTAAAGTTATTATATAAAATAAGAGTCTTAATATTATATATAGATAAAGTTATCTACTAATATTATCTAATAGTCTTAGTAATTATAATAGGTTATAAGAAGTAGATAGTTATTATAAAAATTAAAAATCTATAATATTATTATATTTATAAAGTATATTTAAATAAAAGAGAGATTCTTTATCTAGTTTAATTTTAGAAGTTTAGAATCTATAAATAAACTTAATAATAAATTTAAAGATAATTAATATTAGAGAGATATAAAGAATATTTAAAAAAGTATTTAAATAAAATAAATCTATTAGTAAATTAGACTTAGTTATATTATTATTTTAATATTTATATTATCTTAATACTAAATAATCTTTATATACTCTATAAAATAGTAGTTAAATATTTAAATTAATAAAATTATAATAAAATTAATATCTATATTATTATAGAATATTAGTATAGATAAAGTATAGTAAAAGTACTTTCCGCTTATATATAACTTAGTACTAGAATATATATATAATCTTATATATAGAACTTAAAGAATTTATTATTATTTATCTATATAATTCTATATATTATAATAATAGTAATAATAACTTTATTAGCTAAACTAAAGTAATTTAAGTACTATTAATAGCTTATTTATACTAACTACTATTCTTATAATACTAATCTAGCTATCCTCTATACTTAGATTTATTTAAAATATACTATTCTCTTATCTTTAGAATAAATATTAAAAGATATAAACTAATATAACTCCTACTTATATAGAACCTACTCTAAATATTATTATATAATTTATAACTTTAATCTTAATATCTCCTACTTCTATACTAAATACTACTTCTACCTCTATAATAAAGTCTACTATATTAGAAACTACTATTATCTCTATACTAAAACCTACTATACTAAAAACTTCTCTTATATCTATACTAAAGCCTATTATATTTTATATTATAGAATTTATAATATTACTATCCTAAGTCTATACTATAAAATATCTCTTCTAAAACTCTAAATATATAACTACTTAAATCAGTCTAACTATTAATAGGCTAAAACTAAGTATTTATTTTAACTCTAATTATCTAATTACCCTTAGAAATTATAAATTCCTCTAGTAATATATACTAGACTTTTAATCTAAAGTTAAATAAATATTAACTTATATCTTAATTTATAGCTTTAATAATAAAGTTTTAAAAACTTTAGAATTTATTAACTTAAATATTTTTATAGATAATACTAATAAATTAGGTCTAGCTATAGTAAAAGTTATAATAAAAGTATATATTATTAACTATCTTAAGATAAATATTCTAATAGATATTAATATATTTAATATATATATAATATTTCCCTAGACTTAGATACTTAAGAAGTAATTATTATTAAATATAATTATATTAAAATTCTAATATACTATATAACTAAACTATATTCCTAATTATATTAAATAATTAAAATATATTATATAATTACTATAATATTTAATTTAATTATAGATATTCTTATAGTATACTATAATACTCTCCTTAATAATTAAGATTTTCTCTTTAAACCCTAATTATATTATAAGCTAGGATATAAAGATAAAGTTTATATATATATTATTAATTTAAAAATATTATTTATTAAAGTTAAAAATTCTACTTCTTATTTAGTAAAACTTTTAAAGTATACTAAATTAAGTATTATTATAGAATATAATAAATATAACTACTATATAATTTCTTTAAAGATAGAGACTTTAATTACTTATAAATAATATAACTCTAAGTAATTTAATTTAATTCTAATAAATTTAAAGATTTTAATAATATTTATATATATAAACTCTAGTAAAAAATACTAGCTACTAAATAATATTATAGTTTATAGTAATAATAATTCTACTTATACTCTTACTACCCTTATTATAAGTTTTAAAAATATTTTTATTAATACTAGAAAGATAATTAATATCTTTAAAGTTTAATAAATACTTATTAAACTTAAAATAAAGATATAATTAAAAGCTTTAAGAATATATTCTCTTAGCTAAAAGGATAAATAAGTTATAAATAAGACTTTTAATAAGCTATATATATAAAGAAAGCTCTACTTTATAAACTAGCCTATTATCTTTAACTAGCCCTATTTTATAGTCTAGAGGAAAACCCCTTAAGGTAAAAAAAAATATATAGTTATTAATATTTATAATTTAAATATTATTACTAAAGATAATAGTTATCTACTATTATTATAGATAGATATAATTTCTTTTATAATAAGCTATAAATTTATCTCTATAGTTAATATAATAGAGTATTTTTATTAATTTTATATAAAATCTAAGAATAAATATAAGCTTATAATTATTAGTTATTAAGAATAAGAAGAGTTAATAGTAATATTAATAAGATATAAAGATTTATTTCTATATATATAAAAATAAACTAATTTAATACTTTAATCCCTTTATACTTTTATAAGAGTATTTATAAATAATATTATAATATTTAGTTATACTTTAGAAGAATATATCTAGTATCTAATATAATTATTTATACTACTTAAAACTAAAAATATCTTTTTAATATTAATAAATTTATATCTTAGATACTTATTAATTTTATTTCTAGGATAATATATTAACTCTCTAAAAATAATAATCTTTAAAAAAAAATTCGTATAATTACTACCCTTAGATTCTCTAGTAGTTTCTAAGAGTTAGAGATATTTCTAGGCCTTATAAGTTAGCTATATATATCTATATCTTAATATACTTAAAGGGCGTAACTATTATAGGATAGAAAAACTTAACTTATAAAAGAAATACTTAAGTCTACTCCCTCTATTACTAGCTTTTCTACCAGCTCCACTATAGGGTCTAGGAATAACTTAGTTACTAAATAACTCTTTAGTCTATTATAGAAATAAATATTATCTTAATTATAATATAAACTTATAAGAGAGGAGCTAGAGGTATCTTAAGATTTTTAAAGTATATTTAAGACGTTAATCTTTCTTATATATTTTAATTAAAATTAATAATTCTATATTAATTTAGATATATCTAAGGTTTAGGGCTTTATTATAATAATCTACTATAAGACTAATAATAATAATATAAGAAGAAGTATAATTTAACCTATTATATTCCTAAGTAGGAATATTAATACTATTAAGAGAAACTATTAACTAATAGAACTTAAAGTTACTAGTATTATTTAGGTTATTAAAAAGATGTAATATATAATAAACTTTATAAAAAGAACGCTAACTATTATCTTTATTAATTATTCTATAATAATACTAATCTTAAGATAGATAACTTTATTAATATCTTTAATAAATAAATTAAATCTTTATTTTATATAAGCCTTCTAATACCTA
Source organism: Cladonia squamosa (assembly GCA_947623385.2). Taxonomy (NCBI): domain Eukaryota; kingdom Fungi; phylum Ascomycota; class Lecanoromycetes; order Lecanorales; family Cladoniaceae; genus Cladonia; species Cladonia squamosa. The sequence continues at coordinate 617,483 of OX392381.1, forward strand.
TTATTATTTAATCTATTTATATAATATAAATTAAGCGCTTTAAATATAATACTAGATACTCTTTCTTACTTATAAGTATAAGTTAATATTTTAATAATAGAGAAGTTAAATATCCTAGACTATCTCTATAAGAATAAGGTTATACTTAGCTTACCTAAATATAATATACTTCTACTAGAAGTCTTTATATATTATAGTACTTTAGTAGAGATAATAGATAATTTTAAGTAGTATATAACTTAAGTCTATATAAGTAATAACTATTAGAAGAAAGCTTTAGATATTTTTAAAGATAATAAGAAAAATTTTTTAGAGAGATTTTATTTTTAAATTAAAAATAGTTTAATTTACCTTACTAGTAAGAAGGATTATAAATACTTATATATTCTCTAAGCTTTATAATAAGATATCTTTAAAATAGCGTATAATAATAACTTTTATAGTAGATATTATAGAATATATAACTAAATTACTCTATTATTATTTATTAGATATTTATTAAAGTACTTATATACTTATATTATATACTATCTAAGCTATTAGCTTAATTAAACTTAATATTATCTTATATATAGTAAACTATATTTAATCTTTACCTTTATTATATCTTTTTATATTATAAGTATTAACTTTATTATTATCTTATTAAAATACGCTAGGTTTAATACTTTAATAATAATTACTTATAAAGTTATAAAGTAAAACTTATTAATTCCTAATATTAAAGACTAGATTATAATTATCTAAGTAAATATATTTATTATTAATTTAGTAGGATATAACTAAGGTATACTATTAACTATTATTAATAATTAAGATTTAAAGTTTATAGACTTATTCTAGTATAAAATCTTCTTTAAAATAGATATAGAAATATTTATTTTAACTATCTAGTACCCTTAAACTAATAGCTAGTTAAAATAAATAAATTAAACTATTAAAATCACGCTAAGATTCTTTTTATCTACTAGGGAGTAAGATTAAATAGTAGTACTCTTATACCTTTAAAAATCCCTTAATAATACTATTTATTTAATAGGCTTTACTTTAAATAATTTAGTATATAACTTCTAAGTTAGGGAAGAGATTAATTTATTAAATAAATTAAATCCTAATATATAGGACCTAGATTATCTTTATATTATTAAAAAATAAGAGGCTAGAGATATAATAGTATTTATTAATATTACTATTAAATTATATTATAATAAGTTATATAAATCCCTTTACTTATATATAGATATCTTAATCTTTCTATACTTTTATTATAGTTATAAAATCCTTAGTATATATTATAAATATTTAAATTAATATATTAGATCTTTTAAGGTCCTTAAAAAAGTAGGTAAACTAGCTTATTAACTTAAATTTCTACTAAATATATATATATACCTTATTATTTTTATAGCTTAAATAGAACTAGTCTTAAATCTTATTAAGAATTTTTATTACTATTTTCTACTACTATCTAGTCTTATAAAAGAGGAGGACTAAAATCTTATTAATTTACTTTATAAAATTAAGTACTTTTTAAATAAGAAATTAAAGAAAGATAAATACCTAGTTAAATAAAAGAGTTATAGTAATAAGTATAATATCTAGTACCTACTATATACCCTTAGTAATATAGAGGAATTTATAAAGAAGTTTAGGAATTATTATCTTACTTATTAATAAATAGTAGCCCTAGTATACTATATATTCCTAGCTTTAAATTCTTTTATACTCCTCACTATAATAAATATAGTACTATTTATTATTTTAATAGCCCCTATAGTAATATCTACTATAACTTTTATAGTAGTAGATTTTACTATCTTTATAACTCTATTAACTATCTTATCTATAGCTCTTACTATAGTTAATAAAACTATAATTCTTATAGTACTACTACTACGCCGATATAAGTATTTTAAGAAGTATACTAATTAATATACTAGCTAATATCTATTTTATAACGCTTATATATAGTAGTATAGCTATAAGAATACAGCCTTTTTTTTAATAGTACTATTATAAAATATTAATATAGATAAAGTATAGTAGAAGTACTTTCCGCTTATATATAACTTAGTACTAAAATATATATATAATCTTATATATAGAACTTAGAGAATTTATTATTATTTATTTATATAATTCTATATACTATAATATATATTAAATTAAAAAAGTTAAAAAGAATAGATATTAAAACTCTACTTTAATTAAATAATATAATATAGCTAGATTAGTAATTTTATATTATTTCTCTATTTTAAAATCTTAAATATTAAAAATATTATAGTTTAGTCTCCTAATAAACTAGTACTAAGTATAGAAGTTTATATAAGTAACTAGTTTTTATCTTAACTTTTATACTTTCTAAGATATTAGTAGATATAATATATTATATTTAAATAATTATAAACTTTATAATACTTACGCGCTATAGTGTGCCCGGAACTGGTTCTGAAGGGTTAGCGGCAGTAATGGTGAGGAGATCAAGCGTTAGCAATAATCATTGTAGCATCTCGTGCTTCATGGATCGCGCACAATAAAGCACTCGCATGTATAGCGGCTACGAGATCAAGCATACACGTGGATTCGGAGACTTTTATCAGCAATGAGAATGAAGCATACAGTATCAGAAACCATATAATACATTGAATGTAATGCCAGCTCCAACACTCTCTGTGACTGAGTGAAGAAACAAGATTTTCATTGCTCGAATACCTCGAGTGGTACCGTCTTGTTCTCTTAGGCTTTCTCAGCCACAATAAGTACTTCACGAGAGATTTTGACATTTTTTTGTCCTCTCTCTCCCGAGTTATTTTTCAAGGTCGCCAACTGCGAGATGTAGTATGCTATACTCGGTACTTCTACTACTGCCTCGGTCTTAACAAGTAGAGTTATTATCGTATTTACGCATGGAATTTTCAGTGTGATTACTAAACCTTTGGCCGTAAGGCTTACGTCACCACTGTAAGTTTATGCGTATGGATTATTAAACAGAATTATCAGCAGCGCCTAGAAGACCCAGACCCTTCTACAAACCGTAAGCATAAGTTAGAGTATCTTCTGACGTATCTCTAATGGGAACACGCGAATTCATAAATGTATATAATAATCCATATTTCACCTGCCTTCTACAAAGTCTGAGATTTCTTAATTTGTTGTTAAGAATAGACAGCCTATTTTTTGGGAATCCGTGTTGCATTTGCGGATAAGCAGCTCCGTTTCTCTCCCTTCCAACTACAAAATGACTACCGAATCAGTTTGTCTTTGTGGTGTGAACCGCATTTCCTTCGCGGGAGAACCAATCATCAAAGTCGGTCTTCCATCCTTTCTTCGATTTCCTACTTTCCTGCAACCTCAGGTGTTGGATTTTACCACTGCACCAAAAAGCGACGCCGCTCCTCAGTGAGTGGTATTGTGGTACTTGTTTAATCCAACATCAAGGTATCCGACTCGCTAAGACGAGTTGAATCACCCAGTTTCGCTGCCACTGCGTTGACGAGCGGCGCCTGGCCGGAAATGGCTTCTGTAACAATCTGCTGATGTCGTTGGACGACCTCAAAATTCTGAGCGGAAGCCTCAAGATGAACGCGCGCAAGGCTGGCAGCGGCAATACTATTACATCGCACTTCTGCGGAGACTGTGGCAGCCTGCTCTATCGGACGTCTGATGGATATCCGGGCACAATGGCCATCAAGGCTGGCTGCATCGATGATGACGGCAAGACCAATGCCGATTATGTGCCCGATGTGGAGATCTTCACCCGCTCTCGAGTGGCTTGGATGGCGCCGGTTGAGGGAGCAAAACAGGAGATTGCTAACTTCACTTCATTCTGAATGATGGTTCTGTTCTCCTGTCAAGGCGTTTCCCTGCACGAACATGCCGTGGCGTAACCCAAGACATGTAGTTTGGTTTAATAGAAGAATGTTTTCGCGTATAGATGGTCTTTCCATGTACTGGAATCTTGGAAGGCACTTGAAGTACGAGGTGACATATCAATTCCTAGATGGCTGTTCTGCGGGATTTCGGATCACCCTTCATGTGACAAGCCTGACTTGGCCTTATACCGCATGAATGAGGCTATGAGATTGGCTGAGGTAATGTGCGTATCTGTGCCATTTTGGTCTGCATGATCATACCCATCCTTTTGCCCCGGTGTTCATTCTCCATTACTACACCGGAAGTGCGACAGCTTTTGGACGTAAAATTAGCCGTAAGCCAAATGATGCCTGTGAATGGCCGCTAGGGCTAGGGTTCATCTAGAATGGGTAACGCGAATCAAGACTTTTGGCATCAGTCTCCGTAATGCCGATGCTGCTGGATATTGAAAATACTGCATGATGATAGCCTGAAGACACCGACCACCGACGTTAGATATCACGTCATACACAGGTAGAAAAGCTCTTTGGGTCAGTTGTGAGTGATATCTCTGATGGCGGCATGTCGATCTCAGCAGTGCCTCCACGGTCGTGTGTGCAGAGTTAATTCGTTCCGTGCTCAGCAGTCAATGTCGCTGCAAGGTTCGAACTAGTCAGCGACAGTCAGAAGTTTGAGTGGCAGAATCCTTTGCCACGAGCCGCCCTGTGTGGCTCAATCCACACCACGCCCATTGGGACGTCATCAACCTCTTTCAACAAGCGAATGGGCCAGCCCCGCCAAACTTCTAGCCTTGTCCGTCAATGAACACCATCTGCATTGCAAATTGGCCGTTTACCATCCAGCATATCGACAAATTGCTCTCTCAACCCGAAACATGTCTGCGTTGACCCCTATCCTTTTCTTTGTGATCCCTGCTTCCGCTCTGATCGCGCATCCTCTTATCAGCCCACCGCCATCTCTAAAAGCAAGACAGGTTGGGGGAAATATCTGCGGCTATTTCCCAATCGGTAAATCTAGTATGACCTTCCAAATGTGGGTATCAGTGCAGTAACTGACTGGTGAGATCAGTCAACACCATTTCCTGTACAATGGGTACACCGTGCGTAGTCGCCACGAACCTTGATCCTGCTATAGGCTATTGTCTTGGATCAGGCGCCAACGGCAGCGTGCCCCTCACGATTGCCTTCCCGTACAGTGACTGGCCTGAGGAAGGATGTGGGCACGGACAAACCTGTTGGTCAGCTACCCCAAAGTCCCATGCAATGACCTCAAATGTCAAGACAGCCACTGACAGGTCTGTTGCCGTAGCCCTGTCACCGACCCTTCGGTAGGGACGTACTATTTTAATGGGGGCGGCACGATTTTCCTTGGATACAGTGCTACCGAATTTGTAGGCACGGCTTTCTTCTCGAATGGTGCCTCGCTGGCTCCAACATCCTTTGTAGAAGCTTCTTCCACCCTAGGTTCAGTCGCCACAAAAACCCCAGCCGCAGATGTGACTCCTCCTGCCCAGAGCGATGGCAGTGGCAATAATGGCACCATCGTCGAGATAGTCTTCTTCTTAATCGCTTTCGCTGCCGTGGCAATTGCGATTGCTGTATGCTGCTGCGCCCGCCGCACTTCAAGACACACGCCCACGACGTCCATGATGTCGAACTCTCATGGCGAATCGAGACCAGGAAGGCGTCTGAGTACGTGTGCCAGGTTTTCGGCCATCGGTAGCTTCTTCGTTGGGCTGATTTCGCTGGTCGTCGCTGTTGCATCACTTTTGAAATGAATCATACTGAGGAAGAGCGTAAGAACGGGGCATTTTCTGTCAGCTTCGTATTCGATACGTAAGGCGAGAGCAGGGCATGATATCTCATTTCAGAGCATTTGAGTCGCTAAAAATTTGTGATAGCTTGCTATCGGTGTAGTTTTGCATATTGTCGACCGGCGATCCACAAATACCCTAACCCTAGAGTGACGCGCCCGGGCCCTACCTTAAGAAACCAGCACTAGCCGGGTCGGTGTAGAACTTAGTACACCGATAGAAGGATTCACCCCCCAACTGTATAGCCCTACAGGGCTGGACCTAAAGCCGCCTAAGTTTCTAAGTGATAGACTCCGGGGCTCGATTTTGTCAAATTAAGGCATAGGGGGTGCTAAAACCGATAAGGTGTTTATGTTGCAACAAGTCTGAATGCCGCTAGAATAAGCTTGTATAATTCAATCTTGCAATACATCCAATGTGCTTGATGTACCAGAACATGAATATCGAGAAGACGAGCCAGTCCAATATCTCAGACATACGGGTCAGCCACTCTCGGAGGATGAATTTGCGTTTATCTTATGACTCTTCCTATCTCGGGCGTTATAGTTGATCAGTATTCAGCAGCGATGCATCCTACCCTAGTCTCGGTGGAATCTAAGATCCAGATACCCCAAGTAGAGCCTACACTAGGAGGCATTATGCCTTCTCAACCAGGTCTTAGAACTTTCTCGGGGTCAAACCACGCGTTAAGCGCAATGATTGCATACAGAATAATCAAAATAAAGCCTTCAAACCTAGGTACAAATCAGCAATGCTTTATTCTGGATTTCTGCGAGCTTCACCAGTGAGAGCTCCCAAGCTGCGTCATTATTTTGAGCACCATGACCGAAATAGCTAGGCTAACCACTTGGAAAGTATTAAATAATAGGTTCATGGCGGGATCTTTCCGAATCCAGCCGATGATAACAGCCAGCGGCAGGATGCCGAGTAAAAGTTGTATGCTACCATTTATGGTGATAGCAAAGCTGAGCGACATCTTGTCCTCGTAGGCAAGCTTAATAGCGTGAAAATTGCAGCTCAGAATAGGCAGAAGAATTAGCCCCACAAAACTTTGTGACAACACCGTCTGCTGCGTGAGGCCGTCGATACTATCTACGGCGAACGTGGTGCAGAACCCCAGAATGACAGTGTCAATGACCAATATCAATACCAAGCTCGTGGATGACATTTTGGGGTAAGTTCCCTGCTCCTCAGGTACTTCATAACGAGGCTGTCTGTCAACACCAACCATAGTCGCTGAGTGCATTGCGCCAATGCTTGCGATTGACTCGATGGTGTCTCCTTCGCTTACAATATCCTTCCATCTCTTCCCGCTCTTCTTCTTCGTCTCGACCCATATTTCTTTATGCGACTTGTAACAATATAGCAGGTAGCTCAAGTAGGAAAGCAACAGAATCAGTGATTCTGCGCGAGATATTTTAGCAATAGTGCTTGCACTCATGCGGCCGAAGATACTGGAGGCAGTAGGTATGATTAGACCTATGACGCTGAACGTGAGTTGATTGAAGAAGCTGCCTGTGCTGACTGGGTCGAAATATTGCGTTTGCCATTCCAACCCCCCCAAAAGGAACCCAACGCCTACTAAGAGCACTGAGTTCGAAATGACTGCACCGACCAGCGAGGTTTGGACGATAAAAAACTGGCCCCTGAGCGTGGCAATAATAGTAATGATCAATTGCACTAAGTTACTAGATCCCAGTTCAGCAGCGCGGTACAATGTTGAAGGATTTTCTACCCACCTAACCGTAACAATGATGAGGAGACCCTGACCAGCTCCTCTTCTTGTATTCAGCTCTTCTGTCACTACATCAAATATCCTACTCAACGGAAAAATCGCCACGAAATTAGTGGCAAAGGTGACGACGGCATTTTGGTTCGTGTACTTAACCGCAAAGGCTGTCGGTATGGCAGGAGTAAGAACGATGGTAAGCCAACCTGAGAATAGGGCAGTCAGAGTGCCGCGGATGGTGAAGCGTTGTCTATCCCTTCTAAGCCAGCTATTTGACCTTTTCTCTCGATTACGTTGCAGCTTAAGTGCTCGCTTCTGCAAACGAGCCTCTTCTAAACCTTGCGGAAGAGCCATTTGAGTAAGTATTTGCTCATAGACCTAGCCTCCTTGGGTCAACCAGATGAGTGAGTAGTAGCTTGGTGGATATTTTTCACGGACTAGGCAGGTATACTCGAATAATGACGATACCTCAGTATGGATAGAATACTATATAAGGAGGAAGGCTATGGAGGTCTACGGCTGCTAGATATATATAGACAGCTTCGGGCTAACATAAGACCGAACTGTAGATGTCAATCGGTACCACGACCCCTCTTCACTTCTCACCCACAGCATATCGCGGGGACTGTCAGGCTTTGGCTCATTCCAAGACTTCCACGACAAGCCTCTGCGTTGTTGGAGCATCGTTATCCTATGGCCAGCGAGCCTGACCAGAAGACCTTTTGGAGTTGGGTCACCCTGGCCTATACCTTGCTTGAATGCCATAGCTTGTGCACTGGTCTATAGTGTAGCTGGAGCCCATCGCAATCCCAGATCTTCTATCTTGGGACAAGCTCGGAATATTACGTCGATGGGTATACCTTGACGAAAAGAGGGCATCAATGACCACATGCGATGAATTCTGGACTCCTTGGGTCCACTGAGGATCTTGTCTGTGTTAAGACCAAGAAGCGTCCCAATCACCAGTGGCTCGTCAAATGCATAAGTAACTGACCGACCCTGAAGAGCCATGTCCACTTCGGAGAGGCCAACGCCCCCTTTCTTGCACTCAATCAAATCGCGAAAGAAGATTTTACCCATCCCTATTAAAAGAAATTGCATTATCCCTATCCGACCGACAGTCGGCTCACACCTAGCATAGATACCCCTTGTTATTGTACGGCTACGTACTGCTTTATCCTTGAATTGAAACCACAGTCTATGGTCGTTTGCACCGAGTACGGCTTCTTGCAGAGTCCACACTCTGTGCATCCAGGGACTGATCATTATCCTCCTCCACATTTCTTCATAGCTCAAGCTTTCAGAATTGTGGATGAGTAATGCTGAGGTCAACACCAATACAAAAGCAACCTTTTCATAAGTCCTTGTCATATGCGACAAGGCCAAGTTCTTAGCATCATCTGGTTCTGTGGGGCAGCAAAGGGTATCGCACCAGAGTAAAAGCTCTTGCGTAGATTAATTTTCCGCTACATTCAGGGCCTTGACAAGTTTGCTGAGGCGAGAAATTTGGCAACGTGCCAAGGCGTTGCGGCGGGCATTCCCCAAACCGTCAGCCCACACGTGGGACAGAGCTACATACTGAGTATTCTCCTCTGATGGCACGATCTCAATTGACAATTCATTGGTCTTCCAGCTACCATTGATGCGCAAGAGAGGAAGTGAGTTGGGGCCTCTCAACAACACATCGCGTAGAAGCAAAGGATCAACGGAAAGCTCTCCGCCGCAATTACAGCCTTGCTTAGTGTGTTGCAGTTGATATTCGTCCAAGTCTACCTGATGAGAGAGACAAACGGTCTTTGGCACAGCGCTGGTGCGTCCTACTATCGCTCGACTGGCCGAAACCCCTGAGAAAAAACAATGCCTGCAATTTCAGATTCCCGGTTTCGAGCAGCGATTCGACTGCTGGGACACCATCCTGATGCCAGTAGATCTTCTTTCCAGGGCAGCTTATCATAAAGATGATCCCAAGTGTGAGGACATTTGTTCTCTATATAGTAGTCTTCTATCTCGAAAACTTTAAAATTCACAGCAATCTCTATGACTTCCCCAATAGAAGCCAGTGAAAGTTTCATCGCCTCGCTGAAGTTTTCTGGTACTGCATAGAGGACAGCCCAACACGAACGCAAACACTCAGCGATGTGATCGTAAGACGGACGTTCTATAGTCTTGGATTGAATTTGCACGACGCATTGATCAAGTAGGCCTACCAACGTAGAAGTGGTAAGGACTTTTCGATGACCATCCGCGTCGTTGGTGTCGCGAATGAAGTCTTCGGGCCTGTAAAGGTTGCCGAGTATTTCGTGGAGTAGACCGAAGAATAGCCAAGTCTGCAATATAGGCTCAATCTCCTCTTTTGACATTGAACGAAGGAACCGAGATTGTCGGTCAGACAGATAGCCTGGCGACGTGCCTCCTACAGATAGCGCAGGTAAGGCCTCAATCCTCATTGGGTAAGTCAAGAAACCTCCGTTGTCGTAGATGACTCGACACACGTATGGAATGGGTTCATGGGTAAAGCCAAAGGGCTCTTCAGATATGGGAAGGTGCTCCATGGCTAGAGCTACACCTTATCATGCGTTGGGGGAAGAGGAGTGTTGTGAAGAGCAGAACAGCCCACGCCAAACGCGGCTCCGCAAATGCCACCCTATAAAGATACCAACAAAATCACTACACCGTTGTACCAGCGCCATTGTAGGAATCGAACACTGATATGGTTAAGTATTAATCAAGGCTAAACAATCATTACATCTTTGTGCTTTCCCGGTAATTTCAGTTTCTAATTAGATATTTAGGTTGTCGCAAAATACCTACTACAACCATGCGACTGGTATTTAAGCGAGCTTGCCGCAGACTTATCAGCTTGCCCATATCCTCACCACCACCACTACTACCAAGCATCTGGCAGCCACCTAGCCGTGAACAATAACTTATCGCTGCCGTTTATAAACATCACTGCTGGCTCTACCATCTACAGTTCTCATATCCATATCATAATGACCGTAAGGGTACGGAATAGAGACTACTGTAAAGATGTAAATACATCGTGGTTCGGCTTAGAACGCCCCGAGCATTTAGGCTTGCTATGGGCACGCGGGCCCTAACGGTACTCCCTAAACCAACCCCTCAGCGGCGCGCCTAGGGGTTATGCGTGCAGCTTTGGGGCTGAGCCACCAAAGCTAGATACTATAAGTTCTCCGCATGATTTTAAGGACCTGACAAGATGCGATAAAAAGCTCTATATAGTTCTGATGCAGCGATGATGTTTGCAAGCGGTAGCGATATATTATTGGCGATAGCCAGATGCTGGCAGGGAGGTGCTTGGTGTAGAGACGTCCTATAGGTAGCCCTAACTTGAAAACGGGTACCGCTGGAGTACCCAAGGACTCGAGCTCCAGACATGAAAGCCGCCTAAATCGTGGTCGTCTAGGCGACCGGACTAGCCTCGCGGAGCATCCCGGCCCGAGACTCTAGGGCCCTACTTGTTGGAGGGGTGACCCTTCGTGCACTCCCAAAACTTAGGTGCACCCCTAGTGCACTAAGGATATTCAAGAAGGGTTGAGGATACTACACCGTATGTATAAGGATGATAGCGGTTGCGTTCAAAGTAATATAGGTCATGTACCTGCGTATTGCATATGTATTCAAAGAAAATAAAATTTTCCTAGATGAGGATTGATGCTGGGCGATGATCACTTCTAAGCTGTGTATGAATTGAGAACGGCGAGCGCAGATTGTGGCCGAGCACCGCCTAAAGAGAAGGGAATAGGTGGGCCCAGTACAAGGCCAGATGCTTACCAAGATGGCCCCAAGAAGGGGAAGTCTCGGAGCTCTGAGGTCAGGCCTATTGGTGAAGGAGGTCCCTGCGGAGATCTTAGGGGTGGGGTTTAAGCTGTTGGGAGGCATCGCTTTGGGCAAGGTACCTCAGTATTAGGGTCAAACAATCATATTAGAGAAAATCATCAGGAGGGGTGCCCATGGTATGGTTCCAAAAGCTCATAGTTTGCTTTATAGCTGTCGATAGCTAAAACTTTCAAAATGAATACTGAGTAAAGGCGAAAAGCCATCTATCTGAAAGATGGGCATAGGCATGGGCATACATACCTATTGTAGGTACGATGTATTAGTGGTGCTCTTCATGCATTGGCAATCTTCGGCAAGAGCTTTAGCCGTCGTCGCAATAATGTGGCGGGCAGTTTTAGGGACGCAATGGGCTTGAATCTTTTATCCGCAGGTTTAAGCGGGTACTGTAATTACTCAAGGGGGATGCTTTAGCAGTGAGAGCCAAAACAGGGCGCTGTGCGATAAGGGGGGCGTAGCCCCGCTCAAGAATCTCTCCGGCCACCCATTTAAGGTACCGGCCCCCCCAAACTTACTTAAATCTTCCATCACCCGAGATACACCCCTCATCCTTACCTACCAACCCCAGCCTATCCCTACCGCAGCATCGGTTCAACAGTGTATACCATCATGGCGCGTCCTAAAAAGATTGATGAGAAGCCAAAGGACTCCGGCAGTCTTCAGATCAGTGTTGAAGACTTCGTTCGCACCAGGAATTCGGTAAGCATACTTCACTTTGTTTTTCATAGGTCTTCGTCGCGACTTGACTCCGTGAACATCACAACATCACCGCGTCTGCCCGTGTATATGTCTCACATCACAACTTATTCCACCAACTTAACTTATCAACATCGTAATGACTCAATCCCAACAATTCATGTTGCCTGATCAACGCGAAAAGGCTCTCAAAGCTGTGGGCCTGCTCAATGTCCCTTGCCAGAATGTTTGCGATATAGCGTATAAGCTTGTTCGGAACATCATGTACGGCGCCATAAATCCAGAGCAAAATGAACTGATTATTGCGCCTCAGGTGGTCACTGGTTTAGCCACTCTCCAGTCAGCTGTATCTGACCTTTCGCGCGCCTATATCGCCCATACAGATACTGTCATCGGCAGAGGCAATTCTTCCTCGCTCGAGCAATTGAACATCTCCAACCCCCTCAGCGGCGAGAATGCTCTTTTCGGCGCGCGTGGGCCCACGCCTGCTCCCACCACCGAAGTCCCCGGAGAAGGCAAGAAGAGAAAAAGAGCCCCACATGATAAAAACGCGCCTAAACGAGCGTTGACTCCTTTCTTCCTATACTTGCAAACCGCGCGAAACAGCATTGCTGAGGAGATGGGTCCAGGAAAAACGGCCAAAGAAGTCCAGGATGAGGGCGGGAGTAGATGGCGAGCCATGTCGGACGAAGACAAATCTGTAAGTATCTATCGCGTTCGCCCACCCATTGCACAGGCACCAGACTTAACGTGCACAGGAGTGGCAATACAAATATGCAGTCAACTTTGCGCGCTACAAGGAACAAATGAAGGCGTACAAAGCAGGCCAACCGATCCCCCAAATTAGCGACGCAGAAGCAACGAAGCTTTACGAGGCCACGAAGAAGGAGGGCAAATTGCCCAAGCCAGCTGATTTAGATCCAGGCCACGTGGAAGAGGAAGACAGCAGCTCAGATTCTTCATCTGAAGACGAGTCCCCCGAGCCCATCAAAGCACCGCCCCCAAAGAAGAGCAAGTCTGAAAAGAAGTCTTCTTCGACCAAGCCAACCCCGGCCAAGGAAGCTGAGCCAGTCGTACCGGAACGATCCTCGAAATCGCCCGAGAAAAAGAAGAAGGGCTCGAAGAAGAAGGACGCCAGAGTCGTTGATGATGTCGTGGAATCGAAGAAGGAGGTCGTGGCCGATCCTGTTAGCCCAGTGCAGCCGAAGACGAAGGGTAGAAAGCGCAAGAGTACTGCAGCTGAAACATGAGGCATGGCCGTCTGATGTTAATAGCTAGTATGGATATAGTAGGCGGATGAATTTCGTTGTCTATCTCGTATTGCTGGGGCAGTATTGTTTACGTTATGTTGGGAGAGTAGTCTCCTTCGATGAACAGAAAGCGGAAGCGAGGCGTGGCTTGTTTAGAGACATTGTACTCTTTTCAGGACAGTGTTGCTTCGGTGTCGCTTGTTTACTACTGTGCATCTAATTCAGATTTCGAGTCAATCCAAAAGTAGTGTCAGACCACAACCCTTCGGGGGCTGAGCCCAAGTGTTTCAATATTCATGTTGCTGGATCAATGTGGCTAAAAAGGAGATTCTGGGAAATTCTTGTGCTCCGGCCGCCGGCGAAACGTGCCCGGCCTCTAGAGTAAACAAAAGATACCTAAGTAGGTAAGGTATGATACCAGCACTAGGTACCTTAGGTACCTTACCCCACACTTTATCGTTATCGACCCCACTATTCCAAGCTCCTCCAGCCAAACGAACGCGGATAACGAGAACAACAGCAGTGCTCTCCACTCCTTGCATGTCGGGAGCCCAATAGAGAATCATTGCAGTCGCGGTGACCTTAATATACCGCGTATTCAGCCATGCACCTTGTGCCCAAAGAGGTCTCCGTGCCTGTTCGCTCCACTCACGCCCACGGCTAATAGTCTTGTAGCTTGATAAGCTCGTAACCTCTCAACTGGGTCTGCTTGCTCAGCGTCGTCTTGCAAGAGGCGTCAAGTTGAATCATGCAGAGGCTACCGTACGCGCAGACTGACGTCTTTCACATCCTGGTCAATTCTAATGGTGCATAATGCCAGGCTCTGATTGCCAGTAATTTGCAAGAGGTACGTAGTTCGGAGAGCTCGTCACCTCCTTGCTAATCAGCGACTTGTAGCTCATCCGCGATGGCAACCACTCTGTGGCAGACCTCATGTCCATTGGCAAGATTATGCTCGGCAGGCGTCATGTTCAGGCTTCCGTCGTCACATCTCTCGAGGAGCTTATGGTCGAAGGCACATTTCCCAGCGGGACATACTTAGTAACAGTCCATCATCCAATAAGTTCTGATGATGGCGATTTAGAGAAAGCATTATACGGCAGCTTTCTACCCGTCCCATCGAAGGAGCTCTTTCCACTCCCAGATCCTAAGGAGTATGATGGCCACAAGATGCCAGGAGCAGTAGTACCAGTCAAAGAGGGTCGGATTACGTTGAAAGAAGGAAGGAGGCGGATTAAGCTGAAAATAACCAGCAAGGGAGACCGACCCATACAAGTACCGACCTCATAGATGGCGATAAACGATTGTGGGATGCTGATGAGCGATGTAGGTTGGCTCTCATTATCATTTGATTGAAGTAAACCCTCAGCTTGAATTCGACCGCCTCAAGGCATACGGGTATTTTCTGGATATAGCCGCGGGCACATCAATTAGGTTTGAACCCGGGGACGCGAAAACAGTCACATGCGTAGAAATTGGAGGCCAGAAGATTATACGGGGGGGCAACGGCGTTGCTTCGGGTCCATTAGACGTCTCTCGAAAAGACATAATCCTTAAGAGACTGCAAGAGGGAGGTTTCGCGCATACACCAGATCCTGTGGGGGATAGCGCTCACATAGACCCGTTCGCAATGACACGTGAGGGATACGTGGGCATGTTCGGTCCAACTATGGGTGATATGGTACGATTAGGCGCTACCGATCTTTGGATCAAGGTCGAAAAAGACCATACGGTATACGGTGACGAATGCACCTTTGGTGGAGGTAAGACCTTGCGTGAAGGTATGGGCCAAGCAAGCGGTCGTTCGGATGCGGAGTCATTGGACACCGTTATCACAAATGCCGTTATCGTAGACTGGAGTGGTATTTACAAAGCGGACATTGGTATCAAGAATGGATTCATCGTTGCCATTGGGAAAGCTGGGAATCCCGATGTAATGGACGGCGTTCACCCTGCACTGGTAGTAGGTTCTTGTACAGACGTTATAGCAGGTGAAGGCAAGATCATCACGGCTGGCGGTTTGGACTCACACATACACTTCATTTGTCCACAGCAAGCCTACGAGGCCGTGGCTGCAGGTATCACTACAATGCTGGGAGGAGGGACAGGGCCTAGCACAGGCACCAATGCAACGACTTGTACTCCGGGGAAAGTGCATATGCGGCAGATGCTACAAGCTTGCGATGAGCTTCCCATAAATTTTGGTATTACAGGCAAAGGCAACGATAGCAACCCTAAGGCGTTACAGGAGCAGGTTGTTGCAGGCGCTGCAGGACTCAAACTCCATGAAGATTGGGGCACTACGCCAACTGCTATCGATACTTGTCTTAGTGTTTGTGACGAATATGATGTGCAATGCCTCATCCACACAGATACACTTAACGAATCAGGGTTCGTGGAGCAAACAATCAAAGCATTCAAAGATCGAACGATCCACACATACCATACCGAGGGTGCTGGAGGGGGTCACGCGCCTGACATTATATCTGTTGTGGAACATGGTAACGTTTTACCTAGCAGCACAAACCCAACTCGACCGTACACTCGCAATACTCTTGACGAGCATCTTGATATGCTTATGGTATGCCATCACTTATCGAAGAACATCCCTGAAGATGTTGCTTTTGCCGAATCACGCATTCGGGCTGAAACGATCGCTGCCGAAGACGTGTTGCATGATATGGGTGCTATCAGCATGATGTCTTCTGACTCGCAAGCAATGGGTCGCTGTGGAGAGGTCATCCTCAGGACATGGAACACCGCGCACAAGAACAAGATACAACGAGGTACCCTGAACGAGGACGAGGGAACGGGCGCAGATAACTTCAGGGTGAAGAGGTATATCTCCAAGTATACCATTAATCCTGCGATTGCCCAAGGCATGAGTCATCTGGTTGGAAGCGTCGAAGTGGGTAAATTAGCAGATTTAGTTCTGTGGACCCCAGCCAACTTTGGCACGAAGCCTACAATGGTGATCAAAAGTGGCATGATATCTCATATGCAAATGGTGAACCCGTCCGTTGAATGGAAAATGACTCGCACTAATAAAAATTACAGGGTGATCCTAACGCATCCATACCTACCGTTGAGCCCATCATTATGCGCCCCATGTTCGCTGTGAGCAAAAAGTCTTGCCTGTAGCATTCAAATGGGATTACTGACCAGCCCTCATTCTAGGCATTCGTACCAAGTACCTCCGTGACCTTTGTCTCCAAAGCTTCTGTCGAGACTGGATCAGTTTCCAGTTACAATCTGCGTAAGCGGATAGATATTGTGAAAAACTGCAGGAACATTGGTAAGAAAGACATGAAGTACAATGACTCAATGCCAAAAATGAAGGTTGATCCAGAGACATATGTAAGTAAAACCGTATACTTTCCCGATTGACCCGATGTTCCTCTAATTGCCTACGAATGCAGGTCGTCGAAGCAGATGGTGTGGTTTGCGAAGCAGAGCCAGCAACAGAATTACCATTGACGCAGAAGTATTATGTTTACTAAATGAGCCTACGAGGTCGATGGGGACAGGTGGATTGCAAATTTTGATTCGCTGTTCTTATTTTATGTCGAAAGCTCTTAAAATTTGGGCATTCAAGACTGCTAAATAGCCAGAGAAGCTCGCCCATGACAGCAAATCAAAGCCAGAACTTGCCAATGTATCTAAATAGCTCGTACATAAGCTTATAACTCAATTTCCTCCTCGTAATGACTTGTGCGCGATGAAACAAGGCTATGCTCGACCTCCCAATCCCCACTGAGCTCTCTCGCCGCCTTGTACGCTTCTTTCCTATGTTGTATCTTTCCCATATTTATCCCAACGCTCGGACAATTGGACCCTTGAGACTCGAATGCTGAGGTTGAGAGCGATAGCTGTGTTTCTTGGCCCGATTGAGTTAGGTTGCCGCTGTCTGGAAGGCCCTCATGAATGGGCAGCTGGTCTGGAAGAAAGTCTTCGGCTATGTCATTCTCATCATCATCGGTGCCAGACGATAAATAGTCGGATAACTCAATTGGCTTAGCTTGCATCCCAGGGGATGGTTCTGGTGCATCGCTGGCGACCGGATTCTGAAAACCAGGCCCAAAGCTGACACTCATTGCACCTGCGCTTGGGACCGTCGCTACAGGAGCGGGCGTTATCGACTTGCTGCTTTGTCTGCGATACGCATCGAATGAGTATCTTGGCACTCCTCGAGTTGTGCTGGGAAGCAGCTCCTCGGAAGACACTCTTGTCTGGCTCGAGTTGACCTCTTGATCGGCTTCATCAGAGAGCAGACTGGGTCGTTGACGCTTTACACGCCCCCGCGCGTAATCTATAGCATCATGATAGGTGTGATCTTCTGTATCAGAACGATACCTGTTGGCAGGATCCGAGCCTGTGCGTGGAGATCCATTTGCTTCGATGCTCGTTACTCTATAAGACGTCGGGGAATTCCTGTCTTCGGAAACTCGCTGTCTTTTCAAGGTTGCATTCTGGCTTGCCAGCCGATCTTCCATCTCTCTGTCATGGCCAAACTCAGTCCCGGAACATAGATGACCAAACAGGTTTTCGACGCTTATATCCCACCTCCATGTATCTTCGTCAACCGTGCATGGATAGACATCGAGTGGTTTGAAAGCACCGACGAGTTGACACAGCTCTTCGTAAGACGAGTGCCGAGAATATGGGAATTCCTATACCAGTTAGCGAGTATGTCGAAGGAGATTGAAAGACAAACTATATTTCTTGGAAGATGCTCTCTTTGGGATGTACGTGTTCTTCTCTCATTCCTCATTCTGCGTATCTTTAGATCGGGTTTGGATAAGGTGGCACCATCTTCCCGGTCAGCTAGTCGCGCAAGGAGCTGCACAAGATCATCTAGAGGCATAGTCTTCTCTCCAATCTCAGGTTTCAGAGCGTCCAGATATAGCGCCTCTTTCCTAGAAGCAACTGCCTTGGATATTATATCGACTGTTCTTGAGCGCGCTTCGCTACTGATGACCTTGTTCGTACAAAGTTGGATCAATTTGTCTACCTCTTCGGCCTTTAGGTTGTCGAGCCTGAGATTGTGTGACTGGTCCAGATCTCTGGCGCCACCGCCAGCACCCACTTCAGGAATGACTTGTCCTGTGGTGGAACGCGATATGATTGGTGTAATATAAACCACATCGGCTTTTTCCAGAGTCGGGCACTTCGAGCCTCGTTCACAGCTATGTAAGCGAACCTCCGGATCGCTTGTCAGACATCCAACCTGATCCCGACGGCCGAGAGGGAAGCCAAAGAGAGCAGAGCCTTCGTAGCTATGGTTTTGGCCGGCAGTGATGGATGCAAGGGGCCTGTACAAGCGACATTTGTACTGATCTACGTGGATCTGAATCTTAGTATGAGCCCTTTAGAACTTGCAGGGTTGAAAGATTGTCGAACCTGGGATCTTAGGAAATTAGACAACGCAATCCACACATCCTCGTAGCCAAGTGTCCAGGCATTGAAATGAAAGACAGTATCTTTAGGGTACTCTGAAACTTTCTCTAACAATTCTGCTAATCCTGCCGACTTGGCTGGGAATCTGCGGTATATGTCTTTCTTAGTCGCAAAGGTAGTGTCCAGGTATATCCTGTCTAGACATTTGTGGCCATGCGTGTAGGGAATAACCAAAGGATTGCGAACCAATGAATTTACCCACCATGGTTCTGCTACAAACACTGTCAGATTGAAATAGACCACGATCTTACACAAGAGCTTACATCGAATGTCACCAGTGTAAAGTATTGCTTTGGCTTCGTGTTCGATGAGGAACATGACAGCCCCAGCACAGTGATTGGCCTAGCGACATTAATTGAGTTCTCTGATAGGAAGGAATATTATGACTTACATCTAATAGTGTTACCCGGATATAAAGGTCCAAGGTCAGCTCAATGTTTGTTGGAGTGTTCAAAGGTATTGTTTTCTGGGCTGGTCAGTGTAATTGGTGGGTTCAGACTGGTGATACTCACTAGCCGCCTTTCAAGATGCTTGTAGTGTCTCTTCGTAGATTCCAGAAAACCCTTATCGAAGTTTATACGATGGTAGTATTGTTCGAGCCGGATGAGAAGCTGCGATATTGTAAGATTTTGGCAGGATAAATCTGCAGTCGCAATATGAACCTCTTTAGTAGCGGGCGAACAATAGATGAACGGTAACCCTGGACTCTCAAGGCCTAAAAGGTGATCGCTATGTACATGGCTCAGGAAGCAGGCCATTGGTGGTCTCTTCCCAGGAATCTGCCGGAAATAATCGACTGTACAAGATTAGCAGCTGATAGGAAAAAAATTCATCATGACGCAGACTTCTGATATCGGGAAATTCTGTCAATCCATCAGCCAATGCACACTGATCCATGAGAGCGAATTCTGCTGACCTTCCACAACACCTTTGAACGTAGACATTTCCTCGGACTTTTCGGATATGGAACAAAGGTGTTACTAGGGTGCTCTGAATACAGGAGCGGATTAGGGTGAGAAATTTGATAGATATTGCAATTGGGCAATACTGCCAGGGAGTCCCAACAGACGGGAGGATGGATTACGATAGGAGCAGACATTCAGGCAGAGTGACAATGGCAGTCTTAAGCGAGCACTTTGAGTCGGAGTTGTGTGTTGAGCATAGCAGTTTAGCGCGAGGCTGTCACTCAGCCGATTGCCAGTCATTGCCAGATATTCCCAAAGTAGCACTCAGTCATGCTGCAAGCAAGTGGTACTCACCGTATCCGGGTCTAGGGTATGCCGAGGACGGGGGGAACGGAGCTTGGGTGAGCGCTTGGGTGAGCGACACAGTGCCGAATAGCACCAGCCACGATTCCCATGCTCCTAGAAAGGACTATTCACTGGTACTCACACGCAAGCTTGAGCAGTGAAGCCATGCTCCCTGGCCGGGGGGTGGTGGTGTTGTTGGAGCAAGCTCATCCAGCAATGCGGGTGTGCGCCAACTGCAATGGTGCATTAGTCGGGAACGAGAGCGGCGCCATAGTGAACGTGTTTAGGGGATGCTTTAGGGGAGGGATAGCACTAAGCTGGTCTTTTGCCGGACTCGTGGGACTTTCCTAGCCATGCGAGCCACGGGTCTCCCCAAGCAAACCGCGCATCTTAAGGACTTAAGAAGTCCGTATGCGAGAGGAGACGGCTTGCTAGGTTCCAATACCTGCTGGTGCTTGCTTTTCATGCGCGATTTGGAGGCGCCACAAAATCACCACTACCTAATTGCGAACATGGCCAGGTTCTAGGACGTCTAGGTGATGGAGCTTGCGCGTTGGTGCGAGAAGACGTGGGAGACGTGGACCCAGCGATTTGCGCTCACAGAGCCACACGAAGACTTCACACCAAACCCAAATGACACCATGCTTGGAAACATGCCTTGGCTTACTCGCTTCAATCTCCAAGTCTTACATATTCCCGATCCTCCTGCCTTCTTCATTTCCCTTTCCTTCCTTCCCTTCCCTTCACCACTTCACTACTTTACAGGGGAATGGACCCGACTCGGTTGTTGCTGCCCCTCATATTCCAGAGTCACACAGTCCCACATGACCCTTACCTCCTTCATTAGTCAAGACCAAGGAGTGTTCATTGCACCACGAGAGCCTGCTGACACTTCGGTAATCAGCCATCTGCTCTATCACTCTGTTCTCTTGTCGGTTATAACAGCTCTTGCACCTTCACATATCAGGCTGCACCCTTCTATTATTCCCCACCGTCTCCCCCCCTTACCTTTGGTTACACTCATTCACTCTAGAGGGACGTCTTGACCTGATCACGTTGGACAACACACACAAAGCCTTTGTCAGCAGTTTCCGAAGCTTTTCCAGGGTATTAGCAGAGATCAACACCTCCCGGCACCCTGCAACACTCTATCCTTTGAACACCCACCGAACATCTCCGTTACAACAGAGCACTGCACAATGAAGAAGCCAAGGATTGAAGATCTCGTGATGGCAAAGCTGTACCCACAGCGAAAAGAAATAGACGCCAATGACTGGCAGACCCATATTAGGCGCAATCTGGTCCAGGAAGTCCGCGATGAGACGGTCCGTTTCTACGGGCCGACCGACTGCCTAGAAGCGCAATATCCAGGTCTGGACTATGCTAGTTCAGCACATCGAATGCGGCTCGGTCGATTTCCTTATCATAGAAAGCTTTTCAAGGCTTTCGACGAACTCCGGCTTACTGACAATGAGATCCAGAGACTATGCAAGTGGGAGGGAACAAGGTGGGCAAAAGAGACCTACGAAGCGAACAATGGCATCAAGATAAAGGATACAACGTGGGATGGTATCGTGGACGCCAGACACAGAAGGACGACAGCAACGCTGTCCCCTGTGCAACCCGAAAGGAACAATGCCGAAGTTGGGGAAAGTTCGGACAATGAAATGGAATATGAGGATGAGGATGAGAATGATGATGCTGAAGCGGAGGGCTCGGATGAAGAAGAAGAGGTCTCCGAAGAAGAGAGCGAGGACGAACTCGAGCAAAGTGTTGGCGTGCAGCTCAATGAGAGACTTATAGCTGCTACGGAAGCACGCGCTCGGGGCGAACATGTGACAATGGACCCCGACTGGGAACAATGGTTAAAGGAAGCGGCGGAGAGAGGAGCTGTCCCAAACATAAGCCAGGTGCATGGCACAAATCCTACTCCAGGAGCTATGCCACAGACTCCGGTATACTGGGGCCAGGAAACCCCAGGGTACCTTGGGGGAACTCCCACGCCCGAACACGCAGCAAGACAGGCTCAGCTCCCACCACCGCCTGAATACATGCCACGTTCTCCGGGGACTTACGCGTCATTGAATGGTGGTGGACCAAGTCAGTCTGCACCTTCCGGTAGCGCAACTGTCTAAAGAGGGCGGGTGACCTTTGACACCTTGGGAATGTTGACTTGGATCTTTTCCATGACCACAGATGAATCAATAGATGTTCACAAGCGAGGCGTTTGGGCTAGGACGAGCTTACGTATCTGCATAAGGACTGCAAGCATCTCAGGTGTTCGGCGACTTAGGCACTCATGGCTGCACAAGTGCACCCTTGCCTTTCTCTAGATTCTATTCACGCATGCGTCTCGAATCATTGCGGAGTGCTCTGCTCGAAAATAATGATGTCTCAAGTTTCAACTGAATCAGCTACTGTTTATCATACTTAGAAAGTCCGCTGGTCCGGTACAACGAATTCAGCTAGCATGCCTGGCCTAGTGTAGTGTTTCATAGGATATCTGATACAACAATCATTCAATATGTGCGACATGCAATAGCCACGCCTTGCCCAAGATTATCCATATCTGCCAACAACTTCCCTTGAAAATTCCCCAAACGTAGTTCCCTTTTCTCTGTCAATCACTCCCTCAAGGTTCGGCTGCGTAAACACTGCTAGAGTGTTTCTCGCCACCCCTTTCCCTTCCTTACTTCCTCCACCCGTACTTACAAAATGCGGCACTGCTCTGAATTTTCCTCCTGTGATTACTTGCAGCGCTTCCCCGGTCTGGAATGCAAGGCAATCAGCCGGGATCGATACCTTTGTGATGGTAGAATCGCGAGCATGAATGTAAAGACCTGCTGCTGGGTCTGGGGGGGAATCTAGGAACGGCAAGGAGGGGATGTCTGACAAGTATTTGTAGTGATCATATGGCGGAAGCTTGGGGGGATGTTTAGATTCATCAATAAAGATAGCGGAGGTTAGACCAGTGAGGCATCCATGATCGATATGAGTCGCGCACCAGGAGTCATGATCTGAGGAATTAAGTGCGCGAGGGTCCTCTTGAACACTTTTTCTCTCACCTGCCACGGAGGAAAAATCTGGGGAAAAGTAGTGCAATAAGCGGGCTTTGGTGCACATTGAAGTCTTTACTACGTGCTCCAAATAACCTGGCTGATAGTCCTCGATGTGTGCCAAAGCATAGCGATCACAGGCTCGAGCTACCAGAATTGCGGTATCGATGATTAAGATGCAAAGCTCTTCGAAAGTTTCCTTGAAGCCCGGTAGAGATGTCTGAGAGGGCCATACATTGGGAGCAGTGAACTCAGGGAAGTTGGGTGACGGGGGAACAGTAACATCCGATCCTTGGTAGAAGGCGCAGTTAACATAAAAGGATCCTTTAAGTGTATCGTAGGAGCCGTTCTTGAGAGCTTCTTTGCCGTGACTCCATCCGCTTAAATATTTTGCAGACGGGCAGGTCAGAGCATCTGGTGGGTAAGAAAAGCAATCAGCCAGGGCCAAAAGTAGTCGAGCACGGCAAGGACTCGAACGACATGGCTTAAGAGAAATATACCCAATTCTTCAGACGGGAGGTTTGCAAGATACGAAGCATAGGAAAGGAGCTTATGGCGGAGTTCAACGAATCTCGAAGGGAGATCTTTGACAATCATAATACCCAAGGAAGAGGGTCCAAATGCTTCTTCTAAAGTCCCAAATGGTACTGAAGCTGCAAGATACATTAGAAAATATAGAAAGGAAATCGGACATTCTTTGAAAGCTGACACTGCTTGAGTTCTTCCAGACTCACACCAACCGCCCTTCGAGGTTCTTGGGAAGATGTCGATCTATTCATATTGCTGCTGTAATTACATCTAATAGGGAATAAGATATGTTCTGGAGTTGCCACACAAGTACCTACTTGTCCCTATTTGATGTCTACCCTGATAAGAACTCTGGCCCGGTATCTCAGTCTAAGAATGCGGCCCGTTCCAGCGCCAGAAGAACACCCCCAAACTTGATCCATTTAGCTTTGAACTAGAGCTTTATGCCATTGTTTCCACATTATTGACGTTAGTAAGAGAAAAAATGGTGAAACCACTGGCGTTCAAGGGGGATAAAAAGTCCAAGAAGCGCAAAGCTCTACATCCAGAGAGCACCGAGGAAGGCAATTCCAAGGCTCTCACAGTGCAGAACAATACAACAGAAGCAGACGAAGACGACAGTTGGGTGACCGCAGATGTGCCTACAGATATTACAGGGCCAATCATCTTTGTTCTACCCTCTGCTACGCCTACATGCATTGCTTGTGACGCCAATGGCAAGGTGTTTGCGAGCGAAATAGAAAATATTGTTGAAGGAGATTTAGCAACTGCTGAACCCCACGATGTGAGACAGGTATGGATAGCTAGCAGAGTAGCAGGGACGGACGAGATTAGCTTCAAGGGACACCATGGACGGTATGAAATGCAGATTCCCCAATCATGCCCGTACTTTGGCTAATGTTCCTAGCTACCTAAGTTGCGATAAAATCGGTGTCCTCTCTGCTGCCCGTGAAGCCATCTCGCCAGAAGAATCCTTCCTTTGCATTCCCTCCCCTGAAACAACCGGAACGTTTAGTATTCAAACAGTACGGGAAAAGTTTTTTACTATCAAAGATGAAGATAAGATGCCGGAAATACGTGGGGATGCTGAATCAATATCTTTCACCACAACTCTTCGCATACGAATGCAAGCGCGGTTCAAGCCGCGACTGAAAGCGAACAAAGAATCTAAGAGTAGAGAAAAGATAAGTAGGAAGGAATTGGAAGAAGCGGTTGGAAGGAGATTGGAGGACGATGAAGTGAGACGATTGAAGAAAGCTAGGGTGCAAGGAGATTACCATGAAGCTATACTGGATGTCAGGGTGAAAGGAAAGCACGACAAATACTCTTGACAGGCATATCATGCAACCCTGATGCTATACTACAGGGTAAAGAAAATCCATTGCGACCGAAGGTATGGACGGCCTGAAAGGACAGTCATGAATAGACCAGAGATGGCACTGAGGTCAGCCTTATCCTCATCCCTCAAGCGTATCCTCCGCTTAGGAGCGAAGGCATCCGGATGTCATTTATACGGGGAATAGAGATATCACAATCCGAAGGGCGCCAAAATTAAGCAGGAGATCCCGGGAAAGGATCTCGGTTGTCCGCGTTGATGGTACCAGTCATGTTGCTGAGCGAGACTATATGTGGAAAACATATACAGACTTTCTATGAGAAGATTAGCTACAAAATGAGGGTATCTCGCATCGTCATGCTTCAAACGCCGTTGTGCTTCTACAAAAGCCGAATGTTCATCTGCCGGACGCCCCCGGCTTAACCCTTACACCATGACACAAAATCGCGAAAGCAATGTGTTGTACAAGCAAAATGACAGACATTTAACTGCCCTGGCTCACTCCGAGGGGCAAGCCCGGTGGATTTGACCTTGGTATAGTCCGTTCCTTCTTTTCTTTCTTCGCCCACCGAACTGTACATAGGTCAGACCAGTAAACAAAGAAATCATAAGCAGATTACTCACGTCCGCAGGCATTGCATAAAGTTTTTGGCCCGTTCGGCCCTTTTCTCCATTCTGGAGAGTCCAATGTACCACAATCAGTACACACGTATTCGTCCGCTACTTTCAATTTCTTCTTCTTATCCCCACCTCGATTATCTTTATCGACTGGGATTGCGATGCCTGCATCACCTCTGATAAGAGCAGGGCTCGCATCACCAGTACTGATGCCCTGCGAGCGTTCACCATCCCGGTAGCGTAGTCCTGTCAACATCTCAATCGTCTCAATATGAGTAGCACCTTCATAACGGGCCATTTTATCATTAATGCTATCGGGTTTGGAGCCAGCATTTGCTTCGTCGAGATTCTGCTGCGTCAAAGCCGTGTTGGATATGCTGGGTTTTGCAGGCGGAGGCATGCCGTTGTAGTCATTTGATTGGGTCGAAGTTAGTGAAGCGGAGCCAGCATTCTCACTTTCCGTACGTTGGGTATCTGACGGGGTTACACTGGCGTGACCATCTTGTTTCTTCTGGTAATGACGCTGCTGTGCCTCTATCTCTTCTTGTTCTTCTCTTCTCAGGTCCGCAATTCGCTTGGTTAAGCGCTCATTTTCGATCTTGTGCTCGAGGAACGAGTCTAGGAGGCTAGCATTCTTCGTCGGGTATGGTCGCGACATCATGAAAAAGCCCCGACAGAACCCAGCCGCATTATTGGGGCCAAACGCTGCGGCATCCGACGTTAGATGTGGGTGACCATGCGACTCGAAGATCGTGTAAGTACCATCAGCCTTTTGAAAGCGGTAGAAGAAGCGAAGAGGATTTCCTGAAGCTATGGATTCGTTGAATTCGCGGACAAAGACGCCGCTGTCGTCGGCATGAACCAGATCAACGATAAACTTGCCGATTAGTTCGTCTGAATTGTAGCCTGTTAAATGCTTTGCCGAAGGCGACACATAGAGTATTCTTCCATCCGGCGTAAGGATATGAAGGAAATCTTTGATCTCCTCGAGAACTCGCTGCGACCAATTCCTCCTTTTGGTGAAATCCGTCAAAGTGCTCCCACCGTTGACGTTGGATTGAGTACCAAAACCCGTCGGTAATGGGCCCGCCCCCGCTCCTGTCATTGTATTGTTCATGGCGGCTCCATCGTCATTCACTTCGTTACCTGAATGCTGATGCTGCTCGAGCCTTTGTTCGCCTGTGCCGTAGTTCTGTTGTTCCGTCCCATTAAGAGCGAGATCCAGATTCATAGGTAGCATATCGACATCAAGACCATCCATCGCATCCCCGCCTTGATCAAGCATGTCTGTCATGTGGGCGTCCCCGCCACCCATGCTTTCCATCTGTTGTAGTCATTAGGCCGTCTGAGATCAATGTAGAGACACTGGAAGCTCACCGGGTTTCCCATCCCGGAGGATAGGCTCCTTTGGCCATTCTCGAACATTGACATGACCTATAGACCATCGAATGGGTAAATGCCCACATAAGTATGCTGGAACAAGAAGATTGGAGCAGTGTTGAGGCGCAAGTGAATTAGCCGCAAACCCACGTGAGCTGTCACCGTGGAGAAAGACGCGGGGAATAATTTACGCGACTGAGCCTTCATACAAACACAACGTTTGACTATCAAACAACACGGACTTTGCAGGTTCTATGAGGAACACCAGAGCAGAGAAATGTAAGTTTCAACACCTCCCCAAAGATCTGTTATGCTAAACGCCCTACAGGTGTAGGAATCCTAAGTAATCTACCTATGCCCTGGCTCGGCCGCTGACGTGCTTGTAGCGAAAATCGACAAGCTCTCCATCCTTGGGTAAGCCTTCTTTCCTCTATCCCAAGTCTTGGTATACTGATAGAATGAAGTGTTCGATCCTTTGACAACCAGCACCCTGAGACTATTCAACTATACACACCGCTGACTCTAATAGTCGGATACAACGGCTCTGGTAAAACCGTGCGTGCTCTTTCTTAGTACACGGGGGCCTCTACTGAAAATGTTTGCCAGACCATCATTGAGTGTCTCAAGTATGCCACTATTGGAGACCTACCACCAAATAGCAAAGGTGGAGCCTTCATACATGATCCGAAGGTAAACCGAGCAATTCGAGCACCGCCAGATCATGCTGAACACATTCCAGATATGCAACGAAAAAGAGGTACTCGCACAGGTCAAAATGTCGTTCAACGGTACCAACGGAGCCAAGATGGTTGTCACCCGAAGTGTGCAGCTTACGGTAAAAAAGGCCACCAGAGTGCAAAAGACCCTCGAGTGTCAGCTGTTGTCGATCAAAGGTGGTGAGAGAACATCAATCTCGTCACGGGTTGCAGAACTGGACCAGATTATGCCACAGTATCTCGGTGTTTCAAAGGCCGTCCTGGATAACGTTATCTTCTGTCACCAAGACGATAGTTTGTGGCCCATGAGCGAGCCGTCCGTCCTTAAGAAAAAGTTTGATGAAATTTTTGAAGCTCTGAAGTACACGAAGGCTCTCGACAACATCAAGGCATTGCGCAAATCGCAGAATGACCAGTTGGGCAAGTTCAAGCAAACGGAAGAATATATGAAAGCCAATAAGGATAAGGGGGACAGGGCAGAGAAGAAGTCCAGGGAGTTGGATGCTGAGCTGAAGACACTAAGGGCAGAGATCACACAGCTTGAAGTCGAGATTAAAGAGGCCCAAAGCAAGCACCAGGAGGCTTTCGATCACGCAGCGCAATATGTTCAGGTTGCTGACTTACTAAACTTGAAGCAAAATCACCGAGACTGGCTTGATGGTACGGTCAACGGGCTACGCAACGGTCTCACAGAGCGTTCTGAATCTGATGAGTGGCTGAAGGCCGAAGTTGAGCAGTACGATGAGCGTTTAACGGTCTACGAACGGAATAAAAGTGAACAGGCCAAGCACTA
Organism: Cladonia squamosa; assembly: GCA_947623385.2. Lineage (NCBI taxonomy): Eukaryota > Fungi > Ascomycota > Lecanoromycetes > Lecanorales > Cladoniaceae > Cladonia > Cladonia squamosa. The sequence continues at coordinate 645,839 of OX392381.1, forward strand.
TGAGGACCTTACACGCATTATCAACGAAAGTCGAAGAAAACTAAGTGTGAGACACTCTGAAGCTGGACGACACGAGCAACAGAAGGTCCACCACGAACAACAAATCGAAAAACGCAAGGCGTTAATAAAGGACAGCTCAAGGATGCACAATATCAGGGGCTATGATGCAGACCTTGACGACATGCAGATCAATGAATACGTGGAGAGAATATCAAGGCTTTGTAAAGATCAGCTTGCTGCAGTGGAAAAAGTACGCTGCGAGAATGAGCGCGAAGTAAAGAAGGCTCAGGAAATGCTGAGCAAGCTCGGGGAGCGAAGATCGGTGCTGGAGGCGGATAGAAATGCCGTAAAGCAACAGTCTACTGCGAATGACGGCCAAATTGGAAATCTTCAGACTGATCTAAACAGCATAGAAATCGACGAAGGGGGTAAGGCTATTCTCGAATCCAAGATTGAAGATGTTGAGAAACGACTTAAGGAAGCAAAAAGCAATTCTGAGAAGGCAGCATGGGACACAAAGCTGCAAGAAAAGAAGTTCCAGCTTCGCGCTATGGAGGAAGAAAGCCAGCAGTTGAACCGAGATCTCGTCCAAAGTACCAAACAAGCTGGGGAGCTTGCGAGGCTGGATCACTTGAGGAGGGAGGTAGCTAGTCTTCAAAGAAATATCGAGAAGATGAAGGGCGTACATGGTGGCAGACTACAAACACTTGTGAGCCAGAATTGGCAACCATCGAACCTCGAAGCCAGCTTCCAGAAAGTTGTTGACCGAAAGAACTCCGAGATTGAGGAAGCGAAACGCCATCGCGACACAGTGTCCCGTAGCTTGGAGCAAATAGATTTCAAGATCAGTAATACGAAGATGAATTTGAAGAAAGGAGAACAGGAGCTTGCTGCTTGCGTGATACACTTAGAAGAGAACGTGGGCGGTGAGCCGGAGCAGTACGCCGGAGTTCTATATGAGTTACAGCAAGCACGGGATGTGTTCAAAGCCGACTTTGACAGCTTCGAGCACATGCGCGATTTTTACGCCAAGGGCATAACAATAGCTCAGAAAGATAATAAATGCAGGCTGTGTCAACGGGGCTTCCATGGCACTGAGCAGAATGGCTTCATTTCTCGGATGAAGGCCAAGCTCGAGAATGAGACTGCTGCCGAAGTAAAGAGAGACCTGAGCGAAGCTGAAGAGGATCTTCGAAAAGCAAAGGAAGCTGGACCCAGCCATGAAACTTGGGTGCGACTTTCTAAAGCGGAGTTGCCGAAGTTGCAGGAAGACCTTAAGAACTTGGGCACAGAGAGGGAGAAGCTGCTTCGCGAAATCGAAGAACATGATAAGATAGTGAAAGAGTATGAGCATGCCAAAGCAGACGTGGAATCGCTGACAAAGCCCGTAAGGGACATTGTCAAATACCAACAAGATTTAATCAACTTCTCTGGCCAAATCAAAGACCTTACAGAAAACCAAAAAGATACTGGTCTGTCACGCACTCTGGAAGACATCCAAGAACGACTAGAAGTTCTTGATGGAAGTTCACGAGGCCTGAGAAATAGCATCGATAAACTTACAGCGAATAAGGAAAGCGCTCGCTTACAGATCAGCGCTTTGGAGTTAGAGTTGAGTAAAGAGAAGTCCAACCTCTCCAATGCCGATCATGAACTCGACAAGAAGACCAGCCTTCTAAAGCGTATCGAGGAGCTGAGGGTTGCCAATCGAGAGCATCGAGATACTTTGAAACGGCTGGACAAGCAATTACAGGACTTGGAACCCCAACTGTCAGAGCAGGAGACAAAACTCAGCGACATCAAGCAACGCGGGGCTAATAAGGAAAAAGCTTTGCAGGAGGATGCTTCGAGCTATTCAGATACCGTATACAAGCTCGAACTTGCCGAGCAGACTATTCAGGCCTACCTCGACGATGGGGGTCCTTCCAAGTTGGCGAAATGTCAAAGAGATATAGACAATATCCAAGGGGAGATTCGCCAAACAGAAGACGAGCAGAAGCGTGTCATCAATTCCATCAATAAGATCAGCAAAGAGTTGACCAATCACGAGGCAACTAAGCGTGTAATCGTTGATAACATCAACTATCGCCAACGTCTACGAGAACTTGAAGGAGTCAAGAATGAGATAGCCCATTTAAGCGCACAGAACGATGAAGCCGATCGTTCATCTTGGCAGAAGCAAGCGTCGCATTGGAAACGAGTTTATGACAGTCTTTCGACTCAAAGAAGTAGCAAGTTGGGTGCTGCGAAAGCGAAAGACGACCAGCTGGGCCAACTGATCAAGGACTGGGAGACAGATTACAAGGACGCTGCATATCTTTACAAGAAAGCCCATATTGAAGTCGAGGTAGGAAGAGCTGTCTTTAATAGCATAAAACTATGGCTAACATCCGGTCAGACCACCAAAGCGGCCGTGGAAGACCTGGGACGTTATGGGGGTGCCTTGGATAAGTAGGTCTCTGGCGAGACCGTAATTCGAGCGGTATCCGCTAATAATTGCATAGGGCAATCATGAAGTACCATAGCATAAAGATGGAGGAAATTAACCGCATAATCGAGGAGTTGTGGAAGAAGACCTACCAAGGGACCGACGTCGATACTATCCTAATCCGATCGGACAATGAAGCTGCGAAAGGGAACCGTTCCTACAACTACCGAGTGTGCATGATTAAACAAGATGCTGAGATGGACATGAGAGGACGGTGTAGTGCTGGACAGAAGGTGCTTGCAAGCATCATCATCCGGTTGGCTTTGGCCGAATGCTTTGGCGTGAACTGCGGCCTCATTGCTCTAGATGAGCCAACTACAAATCTCGACCGGGACAATATACGTTCTTTGGCTCAATCCCTCCACGACATTATTGAAGCCCGGCGACATCAGTCCAACTTTCAGCTAATTGTCATCACTCACGATGAGGACTTCCTGAAACAGATGAAATGCCCGGATTTCTGCGACTACTACTATCGCATCTCGAGGAACGACCGGCAAAAGTCCATTATCGAGAGACAATCTATTGCAGAGGTCATGTAGGATAGCGGAGTATTTCGCACTGTGGATGACAGTATGGTGGAGCACAATATTGTATGTTTAGCTTTGCGAGAGGATGGGCACGGACAATGGGCACGGACAATGGGCACGGACAAGGGCCAGTGGGTCACTGGGTTGTTGTGGACGACAAAGCATTTGCTGGGCGCTCTATGTCGGGATGCAGCTCGGCTATGGTAGAAAAAAGGTCCGTTATGGTAGAAACTTGGTATTTTGCCAACGACTAGTCAACATCAAATAAACCTATTAGAGGTCACACTGGGCCCCAGCTTAAAGTTCTAGGGGTAATCCCCCTAGAGGATTCTCCATACTTAACATATACTGAGTATATACTAAGTATATGCTGAGTATGTGCTGAGTATATACAACTCTTTGGGGCAATTCCCCTAGAATTTAGAGGTGAGGCCCTTAAATAAGCTCTATATACTAGGTATATAGGGGTGTTAGCCCTAGAACTTTGATGTGGGGCCTCTAAATATTTTAGTTGATATTGACTAGTCGCTGACAAAATACCAAGTTTCTACCATGACGGACCTTTTTTCCACTATAGCCGAACTGTGAGCCCGCTCTATATACACCGTACTCTAGGAGTATACCATGCGAGTATTTCTCTGAGTTTATTGCCCCATGCGGCTAGAAGTCCTCTAGCTCGGTAGGAGCCTTATTGTAGGGAGATCCTCATCCAGTCGGTATTTCCAACCTAGGTAAAATCTTCTGCCCAATCATTCCGACCTAGCGTGACCAAATTGGGCGCAAGTGGCGCTGGGCAAAAATAGAAATAAATAGGAGCAAGGTGTACCTTACAGCTCAGCCAAACACCCCCTGCATGAAACCTGCACTGTTCCCAGCTTTTGCCAGGACGAAAACGAGAAAACCCTACTCTACACGATCTGCCATTTCCCGCGAAGAAATGAGCGAGCATATCGTAATGCTGATCTTTTTCTGCGAAGGAGTGTCGCATGATGAAATTGATCACCTGAGGGCAACTCATATACTAGAAGTAAAGTACCGAAAGAGCTCGGTCATGTACCCCGCAGCCACAATCGCCTCTCCGCACCGGCGGAGCTGTTGGGCAGGCACTGAAAAAGGGAAGGGCGTCGTGATCCTGACCCTAAAACGCGGAGAGCCAAGATTGGGTGCAGCCACGGGCGTCATGCCGCATGGCGGCTCAGCGGCTGGAGAGGGCAGAAAGACCCCTGCAGGGCCCCTCATGCCTTAAGGACAACTACCTAACCTACCAAAGGTACACCTACCAGTTTAGAGTAAAGGGACAGCCAGGGCCCACGCTGTACACGTTACTGCATCAGGCCCAATCAGTGTGACATCTCTACATCCCCTCCTTTACCCTTTCGTCAGTACCAATCGTGTAGTAGACTTCGTGATTAGCAAACATACACATAGCGTTTTTAGAATTCCATCCGCAGCTCGTCACACATCCTAGCGACGATGACATGGATTTCTGGTCCCGCCATGGTCACGGTACCTCTCTTCGCGACTTTTGCACGCGCCTATAACTTGCTTTCCGGACCCACATTTTTTGCCTCCTACTCCTTGCTCAACTTGACAACACTGGCTCGTTCCTGACCGTTCCTGAACATCACTGCACACCTCACCTCCTATCCTCAAGGTACCTTTGTACCTTCCCAAAACAAGAATTTGTTGTCCTCATCTCCCCAAATGCTCTTACCCTGAATTTCACCAACCTTTAACACTGCTCACGATCTCTGCATCTTCACTGAGGCCCGTTGCACACAGCTCGCGGATTGACTTGACCTGCACTTGCTCTCATTTACCGCAGCAATAATAGATCACGAAGATCAATTGTCTTGACCTGTCAACATGAGGCTCTCTGTTTTCGTTTCGGCGCTTCTGATTGGCGTGGTTGCTGCGTAAGTGCACTACTGATCTGTCCAAAACTTGTTCTGATCATGATAGCGTCCCACTGTCAAAGAGATCTGTCAACTTTGCTTGGGGCTCTGAGAAAGTGCGAGGCGTGAACATAGGTGGCTGGCTCGTGCTGGAGCCGTGAGTAAATAACCAACCTTCTCATACGCAGCAACTAAATCATCTGCTAGCTGGATCACACCGTCGATATTCCAGCAATTTCCGGGCTTCGAGACTGTGGATGAGTGGACCCTTTGCCAGAATCATCCGGATACAGCGCCCGGCATTCTCAAGCAACATTGGGACAACTGGGTATCGTTATCTGACTTCCAAACAATCGCAAATGCAGGATTCAACACCGTGCGCATACCGGTTGGATGTCCGTCTCCCTTATCAAACCACCCTACCAAATGCTAATAATTCTCCAGACTGGGCATTCCAGAAGTTCAACGACCCTTATATTCAAGGGGCGGCACCCTACCTAGACCAAGCAATCTCGTGGGCACGACAGACCAGCCTAAAAGTATGGATTGATCTCCACGGTGCGCCAGGTTCGCAAAACGGATTCGACAATAGCGGTCATAACGGAACCGTGGGCTGGGGCACAGGAAGCACGGTCTCCGATACTCTGAGCGTCATTCAACAGATCGCCAACAAGTATGCGCAGGATCAGTATCAAGACGTCGTGGTTGCTATCGAAGTTCTAAACGAGCCGCTGGCGACAAGTATCGCAGGAGGCCTCAACACTGTTCTGGGTTATTATGACAATGCGTATGGCGACATCAGAAGCATCAGTGATACTGAAGTGATGGTGCATGATGCCTTCCAGACTGGCACGACACTCAATGATGTCCTTACATCTTCTGGTGGTAATGTTGTCATCGATCACCACGAGTATCAAGTGTTCACAGAAGAGCTCATCAATCTGTCGCCGGACGTAAGTAAAATGAAGCACGAATTCCACACTTAAATCGTTTGCTGAAAGGTGTACAGGAACACGTGCAATACGTTTGCTCGAATGCAGGGACATATGCCCAAAATGTGGATCATTGGGTGGTCGTCGGAGAATGGAGCGCAGCTATGACTGATTGTGCTCCTGCCCTCAATGGTTATGGCCTTGGCTCGCGATGGGAGGGTAGTTATCCATTGACTGGAGCCGTTCCGTCCACAAGGTCTTGCGGTGACATCAACTTTATCGACACCTGGAACCAGACAACGAAAGACAATACCCAGCGCTTTATCGAGGCTCAATTGGATGTATACGAGACGCAGACTCAAGGGTTCGTTTTCTGGAACTTCAAGACAGAAGCATCGGCCGAGTGGGATCTCGAACGACTGCTTAATGCTGGTGTTTTCCCATCTTTGGTCAACAGACAACCCACTGGCTCACTGTGCTCTACTTGAGCTTAAGACACGTTCCTTGATCGGTCCCTCGAAGGGGGATCTTTAATGACATGCATGCATGGCGCATATTCCGACATTCGTTCATATCACAAAAAGTTCTTTTTCATTCTGGCCCAGACAATCGATAATAAGGAGTTCGCATAAGATACCCTGGAATTTTGATCACGATAACCTGGAGGACAGCACAGAGCTGTTACTGAACAGATAATTGAGCAGGCTTGAGCCATGAGGGCTACACAAGTTTCAGTCAGTATGTACGATCACTTCGATTCATATACATAGCCTCTTAGATAGGGATGTGCGAGTGGCATCCCAAACAATCCCTTGTTATGGTGTGATCCGTCCGGTTCTATTGTCGTTCCGCTCAAAAGTTAAGTCTATTGACGGTTTCCCCCAATCATGCACCAGCCATTACCTTAGATCCTCTTTAAGGGACTCGTAGATTCATCCGGAAATTAAAGCCACCTTTTTTACTCGTCCTCGTCCTCGTCTGCAAATGCATCACCCAATTCCTCCTCATCCCCTTCTGTCAATACCTTCTCAATCAATCCCAACGTTGCCCTCAACGGCAACCCCACAACATTATCCCAACTGCCCTCAATCCTATCCACTAAAATGGCCCCGATACCCTGTATACCATACCCGCCGGCCTTATCCGCGCCTTCCCTTGTCCGTACATAAGCCATTAGCATCTCATCACTGATGTCCCGGCCAAAGCGCACCGTCGTCTCCTCTACCGTCGTCTCCATCGCGTAACCCGGATCCCTGGCACTAGCCAACGGTGTCATTGCCACCACGGCTGTATACACCCTATGATACGCACTCGAGCGCAGCATCTTCAGCATAGCAATATGATCAGCTTCCGATCTGGGCTTCTCTAATATATGTCCAAGATGCGACACCACGACCGTATCAGCAGCTAACACGAGCGCTGGCTCTCCGAGCGTGCTGTTATTGATTTCGGTAGTATATACATGTATGGCTTTTTGCACTGCGGTCTGGAGGACGTATTCGAACGGGGACAGAGATTCTTTGGGGAGGTTTTCGGGAAGAGGCGAGGGGATTATTTGGAGTTTTGTCAGGCCGATTTGGGCGAGGAGCTGTTTCCGGCGGGGAGAGGCGGAGGCAAGAATTACTCTCTTATCTTGCAGGGAGGTTATAAGGGGGAGTTGTAGAGGGAGGGGGGCGCGCAGGGGTGGGGGTTTGGGCTGGGCGGCGACTTCGTAGGAGGGTGGGGGCTCCGCTGGGGCGACGGTGTATTTGGGATTAGACATGCTAGGCGGAGAGAGTCAATTGATGGTAGGGGATGAGGAGTGGATGTTGTCGCTGAGCATACGAAGCCCAATTGATGACGAATCCGGTTAAACCATTGGCCGGAAAGCCTAAGGTAGTTCTAGTCCCTGTCGGTATCCTATTGACGTCTGAGTTCTTCACCCATGGAAATCCTCCGAAGATGTCTCCATGTTGCTTACGGAGCACTTGTATGTGTGTATAGCAAAAACTTCATCCAGATCTCCGAAACTTAGGCTATGTCATCCTTGCAACACGCGTACGCCTCATTGAACGAAAGGCTAATGATCCTACCCTCTTGATGAGCCGTGCCGAGGCTGATGCTTTCCCCCGACCGCAAGACAAATATAGCCATCCAACGTGCCACTTCACAGAGATAGTCTTAGGGGCGATCGCACAGCGGGCAGCCAAGGTGCAAAATCCTACCTAAGCGAATGTCCAGGCATCCTAGAATGGATCTTGACGGCCGCCGGGTAATGAATTTGACCTGCTATGACGTAGAAATATCGCTACCGGAATACTTTTCTTTACATACCCATTTTTATGTTTATAATTCACTTCATAGAAAAAGTCAACTGATAGGTCGTCTGGTTGCGTGCTTTAAGTGTTATAAATCACACTTTCCATACTATTTTATTATCTCCCATAAGTATTCGTATCTCCTCAAACTCTCTAACTACTACAGTTTCAACACTTTTAACACTTTTTACAATATCAACTTTTGAACCTCTGATCATCTCATAGTGAAAGTCGACGCCATGGTCCAGAACAAAGGCCTCATCTTTAAGGCCATCCCCACAGACTGGCCTGTAGAAGGCAAAGACCTCGCAGTTGAAGACCGCCCCTTCGATCTCGACACCGAACCTCCACCGAATGGCATTACAGTCAAGAATTACTGCGTCTCCTTCGATCCTTACCAACGTGGCCGCATGCGGTCTTCGGAACAGAAATCCTACTCCGCACCATACACGCTCGGCAAGCCAATTGAGAATTCCGCCGTCTCGAAAGTGCTAAAGTCTAACAATTCGAAATTCAAGGAGGGCGACATCGTCATTGGGCCGATGCCAACAGAAGAGTACTCAATAGTCTCAGGAGAAATTGCTGAGAAGGTTAAGAAATTAGATAACCCACACAATTTGGACCCTAAGCTATTTGTTGGCGCATTGGGAATGCCAAGCTTGACGGCCTATTCATCCTTCTACGCCATCGGTGAGCCAAAGAAAGGCGAGACCATCTTCATTTCGGCAGCCAGCGGCGCTGTTGGGCAGATAGTTGGGCAATTGGCGAAACATGAAGGATTAAAAGTCATCGGCAGCGTGGGGAGTGATGAGAAACTGGCATTCATCGAAAAGGAACTCGGTTTCGATGGCGGGTTCAACTACAAGAAGGAGAATCCTGTGAAGGCATTGGAGAGATTGGCGCCGAAGGGAATCGATATCTATTATGAGAACGTGGGTGGTGAGCAATTGGATGCTGCACTTGGGGCTCTCAATCCATTTGGCCGAATCAGTGAGTCGCACCTGGCTGTAACTCCCTGCTTAGACGCTAGAAGCTAACCAAGATGCCAGTCTGTTGCGGAATGGTTTCACAATACAACATCTCAGATCACGACAAGAGATACGGAGTCAAGAACATAATCATGGTTGTCGCGAAGCGGATAAAGATGCAAGGCCTCATTGTTGGTGATGCGAATATGGGGCCCAAGTATGCAGCGGATCATCAGAAGAATGTATCAAAGTGGATCGCTGAGGGGACGTTCAAAGCACAGCAGAGTGTGACCGTGGGGATTGATAATGCCGTCAAGGGTTTATTGGGGATGTTGAGGGGTGATAATTTTGGGAAAGCGGTTTTGGTGATTGATGAGCTCAAATAGCGCCAGTGAGCCTTTTCTAATCGCCTTTGCTAATTTCAAGTTAATATTACGTGTTAACGATGAAACTTCTGGGATAGAAAAAATCGGTGTCCTGGTTCACATCATCAATAGAGTGGGAGATTCATTGGTATACAGAAATTTCTACAAGTAATCGTCACACAAGCGTGTCATCAGCTTCAGAATCTTCCCGACCTCAAGTCTGACTCCGTCCCCACGACTTACCCCACCAACGCCTCTATCTTTCTGGATTGGAGCTTGCGAACCCGGTTGGATTCTCTCAATATGATCCCATGTCTTCTCCAGATCCGGCTGCATGTCCCGATTGACCTCCAAATCCATAGTGGTCTTCATGTGGTCCAGCCCGTCCTTGTGTTGCGGGATATTTTTAGTGGTCTTCCTGCGGTCCAGCCTGTCCTTATGCTGCGTAAGATTTCTCAGTCCCATAACACCTATTAAGTTATATTTACTCTTTTTGGCCCGCGCAACTTTGTTAGCAATAGAATCGCCACTGGCGTCAAGATCGACCCTAAATGTGGGTGGTTCATTCAGTGATCTCGGCTTAGCCATATCCGTTGGTATCATCAGGTTAGACAATGTATTCCTTGCAAGATGAGCCTCCTTAACGACTTGTGGCTTGTCAGTGACGGTGAGAATGATCATCTGGCGGGGGCTGAGCCAGAGAGGGAGTTTCCCAGAATCACGTTCGAGCAGTAAAGCGATAAAACGCTCCAGAGAGCCCAGGACAGCTCGGTGTATCATGACTGGAGCCACTCGACCCATTGTCTCCAACAGGACGGGATCATCGGTTGTCAATCCCTTTGCTTCCAAGGCTGGCGCAGGAGCCTCGTACTCTAATTGGAAGCGCTTTGGCAATTGGAAGTCCAGCTGAATGGTGGCAGTCTGGTGCTGCTTCCTGTCGTTATCGCGTAATATGACATCAATTTTAGGACCATAGAATGCTCCACTTCCCTCGCTTATTGTCCATGGCTCATCTTCCTTAGAGGGATAGAAATCGCTCATTGTCAATGGCTCATCTTCCTTACGTCCTCTTCCGTTGGACTCGTCATCTACCAGCGCACGGTCCAGCGCTTCCTTCAATTGGGCTTCCGCCATGTCCCACTCTTCCACTTCTCCTATATAACCTTCCTTAGGCCTTGTACTCAATGCAAAAGAAAGGTCGGAGACGTTGAAACCCAGCGCTTGATATACCAATTGAACGAATTTTATTGATCTCAAAACTTCATCCATAACCTGATTTGGTCGACAGAAGATATGCCCATCATCTTGGTGGAACCGGCGGACCCTCGTCAGCCCACTCAGAGCCCCTGAGATCTCATTTCGATGCAGAGGGCTGAATTCTGCATAGCGGATTGGTAGTTCTTTGTAGCTTCGACGCTTGCTTCGAAAGAGTATGCAGTGTCCGGGACAGTTCATCGGTTTCAGGCCGTAAGACTCCGTGAGTTTTTGGCCCCTTTCCACCATGAACATGTCATCTTTATAATTATCCCAATGGCCCGATTGCCGCCAAAGCTCCTCCTTGTAGATGGTAGGCGTTAGGACCTCCCGGAAGCCAAGCATCGGGTACTGAGCACGAAGAAAAGAAGTAAGTTTCTGGAATATATGGGTGCCATCTGGGAGGAAGAACGGGGTGCCTGGGCTGGAAAGATCAGTGGTGAACAGCGAGCGAAGTGCACCAATTAAGCGGTGGTCGGTTTTCTCAGGCGGATCAGGCTCCTTGGCCTTGCTTTTGCTAATATTCCCACGCTGGTGACCACGTTGAATGTGCTTCGAAAATTTTTTTGATGAAGATAGAGAGCGTGCGCCATAACTCCGAAGAAAGGAGTGTGGTGCGAAGCTGTCAGCAGAGTCCCATGATAGTTGAGTCTTCTGCAGAGGTCTCAAAGAACGTGAAGACCTCATAGGAATAGCTTCACCGCAGAAGACATTGATTTTGGGGACTACCTTACCTACTTAAGGTACGTCAGGCCGGCGTCGTGTTAGCGCGTTCCGCCAAAGGCGCCTGTTCAACACGTCACATTGCACAGAAACAGCACTCAGAAAACAAGGCTACCACATGTGCTTCGAACACCATGCGGCTTCCATTTCGTTGCCACCATCATATTCTCTGGCTTCTTTGCAAACCTCCATAACGCTTGCTCGCTTGCTTTTCCTTCTGTCTTATACAAGTCCCCCCCCTGTTCGCTTGACTAGCCGGACAGCTACCTACTCCGACAGAAAATGGTCAGAGAAAGGACGCCAGCTCGGTCTCGTCCAAAACCCCAGCTTAGTGAATCCTGGAGGGTCGTCGATAGTGATGGCGACGACGAGTACAGCCCCCAACCATCGACTACGACGTCTCGAACAACAGATGAACGCCGGGAAACACCTCGCAGGAGGTCTTCTCGCGCGAACACCAGGCCCAGCGCCGAGCCAGAACTCATCATGCCATCCATAGATGAAGGGAATGTCGGAGGCTCATGGCTGGGAGAGGAGAAGCCGAGCGCAAGACAGACGTCGAATCAGGCAAGCAGAAGAGTTGAGAAATACAAACTACGTGATGTGGACAAGCCGGTTCAGTCGGAAGACTCAACGCTTGAAGAGAAAATAGTGAAGGTGTTGAAGAACATAATGAGCTTTTGTATCCCAATTTTGTCATGGACCTACGATGTGCTAGCGAAGGCTTTACAGACTTGCAAAACGCCAATCGCCTACATTACGGCAGCCTGGCTTCTATTTGGCCTCATGGTAATGTTGCGGAACCTGCTTTCCAATTCAATATACTCTGCTCTATCGCCTATATGTCGAATACCTGGCTCCTCGTTCCTAAATCTCCCCATGTGTCAGTCTCCATTTGCCGTGGGGAATGGTGATGATCCGCCACCTGTGCGATTCGATGAACTCATGACGGTGCAAGACAAATTTGACGTGGTCCTTCAGGAGGCCGCTGGAGGAGTCTCACTACCGCTTGACATGAAGCGAGGCGAAACGTCCATCCGGGACCTGCGTCAGGTTGTCCGCTTCAGCCAATTGCACTCAAAGAATGAGCTTGTCCTTGAATTCGATGGCTTCATCGAAACCGCTCGCATGGCTTCCTACGACTTGCAGAAATTTAATAGCCATGTTGGTCGGGGTGTTGATAATATATTAGCCACAGCGCGCTGGACAAAGCGAATTCTGGGCGGTATAGCAGAGCAAGACGCCTTACAGGGTGCTGCCACTCGGTTCATCAACGAGAAAGTCCTTGCTCCTTTTCAACCCATCAAATTCACGGAAGATGCCCTCTTGGATCAATACATACAGCACACACGCGTCGTTGAAGAGGAAATCAATCGTCTCATTACTGAAGCACAAGCATTATACCTATTGCTCCAAAACCTCGAGGACCGGCTCGATGTCATTCACGGTATAGCTATACGAGATAAGCTGTCCGCGCAAGGGAGTAAGGATGAGGTGTTATCACAACTTTGGACGGTCCTTGGTGGCAATCGCAATAAACTTGGAAAGTTCGATTCTCAGCTGCGTCTGCTAGCGCAAGTCAACACCTATCGACAAAATGCCATAGCTCATGTGAGCGGCACGCTGGTCAGATTGCAGGGCATGGGTGCTGAATTAGAGGAACTACGGGAGAGAGTAGGAGGTGTGGAATTGCTTGGTGGGAAAGGTGCGGTGCCATTGAGTGTGCATATCGAGAATATTGAAATGGGAGTGGAGCGCCTGGAGCGAGGAAGGAAAGGAGCCAAGGAGTTGGAGAACGAGGAATTAAGGAAGTCTTTGGAGAGAGGCAAAGGGGCTGAACGCATGATCGAAGGGGTCTCATGAGTAACGGCAATGAATCACCGAAGGGAGGGGCTTTATTGAGTTGACGAACGATACCAATTTGCGGCGACTGCATGTCCTACAGCAACTGTTGGATAGATCTACTGGTAGATAATCATGTCAATAACGAGTTTCCAATGTCATCCGATTATCGACGAGGAATGTAGTAATAGCCCTTGCTAATATTGCAATGATAGGTGCTATATCGAAAAGCTGTCTATCTACTCATCCCAGCTCTCTCACAACCTCTACTCACTTCATCGTAACCAACTCCTCCGCACTAGTAGGATGAATAGCAACACAAGCATCAAAATCCCTCTTCCTCGCGCCCATCTTAACCGCCACCCCAAACCCCTGCATCATCTCACTAGACCCAGCGCCCAAAATATGCATCCCCACAATCTTCTCCTCCTTCCCCTCACAAATGAGCTTATACTCCGTAGGCTGCAGCTTCTTCTCCTCTGAAGGGTGGAAATTATAGAACATGGGCGTGAATTTCGTGTGGTATATCTTTATATTTTCTTTCCCGAATTTAGACACGGCTGCAGGCTCCGTCATGCCAATAGTGCCGACTTCGGGGTGGGAGAAGACGACGGTGGGGATGTTGCTGTAATCTAGTTTCGCGGTGGAGAGGCGAGGTCCGCCGGAGGGGTGGTGGGTGCCGAAGAGACGGTTGGAGAGGGCTCGACCGGCTGCTATGGCCACGGGCGTCAATTCGGCTTGGCCGGTTACATCTCCCAAGGCGTAGATGCCGTCGATGTTGGTGTTTTGATATTCGTCCACTACAATGTGGCCTTTGGGTCCTTGCTTGATCCCGATTTTCGCTGGGTCGAGCTTCTTGATTTCCGGGGCTCTGCCAATGGCCCATAGCACCTCATTAACCTCTGATTCTTCGCCATCGTTACCGATGAGCTTCAGGAGCTTCTCCTCTCCTTTACCTTCTCTCAATCTCACGACCTCTTTGAAGCCTTTGTGGCTCTTATGAATGATCACCCCAGCGTCTATGTAACGCTGTGTCAAGGTTTCTTGAACCATCGGATCGAAGTTCCTCAGGAAGGTATTGCCTCGAATATACATGTGTGTTTCTACGCCGATGGCGTTCATCACTCCTGCGAGTTCGACAGCAATATACCCGGCCCCAACAAAGGCCATTTTCTTGGGCAGGTCGTCAATGTCGAAGAAGCCATCACTTGTGATACCGAGATCTGACCCAGGAATGCCCTGAGGGATGACGGGGTATCCTCCAGTTGCAATCAAGATATGGGGAGCACTATACAAAATGTTCTCCCCATCCGGTGTGGCGACTTCGATCTCTCGCTTGCTTTTGAACGTGGCAGTGCCTTTCACCAGGTCTATGTGCTCTCTGTTCCAGTTGCGCTCGTATGCTGCATTAAGACCATGTATGTTTTCATCTCGCTTCCTCTTGAATTCGGCGAAGCTGAACTTGATGTCCTTGGGGATGTCATAGCCGTAGTGTACGCCATCCTTCAGCATCTCCGCAACGGAAGCGAAGTTCCAGGTCTGTTTCTTGGGTACACAACTTCACAGAGACAAATGGTGTCAGCGAACTTCATGCCGCTGAACCAATTGTCATTGCACTGACCCTACATTAACGCAAGTTCCCCCAGAACGCTTGTTCTCCACCAGCAAAGTCTTTGCTCCATACCACCCAGATGCTCGCCTAGCAGCTCCGGAGCCTCCACTACCACCCCCAATGACAATGAAGTCGTACTGTTTAGCAATAGGTGCCATGGTCTGGTTCGTACTGGAGAAGTGGCGTGTGACGACTGCTAATCGGGGAGAAGCCAGTTTACCAAAGGCAAAAACGGAGCAGCGCGGAGCGGATGTCAATATAAGCTGGGACATATAAAGCATCAACACCGGCGCGACGCAAGCTCATGACTGATCACATTTCTCAGACTTCTGCAGCCGTGTGCTAAAATGCAGTGAATAATCCTTGGCTGATTTCATAATCAATGAGGTGCTTCAGTAGCTATCGATAATGTTATGCCTATCGCGGCATAGTCTAGGACACACCCCCTGTCGTGGCCTGCGGTGACGGGTACAGAAACGCCAAGATTATCTTCGCGCCATGATTATGCTATCTTCAACACTCAATCCTTGACTGCGCCATTGTAAATTGACGAAGGGCGGGAGGGGAGGCATCTCAGGCCGTCGACGCTCCGAAAGGCGTTACCAGATTAAGAGGGAGCTTCAGGCCCTGTCGTATTTATGCAGCTTGCTATTACGGAAATGTATGCTGTCTTTACTCATTGGTCCTGCTGTCAATCTATGCCTTAGAAGCTGGACAATTGGCCTATCTAACGAATCGTGAAACCGATTACTGCCATGTTTCCAAATCTTGATGCCTCATCCGTTCTTCAAGTCTGTTATACTACATTCACGCATATGCGTACACTGTTTTCTTGGGGTGTCCGCCCAATTTTGGCCTGCAACTCTCCAGTGTCTAAACATGGATTCGTTAATCCTAGCTACCATTTGGAATACTTGCATGCAATTATATTTTTCTTGTATTCATCAGCTAGCAATGTCTCTCATGCGAGGATATATAGTAGTCTATATGAGCCTCTGGCTTTCTTCATTCCCATCTGCAAGTCCATGCACCCAATCCAAGAATCATTTCGAAACATTTGCAATTGGTCAGACTTGACGATGGAAAGCTCTCATGCTGCCTCCCCTATTTCTCCTACCATGGACGACACGGCTTTGAAGCCAATGACAGTCATGACTGCGCCAGCTGGCCATGTGATGGCTGCGAACGACCCTGACAATCCGCAGAACTGGCCTGTTCAAAGGAAGATTTACGCCTCGGCTGTTACCTTCGCCTTCACCTGGGTAGTGTAAGCGTTGCTCTCTACTTCGTCTTCGCCCGTACCTTTTGAACAATGTCTGATTTCTCTTATAGAGCATTCGGAGCGACGGCTTATACTCCTGGCATCTCCGGCGTTGTGATGCACCTCAAAGTCAAGATGCAAGTTGCAATTTTAGGGCTTTCGTTGTATCTTCTGGGTATCGCTTTTGCACCGATCATCACGCCTCATCTCAGTGAGAGGTTCGGTCGTCAGGCCGTGTACCTTACTACCTTGCCGATCTTCTGTCTCTTCGTTCTTGGCGGCTCTTTCTCACACTCATTCGCAGCTCTCGCTGTATGCCGCTTCTTTGCAGGCTTCTTCGGAGGTCCGTCGCTAGTGTAAGTGCTCTCTACACCTTGCTTCGCTCCATCCAGAAGGCTGAATATAATACCTAGCTTGATTGAAGGGACATTCGCCGACGTTTGGTCAGCTCAGATCACTGTCGCGTATTACTCTGTTCTAGCAGCATCATCCTTCACAGGAGCAGCGTCTGGTAAGGTCCTGAAATCTCGATTCTTATCCATGGGTTGACTTTTCTAGGGCCACTCATCGGTGGCTTCATCTTTGCCTATGGTGGGTGGCGATGGACACAATGGATTGTCCTCATCCTTGCCCTGCCAATTTACTTGTTCGGCGTCGCGATGCCCGACACATATCCCAGGGAAATACAAAGACGCCGAGCCAAACGTACCGGTCAACCCTTGAAACTCTTACCAGCACAGAGCGGAGTTACCCTAGCGGACATGTTTACAGTGACTTTCTTCTCCCCCTTTAAGATGCTGTTCACTGAGCCAATCGTGATCGCACTTACTCTCTATGTTGGCTTCATCTTCGGCGTCACCTTCCAGTGGTTCATTGCCATACCTGCCGTCTTGGAGACTACTTACAACTTTTCGGTGCAACAAGTTGGCATTGCTTTCTCAGGAGCCATACTTGGATCTGCCCTCTCCACAGCCATGTCGACTGCCATCGATTACAGCGTGCCACACTGGTGTACAAGAAAGCACGATGGTACTGTGCCTGAGGAATACAGAATGTTGCCTGCAATGATTGGTGGACTTCTCGTCACCACTTCACTTTTCTGGATTGCATGGACTTCGAAGCCGGATGTGCACTACCTCAGCCCTATCTTTGGCACAGTCATGTATATCTGGGGAGCGATGTCGGTCATTGTGAGTTGAAACCCATCCAGGTGCTAAGCTAAGCTAATCTTGCTCAAGATCTCCGCTATCTCCTATCTCTTTGACGCTTATCCACCACGAGCTACACTGTCAGCACTTACTGCGGCAGCCTCATTCAGATTAGTCATCGCAGCGCTCATCCCACTTTTCATAGTACCCAGTGAGTATAGTCTCCGACGAGTCCTAATTGCTCCGCAATTAATAACATTGACCGCAGTGATTGAGAACTTGACTGGTGCCTGGGCTGTATCGACCTTCGGCTTCATATCAGCCGCATTCGCCCCAATTCCTTGGATATTGTATATGTTCGGAGCTAGGCTCCAGGCCAAGAGCAAGTACAATCCAGCGATGCCGACGAACATGATAAAGGGTCATTTGGGCCGTGATGAGGAGATGCAGATGCAGGGCATGCAAATGCAGGGCATGCAAGATGAGATGCAGGCCCAGTAGCTCAGGGCTGAGTGTTGGTCAGCGCCGTGGCGGTTGTTAACGGCTTTCGCGGAGCCCAACCCCATTGCTTATTGTTCGGAGCAAAACTATTGTTAAGGTAAAAGTTAGACTCAATCATTACGGTTCACGTGATCAACGGGAAGTGGGTAGTCATCCATTGTGCGGCTACGGAGGGAGATCACTCCTTTGGGAGGAGGCTCTCGGGGCCTTAGGAGAGCGGAGTTTTATTGAAAGTTGGATGATCGAAGATACGAAGATATTACACTGCTCCTTGGCTTACAAAGTAATGACGGAAGAGAGGTCAGCTTGGCTCTTGACCGGTCAAGAAACCTCTCCAGCGACTCGTCTACTAAAGCGCCTTGCATAAGTGCACCAACTTTTTATTGGTGAGAGCTTGGGCAGTGGCCAGTCATCATCAGAATACGCGTCACAATGTGTAAATGTGGTCCGTCCATCCGTCCTAATGGGGCTACTTTGTAAGATGTTGTAGAGGTGTGTGGCGCAGAGGTGCAAGGCAGCTGTTTTGCGGGAGATGGGAGGAGGGGGGGGGGTGCCAGCAGGGGCTGCCAGACAAGGTCTTGGCGGCCAGGGGAGCAGTGTTGGCAGCCAAGAGTTGTGGCTCACCCAGCTGAAAACCGCGTGCACTGTCCCCTCCCTTCCTCTTGAGGGATTTCTCGGATGTTTGAAAGTGTGGCACACGGCAAAGTCTATTGGAGGAGAGTACACATTACTATAGTCAGTTTCGACTGACCGGGCTATGAATCAGCCTCAGGCTCTCCGTCCCCCCCAATGGGGCGTAGGAATTGGCGCCATAGGCTGCTCAGCCACTCTACACCTGCCTTGTCGGGAGATCCACGAAAACCATCAGCAGCACGACATCTCAACGAACGTCTAGCAGCCGCTATCACATGTCACGCGTCACTTCCTCATGGAGGCTCTGAATTGACTAATCTGGGTATCTGAGCAGAGCTGATACTGAGCATGCCTAGGTGATGCTGATGCTGCAACTTCTGCAGTGCCTCTAGGCGCTTCGAATGCCTAAGAACAAGGCTGTATTACTGTGTTTGTGTCAGAATGCATTGTTGGGTGGCTTTCCAAACCACTCTAGCTATTCGGGATCAAGAATAAGCCACAGTGACCCGGAGTTATCGAGCCTGTGACCGGCTATGATTGCAAATACTTACTATGGTTATTAGTTTTATTCTCGTCTGCGCTTGTCCTTTGGTACCGAAATGGTAGCCTTGTGTCCTAGTCATAGCCATAAAAGGGCGCAAGGTTCCCCCTCCCTCTTATAATCCTTCAAGTGGATCATTACTCGGTGCCTGATTCCAAGAACGCGGATTTATAATTTGTACTCAAAGTCTTTGACCTTCATTGAACATTGCTTCATCACTTTCTTCCAGTCGAATTGCGGATCAGTCACCATGAACTTGCCCTTCCTCCTTGGTGTCGGTAGTTTGGAAATAGAGGAAAGGCGCCCCCGCTCTGCCAACGAACCTCGCGTCAAACGTCTTTACTTTGCCAAGAATCGAAGACACGTAGCCGACGACAGGTACAGGGGTCGCAGAGGGTTCTCTGATGAATGGGCCATGGTTCCATACGATGTCGGTCAGAGGCGCCAGAACCAGATCGACGAATTTGATAGGAAGAAAGCTGCTGCCCAGCTGCGTTTTGATGAGCAAGAGTACAGGCACCAACACCAAATAAATGCACTTCAACTGCAACACGAGGAAGAACGGCAGAGGCGACGGACAATCGATGCTCAACGATTGAACGAGGTTATATTGCATGGCCAGCGTATTCCACCTCACTATTGGCACCTAATGCAGCAGGAAATGCAGAGAAACCAAGACATGCAGAGAAGGGGTATGCATATGCAAGGCCATATGCAAGGCCATGGAGAACGCCAACAATTGCCGCCACCACCACCTGAGCATGGGCGTCCTGGAGGCGGCGGGGGCCATGACCGGCCCGATCCGAGAATTGTGCCTATAGCCCCCCGCGGTGGGCACGGCGGTGGGCACGGCGGTGGGCATGGCGGTGGGCATGGCGGTGGGTTCGATGACGGGTTCGGTGGTGGGCATGGAGGGGGCCATGAGGATTCTTCCGATGCGGACGGGTCTGACGAATTTGAGCACGAAGACCATCATGGAGGCCATCATGGAGGCCATCATGGAGACCATGTCCGCGGCCGTGGACGCTCCCGGAGTTCTGGGCGTAGCCGCCGTGGCCACCGCCATGGCGGCCACCGCAGGCATGGTGAGCAGGTGAACGACATAGAAGCAGTTTACACTGATTCGGAAGACGAGCGTTCACCGCGAAGGATAGGTGGAGCCCACGGACAACGATTGCCGAGAGAATTCAGGCCGCGGCCAAGAAGCCGCTCACGCGCGCACAGAAGTCACTCTCGCCCCAGGAACCACAGTAGGGTGGGCGCCAGGCGGACACCCTCACGGCATCGACGGACCTATTACACAGACGACTCGGACACCGAGTCTGAGTACGAGCATTACAGAATCATAAGACCAGTATCCAGAAGACCAGTATCCAGAGGTTCACTGAGGAGAGGAAGGGGTCAAAGTCGCCATTATGGAGATTACTCCTCCGATGACAGCTTCGAACATTACGATCCGAAGCCACGTCGTCGAGGATCACGTTACTAGATCGTTTGCCGACGACATGTCAGGACGTGTTCCCCTGAGGAGTCATATGTCGGTTCCTGCCGTCATATATCCTAGGCCTCGTTGGTGATGATTTCTTTTTCATTTAACGATCTCCAATCCACGCGTTTTACCCATCACAGCTGTGGGTTTCTTGTACGATGATTGTAACGAGTATTGAAGTTTCGAACAAACATAGATTTCATTCCTATATTCGCGCCGCAAAATTAAGAGCAAAGCGTCTTTAATATTAATTTCATGACGTTCGAAGAAATAATATCATCAGTATTCATGATCTGTCCGCAATCACTACTTGCCTGATACCTCTCACAAGCTTAAGCATTGCCATACCCGCGAACAGTAGAGCCAGTGGTAACCAGATTTTACCAGCCTGACCGCTTGGAACGTCCACTCCTCTAGCTTTCAAGAATCCATTTCCCCATTTGGCCACTCACACATATAAGCATGCATTAACGATTAGCAACCACATAGGTCTTACGATGCACCTCTGAATGAAGGAAGTAAATTTGTTCTTGGAGGGGCGTGGTCGACACATTAATACAGATAGGATTTAAGCTTAATCTACTGTGTACAATGATGCCTAGACCTAACGGCTAGCATCGGCGAATTAAACTTACCGAGGTTTGGGGAATGATGCATGGCACTGTTTAAGTCCATTGTTCTCTATAGAACGCGTACATTAGCTCTCATGATTCTTCGGCCATATTGAATCGTTCATCCATATATTGACCATACTTCTTAGCAACCAGACAACTTCCCAATATGGCCTGTTTAACGAAAGTACTGCGGCCGCTTGGCCATGCTGCATCTCGCCCCTCAGTCCAATGCCTTACGGTTGCTCCTCAATGGTAGCTTTTGAACCTGAAATTGAACCGTAGCAAAGAGGCACTCACTGACTGCGATGATGCAGTCTCCGTTCGATTTCCACAACATCCCGCCGTTGTCACGCAGACGCACTCGACATATCCTCCATTCCCCCGACCCCCATATCCCACCTCTCAGACATCGAAGCTGCAATGGCAGACTCAGTCCGTAAATTCGCTACAGAGGAAGTTCTGCCGAGAGTCCGGGCAATGGACGAAGCCGAAGCCATGGATCCCGCCCTCGTCGAACAACTCTTCGAACAGGGATTAATGGGCATAGAGATCCCCGAAGAATTCGGTGGTGCAGGCATGAACTTCACAGCCGGTATAATCGGCATAGAAGAGTTAGCGAGGGTAGATCCGAGTGTCAGCGTGCTGGTCGACGTACACAACACCCTCGTCAACACCGCAATAATGAAATACGGCACCGCAGAATCAAAGCGGAAATGGCTGCCCAGACTAGCAACCGAGACCGTAGGCTCATTCTGTCTCTCAGAACCAGCTTCCGGCTCAGACGCATTTGCATTAAAGACCAAAGCCGAGAAGACAGCGGATGGCTATCGAATAAACGGCTCCAAGATGTGGATCACTAACTCAATGGAAGCCGACTTCTTCATCGTCTTCGCTAACCTAGACTTCAGCAAAGGCTACAAAGGCATCACCGCATTCGTGATTGAGAAAAGCGCCAAAGGCTTCTCAATAGCCAAGAAAGAGAAGAAACTCGGCATTCGAGCCAGCAGCACCTGCGTTATCAATTTCGACGACGTAGAAATACCAAAAGAGCAATTACTCGGTGAAGAAGGTCAAGGCTACAAATACGCCATTGGCATCCTGAACGAAGGCCGAATAGGCATCGCCGCACAGATGACCGGTCTAGCCCTCGGCGCATGGGAAAATGCCGCCGGCTACGTCTGGAACGACAGGAAGCAATTCCACCAACTTGTTGGCGAGTTCCAGGGTATGCAGCACCAACTTGCACAAGCATATACCGAAATATCTGCGGCCCGTGCTCTCGTATACAACGCTTCTCGCAAGAAGGAAGCGGGGCTGGATTTTGTCCGGGATGCTGCTATGGCTAAGCTGTATGCGTCGCAAGTTGCAGGGAGGGTGAGCGGACAGGCGATTGAGTGGATGGGGGGGATGGGGTTTGTGAGGGAGGGGATCGCGGAGAAGATGTTTAGGGATAGTAAGATTGGGGCGATTTATGAGGGGACGAGTAATATTCAGTTGAGCACTATTGCTAAGCTGTTGCAGAAGGAGTATACTAGGTAGTAGTAGTAAATTGACCAAAATTTGTAAAGCCCTTCCAGGCGAGCTTCGGCCGCTGTGTAGCCTCTGCATCTGGTACATTGCGTTGTATGGACCTTAACATAGATTTATCACGGGGAGGCTCGGATACATCGTCCCTGCCGCTACACCAGAGCGCCTGCTATAATGCAAGCCAACGGTATCGAGGCCGCCGTTGCCGAACTCTTCGCCTAGGCATGCGCAGGACTAGACCCATGGCATCCTTTCCCCAATAATTCCTTTGCACTGCGGACGCTGCTACACGACACTGATCTTTCGGCGGAGTTTGGACCACTTACCCAGCGCTCTAACCCCATCTCGGCGCGCAGCGTCCTCGGAGACTGAAAGCAAACAAGCTGGAGCCAGAGCCAATGGACCCTAAAGCCTTCTCCGAACTCAAGAAGCTCATTTAGTAATATCACCAAGGCTTCACTTCCCCAGCAGCTGGTTTCTCAACCCGTACGACCTTATCGCAGTTAAGGATGCACAAAGGATCGAAGGCTTGCTTCAGCTTCCTCATAGCATCCACCGTCGACTCACCCAATTCGTGGGCGAGATAGTCTCTTTTGATGAGCCCAACTCCGTGCTCCCCGGTCACTGTGCCTTCCTTCTCGACGGCGCGCTTAACCATGCGGTGCACAACCTCTTCAGCCGTATGGCGCTCCTCATCGTTGAATAGGATGATTGCTGGCATGGGTTAGCAATCGCTAGGCTCTTAGCTCGGAAGTGTTTACCATGGAAATTCCCATCTCCGACATGGCCCACCATAGCAGCAAGAAGCCCGCTGCTCGCCATGTCTTCTTTGGTTTCCTCAATAATATCAGGCAGCCTGCTTATTGGGACGGCCACGTCGGTTGTCCAAACGTGGTCGCCTTCATCTCTTCTCTTAGCCATCACACTCCACAGCGCCTCCTTCCGTGCACTCCATAGCTCTGCAGCCTCATCCTTATTTTTCGCAAAATCGAAGCTTCTGCTGCCTTTGCCTTTGGCTATCTGCTGTACTAACCCAATTTGCTCTTTCACTGCCGCTGGTGTGCCTGAGAATTTGAAGAAGAGAGTGGGAACTTCCTTCCAGGTTCTACTGGTGGTCCCACTCTCGTTGATACAACGCATCTGCACATCGTCCAGGATCTCGACTGCAGCAATGGGTACCCCTTCGCCTACCACCCGTGATACGCACTCCGCAGCTTCCCTGATAGTACCAAAGCTAGTGACCGCGACGCTCTCGCTCTTCGGTTTCACCGTGACCTTGAGCGTGGCTTCAGTCACCAGACCCAGAGTGCCTTCACTTCCTATAAACATCCGCGTCAGATCATATCCCGCACTGCTCTTACGCGGTCGTTGCCTCGTCTTTATAACAGTTCCATCAGCCAAGACAACAGTCAGACTTAGCACCCAATCCCTCATGGTCCCGTATCTATATGCATTAGTCCCCGAGCATCCCGTGCCAACCATACCGCCAATCATCGCACCTGGGCCTGGGTCAGGTGGGAAGAACAGGCCCTCTTTTCCTAGCTCTTCATTTAATAATTCCCATCCTAGCGCAGGCTGTACTATGACATCCAAGTCATCTTTATGCAATTTTAAGATTTTGTCCATTCGAGAGAAATCCAAACAGACGCCGCCTCTAGTAGCTGAAAAGTGCCCTTCTAAGCTCGTGCCGCCTGAGTATGCTGTTACAGGAATCTTGCGTTTATGACACACTTTCATGATATCGCTGACCTCCTCCGTAGTAGATGGATAGACAACCATAAACGGTTGTTCGTTCTCCTTGGTGATGTAAGAAGACCAGTCTGATCCGGAATGCGAGTGGCGGTTACCGTCCTCTGTAGATACATGCTCGTTGCCAACGATGGAAACCATGTCTGTCCAGCAGGCTTCAAGATTTGATTGGGAGGTCTTATGTCTGGGGCCTTTCGGATCTAGAGAGTCTAGAGGAGATGTAGACATTGGGGAGACATCTGCAGGCTTCATTGATCCGAACCAGTAAGCTAGCGCACTTGAGAATACGATTGCTTCTCAAAGTCAGCCATCGTTACTTCAATTGCGCTTCGGGATTTATACAAAAGGTGAAGGCTGCCTGGCGGGCGAACTGAGACGGTGGCATTGCTTCAGCATATGCAGCTTCAACCTCGCGCTGGCGCTGAATTCTGCGTGCCGTGCTCTCATACAGTTGACCTCGAAAAGACTTCTTTTCCTCTTCGAACAATCTTGGAGATCTATGGAGAGATCGCCTGCTAACGAAGGGGCCATGCCGAGGACAATGTTGTAAAGACGCTGAGGGCCTTAGACTGCGCAACAAGGCAGGTGAAGGACTGGGTATTGTTCCAGGCATGTTGGCACGTTTGGTGCTGTTACAATCGGAAAAGGACAAGCTACCTGGTGGATGTTTTGCCAAAGGTGGAGAAACCGGAGACTCGGGTGCCGCAGTTGTGCTGCGGGCCGTTTCCGCTGGTCTTGGCATCAATCTGACAGGCAAAGCTGAAACATTTAGATGCGCGATTCTAAGAATGTTCACACTGGAGGAGTATCTGTAGAGTACATGCCTATATTCTTTGTGGTATACAATACTCTAGTAGTACATATTGCCAATTTAAGCTTGATCCCTACCTATTCTCTGGTGTGATATATCGGAAAGCTCATTGAGCGTGACTCCTGAAGCTGTTAACTACCTGCTTATTGTTTATTTTGTCCTGCAACATGGAAAAGTCTCTACAGCCCGTCAAAGTGGGCTATTACGGCTATCCTGAAGCTAAAGAAGGTCCCAATACTGCTTATTCGAATCAGCAAGCTTCCAATCCAGTGCTGAGAGGAATACCCCTGGCTATTGCCGGTTCGCTGTATGTCAATTGCTTGAGATTATTATCGTATATTGATTTATTCCCAGTGTAACACACTTGAATTTCGTCTCTAGCATTTTGTGGAGCAATGCTGGATTTACCAGCTTGCGGAAACTCGACCTTGAAGACTATGAACCGCGATATGACCCAACTGTGATTCCAATAGCGCATGAATCAACTGCAAATACTGGCTCAGGTAGCACTGAGAATGCGGTATATATAAACGGGCCCAAATGCCTCAATCGTCATTACACAATTGCAGACTATCATTCAGCATACGAATCGGGAAAATTGACCCCCACGGCAGTCGCTCAAGCCTTGTTGGCTCTCGTACCGAAACATAAAGCGGCTTTTCTCGACGTGGCGAAAGACAAAGTCCTTGCTGCGGCTGAAGCATCCACGCAGAGATACAAGGACGGCAAGTCGAGGGGTATGTTAGATGGAGTACCGCTATCCGTGAAAGGTATGCTGCCTGTGCTCTTCAATTCTACCCCAGCCTAAGGCCTCTGCACGCTTGCTACTTTCACCCCAATCCCCAACAAAAGGGAAATAATAATGCATATCGCGTACTCGATCCATCCCTATTGTCTACTCATCTCTTTTCAGGCTCAAAGACACAACTGAGCCAGTCGTGTAGATGAGGTCGACCTCAAAGGTCACTCCAAAAATATGGGCTCTTCCACAGATTACACGAATCCGCATGATGTTACAAGCTGGTGCGTCCGGAAATGGGAAGAAGCCGGGGCAGTTATAGTAGGGAAGCTCAACATGCATGAGCGAGGTCTTGGTGAGTCCACATGAACGACGGCAATCTTTCCTCGAACCCAAGGACCACCTGACCATATAGATAGATACCACGAACAACAACCCCATCACAGGAACCCCTCTCAACCCACATAACCCACATTATTACACCGGAGGTTCCTCCGGCGGCTCCGCCTACGCCACGGCCGCGGGCCTATTCCCCGTCACACTCGGTGCCGACGGGGGAGGCTCCATCCGCATCCCCGCCGCCTACTGTGGAGTATACGGACTGAAACCCAGTCACTCTCGAGTCTCCGGCTCACCCACCATCGGCCTCGCTCAATCCACCGGCGTCCTCGGTCCTATAGCAGCCTCCATGGCCGACCTCGAGTACGCCTACCGCATCATGTCCGCCCCCGACCCCTCCTCAACCCACTCCTCCGCCTTCCCCTCCCCAACAACCCGCATCCCCACCCCGCCATCCCAAAAAATCATAGGAATCTACAAACCCTACTTCACCACCGGTGTCGACCCCTCCGTCCTCTCCGCCTGCGAAGCAGCCCTCTCCCACTTCTCCACCACCGGCAACTACAAAGTAATCGACATCCACCTCCCCTTCCTCCCCGAAGGTCAACTCGCCCACGCAATGACCATCCTCTCCGAAATCTGCTCCGAAATAACCTCCCTCTCCTCCCTCACCCCCGCCAACAAAATCCTAATCGCAGTCGGCAAGCAAACCCCCGCCACCGACTTCCTCCTCGCCCAATGCCTCCGCAATCTCCTCATGCAACATCTCGCCTTCCTATTCCAAAAACACCCAGGCCTCTTAATCGTCACTCCCACCACGCCCAACGCAGGATGGCATATCAGCGGCGGGGCTGCAGATCTAAAATACGGTGTTAGTGATGCGAATATGAGCTTAAGAGCTATGACATATGTGTGGATGTCGAATTTCTCGGGATGTCCTTCATTGACTATTCCGGTGGGGAGGGTGGCGCCGAAGGAAGGGGAGGGGATGGTGCCGGTGGGGTTGATGGCGATGGGGGAGTGGGGTGGGGAGGAAGGATTGATGGAGTGGGGGCGGGTGGGGGAGGAGTGGGCGTGGAGGGTGGGGGAGGAGAGGATGGGGAAGCCGGGGGTGTGGGAGGATGTTTTGGGGTTGGCGGCGAGGGGCGGTCCTGATGCGTGAGGCTAGTACCTCTGCTGCTTGAGAGTGAGAGTTGAGCTTTGTCGTCGTTGTTGGACACCGAGTTCCGTCTTGGTTTGTTGTTATTGGGACAAAGTCTCTGGACGGAGGCCTTCTGGTGTTTTTCGACGGAGGAAGCTCCGTTGCCAAAAAAATGCTATTTCTTTCAAGGTTTTGTTGGCGTTTGAAGTCGATGGAAGTCAAAGCTTGTATCTCTGTGGGCGGAGGGATCTCCGCATTGGATTATTCCATATCGTCCTAGGTGTACCTTAATCTTGTTGGCATCAGGAAGTTAAGATACCTTAATCAAAGCTTCATGATGATAGCGCATTTAACACACATGCAATACACCTACACATAAGCTCCACATTAAATAGCCACCCACGCAAACACTCCCACCACCCCTTTTCAACCTCATAAGGATCATCATCCCCCCCTTCCCTTCCTGGCCTAATCGCCGTCTCTGCAACCCCCAAACAAAAGAAAAACCCCACTCTTAACTCGACAGGGATAACGAGTCCCCCCTAACAGAAAAGCACAACGCGGCACATGTTGTGCGCCACCTCGTCTATGTATCCACCTCCACAATTTCTCCACATTATGGAATGCATTGTGCATATGAGTTATGTCATTATTCGGAGTTTTTCACCTTTGTTCCAGCCTAGAGTAGGTAAGTCAATTAGCCGAAACCACGAGTGCAACCAACTCCCATGCCGCCACCATGCGAGCCTCCTAATCAGGAACGGTCTGGTGATACCTAGCTCTCAAAAGTGCCGGGGGCTGGATAGATGGTTGATGCAGCGTGGGAACGCGTGGATGCAAGCACGGGCGGCACATCCCGTGGCCTCCCATTATTAATAAGCTGAGATGCCCGACCACATCAGATCGTTGTGCCAAGGAAAGAGACGTACCCTTTCCCGCTCCATTGGGCCGTAATGAAGCTCGTCCACGGCAGATGGGAGGCGGGCCAGTTAGCGGATGAAGTAGTACAAAACGCCTGTTGATTTCTGGAAAGCGCCGGGCTCGGGTACGGAGGTTGGCCGGTACTGGTCTGCGAGTGGTTTCTTTTGGATAAATCAATCATGTTGGTTATCATGTTCCTGCGACGGGTGTGTGGAGGGGATATTTGCTTGGCATATGCATCGTGGGTGCTATCCGAAGCGAGATGCAAGGTGCTTAACTCATGGTGACATGATCATTGTTTTTTCCCCCATCCATACTATCACAGTCGGTCCTCAATTGGCCATGCTTGAGCGAGTTGTGGTCATGCGATTCAAAGGCATACTTTAGTTGCATTGTGAGCCCGGACCAACAGGAATAACAAATGTTGTGCTGGTTGGCTTGCGTGTTGCTGTCCGAGCGTAAGTGTATGTGGGGAATTGTATTCTGTTGATTTTGGCAGTATTATTATGAGACTTAGCTCCGATGTCCAATCCCTGTTATCCGGAAATACAGGTAGAAGTATATGATTGTTTCATTATGCCATCGAGGTTACCAAGTGTGATTGATAATTCCCTCTGACCCATCAAATGGCCCGAGACCTCTTGAAGCGCCGGCGATCGTATGCAAGACATTTGCCGCTATGGCGTCTAATTGCTCTTTTAAAGCTCGTGCTTGCGGGAGGTGCCATGTTTGGTCTATTTTCTACTGGGTCGTGCCCGTGATTCAAGAATTTAGGGAGGGGTAGTCCTCAAGGTGGGGTGGGGCATCCCTCGGTCTTCTGTTCGTATACCATTACCCGGTAAGGGCCTCCACACTCTGTGAGAGCGTCGATGACAGCAGGCCAGTGGCTTTTGCGGCTTTTTCTTTGTCTCTAAGATCCGCTGGGAAGATGGGCGATTGATGAGTCTAGGTCTTTCACTATCAGTATCGATGCATGTCTGCAGCGCGTCAGATACGCATCGATGGAGGAAGCATGGGGCAGCATACCTGGGAGGCGAAAACGTTATTCATCTGTCGATGTTGTGCAGGCTTGCTCAAACCTTGGTGGTTGCTGGTAACCTATCATATCCGGAATCATATAATACCCATAGAATTGGATGAGCGAATGGCGGCCATGGGCGGCATATCCTGCTCATGGCTTCGCACATCTTGATAGGGTCGATTGCGCAGGTAGCCAAGTAGCCAGATACGAGTGCTTTAAGCTTTGTGTTTCGGCTTGGTGGCGTATACGCCACCAAGCTGCACCAGAGTCTTGGGAAATTTGACACCTTTCCCCAAGCGGAGAAGACGCCTGACTCTCAGAGGCTCGTCGGCAGGCAGTTAAGAGATCAGGATCCGACACCCAGATGTCAGCCCATTTGACCCTCAGCCATCAGGTGATAGATCTTTATAGAATATCAGATGACCGTTGCATTTTGGCCCCTTTGAGCCAGCCCTTCCTGTCTGCTCTCCAGGTGGGGAAATTGATCGCAATCGCGAAGTGTCGTGCCCATTTGCTACTTTGAGAAAGTGGTTAAGGGCACTGTATCAGCTCAGGGTTTGATACCAGTACTCCTGTTTTAGACAAGTATCAGATAAGAAGGAGGGTCTAAATCTAGCTGCAGCTGCACGAATTCTAATAGGCAAGAGCGAACCTCAGGTGGAGCCAATTACTTTGCCTAAAGAAGGAGGTACTTTAGGGGGACTTAATCGTTCATAAGCATAAGATAGTAATTGTTAAGTACATGAGTGGCTCCAATTAGTACCTATTACTTATCCCCATTGCTCCGGACACGGGAGCCGTTGCCTTCAATGTGACTTCTCCGCACGTGCAAAAGAAGTCCTTTAGCCTCGGCAGTACCTGCTTCCTGGCAAGGCGCAAGAAGTTCACTTCCCAATCATTGCGATGGAAGGATTGGAAGGTAATTCATATCATTTCAATCAAACCCGTTTCACAAGGCGACAACGTGATCAGTCTTATTTTGGGTCGATAGTCTGCCATTAAGATTATTGGGTGGAAGAATGAAAATTAATGATGATGCATGATGATGCTTCCAATTCGCCTGCTCCGAAATGCTTGCTTGCTACCTTCATACTTGCCTGATTTGCTGGTTTAGTGGAAAAAGACTTTTTGGTGATTACCCAACCCCAACCCCAACACCAACGCTAAGCAAGTGCTCTCGCTTTCTCGGTTAGTAGTTCCGCGCAGGGATGGTATTACACTGTAAGAAATCCTGCCAAGGCACAAATGAAATCCCACGTTCTGCAACCGTGCACTCTTTTAGGGCGGCTCCCTTCCGCAATATCGATAGTGGTGAACCGTACTCTCGTAGTAGTAAAGAACTTTCCCATCAAGCATGAGAAACTCTGTATGCAAATTCGCATTTTTCCCCTCGACTTTCGACCGTCTGGCACAATGCTGAGTAGCCCGCTTCGTGTTGCTTACGGTTGATATGGATCATCCGATATGCGTCATCGTCATCTGCTCCATCACGTGTACCCCACGCCGTCTGTGCGGATCACCAGTCAGTGAAAAATCAAGCGTTGCGGGGCGTGTCAGGGCTGATTCGAGGTGGAAAAGCCCGAAAGTGGCACCGGATGGATCCTTGAACTTACGACATTGAGTGATAGCATCGCCTTAGCCTTAATTAGACCGTGTAAATAACCGAAGATGATGGAAATCGGCAATAAGAAGAAGTCAACAGGGTACCGTATGTAATGGCCCAGCAACTTGATGAATTTGCTCGTCAGCATCCAGCTCAGCAGCACCATGAGACCCATCCTTTGCGCGTCATCGCTCCACATTTGAGTGCTGGAGAGGTAAAGGTAGAGAATTAGGCCGTCCCATAAGAGAGCCCATTGTAATAGAGTGGTTTGGTGGACAGCATATGTGCTCCAAGGCTGCTTCCTAGCCTTGGGATTAGCATGAAACAAATTCAAAACGGTCATGCATCATTCCCGAACCTCCAAATGTGATCGCAGAACATGCTTGTTATGTTACTCCGCCAATTACTTCGAGACCACCGCAGACACTGTTTCACAAAGTTCGGATTATCTTCTAAAGTCGTTAAAATCTCGGCCTCTTTGTGATACTGAAAAGCGATCTTCTTGTCATGTGACACCAGCCATCTCGTGATGAAATTGTCGTCGTCTGCGTTGAGCTGGTATCGCCCAAGCCACTCTTCGTGAGTGAACCCTTGTATGAACAATTGATCCTTGAGTATGGTGCTTCGGTAGGCAACTGTGCGTCCAGAAAGACACGGCAAGCCACCATCCATATACATACATGATGCACAATCGAAGTTTCTCCGCTCCAAGTACAGAGCATTGAGATAGCCGTAGACCCGCTGCTGGAGACTGGGGGCTTCAGCACGACGAAGTCGTTGGTTTGTGCCAACACCACCGTAAGCTTCGTCTTCTAAAGGTGCTAGCATCCACGGCAAAAGTTTGGGTGGCCAAAGAACGTCGTCATCGGCAAATATGGTGATGTCGGTTTTGATGTCTGGAAAAGCATGGACCATCTGTCGGCGTTTATTGGGATAGGTTACACTCTTTATCTGGACCTTTGAAGTGCCCATGAGCCTAATCATCGATTCTGCACGCATTAAGTTCGCGTGAAGAGTGACCAGAATGATTTCGAAAGGCTCCGTTACAAGGATACTACGGATAGTATCCTCCAGTACTTCACCATCACCTTCGATAGAAGGTATGACCACGGTAACATCTTGTGACGTCAATCGTGGGTTTTCAGGTATCGGTATTGGCCGGAGTTTGCAGAAAGCGAATAGGTTCACGACCAGGCGGAGATATCGATAAGAGCTATGATGGGCGGTGTCAGTATAGAGCTCAGGACAGAGACCTCGAGAGAGGAATCTCAATGACACGGTTAGATAAACATACAATGATGCTACGAACAGATTGAAAGCCGAAAACATGATGGAGTCAAATGAAACCAAGCAACGAGCGTGCTACATTAGGCAGTCCACAGACCATTATGTGGACTTCGAAAGAAGATAAAACAAAAAGAAGAAGAGATGAGGTTGAAGCTGTGGAAGGCGAGGTAGGACAAAATGTTGTGATTAAGCAGGCCGGATTTCGCAGCGTCACTAGCTCATTCACGAAGCAAAGTGGCTTAAGTGAATTCAGAAGCGTAGCGCCAGTCGAGGGTTTGTAACTTTGTACCACGGACAGTGCATGAGACTACGTCTGAGACCCTTTCTGTGGTGTCCCACTGGTCCAGACACAAAAATGTGGCAGAATCATACGATCGCCAGTCCCGCTTACCGTTGGGAGTAGTGTGGATAAACCAGTTGGACCAGTTAGTAGTTTGCAGCCAGGTTGCAGTAAAAATATGCACGGGCGGGAGAAAGTGGGTGTAAGAGCCCAAAGTTTGTTTGGGGGTTAGCCCGCAACCAGAGCCCAGCTAACGAGGAGTCGAGCCGCACGCGATTCATTTTAGTCGCCGAGTCCTTGGGGAGGTACACGTTAGTACTCCAACCCCGCGCTGTGAAGCCTGTGGTGTTATCCGCGGTCCCAGGAAACGCTATTGGCCTTCACGGACTGCTCGTAAGTGACCTCGTGCTGCTTCACGCATCATGAGGCATGAGACCTTCTCGGGCTCCAATCCTTCCTCTTTCTTTCCATTTTTGGCGCCTGCGTTGCCTTGGTGCTCCTTTCCCTTCCGAAAATAACAAAGACCCACATGTGTTCCGCCACCAACGAAGCTGCTATGTAACACTTGGAGGCTGATCCTGCGGCAATTTGACTCGTCTGTGGATTTTCAAAGTCGCCAGTCCTTACCTTTATAGACCAGGCTCTCTTTCGCGCATGTTCTGACGCTTCCGCCTTGCTTTCCCTCTTCCATTTCGCGTTATCACTGCTCTCGTGGCTGCTATGCGAAGGACCCTGTAGAACGCGACTGACGCCTCAGAGTATAGCTGCATCAATAGCACCAAAATACATCGCCGATAGTCCCTGCATGGAGCTTATAGGCCCGCTTGCAATCAGCTATTTCGCATAGTGAGCTTCCGCGTGGCGCACTTGGGTGGTAAACCATTCTAAGCATGTTTTTTTTCCTTGTGAAGCGGTTTCATCTTTTCGATTCAAGTCCCCCCACACTTGTGGCTCTGGCTACTCAGGGATAGATCGCTGCTCAAAGACGGAGATCTGTGTTGTTACGTGGCTGAGGCTATACTGTTCCGACGTAGCACCTGTCACAGTGAACACGACTTCTAGTCTCGTGTAATCAAAATTCATTGCGCTCTGTTGCATCAGTCTCATGCACGATGGCGTTTATGCTGTTATCGATGCCCTGGTTGATCGGCCGGTAACGCAGGTTTCCGGTTCCCCGTCCTAGCGAGCCGTAGTTCTGCGTGACGCGATAGTAATGTGGTACATGCATATTCGTAGATTGCAGATGCAGTAGTAGATCAGATATGCGCCAACCGGTCGCTATGGCTTACCGGAAATAAGTCTAGGTTGTCCTGATTAGGCACTAGGCATTGTTGGTGGCAGCTGGGAGGCTCAAATAGTCCAAAAGGGACGATTTTGCCAGAGTTGTACCGGTCATCGAGGAGCGCTTGAAATGCCCGTCTTTCTACGCATAATCATTATGGATGCCACAACCAATGACGACTATTAAACGACACCTCGAATTCGACTCCTCCGAACGTTCCAACAGCGCCGTATAGATCGAAGTTGCCATCAAGCCCATCAATCCCAAGGTCTTTGTTGGAGTCTAGCTCTTCGTGCAGATCCCAGCTGTCTCCTTTCTGACCATTCCTCGTGAAGAAAATATGGACGTCCAAGCTCGTGCTAGTATGCGGTGGCGCTCCATACTCGGGAGGATTGTCTGGAAAGGAGAATGACATGCCCAAGCCAACTGTATCCCCAATTTTGAATGGCAAGGTAAAATCTTTCCCTCCCCAGGTATCATTAACGTATCTCCTTCCATCATCACCATGGACAGCCAGGCTACCTCGCTCCCAGCCAGGCATGCGCCAAGTAGGATAAGGCATTGCGCAATAGCCCAGAGCGATAGAGCTCTCGTCCGCCCTAGAGCCACGACCCAGCTCTCGTACTTTGAGTTCGAAGTAAATCGTTTTCGTGGTCCTCGTGCGGAATGGGGAATCAGCGCATGCAAAGTAAAGTGGCGAAGAGGTTAGCAAACAGGAGTCTGAGCTCCCCGCTCTGGTAGAGCCCCTCCAAACCCCCGCAGCGGGCATTAAAAGATCGCCTTTGTATTCTGGGGATTTGATTATTCGGACGTCGCCATTCGCGACTGCAGCGTGCTGAGCGGGCGTAGGCTGGTGTGGGTGGATTATTGGATAGGCTTTGCACCATTCGTGTGCTCTATCTGCATCGGATGGATTGGCGTTGCTTGATGGACTTGTCGTATGGCCTAACGAGGGTGGTGGTGGGAGGAGTGCATTGTCAGGAACAACAGTCCAATCGTGGTATGCAGGAGGTTCGCTGGAGATATGCTGCTGAGGTGGGAATGGTCCCACGGGTGGATCATAGCCTTCATGGCCTGGGGGTGGGCCTGGAGGAGGAGCATAGCTCATCTCACTAGGAAGTGCTTGCGAGGTAGCTGGACTGGTGTGTGTGCTGACATGGGACTGGGCATGGGTTTGACGTGAGGGTGGTAGCCCTGGAGGAGGTGCATAGCGCTCTTGTGAAGATGCTCGTCCAATCGTAGCGGGATGGTCGCCTTTGAGAGATTCGAAGAAGCCCATCTTGTCGCGAGAGTTCGGCAAGTTGTTGGAGATTTGGTGCACAAATTCTATAGAAGATTGAATAGAGTAAGCTAGTATTTGCTTTTGGAATGAAGATGAAGTCAAGTCTCGAGAGGTGTTGACAGGTCAAATGAAATGGTAGTAGTGGAACTATTCTGTTTGTGTGTAAGGACCGGCTTCACCGCCACTTCTCGCCGCAAAGACGCTAAAGGTTACGAAGCCTCATGACGCATCCTTGATGTACAAGTCGAAGTACCTCATGGTACCTTGCATGATTAATCGCCGGCCCCAGGAGGCTTGCATCTTCGCTATGCCAAATTAGACCCTGTTCCTTTACCATATGAGCGACTCTATCGAACAATCTAGGTGCGCGCTATTCTACGATCTCCCCAATTCGAACTCATGGATCCCGTTTATAGCAATACTTTCGGGTAGTGGCACCAGCACAGGATACAGTGAAACAGCCCTGGGCCACGCTCATTGGATACTCATCATTAAGCAGGATTCTAAGAATCGTAGGGCTCTATACAAAAGTCTCAACGGATGCTGGATCTTGTAGTTCGTATATAATTATATCGACCTTCAGGCCAATAATAAGCTCTCACCGCTTGCTAAGTCTGCAAAAGTCACTTCTCTCATCTCGACCAATTCACTCTCGTCGGCAACCTTGCCCTCTGCCTTCATATCTTCAATTAATGCTTCTTGCAACGTCAATGCTTTCCTATGCAAAAAAGCAGTTATAAATCCAGCCTCCTTCTTGACCTCGTCGTGTGTTGAGACCCAGTATTTGGCCTTACATATCTTTTGCGCTTTAAGGCCATTGTGCGCGCCAAGGTTAAGTTGCTTGAGACTAATTTTGATGTCATGGAGACCATGAAGCAGCGCCAGAGTCTTTAGCGAAGGAACAGCGCAGCCCAGATGACTCAGTCCCTGCGCATGGATGCCATGAGGCGAATATACAACCGCCTCCGCCGGTCTAAACTCTTCTGAAGGCACGTCGACCATTCTGTAGTCTAAATCGAACGTCAACAGAATGGCAGAGTGATAGTACAGCGCATCGGACACAGTGACGACCCTGGAGATTCCAAGCCACTTGGGCAATGGTGGAAGGGAAGTGTTACGCCAGTCCGAGTTTTCCGCCGAGAATGTTGGCGTTTCTTGGACCTGACTGAAGTATTCCCAGGACCTGATTAGGTCAAAGGCGAGTTTTGTTGCGAAGATAGGTGTATCAGGGTCAAGCTCAAGAAGTGTATGCTTGTTACAATGGTCCGTAAACTCATGCGATATTACTACAGCGTCGATGAATGATTGCCTTGCATATTGATCAGAGTTCCGAAGCTTGCTATTCCTTGATTGTAAAGGCATTGATTGAACAATTTCCTCAATATCCTTTAGCCGTGCTTCAAGCTCAGCCATATCCTGGACACTTGAGTCGATAGTGTGCCATTGGGTGGAAAAAAACTTGGCCACATCGGACTGAGGGCCTATGGTTGTATTAGCACTCCAACGGTCCGAATAACGCCAAGCCGACTGACCTTGGAACCACGGATCCAGGACGATGTTGAATCGAGAACGGCCCGGAGGTCGGGCCACATCACTCGGATATGGGAGTTGTAAAAGCCAAGTTGTGTCCGCATTCAAGTGGGTTAGAATGGGTCGCTGTGCCAAAAGCGCTTCCCGGATTGAAGATTTAAGGGTTTCCTGGAGTTGAAGAGAAGGACCGTCCATCACTACAAACTCAAAATTGCCGATAGATACACGCAAGGATACGGATTTAGATTCATGGTTCCTGCCAAGGTTGATAAGAGTGTGGCTGTGTGATGGCCAAGGACTATCACTGACGACACCGCGATCTAGAAAGTCGGTCACTTTGAGCCATCTCAAGAGGGTGTAAGAGTCTTATATGTCGCTCAAATATAGTACAATTCCCTGGATGGCGTCCATTTCCCCACGTCGAGCCGTCATGACTGCGCTCATCCCGATTCGTATTCGTTTAGAACATTTCCAAGACGAAACTTAATCACCGGCGGCAAGCTCGGCCTTGGCGCTTATCTAATCAGATAAGCTAACGCGTGTCCAAGAACCCTACGCCTCCTCAACGGTCAGACCGTTACACACCAACAACACCCGTGGTGCTGTTTTCTCTGCACTACTCCTTTCATCTCGTACTCCTGAACAACCCAGATGGTGGAATCCTCCGACGAGCCGAGCTTATTAGATCGTATTAGATCTACTACCCGCAAAGCGAATGCCTCGTGCAATCCGTTTGCTACCCGTCCTTATCCGGCCCTGACTGACACGCCTACACGCAACGATGCTGGTGCTCCAGCTGGATCCACAACCTCGAGCAGTACTGTGCCTGCAGAGGGTATCTCAACCGACCATGTGGCCGAGAAGACCACGTCAACCTTGCCACCACCTGCTCCACCTCCCCATGAAGCCGGAGATGGAGAGGCACCTTCCTCCATAGAACCAGAAGAGAAACAGAACGTTATCATACGCTTCTATGAAGCCTGCAAGGAGATAATCTTCTCGAGTTGGATGAATGTCCTTTTGGTGTTTGTACCCGTGGGCATCGCTGTCCAGGCAGCTGGTGTAAATAAGACTATTGTCTTTGCTATTAACGCCATTGCCATCATACCTCTTGCTGGACTTTTAAGTCATGCTACCGAAAGTGTTGCTAGTGAGATGGGTGACACCATCGGAGCTCTCATGAACATCACCTTTGGCAATGCAGTAGAGCTTATAATCTTGTGAGCTATTCTGCGAATTTGTGCAAGTCATTGCTAACCGAAATGTAGCATGTATGTTCAACCTAACAGAAAGTGACAAGGAAAAGCCATCGGCTGCATTGAAAGCACCTGCCGCTTGACTACAAACCTCGCTTCTGTCCTTTTTTCTGCTTGGTATCATCACAGGATGGTTGCTGCAAATGCTTACTTTTGCCATGTTCCTACTTTTAGCATTGCTCTTACCAAGGTTAGTGCCTTACTCCATCCTCCTCCAACTATCAGAATTAACAGATCTTTCTCACGCAGAATCAAATTCAGATTGTTCAGGCTTCCCTTCTGGGTTCGATACTGGCCAATTTGCTGCTCATCCTTGGCATGTGCTTTCTGTTTGGCGGGCTTCGTTTCCGTGAACAGGTAATTAGACAGTCACCTTAATCAAAAATCACGAAGCTGAATCAAACAGATATACAACAGTACAGTCACACAAATGAGCGCCTGCTTACTTAGCTTGAGTG
The DNA here is from genome assembly GCA_947623385.2 of Cladonia squamosa. Lineage (NCBI taxonomy): Eukaryota > Fungi > Ascomycota > Lecanoromycetes > Lecanorales > Cladoniaceae > Cladonia > Cladonia squamosa. The sequence goes on from OX392381.1 coordinate 684,158, forward strand.
TCATGAGTCTACTCTTACCGGTATGATCCAAACCCTACTCTATCCCTGATCTCTTCTATTTGATCGTTAAGTGGTCATCCAAGTTCATGTATTAAGTCTGGGCTGTTAACGAATGTGGCTCTGGTAGACTGCATTCCATGCTTCCTTCACGGACAACACCACTGCGGATAAAGCGGTATTACAGATCAGTAGAGGCACCAGCATCGTGAGTTGAATACTACCCCAAAAATTTGCCCTCTTACTGACACATTCAAGATCCTGCTTTTAGTATACGTCCTGTATCTGCTTTTTCAGATGAAATCGCATGCATACATGTATCAAAGTACACCGCAACACGTTATTGACGAAGAATCGCACCCAGGCGTCCTGGCGGACATGCTAAATTCATCGAGTTCCTCCGATACTTCATCCACTTCCGGCGATAGCGATAGCGATGGCTCTTCAGGTTCCAACACAACCGCAAAACGCATTAAGCGAGTTCTTAGAGGACGCAAGCGCCGTAAATCGAGTGCAAGCTCCAAGGACACCCCTTCAATGCCTTCAACAATGCGTACACCTTCAGCAAGCACATTTGCCAAAACCGCTGAGAACGGGGAATTAGCTGTAGGAGAGTCTCGAAATGATCAGGCTTCACTAGCATCACCAATACTGGGGGCAATCGCCAGTGGTGATGAGGCGGACACCGACGGCGAGCGCGATACCCATTATTTCTCTAGGAGGGAGCCAACCGTAAATTTTCATGACGTGAACTCGCGGGACTTTGAGAACGAAAAAACAGAATCAGGGAGCAAATCACCCGAAATCAAACGCAGAAAGAAGTCCAAAAAGAAGCATCGTAAAAGTAAAACGCTGGACGAGAAAGAAGAGCTCGAGGTATCCGAAAAGCCGGCGCCGCCAAAAGCTCTCACCAGTCATGCTAGTCATTGGCCGACTACTCCACATGTTGGCTTCACTCAGGAGGTCCAGATTGCGCCTGAAAGCTCTCCAAGGCGTCCATTCAATATGCGTGGACTTTCTGTCCGCGACGTTGTGCCCGCAATGCCCGCGATGCCCAAAGTACTTTCGAGTACTGTGTTCTCCACGGCAAACCCTACTGGTCCGTTGGCACGTGGAACTGCAGCTACGGGCATTACCCCTCGGGCCCTGCATCGCTCGAGTTCTCTTCCGGGGCGTCTCAACCAAACACAAGCCGCGCGCCAGCAATCGAACCCGCCAGTACAGCCGCCACCTCAGGTTGTGAAAGTTGATATCGACGAGTCTCTCAACAGCGAAGATGCCGCTCCTCCCATAAAGCGCATGTCACGCACTACAGCGGTGGTTCTTCTCCTCGCTTCCACTGGACTTGTGGCGGTCTGCGCCGAGTTCCTTGTTTCAAGTATTGACTACTTAGTCTCAAATACTGGCGTTTCCGAAGCATTCGTCGGTCTGATCATATTACCTATTGTCGGTAACGCGGCGGAGCATGTCACTGCAGTAACTGTAGCCAGCAAGAACAAAATGGATCTCGCCATTGGAGTAGCCGTTGGATCGAGTATTCAGATTGCGTTGTTTGTGACGCCGGTAATTGTGCTTCTGGGTTGGGCTCTGAATAAGGACATGAGTCTCTACTTCTCACTGTTCGAAACGATCTCGCTCTTCGTCTCGGCTTTCATTGTGAACTTTCTGGTGCTTGATGGTAGGAGCAATTACCTGGAGGGGGCTTTGCTCATCGCGGCATACGTCATCATTGCGCTCGCTGCTTTCTTCTTCCCGGATTCCGATGAGCAGAGCACAATTGGTGGTGGGAATACCGTTCAGAGGATGCTGAGAATGCTTTAGTATAGAGTGGTGGCTCACGCCTGGTATTCAAGCGGTAACTGTGCTCTGTGGGAATTCTTTTGGGGGGTTGTGAACATATCAGTCTTTACTGGGTTTTAATTTAACGGCCTCCTTTTCCGAGATAATTTTTCGGCTCCGATAGCTACATATGTAGCAAGTCTACGCCTCCATTACATCTCCATGATAGCTTCATCTGAGATTCAATATGGCTTCAACATCACGATCATGATCTTAAGTTCCGTGTGTTCTAGATCACACATGCGTATCATCTGCTTTCGATTCATATTTAGTTGTTCTTCCAATAAGCCGTCATCCGAACCCTAAGATTGACATTTGTATTCCCCGCATCCAGTAGGCCTTGAATGCAGTAGCCAACGAGTTAGCGGAGACGACATTTTGTAGTGGGCAAGACATGACACTGTGACAGAAAAACGGCGCAGCGTGGGCTGTAAATGCTTTAGGCAGCATTGCCGTGAAAATCGTTGAAGGTCGCCCGAGGGCCACTAAATTCTGGAGAAGCCACGCCCCTCTAATTCAACGTCCTCTTGAACCCCTGGTAAGCCCCCTCCATATCAAAGCTCAACTCCCTCGCCTCTCCCTCCCCCAATTCCTCTTGCGCTCTCATTCCATTCAGCCGTATTAACCAACTTATAATCTTTGCCCGGCCTTCGAAGTCTCGATCCGTGACTGCATTGACGCTTTGAATCAATTCTGCAAGCAGAGGGTGTAGGGCGTCTTTGGAGAGCATATTCAGTTTGAGTGCGTCAAGGAAGGTTATGAAGTTCTCGGTTGCGAGGAGGATTTGGGAGCCAGATGCTGAGGGTTGTGAGGGAGCTGTTCCCGCGAATGAGGCTTGAGGGGTGGATGTTGCAGGGTGCGAGTTGGATGGGTCGGCGATTGTGGCAGGGAGGTTCACACGAAGGCGTTCGGTTGCGCGGGGGCACTCGATCTGGTAGTGGATGTTAGAGATAATTCCCTTACTATCAATGTATGGCGAAGCCCAAAGTGAGAACAACGTACACCCCATTCGCGCTTGAAGGTCTCTAGATCTACGAACTCTCTGGCGACAGTCTCATCATTTAGATTTGACCTGTATTGCTTGAGCAAGCGACTGCAGATCTCTGTATATTCAGCCTCTGGTATTGAGTCTTTTATGTAGGCTTTCTCTAGGCCGTCGAGCGTTATGATAATGCTGTATATCTCTGCAAGCGAGTCATACAGGTCCCTCTCACCGGCGGTCTCGGAAAGCTTGACTTCCTGATGCGGGTTCATAGTAGCGCTTTTGTTGGAATCCGGTCAGGCGGCAATGGCTAGAAATGATATACTTGGTCAAGGTTGATGGTGGCTGAAAGCGAGTAAATTGGTGTGGAGCTGTATGGCGTGAGAGCATATGACAGCTGCCTGGGTGAAGCTATCATTCTTACTGCTACTGATCGTTCTTCGGAGTTGCATATTCGTTGATGCAACAGGTCTGATACTTTCTATTGGCAGAAGAGATGTTTAGATTTAGCGATTATTGGCCGCACTCAACCTTGGGTTACACCTCAAGGAGCCTAGAAGCCGATGATCTCCTTGAATAAGCGCGCATCAACGAGCCTCGCCACCTACTCAAGGAGACATAAGGAGTTCGAAAACGAGGTAAAACGCTTCAGCTTCTTATTTCGTGAGAAGCAACCGTCGTGATGTTACGGTAGTCTTGCCCGTGATTGCATGCGAAGCAGCTCAAAAATGCAGAATCCAACAGATTCAGCTCTACTGGAAATGCCTGTACGCAAGGTGATACCGCTTGACTATACGAAATGGACTTTCAGACGAAAAGATAGTCCAGATGCCAGCTGGCTGAAAGTATCAGGTATGCCCACAAATGTACACCGCGATCTTCAGCATAATGGTATCATTCAGGATCCGTACAAGGGCAAGCAGGAGAATGATTGCCAATGGGTTGGTGAAGAATCGTGGGTCTATAGGGCAAAGTTCCCAACGCCAGATTTAATATTCGGTCAGAAGGCTGTACTTGCTTTCGATGGTCTAGATACCTATGCAACAGTGGTTCTTAACGGCCAAGAGATTCTCAAAACCAAAGACATGTTCATTCCCGAAAGAGCCAATGTTACGTACAATCTTCGTCCTGGTAAAGAAAATGTCTTGGAAATCACCTTCGAGAGCACTTACTTGGTTGGCAAGAAGCTTGTGGAGAAATACCCAGATCATCGTTGGGGCTGTTGGAATGGCGACTCTTCACGTTTAGCAGTTAGGAAAGCACAATATCACTATGGCTGGGATTGGGGTAATTTTACCTCCTCTCGTTCCACTAGATGTATCATGTGACGCGGGTTCGAATCCAAAGATGACATGCTGACCCTGGAACTGCTAGGTCCTACGATACTCACATGTGGGCCGTGGCGACCAATTTCTATCGAGGTTTACCATTCACGCATCTCAGATCTGTATTTCAGAACGATTGTTGACAAGTCCTTGAAATCAGCCGAAGTTGTAGCCATGGCGGACATCGAGGGTGAAGGGGAAGAAGTTAGGTTTGAGATATCTTTAGAGGGGAAGATATTAGGCACAGAGACCGTTAAGGTAGCAAATGGCTTTGCTACAGCTACATTCAAAAACAATAGCCCGAAACTCTGGTATCCTCATACCTATGGCAAGCAGCCACTGTATATCCTTAAGGCTAAATTAACCCGAAGTGATATTGCTCTTGACACGGCAAGCAAAAGATTCGGTCTTCGAAGGGCTGAAGTGATCCAGCGGAAGCTTGATGCTATGCCAGGTTCTACTTTTCTCTTTGAGATCAACAATGTTCCAATGTTCTGTGGTGGCAGCAATTGGATCCCTGGGGCATTTGGTCCAATAAATGTTCAGAAGTACCGCGACTGGATCAAGATGGTGGTAGAGGGGAACCAGATCATGATCCGGGTCTGGGGCGGTGGCACCTTCGAAGACAAAGCTTTCTACGATATCTGTGATGAGCTGGGTGTGCTGGTCTGGCAAGATTTCCTGTTCGCATGTGGCAATTACCCTGCAAACCACGATTTCCTGGACCTGGTGAAGCGTGAGGCAATAGCTAACATTAAGATCCTGAGGCATCATCCATCTATTGTACTATGGGCCGGAAATAACGAGGACTATCAGTATCGGGAGACAGAGGACCTTGACTTCGATCCAAACGATCACAATCCGCAGAGTTGGCTCAATAGTAATTTTCCAGCAAGATACATATACGAGAAAATCTTGCTTGAAGCGACAAAAGAACTAGTTCCCGGGACATACTATCACTTCGGATCGCCTGCGCCATATGGAAGAAGGATGACAACAGATCCCGAGGTGGGGGATATTCATCAATGGAACGTATGGCATGGTACGCAGGAGGAGTATCAAAAATTCGACAAGCTGGTTGGCAGATTCGTTTCGGAGTTTGGCATGGAAGCTTATCCAAATATTGAGACGATTGACGGCTACCTGCTTCAAGGAAGCTCAGATCAGGAGCGGTTTCCACAAAGCTCAACTGTTGAGTTCCACAATAAAGCCACTGGTGGTGAACGAAGGTTGGCCCTGTACCTTGCCGAGAACATTCCGTATACCATGAAGCCTTTCAAGCAATACATCTACTGTACCCAGCTAATGCAAGCTGAATGTCTGTCCACGGCATATATGCTCTGGAAGCGGCAATGGAGAGGCCCTGGACAGGAATATTGCTCCGGAGCCCTGGTCTGGCAGATGAACGACGTATGGCCATGCCAATCGTGGTCGATCGTAGACTATAATCTCCGGCCCAAATTGGCTTATTATGCTATCAAGCGCGAGCTTAAGCCCGTCACCATCGGCCTCAAGCGAACGGTGCACACCAAAGCCAAGGACAAATACACTCGTGCATATACGAAGACCATTTACAAGATTCAGATGTGGGCCTGCAACCTATCCATTGAAACTCAAAATGCATACATGACCGTCATATCGCACAACCTCATCACTGGAAAGTCTTCCACCTTAAGCCCTCAGAAACATATAATAAATCTCTCTCCAAACCGAAGTACAGAAATTGACGACTTCGAGATCCCAACCTTAGAAGACTATCAAAACGGACCCACCTCGAAAGCACCCATCTTCAACTCAGCCGAAGAAGAGCAGCAACAAACCGTCATAGCGGCATACATCCACGACCTCAACGAAAACCTAATCGCACGAGCTGTCAATTGGCCAGAACCATTGAAACACGCGCATCTTCCCACGCCAAAAGCACTCAAATTCGCCTTAAAGCCCAATCCGCAAGAATCACTAACAGAGGATGATATGAAGCCACCACAACAGTATCCTTTAGCGGTTGTTGTATCTGCAGACGTGCCTATTAAGGGACTTTGTGTGGAGGTGGAAGCGTCTAGTGGCGGCAAAGAAATTGTGGGTGAGTTTGTCGCTTTTGAGGATAATGGGGTTGATATGATGCCTGGGGAGAGTATTAGTATTGGGGTTAAGGGCCTGGGGATTGGGGATGGCGGAAGGCTTAGGGTTAGGTATTTGGGTATGTGAAGGGGGAGTTGAAGGGGGGTTTGATATTGGGGGTTGAGCCTTTGTTGTCGGATTGGATTGGAGTTGGAGGCTGGAGGCAATGGGCTGGGAGATAAGGAAGGCAATTCGATGCATGGGACCTTGCAGGTACTCAATCGTCACGAAGCCTCTATGGTCCAGAACTTCTTCTCGGGACCCAGGAGGCTTTCAAAAACCATCCAATCCAATGTCCTTCCCTTCAGATTGATCGAACATCGATTGATTCGAGGATTCTAACTGGGTATCATCAAAAAGGAGACTAGAATGTTTTCAGCTAATTCTCGATGCCACCCCACTCCTCATCGTCTTCGTCCTCATAGTCTGCCTCTGCTTGAGCCAACCGTCTCCTCGTCCCAGCAACAGCGCCCTTCCTCCTATTCTCCAACCGCCTCTCATACCCACTCTTCGTACTAATCCGCATCTTCCTCGCTTCCCTTCCCCCCTCCTTTTCTACCGTAGCCCGCCTGCTCTCCACCCCTCTCCTCTTCAATTCCTTCTTCGTCTTCTTACTTACGTCCGGCAACGCATCCAACAACCACTCCTGCACACCTTCTCCCTCTCCTTTGATTTGTCCTTTCGCCCGCTCACTAGCAGCGATCACATTCGCTACGTTCTTCACATACGGGATATCCTCCTTGGTATACAATGTCACTGCTACACCTCCCTGTCTGCCCTGCCTGCCTGTCCTGCCTACTCGGTGGATGTAGGAGGCGCTGGTATTGGGGATATCATAATTCACGACGCCGTTTATTCCTCTGAAGTCGATGCCTCGGGAGAGCAAGTCTGTTGTGATGAGAATCCAGATCTGGCCCTTCCGAAAGTCGGCCATGATGTTTGAGCGTGCGGTGTCTGAGAGGTCTGAATGTAGGACGGCGATTCGGGAGGAGCCGCCTGCTTCGATGGGGATGTCGTAGAGGAGTTCGGAGTGGAGGGCTATGGCTCGAGGGATTGTCTGTGTGAAAATTAAGAATGGGGGCTGAAGAGATGGGGCTTCGGTCGTGGGTGTTGCTGATGGATGGAGGAGTTGGCGGAGGGCGAGAAGTTTGCCTTGCTCTGAAGCGGAGTATACGAGACGGTGGGACACATTAGGAATGGCGGAATCTTTGAGACCAACTACCAGGCGAATAATGTGGTGTGCAGGGTCTTTTGGGTCCTCAGAGAGACCAAGTTTCCGCCGCCGGTCAAGAATAAAAGCCTGAGCCAGAGTTTCAATAGATGAGCCTATTGTGGCTGACCAGAGAGATGTGCGTAGAGATGGGTGGGAGCAGGCGGTCCAGATGCCTAAGATTTGCTCACGGAAAAGTGGGTCAAGAAGAACGTCGGCTTCGTCGAGGACGAGGAAACGTACGTCTGGGAGGGGCAATATGGTCAATCCGTTCATTGAAATTGCATGTAATAGCAGTAGAGGAGTGCTGACGAGGATATCGGATTTTACCATGTACTTATATTGTCTCCGTGTCTTCTCGTCCTCACTACCGTCTCCATTGACTTGCTCGTCTTCATTCACAAGCTCTGAATGCACTCTCATTCCCTTCCTCAGCCCCGATATTTTGATGCCAGTACCCAGTGCTAATTTCCTTCCTTCATTCACTATTTGGTCCGCAAGTTCATGAGTAGGGGCTATAATAAGGGCCCGAACCCCACGTGCTGACTGCTCCTCATTAGGGCTCTTCATCAGAGCCTGCCTTTCTTTCATCAATTCGTGAAGCAAGTGTATCATAAATCCCAGCGTCTTCCCACTTCCAGTTGGAGCTATAGTTAAAAGATCAATATCAGCTCTTGATTGCCTTTCCATCTTCGCCTTCTTTGCCCCTGGTATATCCAATCCCCATTTCTCATTCGGCCCAAGCAATATCGGTAGACTTCCCAGTTGCACTTCTGTAGGCTCTCTGTATCCCTGGGCTTCTAGATTTACCGCAAGTCTCTTCGATATGCCGTACTTGCCGCGCAGTTCTCTGAAAGAGTTCAAGGGCTGCGGGAAGATTTGGACACGCATATCCTTGTTACTTGTAGGCTCATATGTTTGGCCGTTGCGAAGGGTTTGTGTTCCGGCCAATATTGTAGTTTTGATCTTATGCCGCTTCAGAATCTGCCGACACTCCATTTCGCTCAACTCTGGGTTTTTTCCATCTGTGCTCTCAACTCTCAGTACCTCTGCCCCCCTGTTCCATCCATCAGTCTCATTCATGTTTGAGGTAAGGCTTGGGCCCTCGCCAAAGAAGTTCAGTTGATCCGGCATACTGTCTCCACGGTCGCCTTCTGAGCCAACCCTCTTTCGCTTCGTCCTCCGGTAGCTTTGTTCTCCGTCGTTGTGGGAGCCAAGGCCATCCTTGGATAATGGGAGGGGATGCTTAGAAGGCCCAGCTGATGGAATAGTGGGCCCCGCGTTATTCTTCACGATTGATTCCGATTTTTGTATCTTCGTAGATCGGGCGAGAAGTTTGAACATATCCATGGTAGATTACAGTATTATTCTGTACTTCGCCTTCAGGGCCATGAAGATTTCTTATGGCAGGTATAGGCGGTAGCAAGGTTTTGTTTGGACTTTTTGTGAGGGAGAAAATTAGCTGGTATAACAGTTCGCTCCATTGACATTGCCAAGGCGACAGATATCTGCCCCGGCCTTAGAGACTAGGGTAAGCGCCGCTTTATGGTAGCACGATACAGGTGACTTTCGCGCAAGCCTAGGTGAGAGGATGCAGCTCAAATGTAGAATATCATTGCATCAGTTCTCAAAGGCTTCACCTAGCCCTTTTAGGATAGGTTCGTATTTTAACCCTAAAGTACTAGGTAGTCCATAGAAGATTTACCAACGCTAAATTTAATATTTAAGTTGGGAAATACGGAGTATTTAGACTTAAAACTTTGTATTTATTTTTGGTTCAATATATTTTAAAAAAACCTAATTTTGTCTTTAATAATAACTTTATATCATAGCTAGGGCTAGATAAGACGTACATAGTATTTTGTGTAGAAGAGTTTACTCCTGAACCATAAACACCTATCAACCGTACAGCCCTACAAGGCTGATGCTTAGAGGCCAGTAAAGCTCGTCCCCTAGGAAATAAGAGATGCGCCTAAAAATCCTAGCTTCGGGGACCTTTCTGATTGCCTAGGTAACGACCTTTTAGGGCATCTCTAGGGGGCTATACGGTTGAGGGGTGAATTCTTCTACTATGAAAGTAGATTAAGAATACTATCTAAGACATCATTTAGACCATCGGTGGTTCCTAAAGCTCTACGACTTCAAGACTGACCATTTACGGTCAGTCTCTGCCACGTAGACGATGACAGAGCTACTTCAGAGATACTCATAGTGCAGCCCTCAAGGGCTCCTGGCTGCATGATTGTCGAGTGATTCCGAAAACGCATATCTTTGCTACTCTCCTCTCAGCTTTTCACAGGCAAGATAGCTGATAGAAAGCATTGGAGAATTGAAAAGGTCCTCCACTCACATTATCCATCTAAGCTCTGTTCAAGCAGATGTATCATTTCTTCATCCTGTCTCCGCTCAGAGACAGACAAAGCTTCCCTGATCTGGATCTCGTCAACACCTGACTCTAACAGCACCCTAACAACATCAACTCTTCCCGTCTCGACTGCTTGACTGAATACTTCTGATCCCCGTACTGTAGCACCGCGTTCGACCAATCTCCGGACCAGGGTCACTGGTTGCTTTTGGATGGCGATTCCCAGCGTGCTCAATGCTAAAAAGCCAGGGCCATTCGGGTCTGCACCTTCGGCAAGAAGGAAAAGCGCGAAATCCGGATCGGAGCCCCAGCACGCCATCGAGAGCGGTGTGGAAGTGTTTTCGAACTCATGGTCAAGCACAGATCGATTATGTGCGAGCAACGCACGGAAGAGAGGAATCGATTTGGCATCGACTACTCGACCGATGATTCTATCGGTGAGCCTCGCCGTTGCGAAAATATGAAGGAGAAAGGTCAAGATAGATGGTTGAAGAGAGGTAGCAGCCTGGACGAGCATCTCATTCGTGGAAGGAGGCTCTTCTGCGGAGAACTCATGATCATAGGGGTATTCAATCGCAGGTTGACCAGATTGGATGCCGAGAGAAGAGAAGAGGCTTTGCAAGCGAGGCAGGTCACCGACAGATATAGCTTGCAGCACTTCTGCTTTGGCCGTGGGCCTGCTCGAGCTTGATTGTCCATCATTATGAACCGCCGACTCTGGGGCGAATGCTTGATTAGAAGTCATGACTTCGTCTTTGGCTTCGTCTTTGACGTTCGTAACGCGTTTCTTGAGTCTGTACAACTTAGAGAAGACTCCCATCGACGAAATCTAGCTCTTTGAAAGGAAAAGTAGCACATGCGTCTGGCCGAAGGCACCAAGGATTGGGGCTCTTGTTACGGATCACAGCAACGTCATGCCTCTGCTTGAGGGTGGCACGTCAGCTTGACTCCTATTTGTTTCGTCCAGAAGCGGGCTGAGTTTCATTTTCAACTTTACCTTCAGCTGTGCCAGGTCGTGACGTTGCCTTGCGGCTGTCCTTCTTATTGGTGCTACTTAGCAGGGGATGCGTCAGCCTTGCGGCGCTCCTCCCATCCTCCTGGATTTGATAGAATCCCTTTAAGTTGGTGAGTAAAGGACGACCTTATTCGAAGTCACCTATCCCGAATATCAAAGGTAAGTCGGCCACCTTCATTCCCAAGAAATATATCATTGGTTGAGCTCGCGCCCGGGAGCCGGAGATACTCCGGAACTTTTCCTGGAGGATCAGAGATGAATACTATATGCCATAGCTGATACGTGGAATGAGACTGTTGATAAGAGGATGATCTTGTGCGAAAGTGTCAGATCTTACGTGGGGAGGGGTGGATGGACCGCAAATAATACCATGGTGGGTACGACTATGTGGTTGGTCTTTGAGTGATCTTCTCGCCCAAAATTCCCAAGGCAACAGCCTCAGAACGAGGTGCAGTATCTATTGGCACTTGCGATAGGTGGTAAGTCTGCAACGACTTACATTTTTTCATGACGCTTCAGATCTTCTCAGAGTTCATATGAGCGCTTGATCCTCATCGTACCTGACGGGGTATGAAACAGAACATTTGCTTCTTACATATGCAGGGCACTCAACCTGCAGAGTCGCAAAACCAGATAAGCCAAACGTCAAGGTTTGACGGACAAGGCTCATGAAGAATAGCTCGGCACTGCCATGACCGTAAGAATATCAAGCATCCCAAGAGCCTACTGGTTTATTGCTCGTTCCAATCACATGTATTTCCATCGCTGTTCGATGGATTCTTTCCTGCATGTTTCAGAATGATAGCCGACGGATGAGACGTCCCATCTGCACACAGCCCACCCTCAACATATTGATGGGATTCATGTCTGTTCCGGCTATGCTCGTCCTCGTTTTTGACAGATGGCGACAATCCGAGTGCTCCATCTCAGCTTTTACATGCTCTTGAGGCGTAGATGTGCTTCAGATAGGTTTCAGATATGTTGTGGTGAACTCATCAGAATATAAGCATGTATAAGACTACACCTACAGGGCTATTGACTAAGTTCTACTTCTTGTCTTTCACTCTTGTCGAATTTCACCTCATTTCCTAAGCCGACTTAGTCCAACAATGATTATTCAATCAATCAGCCAATTATCGGTCTGCCTTCTGTCTCTCCTCAGTGGTTTTGTCTACCCTCTGCCTTCCAACGACAAAGATGTCCTCAAGGCAAGGCTCGTCAATCGGCAAGCTTCTTCAGTAGCAACCAGCGCCGCCGTTGCTCCAACCGCTGTTTGCACCACCGAGACTTTGGCAATAGCTTGTGCACTTCCAAACGACCCCTGGCAGCCATGCTCAACCGGCTACACAGGCCCTTGGGACTGTGCCTCCAACGGAGCAACGTTCCCAACGATAGAGAACATCATGTCCGACATGATCAAGTGTGGTAATATCGGTAACAGCGGGCCCACCATCTTCTACTCCTTTGGCGCCACCACTTCCCAAGCACGAGGCTTCCGAGACACCCTCTCCCCGCGTGGCGTAATGTTCAACGACGCTCTTCCGGGCGCATGGACGATCGACGTCGGAAACGCTGTTGATCTTGCCGCTCAAGATAGGCAAGCTCTGCTCATCGCGCGCTATGGGCAAGCCATGGCCTCCCTGTCAAAAGGGGAAGTATACTTTGTCGCCCCTGCGTCTGCGAATCCATACACAATCCCCAATGACCTTCCAAATGTGTGGAGGAGCTATGAGTTCCCCACCTTGCAGCGCAACACCGGTGACAACGCCATCACCAGGGTCACTTCAGTCGTCAACACGCCCCCTTACGCTCAAAGTCTCGGATGGCAACCCAATGATCCGCAATTTCCCCTCCTACCGCCCAGTAACGCGGACACAATCGTAAGTCCCACCCAGAATACAAATTTACAAACATCAACGTAGCTAATTTACCAAGGCCGTCCCCGAAGTCGGAGGCCCACCCCCACCCATCCTCCCCCCCATACCCACCGGTCCCTTCATGACGAACACATTCATTGCTGCATCAGCAACAACGATACCGCCCACTATCACTACGAGTACGCCTCCTTCCTCAACTTTCAGCTTCAGCTGCTCCACGAGTCCTACGCCTGTAGATCCCGACTATCCGTGCGCATGCAACGACGGCATGTCATATTGCGCCAATGGTGGGACCTGTGAGGAGCTGACGACTCCACCACCAGGAGAAAATTGTTGCCTGGATTGCATGTAGGACGAGGGTCAGGGTGAAGAAAGGTAGACATGCATAATCGGGTGTCGTAACACTCGATCTGGGTCTTTGCGACCATCTTGGCGGCGTGTTCGTTTACATGAATAGATGATATGCAGTGTCTGAAGTGAACAGAAAGACGAGATATCAAAGAATTTTGAAGCGTGTTAATTTAATAATATGAAAAAATGAAACACTGAACATGAAAGAAGCGAGTTTAACATCTCAATCAATCGAATGCTCAGAAGTGCTCTGAGTTCGTCGCGCAGATGGTCCAGACAATTCGAACAAGTCCGCCGTGTTTTTATCAAGAATCCACTAGTCAATAGAGACCCAGCACCGATCTCGATTGGAGAAAATGGGATTCGAAATGACGTTCCCCCACTCATACACATCTCGGACATAGGAAAAGGGGCTGGCCCTTTGGCAATAAGCAAGAGAGCACAGTCGATGATTTCACCTCACAGATATTTCTTGACATGATAAGAGCTGCTCTAGCTGCGAGAAAGCTATAATAGCTAGTCAACCAGTTAATGTCAACAAATTTCCAGTCCTTCAGCTTCGTTGGCTTTCCGTCATCGTGTCGCGGCTGAGACACGTTCAGTTTGACACAGGAACTCAGATGGATCTAAGGTCGCACTGTGTCAATTTCGGATCTTCTCAGCGCTCTTTGTTGTATGTCAATGAATTCTCATCTACGTACATAGACGCAGATCTAGCGGTAGCGATCCTATACGCTGTTAGATTCGCTAACGAAATCGTCATGAAATGATAATCAAGTCGACCCAACCTCAATACTGCTATCTTGTAGACCAGTCGTAGACTTCCAGATGTCATTGATCTTCCGTCCCGCGCTTTCCAACAGCGCATATCACTTCTCCTTGATTTTCTTCATTGAAGCCACCGCGGTCATCAGTGTCATATCTAATTGTGCAGCCTGCCAATGGATGCCGAGATCTGAAAAAATCATATCGTCAATGAGAGTGACTAATTCGGACCACATGATAATTACAGTGTTTTGGAGATGATGCGGCACATTTCATTCGAGTAGTCATGAAGGATGTTGCGCATGTAGTAGATTTTGATCTCTGAACGGGTGTCAGTTTGTAGATATGAGAATCTTAGGAAGCTCTTTGCTACTTTTGATATCTAGACCGTCATAGGATGCAGCATGCGATTGGGTTATTTGGTTGTCTTGAATGTCACCATATCTATTGGCGGCCATGAGATCATGAAGGACTCAATTCACGGTTCCATGCGTATCGAACCTGTCGTAGTTCTCATGCGGCGTTGCCCATGGTGACAGGTGGACATGATAGGAGAGGCGTACCTTCAGCAGCTGGTTTGAGTTACAGGTATAGTCTGCAAATTCTCGAAAATTACACTGAAAGCACGATATCTAGGTTGAATTCAACCTGTAATGCCGTTAGATTACAGAGCAGACGCTGCCGCAAGTCACAAAGATGGGTTGGTGTTAGCTGAGATAGCGATGTAGATCCATTGTGTGATGAAAATTTGCTGGAGGTTCCTTATATTATGTCATGGTGACTGGCATTAGAGTATGCAAAAAGCACAGAGATCGTCGTCCTGAGGTGCCAGCAAGTCAGGAGATGAATGAACTCGGGATGACATCCCACCTAACAATCCGTTGCATCGCGTTCCTTCTTCCAACCAGTGCACAAGGCGCTTGACAGGATGAAAAAACGGATGACGTAGCGTCAAAAGCCCCCTGACACCAACAGCCAAATGAGAACGATAGCCCACTTATACTAGAGATCCAAAGCCCACTCAGACGAACACTACCGCATATATTTCCGTGGGCCGTTACAGCCCAGGTGGATAGACCCCCCCGGGTTTGCTCTATCCGTGGAGGTATGCTGTGTATTCAAACGGTGCCCCAGCCGCGAATACTGGTGCCAGGAGCCCACTGGAATCAAGAGCCCACTGATACCGAGAGCCCACTGAGACCAAGAGCCAGATGAGAACGATAGCCCACATATATTAGGAGCCCACAGAGATCCAAAGGACCTTAACACTAACAGCCAAATGAGAATGACAGCCCGCTTATACTAGAGATCCAAAGTCCCTTGACACTAACAGCCAAATGAGAATGACAGCCCGCTTATGCTAGAGATCCAAAGCCCCTTGATACTAACAGCCAAATGAGAATGACAGCCCGCGTATACTAGAGATCCAAAGCCCACTCAAACAAATGATATACTGAAAATTACCCCCGGGCCGTTACAGCCCGGGTGTATAGACCCCTCCGGTGTAACCGTGGAGGTTGCTATGTACTCAACGATGCCCCCACCGCGAATACTGGTCTGACATACCCTGAACCCATACCATGAACCCAGAACACTACACTGCAGGTAGCGCAAGGCCCCCCTTCAGTCCATGACAGGCTTCCGGAGTTACCCCTTCCTCGGCAAGCACGGTATGCGTCATCAGTTGGAGTCTGGTTGTCGTCTACAAGAACGCTTCAATGCAAAGCGAGACTGTAGATAAGATGACGGCTATGATGGTGGTTATGACCCATGCCAGTAACCAACGGGCCTCCTGCTCTATCAGAATGAGACATTAGTAAGGCCATAACACGACGTTAATCACTGGAGGTAGAAGGTTGTTGATCATTTAAGAAGAGCTCGCGGGGAGAATGAGAATTTACCGTGCAAATTGTCTGTCTGGGTGACTTTGCGGAGACCCCATCGTAAGGCCATTCCAACCAGTGGTATAACAATCCATAGTAGGAAGTGTTTTTGATCCATATATTGGACCAAGGATATGAGACGCATCTTCTTTGCTTAGATCTTTTTGGGTTGGAGAGAAAAAGAGGAAAAGAAAGGGAGGAAGAGGCATTTCAATTACATTTTCCGTCTCGGTCGACTAGCGTCCCTTTTGGGAAGGCGCGATACACGATGGATAGAGCTCTTCCATTTAAGTCTGAATGATCAATCAATTCTCGAGTTCAACTTTCAGGAAATATAAGTTCGAAGAAACGTAGATGCACATGTAGCGGCCAGCGTTCGATTGAGCAATAAGCGGTTACTAATTCAATGGCTTTCTCATGCGATTCTGCCCCTGTGGCTCTCGAGATGAGGATACCCAAATCCTGCACCCTTTCCAGCATTTACAGGGAAGGCACCTCTTCAGGTACGTCATCAAGAGGCCTACTCCTTAGAGATAAATGACCTGGCCATGCTTGCCGTATTAGTATCGGGCCAATGTCTCTTGAGACGCAAAGATCAACAGGTACGCGTGCCTTCTGCCTTCAAAGGAGGATGCCAAGTCTTAGAGTGATGTTAGTATAGTGAAGTACAAAAAGCCCTCGGGCAGAAGCAAAGTCATGCACGAACCGTATAGTCACCAATGATCATTCGACTCAATCCTTCCGCAGCTTCCAGTCCTCCCACTCATACCCTGGTGCACGGTGACGGTCATTTACTGCCGCATACCAGAATATTAAAGAGCAAGGAACCATTATCATCAAACAAATCACTCCCATCTTTTGAAAGGCGGGCAGCCCGCGTCCTCTAGACAAGAAGGTTAAGACGGCACCGAAGAATATAACCATGCAATACCAGCATACCAGAGCAATAAAGGATCCACCCTGATGCGCCTGGAGGGGGGGAGGACCAGGCGAGAAGAAGCCCAACCGATCCGGGATTTGTAATGTACAAGACTGGATACGGTACCCAGTGGTCGCAATGGCAAGGTGGAGAGGATTAAGCTGGTTGTCAACAACTTCACCAGCGAATGCCTCTTTAAAAATTGCGATAATGATGCTGATGAGTTTGCGGAACAGTTCATTGAGGAAGAGAAATAGTAAATAGTCACTACACCATTGTACCAGCGCCATTAAGAATCGAACTTAATATGAATTAAATACCAATCCACTAACAGGTAGGGGTCGAGAGATGGATTAAAAATGGTGATATTTTGAGAGGATAATGTAGATTGCTAAGTGCCAAAGCCACCTCAGAGAGCCGAGGGGAGATGTATCTTACTGATATGGCACGCTTTACTTTTACCCTAAAAGGGTGCCTAGACACGTACCACTGGTTGAACAGGACCCTCAGCCCAACAACATTCCCGAAAAAAGGCTTTTTGTAGTAGGTGTATCGCTACTAATTTCCTCTGGTAGTACGCTGTAAAAGTAGGAATACCTGGCATACCTGGCATTGAATTTAGAAATGAATTAGCTATTAATGATGCTTATAATCTGAGGAATAGGCTCTTTAAGCTTCTTCGACGTAAGTTCTCTTCAATGTCTGAGTAAGGTAACGTTAAGGTAAACAGTCTGCCTAGACCAGAGATGGCTTAGCGGGCCGAACTTCGACTGAGCTGGGGGCGGATTATTCCATTGTCGCCTTGAACCGCCAAGGCTTTAGACTATTCTACGAGAAAGCAATAGTAGGTCTATTGTGGAACCAAAAGAGAAACTTTCTGTTACTTTTCGTATGTTGTACAATGCAACAACTCTATGGTGACATGGTATGTGCAGAGAATGCGCAAGAATGGTTCCGGCCGGTCAGGTCAAATACCTACAACCTTCAGAGCCTCTCCCATGCCCTTCCGATGCCTGTTCGCTAGGGCCGCGGTAGAGCATATAGACCTATGTCTCTCAATGCGGCGTTTCCTCCCCATGGGGTGCGACACCTCCCCTGTAGCCAACCAGCTTCATCCTCCCAATCATCTCCCCTACTGTGAAAAAGCCTAGTACCTCCGCTCCAACGACGCCCGCTGCTACCATCTGCTGAGTGCTCATATTTCTCACACGGTTGAGGAGAGATTCTGGACTCATAGAGCTTGCAGTGTCGGTGGTTTTGTTGAGCAAGCCTGCAGGGTTACGGATTGCGTTGATGACTGGTTGTGTATACTTTTGAAATGTGGCGAGGTCTCTGAACGATAAAGTTGTCAGCAAGGGCAAATTGAACGCAGTCGGCTCATAAAAACTGTTCAGGATTTTTAGACTCACGGTGGGCTCATCTTCTGTCCCCTAAAGACCATCTTCGACAGCTCAAGGCCAACCCTCGAGTAGTATATCGTGGGTGGTATGAGTGCTGTGTGCGAAGAAATTAGCTCTCTCCTCTTGAATATAGCCTTTTGCGGCTGCAATTGAACTTGACATTGCCATTGAGTCCCCAGAGGTGAAGGCACGCGAGCAACATTTCTCTATCCATGACCGTACGTCATTCTCGGAAGCAACGTTACAAATCAATGGGCTTGCCAGAGCCTCCAATTGATCCAATGAGAAATTTTACTCACATTCCACGAAGGATATCAGCCTGCCCGTCCGTCCTCCAATCCTGCCAATAGCTTTACTGATCCCTTGCGAAGCACGGCTCAGGCCTGAGCCCGCAGACGTAGTTACTCTGGAAAGACCTTGCGAAGCTTTCGTCTGTACATTGGAAGCTGTCTCTTTTGTTTTCGCAGCGGTGTTCGCAGCTGTATCCTTGGCGGCTTCTGTAGTGGAGGCATGCCGTCTTGTGGTCTGGCGAGCAATAAAGCGGGTGTGCCGAAGCATCGACCGATGGGATGCGACCGCCGACATGGAGCTGAGATCCCCTAACACCCACCAAATGGATCGATCAGTCGCAATAGGAACGGATTTTGTTGTCCTGGAGCTGCGGGTTTAATCAAAATCAAGCCCGCAAGTAAGGAACAGAAAATTGAGGAGCTTTGCGGAAGTGGAACCGTCTCGGTTCTGATTGGCTCCCGGAGCCTGCAGAATTGGCTGGGAATTAGTCAGCATGCGTCGCGACGTGTGACGCTGTTGTCTGATTGCCGTTTACTGTGGCCCAGTACTTTTCGGGCTGTGCAAACAATGTTGGCTTGAGATGTAAACCACCTCAACAGGAGCCTGGCGTCACCACGCCGTCTGTACTTCTACAAGCAAATACAATACCACCGACATGGCACGGCAACGGCGTGGATCCAATGTCTCAAACGAATCTTCGCTCCCAGAGCGTAATGACCAGGTGCGACTGCTCCTACTCTTGGATGAACTGACCACTTGCTCACCCGGATTGTGCACATAGGAGCTTGGAAGCATGTATGACTATCTGGCAAAAGTCATTCTTCTAGGACCAAGCGGCACCGGCAAGTTCGTTCACTCTTCGAGCCCTTCGACAAACCCTAGAGCTTATCTTGCTCCAGGTCCTGTCTATTACATCGCATCGTGAAGGATGAATGTTGGTGGACCCATGCCCAAAGCAAGTCTGTCTACTTACAGAACGAACAGGGCGAGTCCTGTCAAGTCAGACCATAGGCGTCGAGTTTTCATCCAAGATCATCAAAGTGGGCACTGGACCTCGCCGAAAACGCATAAAATTGCAATTATGGGACACAGCCGGAACAGAACGCTTTCGCTCTGTATCCCGCTCCTACTACCGTGGAGCTGCCGGAGCAATCCTCGTCTATGACCTCGCCTCCCACGTCTCCTTCGACGCCCTCCCAACCTTCTTGAATGATGCGCGGGCACTCGCTTCCCCCAACCTCACCCTCCTCCTAGCCGGCAACAAACTAGATCTCACAGCCGAGTCTCCCCCAACCAGCGGCTTCCCCCCAGAACGCGGCCCACCCACTCCCAAAAGCGCAAGTAGCAGAGAATCCATCCGCCTCAGCTCCAGCCACTCCTCCGCAAACTACGGCTTCGGCTCCCGCCAGACCGCCACCATCGCCTCCGAAGGTCGCGAAGTAACCCCCGAAGAAGCGTCTCGATGGGCATCGAAATCAGCCATACCCGTCTCCGTCGAAGTTAGTGCATATACCGGCGAAGGGGTAGAAGAGATCTTTGCCCGCTTAGCAGGCATGATATTAACAAAGATTGAGCTTGGGGAGATCGATCCGGATGATCCCATGAGCGGGATACAGTATGGAGATAGTGGCGGGTGGGAAGATGGGGGGAGTGTGAAGAGTGTGGGGACGACGATTGAGGAAGGGGGGTTGGCGAGGAGGAGACGGAAAGGGCGGGGGAAGCAGACGGGGACGTGGGGGAATGGGATGAGGGAGTGGGAAGCTGTGTTTAGGCTTGATGGGGTGGGGAGACGCAGGAAGGGCGGATGTTGCTGAGGGAGATTGTTGAGGAGCGAGCAGTGGGAGTCCGGACATGATTAAATTGGCGTTTAGGGTGCATGGTCGGGACTTGATAGATTGGATACCCAGAGAGCGAGCGTTCTTACGTTTCCTTGTATGAGAGCTTCTGCATCGTTGCTGCTGTATCTTTTGTGGATACAATGTACCTAATTCTTGGATTCATTGTTCCCTTCGTGCTGTTGTTTCATTAGCTCGAGCAGTACAGTCCTAGATATGTGGTATCAGAGCTAGAATAGCGTGGGAATCCATCATGCACGACCCAAATTGGCGACTAAGTGCAACAGTGGACCACATGCCCTTACACACCAATGATCTAACAGTTTTCTGGAGCTGGCACTACGCAATGCACATTGATGTATTCACTCTCTGAATAAGCAACTTTTGTCATTGATAAGCTAAAGCAGACCAAGCAAGCAAAGCACGCAAAGCAAGCAAATTCATCAGGCAATTCTACAATCCAGAACACCTCATAGAAAATCCTACAGCAATCTCGCCCACTCACCTTTCCTAGCCAAATTCTCAATAGCCATCACCACCATCTCCACCATAAGAAACATCAGTGGTATCAGTCTGCTCATAAGAATACCCTCCATCACCTCCATCACCACCCTGATCAACGACGTCGGTAGTTGACTGGTCGTAGGAGTAGCCGCCATCGCCACCATACCCACCAGTATCGACCTCCGTCGTCTGGGACTCGTAGGCGTACCCACCATCGCCCCCATCGCCACCTTGGTCAACGACGTCGGTAGTTGACTGGTCGTAGGAGTAGCCGCCATCACCACCATATCCGCCAGCATCGACCTCCGTCGTCTGGGACTCGTAAGAATATCCACTGTCGCCAGCATACCCACCGGTGTCGACATCGGTGGTCTGGGACTCGTAGGAGTAACCGCTATCGCCAGCGTACCCACCAGTGTCAACTTCTGTGGTCTGGGACTCGTAGGAGTAACCGCTATCGCCAGCATACCCGCCAGTGTCGACTTCAGTGGTCTGGGAGTCGTAGGAGTATCCACTATCGCCACCATATCCGCCGACGTCAACGACGGTAGATGATGACTCGTATACATCGGTACCCCCGTACCCGCCGGTATCAACCACATCTGTTGTCTGGGAGGAATAGTAGTCCCCACCACCGTAGCCACCTTGATCGACTACTGTTGTGCTTGAGTCATAAATATCTGCTCCACCACCACCATACCCACCCACATCAATCACGTTAGTTTGCGACTCATACACATTACCGTCTCTAGCATAGCCGCCACCACCAGACTCGATGATAGTCTCATTATTCTCCACATAGGTAGGCTGAGTATACCCGCCCTCTTCGATGATGGTAGTTCCCCCATAACCACCTCCATAGCCGGGACGTCCGACCCCCTCGCTATAGCCACCGTATCCGCCGTGCCTATACTCGCTCTCTTCTTCGAATTTATTGTATTCATGCTTGTCATAGACATGCTTAGCCTCTAGCAATGCTCCACCGAGAGCTAGACCGCCAACGGCTCCGAGTGCACCAGCTCCCAACCCACTCATGCCTTTCTTGTCAGGAGGTGGCGCAGCTGCAGGTGGCGCTCCCATAGGTTGTACACCCGGATATGGCTGTCCCATAGGTGGTGCACCATATGGTGCGCCCGGAGGTGGTGGTCCCATATATGGTGCACCTGGAGGTGGTGGTCCCATATATGGTGTACCTGGAGGCGGCGAGCCCATAGAAGGCCCACGAGAATGGCCCGAACCACCTGCAGACATTCCAGCAGCAGCGGCCATACCAGCACCAGCAGCCGCACCAGCAGCAAGTCCACCTGCGTTGCCTGGACCTCCAGGAGTAGGCGAACCCGCAGGAGGCCCGCGAGATTGGCCGGTAAAACCGGGGTCATACTTCGATTGGCCTTTGAGAGCAGAACCTACCTCTGCAAGAGCTGCCCCTCCAACGAGACCACCTGCTAGACCCATTGCGATCCCCCCAACACCACTGCTTTGAGCAGTCTTCACTGTAGGCATGGTGAGTGGTCTGCAGCATCCGTGTCCTAGAATATGCCTAGAGTTAGCATATGGAGCGAAAAGTACGAGTGGGAATATTGAGCCTTCCGGATCCTGCTTCGTGACGCAAACAATCCCCAAAACAACAACGGAATTAATACGTACCGGTATCCTTGACCCCGGCTAGATGGTTCTTGCCCTGCTCCACGCCCTCGCGACTCAGCTGTCCACGTAAGATCTGACGTTGCGGCTCGGGCTGTGATTTCCACCATTGCTGCACTACACCGAACATCAGACGCCGGCAATCAACGGCTCCGTCGCTGCCAACGTTACGTAGCGCTGGATGGTGGAAGACTCCGTTGACAATGCGGCTCAAAGTGCGGTTGACATCAATTCTTTCGTCATCCCAGCAAGCCATCAGCTGTGGTACCACCCATCGTACTACTTGGCTGGCTACTTTGCCAGCAGGCTCATTGAGAACGTTGGAAAAGTGATCTTTTGCTAGCATGGAATGGGTGGGATCAGTAGACATATCGTTACGGAAGACAATGAACTGCTTCGTTTTGCTGCTTTGGATAACCTCCTGCGTTCCCGTGTTCAATTCCGTCTTGACCTGGTTAATAATTGGTACTACCAATGGCGCCAGGAGCGAGAAAACGAATATGTTTAGCTGGTCTGTGTCTCATTAGCGTTTGGCCATTCATATCACCTTAGAATGTGAGCATGATTGAACAGCCTCTTGGGCACAGAACCGATACACGCTCTCTACAATGGGGCAACAATCTGCGTTTCTAAAAGTGGAACATGGTATCGATGCAAGCGCTGAACAGTGCACAACGTAGCCCAACCTTGCAGTGGCTTAATGATGAGGAGGAGGGCGTGGGGCGGGGTAAGCAAGCATTCTTGGGAAGACCGACCTTGAATCTTCTCGACCAAAGCTATAATATTGGGAAAGTCCTCGAGAGCTTGAGTAATAGATTGCACAATCTCGTCGTGCCATTGGAGGATTGGAAGGATCTCTCTTTGCACCTGCAAGAGAACGAGAGTTAGCATCTACCATTTGTGTAGTTCTCTGTATCATAGAGATGAACCGGCGGGAAACAGGAGGCGAATCCCCGGCATTTGCTGAATTCGAGAATCAAAACGCGAAACATCGGAATCCTTTGGATGGGCCACTTCAAATGTACAATCCCTCGACTGATGCCATGCGTTCATCGACCAACTTGAACATGGTATATGTTTTCCTACAGTAAATGCTTGCGAAATAGTGAACTTCTCTCTGAATTGACCTACCATCTGTAAATAGTTGGTCCACGCTTCAGGTTGGCGGGGGCTGATATGGGTATTTTGCATCTGGACAGCAGTAGCATTTGCCTGGAGTTGGCTTGCTTTGCCAGCTTGATCCTTTCCTCCAAAGACACCAGGCGGAGCTTGTTTCAACAATGATTGCAGCAAGCTGGTGTTACTTCGGCCGCTATTTTGCATGGTACCCTGAAGTTCTTGGATCTCGGACTGCGTAGCTTTATCGGAGAATTCGCCCTAAGGTAAATTAGCGGCAGGATGAAAATGGTGAGACTTCCAATATACCATCACGGAATAGAGGAAATCCACACCCCCAAACGTTCCAGTAACTATCGGAAACACGGGTTGAGGAGGTCCGGGCAATTTCATCATAGTTTTTCGACCAACATATGGAAAAACCCCACGTTCACCGAGTTCAATAAGGGTGAGTTCCAAGTAATTTGAGTGAGCAGCGTAGTCTTCGAGACAATGGCAACCGGTTCCCAAGAGTTGTAGCGCTTCAAAAAGATCCTCTCTACGACGAGTCTTCCCGTACTGCCTACCAATTTGAATGCATCGTCCAAAGACCGCACGGACCATGCCAGAGGACGTCGCAATTCCGATGGCCTCTGTGGCAATGTAATTCTTCAGACCTAGATTGGGCCCATCAATGAATGTGTACAGCGTGTTCTGAGCTCTACACTAACCAGTCTGTGGGTTGATTGATAGTTCCTTGCGTTCATCCACCGGGCCACGAAGCCTCCTATCATACTTACGAGCATCGATGTTGTCGGCATACTATTGACAGGTCAGTTTCGAATATCTTAAGGAAGGTCACAAGACTTACATCTTTTGGATTATCTATATGCTCCTCTGGCCTAGCTTGAGTGTTAGTGAAGCTTCAAAGCTATGTCTCACAAGTAACACGACCAGCTCTATGCAATGCAGAGACAACGAAGAGGAGCGTGGGGTTACCTGTAGCAGCCCAGTCGGTTCGCGGTAACTTCGAATTCCCTGGTACCGTACCCAAAACTCATGAAACCGAGCACCCAAACAATGATGCGGATCGCTTCAGCGCTAACATATTTGACAGATCCGACATCTACAGCCTGACTGTAATCCCGCAGCCAATTCCCAAAATATACACGTTTTACGTCAAGCTTGGTGAACTTCTTCCCACCGGCAGTGCGGGACATGAGTATATTGAGCAGGGTATCCTCGATGTCGCCATGACGCCAATTTACACCCTCAATGCGGGCAATGGAGGCTGCATAGCAGGTCAACCACAACCTCGTAAAGCCAATCTTTAACCGTCTCACCGATATTTCCAGCTCCGAAAGCTACAGTAGGCGCAGCAAGAAAGGCGAAGAGCAGAATGGTAGAGAGGGTGAAGCTGAAGGACGGCGTTAGGGACGGCATGGTGGGTAAGGCGGTAGCTTGCTGAAAGCTTGCCGGAAGCTTGAAATGTCCAGCACGGAAGGCCGTTAATATAGAAGTAAGGTGCGGTTCATCTTCAGCTGAGGGATTTGACGCCAAAGGGTGCACTTGACCGCTGCGGCTGAGGTTGCCTGGTTGGGTTCCACCTGGCTATGCGTGGTTGGTCGCTGTTGTTAAGGGCACATTCGCCAAGGTCTCGGCGTGCAGCCATGTTGGGCTACCATAGTTCTAACCAGCTGGAGGTGCAACATCTAATCAATTTGGTACTGGCGTGGCTTGAGGCAGTTAAGATAGCGGAACAGCCCACGGGCCATGATGAACCCCATGACAATTGTGGGGTTCAACTGTTCAACCATCAATTGAGGGTGTGGATACACTTGCCCCACTGGCCATGAGGCTACGCGTTAAACATTCGGGGACCGGCAACGAATACTGTAAATAAGAAAATAAAAGTGTCAAATAGGCCATACCTTAAGGGTAGGTAGTCCCTAAAGGAGTGCTGGCCCTTAAGATCGCATCGTCTGATAGGCATCCGGGCATCGAGCCACCGGCGGGAGTTAGCGAGGGGGAGGCATCCAGAGGGTGACTAGGGAGACTAGGTGGCCTAGATACGTCATTTGGGAGTAAGTATTACCGCGAACCACCCAAATGCTTCCCCTAACGTTTATTAACTTTGCTACACCCCATTGGACCCTACCCTTGGAGAGTTGATGTTCTCCTGTCTCTACAAATTATAAACCCCCAATCATATGGACCCCCTTGTGGAAAATAGCTCGCTCATTTGCCTGCGGAGTTGACCGTCCTTACCTTCTACACATTAAACACACACATCATGCGCCTCTTCCTCCGCCAAATGCGCCGGTAGTATGACTCTATAATCAGCAAGTCTATAAACATCCAGAAGCATCAATGCTTTCGGCCCAGGCTCTATGAATGTTTTCCAATCCATCTTTACAGCGCCCTACAGTCAAGACAAGGAAAGGGAAAAGCGCCACTCGATATCTCCCACCCTTGGTAAACGATCGAGAACCTCGAATACTGCGAAATACAAACAAATCACTCATAGCGAAGACATACCACAGCCTGCACATGTCTCCGCTCCCACGTCCGAACCCTCTAAACCCTCACAAAGCGCAACATGGCCGTTGAACCTGCAAAGTGAGCTCCTGCATCAGGAACAGACAGATTCGTTTGCAGGCAAAAAGCGTGCCTCATCTAAGGTGTCGCCGCATCTTTCTACTGCAAGTGGTCCACCTCCCTCAAAGAAACCGGATCGCCGATACAAATCTCGACGTGACCTGCATTCCACCGCTTCTGCTCATACTTCCACAGACGACAAGCTGCCATCAGCCCCCTTATTCTTCTCGAACCAAACCAATCAAAGACCTTCGTTACCCTATCGACTGTCAGGTTCAGAAGCTGGTTCAAAAATGCTCAGTAAGGCCAATAAAGATGAAAATGAAGGGGTCAGAACGTTGAAGCTGGCAAGAGGCTCGATGAATGCAGGAAGCCCTTCTCGTCCACCAGCAACTCGCACCCCGAGTGGGAGCGGACGCAGCTACGTAGGGCTACCAAAGAAGGCGAAATCACCGGAAAGTGTAGGCAAATCAGATGGGCTCAATGCGCTCAGTCAGGTTGGTGTGATCGAGCTTCTGGAGCAAGATGAACGTCCAACTTTCATATTGGATCTAAGCGATCAACACAACTTCGAGCCTGGGCCCCTTCGAATCCTCTACGCGAACGCTTCCTTAAAAGCCATGCCCCATATACTTGACAGAATAACTGGTATAGCTGGATACGAATCCCCTGGGCTTACTGTAACAACTGTCTTTTCCGATTTCAAAGCTTGGACTATGAGTTTCGTCAAAGACCGCCAATCTCTCGATGTAACCCTACCCTCCTTTTTCTATGCAGGGGCAACTTGGACTACATGCTCTTTGAGGAAACGTTTTCGGTTAATCAAAGGCAGTCCTGGGTCCGACCGGCAAAGCTTTCCCTCGAACCCGCCATCTGTAAGCGTACGGTCAAGTTCGTCTTTTGGTAAAGAGAACGATTTCTTTGTGGAAACTAGAGCTGACAGGGTGGAAGTAATCGAGGAGGAGCCCCAAGATTATTTCGGCGATGCCAATTCGCGGATGAGTATGGACAGCTATAGAATAAGCGATATGCCTGACACGGATATCCCACGGGGTCCTAAGACGGGCATGCCGATGGCAGGATCAAGCTCCTGGTCGGGTTCTGGTGCAAGCTCACCGCTTGGTTCCCGTAATGGGGAAGCTATACTGCGTGCTGCGAGTGCCGGTAATGTTGACCACTTCGAGATCAACCCAATGCTCGACACTGGCTTCTTTGATTGGACGCGATTACCAAACTCTCCGGCGCTTCCTCGCCATATCCAATTTGCAAGAAGCATTGACTGGGCAGCCACATCACTAGGGCCAATTGAGGAATGGCCATCAGAACTGCGAAGCATGTGCAACCTCATCATGGCTAGTCCTCATCCTGCAGCCATGTACTGGGGCCCTGATCTCATTGCCATCTACAACGAAGCTTACATACTCCTTGCGGGTCAAAAGCATCCGTTCCTTATGGGCAAAAGCTATCAAGTAGCATGGCCTGAAATTTGGGACAATGTCAAGGAGGTGTTCCACAGTGCTACCACGACTGGTCAGGCAACTATGAAGGATGATGACTGCTTATTCATTCAGAGGGCGCTCTCCGGAGGACAGCTGGAAGAAACCTACTTCTCTTGGTCTATCATACCTCTTGTTGGAGCCGATGGATCGGTTGTAGGTCTCTACAACCCAGCATTCGAGAAGACACGGCGGAGAATCGCAGAAAGGCGAATGTTGACTCTTCGAGAAGTGGGCGAGAAGACAGCATCAGCACGAGATCTAAAGAGCTTCTGGCAGCAATGTCTAAAAGGTCTTGAATACAATGAATACGATGCTCCATTTGTCCTTTTGTATTCCATTGGGGAGGACCCCGATAGCGACACGTCGTCAGTTCACTCGAACAGCCATCTGGGACATGGAAACATGAAGCAATGTGTACTCGAAGGTTCCCTTGGCATACCTACTGGGCATCCTGCGGCAGCATCTTACGTTGACCTGAAAAGCGAAACAGAATACTATGCTCAGGTTTTCCGTGAAGCCATAAAGGATGACCGACCAATACTCTTGTCTGTTGAGGATGGAACCCTTGATGCTAGTATGCTTGAGGGAATTGAATGGCGCGGATTTGGAGATGAGTGCACGTCCGCTGTTTGCTGTCCTGTGCATCTGACTGGTGGTGAGTCCACGTTGGGTTTCCTTGTGATGGGTGTCAATCCTCGGAGACCATATGATGATGACTACAGTCTTTATGTGCAACTTCTGAGTCGACAACTAGCGACAGCTATGGCCTCAGTCGTCTTGTTCGAAGAAGAGATCGCTAGGGGTCAAAGAGCCGCTCGACTTGCAGCCCAGGATCGGATCGAGCTGTCCGAACAATTAGCTGCTCGAACTCAAGAAGCTGTAGAGAGTGAGACCAAATTCACGCGCATGGCCGAATTCGCACCTGTTGGAATCTTCATTGCGGACTCTACGGGGAAAATTACCTACTTGAATGACAAGTGGTATGAAATAACGAAGGTGCCACGGGGTATCGAGGATACGGACGAGTGGATGGACTCGATCAAAGTGGAAGACCGAGAGAATGTAAGGAAGCTGTGGTGGGATCTTGTGCATAAGGCTGTCCCTATGAATACCGAGATCCGCTTCAACTCGCCTTGGATCGATCAGAACGGGAACAGAGGAGACACTTGGGTGTTAGCGAGTGCATTCCCAGGGAAAAATGAAGATGGCAAGGTCGAGGTCATCTTTGGTAGCGTCACGGACATTAGCCAGCAGAAGTGGGCAGAGCACTTTGAAAAGAGGAGGATGGAAGAGGCAGTCGAAATGAAGCGCCAGCAAGAGAACTTTATTGACATTACGAGTCACGAAATGCGAAACCCTTTGAGCGCCATCCTACAGTGCGCAGATGAGATTACGACCACATTGACAGACCTCCAAGCAAACAACTTCCCACCTGGCGCGACAGAAGAGCTAGTAAAGAATGCCATTGATGCCTCTGGCATAATCGCTCTATGCGCCCAACACCAAAAGAGAATAGTTGACGATATCCTGACCCTGTCAAAGCTTGATTCAGCTTTGTTGCTTGTCACGCCATGCGATATTCAGCCAATGACTGTTGTCCAGCGAGCATTGAAGATGTTCGATGGGGAGGTTCACACAGCAGACATCAAGCTCAACTTTCAAGTGGATAACTCTATAGAGAGACTCGGTATAGACTGGGTAAGGCTAGATCCGTCGCGTCTTCTGCAAGTGCTTATCAACCTTACAACAAATGCGATCAAATTCACCACCACACAAGAGAAGCGTGTCATCAATGTCACTCTCGCGGCATCGCTGGAAAGGCCAAGCAAGGAAGACAGCATCGTCTCGTACTTCCCAACAAGATCAAAACGAAAAGACCTTACCAAAGCCGCGGAATGGGGTACAGGAGAGAAAGTTTACCTCCTTTTCGCCGTCCAAGATACAGGTCGTGGTCTCAACGATGACGAGAAGAAGCTCCTCTTCCTTCGGTTTTCCCAAGCAAGCCCGAGAACGCATGTCCAATATGGCGGCTCTGGTCTAGGCCTCTTCATCTCGAGGGAACTTGTCGAACTACAAGGAGGCGAGATCGGCGTGGCTTCCAAATCAGGGGAAGGCAGTACATTTGCTTTCTACATCAAAGCCCGGCGTTCAACTGCCCCCAAAGAAGACATCGATCAGTTCCCTGGAGCAGGTCCCCGCAAATCTTCCACAGGCAAACTCCTCCCCACAATCTCCAGAACCCAAAGCGAAGACTCCCAGACTATAGTCACGTCAGCAACCTCCCTAGTTCAACGTCCGGCCCGCAAAGACAACCTCAAGATTCTGGTAGTTGAAGACAACCTCGTCAACCAACGTGTGCTAAGCAGACAGCTCAAAAACATGGGCTGCGTCGTCCACGTCGCCAATCACGGTGGTGAATGTCTAGACCGGTTACGAGAATCGACCTTCTGGAGGGACAAAAGTGGGAAGGAGATAGAAATAAGTGTTATATTAATGGATCAGGAGATGCCTGTCATGGACGGGTTGACATGTACAAAGGAGATTCGGAGACTAGAAGAGACGGGGGATGTGACGAGCCACGTGCCCATCATAGCTGTGACTGCCAATGCAAGGAGCGAGCAGATTGATACGGCTATACATGTCGGCATGGTAAGTCTCACAACCCTCATCACCTCCAAATGTTATCGATGAAACTTGTACTGACGAGAAATGTAGGACGACGTTGTATCCAAACCCTTCCGAATTGTCGATCTCCTCCCAAAAGTCGAAGAATTAGCAGATAGATATCCCCATCCCAGAAGTCGAGGGGCATCCTGAACCCCCCCCCCCCCCCCCTTCCCCTTCAAGCTATACCAGGTACACCAAACCCTTGAGACGAGCGAACGAATCACGTTATCTGCGCCTACCTATACATACACACACCTCTTTATAATAAATGGAATAAGCGAAAGCATGGCGCTGCTGGAATTTGTATGGGAGGAACCAAGTCTTTTTAAGAAAGAAGAAAAGAGAGACGAAGCATCATGTATTTACGTCTTGTTGTTGTTATTCTTGGTATTGCTGTAGCGGTCGGTCGGTAGGTCTATCCTGTCTGTCGTCTGTTATTGGATTTGAGCATGTAATATGCATTCTTTTGTGCATAGTAGCGAGTTGCATAGCCCTGGGACTGAGAACAAGGTAACCCTAGATTATTCATTTTGTTGTTGTAAAGCAGAGCGAACTTTGTATGATTAGTTGGTGGAGAGAGAGGGAAATGAGAAGATTTTCGGTTGTGATATGCTATGCTATGGTGTTTGATGTTACTGATTGCGCGGAGGGGTTTTGTGTCTTTGTGACGAGGAGATGGATAGGTTAGGTTGTAAGGAGCTGTAGGCAAGATGTTGATAGGGTTTGTTCTGGAATGAGGATACTAACGCACTGATTGTGAGCATCAGAGCGCCTTTTCATCACGCGCATCTTTGCTATGAAAGACTTTCCTTTGCATTTTTATATGGTATCATAGCTCTATGACGAGGACTTTTCATACCATAAGATGTATAGTGTGACGTAATGATGAGCTGCAAGTAGAATCCTGACAGATCTTGGCTAGTACGGAGTTACTAGAGCAGTCATTATGATCATGAGAACGCCCCTTCATCGCGCATGTCCTTACTATGAAAGACTTTCCTTTGCATTTCTATATGGTATCATGGCTCTATCAAACTGCAAAACCGAACCCTTTTTAAAATCAGACTTTCGTTTACGATTCCATTCATTCAACAATCAGTGCTTTTGATAAGATTTAGCAAGGGAGAACAGGGAACAACGAGATATCCCGTTTCCGTCGTCTCAACCATTGCATCCCACGCGTCCAATCAACTCCTTCCTATCCCTCGAACCGGGGACTCTGATACGACCTGTACCGCGCTGGAAGAGTCCTGTCTGGCGCGGAGGCGGTTCAGAGCCAGTTGCTTTACCTTTGCTTGAGATAGTCGCGGAGGAGGTGGGTGTGGGTTTGCCATTCGAATATACCTCATCACATATATCATCAATTTCATCACTCTCGTCCTCGTCACCACTGCGGGTATCACTAGCGCCTTCGCCCTTCAATACGCTCAACGCTACACGAACGATCATTCCAAACCACACAATACTCAATAACTGGAGCATTAGCAGTAGGCCTAGGAAGACCCACTTGACGCTGCGGTCAAAACAGATGGTGCCTTTCTGGTCAAAGAAAGGTTCGAGGTACCGCCAGCTGCTGCTGAACCGCTCTGGATTGGTATCGAGCTCTTGGTCTTGGCCGGAGTAGCAGGCGAAGGGCATGACACGGGGAATGTCACGGTAGATGGAATAGCAGAGGGAGTTGTAGATGCCGTGGCGCGCCACGAGCCAGGTGGCAAGGAAAATGCCAAACATAATGTTGCAGAGGCTTTCGAAGTGGAGGTATTTGAGCATCTTGGCTAACTGTTTTGCATTAGCATATTTCGTATGGATAGAGGGGGGTCTGGCTTACAGGCAGCAGAAAGTCGACAACGTCCATGATTACCAGAACCACATGACCAACTTTCGTCCAGCGGTAGGCGTAGGCTACATACATCAGGAAGCTCGTTACGCAGTGATGGGTGAACATTTGCGAGTAGTCTTTTCGGCGTTTCTCCAGGTTAATGGCAACTATTTGCTGAAGCCAGAACGAGAGTTGAACGAGATAGTACCACTTCAGGTCCCCAGATATTTGGCGTGAGGGCCATGTAGACCAGAGTTCTTCGAAGTTGAGCCAGTAAGGTGATTGCATGAGTAGGTACTAGGGTTTCAGTGGTCAGAGAGAGTGCAATGCCCCAAAAATATTTGCCTCTCACCATGCCCAACGAGAACGATGTACCGTAGTATACGAGCAAGAAAGCCTGCTCCGCAAAACGCATACAATCTTTACGAGACATTACGCGAAGCCATGTAATGTATTGATAGGTACCCTCAATTATTGCAGCTCTTATCGCGGTGACCATTACCAGCCAGCCCAGTACGAACAATGCATCGTCCGCTCCTTGCACGTACTGCCCCTCGACATCTGGATAGGGGAGCTCGTAGAATGGTTGTGTATAACGTCTTGCTGAAGGAACGAAAGTATGTATAGAGAGCGCAGCAAGTATAATAGACGCCGAAACCACTGTCAATCTGTTAGAATAGCTTCAATTGTCCAAATTCGGCCTGAAGTACCCAACTGTTTCTGAGTGGTCCAATTGGCAAAAAGATGCTCATGCCGAACCCCCATGGCTCATAAAGCACCGACACCTCTGCTAGGGATAACGACAGTATAGCCCCACCTAATGGGAATGCTCAATGGCTGCAGAATTGAGTTGGAGAACTAGAGGAAAGAGAATGTGGTGCCCTAGAAGGGCGGTAAATAAGGCACTATTTTTTGGTTGTAGGCTAAGGTAGCTTTAAGCGAGCCCCCAAGTACGGGACAGGGGCTATCTAACAACGCATCAGGGTCCACCTTTCCGGCCGTTCTATTCTTAGTCATTACAGCCATGGTTCTCGAGGTTACTGTTACTTTGGTAGGGGTGGGATGACATTATCTTTGGAGGACACCAACAAAATAGAGCAATGTGTTAACAGCTGCCTCGAGGACGCTTTGACGAAGAGTAGGAATATTTGTACAGACCATTTGGAGCTAGACTGGCGTTACTTGTGATGAGATACTGAGGTGAAGAGCTGGCGAAGATACCTATTATTCGATGATAAATCTATCTAAACAGAACCGATGCGTGAGTCTTCTGTAAGTTCAAATGAGTCCCCAAAAATCAGGCTGGCCCTTAAAATTCCAAAATACTGCCGCCCAGCAGTAACAAAGAAACATTCAATTAACCTATTGAGTCACTACGACCTTGCATCCATCAGGTTCGGTGAGGATGAGTGTCAGGCCATATTTGTCCGAACCGGTTGGCAGCCGGGCTTTTTGGTATGTTGGAAGCTTTGGAGGAGCCGAGAGATTGTAAAGAAGGGCTCGGACAAGCCGAATCTCTCGATTGACGGTGATTTGCGTCTTAGAGCACCAATTTTCCAGGTTGATGCGTGGTCTCGAGTATCAAGCCCGCTCGCGACATTTCCTAGGATTACTTGTTCGAAAGTAATCGCGGCCCTGTCAGGTCGGTTTTGAAATTCTTAGGTCTTTGCCTGGTCGATCCGCCTTGCACGCATGCAAGATCAAGTCAAGGCCAACAAGCCAACTATGGTAAAGCCTTTTTTCAGGTTGCCAATTTTCCTTAGAGGTGAGCGCTGCCTCTAACATTGAAGCAAGCTTCGGGTCTGTTAGATAAGGGAGATATACACAATGCGCTTGTACTCTCCTGCTCATGCTGGTATTGAGAAAATTGAAGTTGTAAGATTCTAAAAACCGGAACAATCTGCAGACATAACAACAAACATGGATTGGTCAAGAGATGCCGCATGGCGGTTCTGAAATGCAATAAGATCTTGATCTTGACGTAGCCTGCTGCGACATTTACTGGATCCCAACTGGCACGGGGCTGGAGTCTTCCGGTCGAGCTCCAAATGAGTCCATCCAGTAGTCTCTGAGGCTTGCATGTCTGGACCATTAGCGAGCGGTGACCAACGTCTCAAGCCTCTTTGTGTACAATTAAAGATGTGATAGAAGCACTCCGCGTACCGCTAGAGTACTTGATCTCACCAACATAGCCTGCAATCTATATCAAAAGTCGAAACTTGCCATGTGACGAGCGTGATAATAACACCCCGAGAAGGGAGCGTTCGGATCAAAGTCTGAGCCATGAGGTCCAAGGCGCGTTGCATGTGCACCCTGATACCTCATGTGTTGGTAGGCAGACCCTGGGAGACCACCGTCGAGGGTTCCTTCTCGGGTAAATACATCTGAGATACGTGGAATCGCTGGCTCCACGAGCTAATAGTTTCTTGAGAGGTCTCAGTACTCGGCCTTTTGACAACCGTTACAAAGAACGACGGAGATGGAGCAAAAATCGTGGTCAGGGAGGAAGCACGCTATCAAGCATCCCGCGCTCAAGCGCCAAGAAGTCCCTGGTTTTAGACCCTGCATATTGACCTTTTTGGACAACTTAAAAATTTACAACCCTATTACGCATACTTCTTGTTGATATTCGAGATTTTCGTACTTTCCAAACTCGAAACGGCATGTTTAATCGTATGTATGCTGCCCTGGCGCTGCGGGGAATATATTCTAACCGCATATATAGATAAGTGAACGGCTCTCGTCCTCCATGGACATCGATATATCCATGAATCCTCAGCTTCTACAGTCTGATAAAATTGTATTACAAAACCTTCTTCGAGATATTAAAAACAGGACAGAGCCAGAAACTCCGAGCCAGTCAGGGACTTTTCGAGACCATGATGACCTGTCATCTATGCGTGCTCTGGACGAGCTGCATGATGAGGTAACGGTGTTCACCAATTGGGACCAAATGGATCTACCGGCGGAAAAAGGATTCATTGCGGATGTTCTACATGCATATATACCGTGGGCACAGGGCATTGTGCGAAACTCAGTTGATGTTGTCTTCCTCACCCATATCATACTCTACCTTTGCACCTCGGTACCCAGCGCAGCTCTCTTATATTATCATTTCACTTGGTTACAAGCAGTGTTACATGTTCTGATGCAGCTGTCGTACTGCGGATCGTTCACGTTGATGCTGCACAATCACATCCACAACAATGGCCTCTTGAAGAAAAAGTACGCGTGGTTCGACAACACGTGGCCGTACATACTCGAACCCCTCATGGGCCACACATGGGACTCATACTATTACCATCACGTCAAGCACCATCATGTAGAAGGTAACGGACCCGAGGATCTTTCTTCGACCATTCGTTATCAG
Organism: Cladonia squamosa; assembly: GCA_947623385.2. NCBI lineage: Eukaryota > Fungi > Ascomycota > Lecanoromycetes > Lecanorales > Cladoniaceae > Cladonia > Cladonia squamosa. The sequence continues at coordinate 719,529 of OX392381.1, forward strand.
CGAGACGAGCTGACTCACTTCCTGATGTACGTTGGCCGCTTCATCACCCTCATTTGGATCGAACTTCCTCTGTATTTTTTGAGAAAGCACAAGCCAGCCTTGGCATTGAAATCTGGTGCCAATGAAATGGGATCGTACCTGTTCATATACTTAATGGCACGCTGGCAGTTCTATCCTACCCTGTTTGTTTTCATTATTCCTCTCATTCTAATGCGCGTCGGTCTCATGGTTGGAAACTACGGTCAGCACGCTCTTGTTGATGAAAGCGACCCGGCCTCGGATTTTCGGTCCAGTATCACGCTCATTGATGTACCGGTAAGTTTGGCCCGTGTTCTGGAAGGCGTTATCGAAGAATATACTAACCACCCCTCTTACAGAGCAACCGCCATTGCTTCAACGACGGTTGGCATACTTCCCACCATCTGAACCCCTTACGACACTGGAAGGATCACCCCCGAGCGTTCCTCAAGGCAAAACAGGACTACACCAATGGACGAGCGCTTGTCTTCCAGAACATTGACTATCTGATGATGACTTACCGGATCTTGGCCAAGGATTATCTCTATCTCGCCAACTGCTTGGTCCCCATTGGCGACCAGATAGGCATGTCTAAGCAAGAGCTTGCGGATATGTTGCGGAGTAAAACGAGGAGATTTACCGAGGAGGACATCCAGGAAAAGTTCTACAAAGGGCAAAAGATGCAAAGACAAGCCAAGGAGAAAGACGAATTATATATATCGAAATTGTGAAAGCGCAACAGTAAATGCGGGCTTTCAGGGTGCTACTGTTGAAGATTTTGCACTCTGTTAAGGCCGTTTCTCGGCACTGTATACCCAATTTCTCAAGCCGTTGGAGCTGAAGTACTCCAATGCCATGCGCGACAAGATCTATTCAAAGTCTGGGCCACCAGAGGCAAACGGAAAGACCGATGGTGCCTTATGCTTCATGTGCCCCTACGAGGAACATTGCTCCCCGCATTGCGCCATCGTCCCCGCAGCCGGCCCGTTGTCCGTTCCTGCAAGTGTCTACTTAATGTGCTACGATCGCGCTGATAATTCCTGCAACGTCTGACATTTCTCTTCTGCAGTCATTCAGTTTTGGCGGTCTACTCTTTAGTAATGTCTTTCAGTGCGATACCCGTGCTTGATCTGGCTCTTGTAAGAAATCAAGACACCAAGCCAGCTTTCCTTGAATCTCTTCGGAACGCGCTCCTTGATGTCGGATTTCTGTACATTAAAGACACAGGCATTGATGATTCCCTGATACAAGATGTCATTGAACAGGGCAAGGCATTTTTCGATCTTCCAGATGAGAAAAAACTGGAAATTCAGATGAGAAAGAAGCCGAGTTTCCTGGGTACGGAGAAGCTTCTCCTTCAATCTTCTCCTGCGACTAACTAGTCTTAGGTTATAATAAACTTGGGCATGAAATAACAGCAATGCAAACAGATTGGCGAGAGCAGATTGACCTCTCTACACCCCATCCCCTCCCCTCCGCTGATTCTCCCCTCTACCACAATCTGCGTTCCCCCAATCAATGGCCTGACCCTGCCGCCCTTCCCAAATTCCGTCCCACCTACGAAACGTACATAGCCCACATGTCCAAACTCTCTACAGACTTCACATCCTTAATCGCCGAAGCCCTTCATCTCCCCCCAACAGCCTTCGACCGCTTCTTTGATGCGGACCAACAGCACAAGCTGAAAATCGTCAAATACCCGGATACCTCCTCTCTCCCCACAACATCTCAGTCCCAAGGCGTCGGGCCACACAAAGACTCAATGCTGACATCCTACCTCCTCCAAGTTCCCCCCCACACGGGCCTCCAAGCCCAAAATCTTCATGGAGAATGGATCGATTGCCCCCCTCTACCCTCCACCCTCGTTGTCGCAATCGGTCAAGGCCTTGAAGCCCTTACACACGGCGTTTGCAAAAGTACTACACATCGAGTCCTCTCGCCCCAAGCAGGCCTTGGCCCTCGCTTCAGCGTGCCCTTCTTCCAGGGCGTGAGTTACGACGCTACATTTGAGAGCGTGGAGATTCCGGCAGAGATACTGGCGATGAGGGACGAGAGAGCGAAGGAGAGGGGCGCAAGGGTTGATGATGTGGAATTTACATTTGAGAAGGGGAGATGGGGTCATTTGGGTGAGGCGACGCTGTTCAATCGGATCAAGAGCCATCAGGATGTTGGGGAGAGGTGGTACCCGGATATACTAAGAAAGATCAGGGAGGAGCAGGCTGCTGCTGCCAGTGCAAAGAAGGTGGAGAAGGGTGGTGACGGTTTGGTGACTGAAAAGGAGAGAGTGGGGAAGGGAATGGAGGTGGGAGATGGGGCACAAGCTATCCCAGCTCATTAAGACTTGCTGTCCGCGAGAATCGTATATACCTGAGAATTTGATCAGATATTTCGTTACGGTGTTTATACATGGGACTTCGCCTGACGTCATGAGTATTATGTAGGCGCACTCAAGAGAGCCAGTTGAATAGGAGAGCGGGAGCGGCAGGAGGAAAGATTGGAATTGGAGGATCTCAGTGATGATGAGAGGAATGATAAGTTGTCTGTAATAGAGTGATAAATTTTAGAATATGTTGATTATGAGAATGAGAGCGAGAACAGGTTTCATTGTGTTGCTTGAGTAGCTACTTTAGCTCCCCACCGCGCCGCGAGAGGCAGATGGCCACCTTTGCGTAGAAAGCAGCTGAAACTGACCAAGTCAAAGTGCGCTGGATTCCTAAAGCAAGATCACTCTCCGTCTCTTCGAATCTCACCATTCTGCCAGGCAACATCCGTAATATGTCAAATCTATCGTCTCAATGAAATTGTTCAAAATGTGATCGCAGTCGCACTATTGGCGTGTAAGGCACTATATCAGCGAGGTCTGGATTGGAAGACGCGTTTTAATCAAAATTTTCGTGTAGTCGTGCTTCTGCAGGGACAAGTAGACTCAAGATCAAGTAGCAAATAACGCGTTGAAGTACCTCCGCTCTGGCTGTATAAAGAGCAATATCTCGCAAGAGAAGACACTGCTCTCAGGAAGATCAGATAAAAGCCGTGGTCTTGCATGCTGAGCATCCATAGCACTCTCCGGCTCAGATTCCATATACACAGCATGGACGTCAGTTAAAACTCCTCCGCCCCCACATTGCTCTCCGCAACCCCAAACTCCGCCCTAAGGCGCGTGTTTCGACATAGTTAACGCGAAGAAGCGCAGGGAACGAGATCTGTCCACGCGACAGAAGGGCGACGAGATTCCATCCACCAAGCCTAAGAAGGAAGGTGGATGGGTAGCTCGAGACTAATCCCGCATGAAACTCGCCCTCCCCAGCCTCCTCTCCACCTCCAGGCCACTCACCGCCATGCTCACGCCCAAACCTCAGGCGCGACACCGTGTATGTTCGCGCAAGACTCGTGAGGATTACATGCAATGCCCGCTCTAGACGCCCCGATTTGCTTTGTTTTGCTTCTCAACAAAGTGTGAGTCACAGTCGCGTGCAGATTATGGTCTCGTGGGTTGTTTTGGTGATGGCTGGACAATGGGTCTCTTTTATGGTTGGGGTGATGCCTCGTTTTTCCTTAGGTGTCATTATATGGTTGGCGAGTCCATTTTATCCTGCCAGCATTTTATCGATAAGATGTATGACTCGAAATTCAATTGAATTACTCTTACTACGTTGAGAAAACCACTACGCTTAATTGGAAGTTGCAAAGATTCACTTGTGCTGTCTCCTACCGATCAGCTGGTTACTGTCGGGAGGCTCTCGAATTTACAGTAGGTCACAACACGCTTTGTTGACAATCTCAATGTCTGACCAACTTGCTACCCCAAAGACTATTACGGTTTTGAGCGATATGCTTTGTTCCGATGCATTCAAAGACGTCCTTCCTTCAATTCTGGTGGACCGACAAAACTCGAGATACATTCCTATCATACGTCCCAAAGGATGACCTTGCCTCTTTGCGGCTGGCTTGCCACGACTTCAGCGTACGAGCTGCGCCGGTGCTTTTTGAGGAGATCGCTATCACCTTCCGTCCCAGCATCTTCACCAAGCCTACACGCATGGCTGCCTTAGGCCGAATAGGCCAACATGTGCGTAGCTTCCACTTCAAGATGCCACATGGCCCGGAGACATTTCTACCGCCTCTTCTGGACCCGGTCACTGGGGAAGAGACACCTTTTAATTACGAACCTTACATTCAAACCACGAGAGACTCTGGCCCTCGTCATAGTAATCCCTTATACGGCAGTTGGGAGATGACTGATATGCTTGTGAAACAATATTCACCGCTCTTCCATGCCGCTGCTAATGTCCCATCCTTCATCCGAACATTTTCATCCATTCCAAACCTCAAGCACTTGAAGGTCTCATGCCCAGGGCAGGAACCCAACCAGCGCTATCGACGCGGCATTGTCGACTACGCTTTAATCTCGCTTCGCATCGCTGTCGAGCGAAGCAAATTGTTATTGCTCGATACCCTTTCGCTATTGGACGTTCACCCAGGTGCTGCCCTCTATCTCAATCCATCAACAAGCTTCGGTGCAAGCCCAACCTCCGTCAGACGTTGGCGGCAGATTCGCAAGCTCACAATACAGATGGACAGTGTCCGCTTAAACTCTCCAACAGATCACCTCAAACTTCTGCACAATTATCTCCAGATGTTCGCTGCTTCGCTAGAAAAGTTCAGTTTCCGCTGGTTAGGAGCAAAGGGACCATGCCCGCTATCTCTTGGCACAGAGACATGTCTTGAAACCAGCAGTCCTGGTTTGGCATGTCCGAGAACCAAGCACCTTGCCCTTCGACCACTTGTATTTAGAAAAGTTCAAGCCTTGGAGGTTGAAAATGTTATCCTTGATGCCTTTCAAGTCTCGTCCTTCATCACTAGTCATCGGCATAACGTCCGCCACTGCGCTTCCTTCGAGCTCAACTTTGAAGACACCAAATTGCGGACAGGTAGCTGGGACGAAGCGCTGGCACCTCTCACTAAAATCAGTGGCAACGAGAAGTGGAAAGGGTCTACGGAGGAAGCCATGGATGTCCCACTCATGATGAGTCCTACGGACTTCGAGCAAGAGCAACTCAGTAAGGTATGGGACGATCACTTGAGGGCCAGAAAATCCAATTCTCTCCATGGTGCATTACATAGAGCTGGCGCGAAGGGTAGGGAACTTCTGTTTGGTACGGAGGAGCATATGCGGAGGTTTCTGAGAACGGACCTGTCGATCTTTGGTTGGCGGTAAGGATGCTGGGTGTTTGGCGTACTTTTAGGTACTAGCTCAATGAATGATATGATGCTATCAAGTCACATGCTCGCTGTAGACCGTTCGAATATCGCTGTCAGTACCCTTGTAGAATGTTACCATGGACAAAATCCGACGCCGGAAGAGGCCGCGTTTCGGATGCCGAGGCTCAAACAAAGGATCCACATCAACTAGATAGCGGTTAACTCCAGCGTGACCGAGTTGCATATCAAAGCCATTGAACTGTGTCCTTTCTTCTCTGTCTTTACCAACAACTTTTCCAGCTCCAGCTTTCGTGAACAGTCTTATCCTTTGCCACCAATTCCCCGACCTCCACAGTCAGACAAAGGCCCCCACACTCGACTTCAAACTATGTCTCTCAAGTCGGGTACGTTCGTCATCCTGCTCCACCTCCATATGCCCCGCTAACTTGGCTGTTCTCCCACAGCTGCCTTTCCCTCCTCCGCCGCTTTCGATGCCATTAACTCCTCCCTCCAATCCGATGAAGCCGAGCGGAAAGACGCTGTCAAAAAGGGCAATGCGGTCTTTGCTTTTGTACTGAAGAATAAAGAAGGGGCTACAGAGAGCTGGTACATTGATTTGAAGCAAAAGGGAGAGGTTGTAAAGGGGGATCCGGCCAAAGCTGATGGTGCGTTTGATCTACAATCTCTCGGGGGACTATTATGGAACGAATCTGGCTATCCGAGGGCTGGTACATGTGCAGTGAAAGCTATGGGCTGACTGTTCGATTCGGACTACAGTCACCTTGTCATTATCAGACGACGATTTTGGAAAGCTGGTTAGTGGGAAGACACAGGCACAAAGGCTGTTCATGTCGGGGAAATTGAAGATTAAGGGGGATATCATGAAGGTATGCTAGTCCTAGATTGTCCAACGAGGACGTCTACTAATGTACGCGGCAGGCTACGAAGATGGAGCCGGTGCTTAAGAAGGCGCAGACAAAGGCTAAACTGTAATTATCAAGACGGTGATGTACAAGGACTGGGCGGCGTTGGATATGGGAAATGGCTAGGCGGTAGACGTGTTTTTGCTGGGTAAACCGCTTTGGGACAAAATACATAGTACACGGAAAGTCATTGGACGCGAAATATCAAATATCTATATCGAGGTCTTTCCCATGTAATTTGATCGGGTTAGCCAATTTGATAAACACCTTACTGTTGTATCTCAAAACTCGGTTATGAGCGCGATGATGTCACGCTCATGCTAAGTCCGCAAATCTCCAGTACGTTCTGCGTTTTCGGAGTATTATGAGCTCGGTGGTAGACGTGTAAGGTAGACTTGATGGAACAAGTGCCTCTCGTGTGTTAACACCCAATGAATCCCATTGAGCAAACATAGCGCGGGTAGCGCGTAACCCCCCCTCCCCCCCTGAATCAGCTCCCATGCTGCATTAGGCTTAAGTAAGACGGCCTCGGCTGATCCATGCCCAAAATTGTTGTCGGCGGTTGACGACAGAAGACCTGAAGATTATCATCATCACAAACCCCACTCAATTTCGTGTTCAAGGAAAAGGTGTGGGTGCCATGGTGAAAGTGAAGGTGGATTGGACGGCGAATCCATAACAGCGAGCCCTTGCCCGATGCGGTGACCCCATCGTTCCTTCAACACCACCGTGCTTTCACTTCTATTGCATCGCGCCGGCGTTATTAGAACGGATCCCTGCTGTATATTTCCTCCTTATACCTTGTTTTTACCTACTCTATTGAGCTGCGCGGAACGACCCTACCCCACTTGAACAACCTTTGCTCGCAAGAATGTCGAAGCGAACCGCTGATACCCAGATGACAAAAGAAGGGGACGGGGGGCAGGGACCGTTGGGATTTTCTGTGGCGGAGCAAATAGGTGGACCTCAGAGGGCTACGGCAGCACAATTAGCAAACAGAAGGTGAGTGAGGAAGGGTTTCGGATGTTTTCGCGTATAGCAACGCCGCCACCCCACGATCAACACTCAACACAGAGCTCACCGTCACCTTACTTTTCAAACCAAAACAAACAAATCCCACCTCTTTAATCTCATCCCCCAACAACCTCTGTCTTTCATACACTTTTCCTTCTGCAAACATTCGTATTTCCTACATTGTCACATGAGTTACAGCCCTGTTGCACAAGACGCGATCTGTCGCTGGCAAGCGCAGTGTGATAACATGCGTGCAATTAGGATGGCGAAGCCTCGAGGAGGCCCCCGACGGCCGGGACAAGCTCGCCCACCCGGCTTACCTCCACCTGGGACGCACCAATCAATACCTCCTATCGCTCAGAGTAACACAAGCAACGCCGAAGGATCGCAACAGCAATCAGGTGCTTTTTCGTTTGGTCAGTCAACACAACAGCAAGGCGGTGCTTTTTCGTTCGGTCAGTCAACACAACAGCAAGGCGGTGCTTTTTCGTTTGGTACGCCGGCTACAGACACCAATACAGGCGCTTCCACATTCGGGCAGCCAGCAAAAGATACCCAATCTCAGACAGGTTCTCTCATGTTCGGGCAGTCAGCGCAAAATACCCAAGAGCCAGCAAAAGCCTTCTCGTTTGGTCCGCCAGCCACAGACAGCCCACAGCAAGCCAAAGCCGTCACATTTGGGCAGCAAGCAAACGATACCCAGCAGCAGGCAGGTTCCCTAATGTTTGGACAGCCGCCGAAAGACACGCAAAAGCAAGCGAGTATTTTCTCGTTCGGTTCAACGAACAACCAGCAACCGAACGCGTCACAAGGCAACCAAGCAAGCGCGTCGTTCCCACCAACTGGAGCCACCACATCGTTCAACTTCACTCCCGCCCAGCCAAAATTTGATTACCAGAAAAACCCTTTTGCGGGCGAGATTCGGCCTGTTAAGGATATCTACAAAGACGGATTTTTCGGGAAGATATTCCACCATCCATCAAACACAAACAGGCATAGAAAGACTGATGAGGAATGGGCGAGGGAGGGGAACGAGGCCCCAAAGTGGGCTCCGCAGCCTGAAGGGCCACTAATACCGACCGAGCCATTACTCCCTGCTGACCACCGCCTACCTGGAGTCCCCGCCTACCCATCGATGGAAGAGGTGCTTTCCAATCCGAAGCCTAATTCCCCAAAACTAGCACCAGGAATCCAGTTGAATGCTTCCAGTAAGCCAAAGACAAATGAAGCTAGCTCGAGCACATTTCAGCAGCCATCAGCCTTGGAACAATTGAAAACTATAACCAGCCCTTACCTGGAAAAGCAACAGCTGGTCTCAGGCCAGGGAAGTGAGTCGGTTGATAGTGACGCTCAAACGCGAAGTGCTACAACGCCAAGCGAGACGCAGCCGCAAGATACAAGCAACATCAGCGGACAGCCAAAGCCCCAGCAGCAGCAGACATCACAGGCCCCAGCACCCAGTACCCCAAAGCCGGTACCTAGTACTCCAAGGCCAGCACCTATTTTGACATTCAGCGATGCTATGAAAGCGACACAGGAGCAAGCGGGAGTATTTACGATCAACACACCATCCCCACGCACCCGAGAACAGCGTGAGCAACAGCAACCCTCGCAGGCTCAGGCGCAGAGCACTCCAAAGCCAGCAGAAACGCAACCGCAAGCCGCTAGCAACGTATCTGGGCAGTCCCAGCAGCACCAACAGCTAACGCACGGTCAAGCTCCTAGCACCCCGAAGCCCGCCAAAGCGCCATCGCAACCTACAAGCAATGTGTTTGCACATCTTCAGCAGACTGGCACTTTGATGCCCGGCGAAGCACCAACGTCCGCTACAAATAACATTTTTGGCCATCTTCAAGAGCCTAAGGGGCCCGTCCGATTGCGCCTAAACCCGCCAAAGCCACCAGCCGAAGCGCAATCGCAAGCTACAAGTAGTGTATTCGGACAGACCAAGCAGCAGCAGCCAGTAGATAAGCGACAAGAGCAGCAGACGCATAATGTCCCCACCGAACAATCGCAGCCTTCCATGCCAAAGCAGGATGCGAAAGAGCAACAGCAAGAGCAACCCGCAGTCAACGTCTCTGACCAGCAGCCACAGTCAAAGCAACCACCGAGCAATGTTTTCGGGCAGCAACAGGAATTCCAACAGCCAACCAGCAATGCCTTCGCACAGCAGCAAGAACCCCAGCAACCGACAGATGACTCTTCTAATTGGCGACTGGAGTTGATACAAGATACAAATGATGCCTTTGGACAGCAGCACGAACCCCAGAAGCCGACAAATGATTCTTCTGGTCAGCAACAGGAATCGATGCAAGCTACAAGCAATGCTTTCGGTCAGCATCAGGAGCTTCATCAGCCGACAAATGACGTCTTCCCTCAGCAAGAAAACTCTCAGCAGAGTACAAGCAATTTTTTCGGACAGAATCAGAAGCCGCCGTATAATCCATTCGGCCAGCAAGAAGTCTCTCAGCAGCCTATAAGCAATTTTTCTGGACAGCATCACGAGCCCCAGCAGCCGACGGCCAATTTGTTCTCTCAGCGGCCGTTTGAGCCACAAGAGCAAACCCAGGCAGCAAGCAATGGCTTCGATCTGCAGGCTATGAGCAATTCTTTAACCCAGGCAGCAAGCAATGGCTTCGATCTGCAGGCTTTGAGCAATTCTTTAGCCCACCAAGAAGAGCAGAAGCAGTCACCAAATGTTTCCTCTTCTCAGCAGGAAAATAATATGTTCTTCGAGCAGCACCAACAGCCGGCTAGTGGTTCATTCAGCCAGCAACAGCTGCCCGCGAACAGCAACATGTTCAGTCAACCGCAACAGCAGCAAATTAGCAGTGTGTTCGGCCAACAGCAGCAGCCTACAAGCGACAGCATATTCAGTCATCTGCAACAGCAACCCGTTAGCGGTATGTTTAGCCAGCAGCAGCAGCAGCCTACAAGTGACAACATATTCAGTCATCTGCAACAGCAACCCGTTAGCAATATGTTTAGCCAGCAGCAGCAGCCTACAAGTGACCACGTATTCAGTCATCTGCAGCAGCAACCCGTTAGCAATATGTTCAACCAGCAGCAGCCAGAAGATTACAACATGTTCAGCCAGGCGCAACAGCAGCCTATGAACGACAACATGTTCAGCCAAGCACAGCAGCAGCCTATGAACAACAACATGTTCAGCCAAGCACAGCAGCCTATGAACGACAACATGTTCAGCCAAGCACAGCAGCAGCCTATGAACAACAACATGTTCAGCCAAGCGCAACAGCAGCCTATAGATAGTAACATGTTCAGCCAAGCGCAACAGCAATCAGGTAGCAATATGTTCAGTCAACAGGAACAGCAACCGACTCATAACATGTTTCACCAATTGCAATCACAGCCAGCGAGCAGTTCGTTCAGTCTACCAACTCAGCAGAACACCAGCAACATGTTTAGCCAGTTTCAACCGCAGCAAACCAGCAATATGTTCGGTCACGAGGCACAGCAATTGAATGGTAACATATCCGGCCAAGTGCAATCACAGCAAACCGGCAATGTATTCGATCAGCAGGCACATCAAGCGAGTGGCAATGTATTTGGCCAATTGCAATTGCAACCGATGAACAACTCGTTCGGTCTACAGGCGCAACAATCAAATGGTGACATGCTTGGTCAAGCGCAACAGGGAATGATTAGCAACATACCCGAACAACAGCAATATCAAGGCCAGAGCACTCCGGTTTTACAGGATGGCCATCAGACGGTTGCCAGTATACCGCAGCGGAATGAAGATCAGCAGCACCAGCAGCATATACCCTCCACGAGTATGAGCCTTAATCAATCACCACCAACAGAACCCGAGCCCACTAGGAAGGAAAGCAACCCATTCTTAACGAGTGTTGAGTCATTCATGGAGTTCATGGACTCCGGAGAGCCTCTGGATGGCATAGAGGCGGAAGACGAAGAGATGAACAATGACAACACTCAGCGCCCCACAGATGCTGAAGACGAGCAGATGCTGTCTCCAAATCCCTCACCAGAACGCCGTCGTGCTAACAACCAGGACCAAGTCATGTCGCACTCAGACAAAGAGACTCTGTCACCAGAGACAGGCAGTCTTGCTAGCAGAATGACACATGCCGTCAATAACCCAGATCGCCATCAGTTCATCCAGCAACAGAGTGGAGATTCTTCTTCTACGGGAAATATGACACAGAACAAGTTGGTACAGACCTCGTCAGCGCACATCAACGCGGCAAATGAAAGCCATACCGGGCGGCAAAATGAGAATCGACCAGTCACATCATCTGGACCAGCCAACTTCTTCAGTAACATAAATATGCAGTCCACGTCACAACCGTCGCCTTCCCCAATCCTACCGGCTTTGCCATCTGTGACGAGCCCAATCCCTCCTCGCTCGGACGTGGCTGCAGCTCCATCGAATCAAGGCGAAATAGCACCAAGTCCACCCTTCTCGACACGATCTCCTGCCAGCCTACCGCAACCTTCACAGCCGTCAGCTCGTACTCATGATAACGAATTCGGCAAGCTGCCTGCAATTCCGGTAGACTTCATCGATGAAGAAAAGCGACAATTTACCACTGCATGGAGGCTTAGATACGTAGAAGTCGGGCTGCGCAAGTTTTTTCGTCATAAACTAAGCGCCGCTGACATGGGAATGGCCCTCAAGTATTTTGAAATCCAAAAGCGAATCATACTCGCTGCTAATGGTGGGAACATGCCAAGCCTTGCGGGAAGCAAGAGGAAACCTGGAGTCGAGTCGCAGGAAGATCGATCAGATGAGCCACCACAGAAGAGAACAAAGTCCATACATTTACCAAATGGGGCTAGTCCAGCGCAGGTGGTGCCTGTGAGTAATTCTCAGCATGCCCAGGTTGTGGGGGTACATGATGAGCGTCATGTAGACGGCAAGCTTGCAACAAAGGAAGCGGACAAAGGGACAATGGCCGAGAAGAGGAAAGCGGGCGAAGAGCTCTCGAGAGAAGAACATGATAGTGGCAAGAAGGCTCGCATCGCCGACCAATCTGAGACCTCGAATATATTCAAGGGTATAGTAGGCAAGAAGAACGATGCCAATTCGACCGAATCCACTGCTCTCACCAATGGCGTGGCTGCACCACCCGCAAGTGATAAATCAATCCCACACACTTCAAAGCCTGCAGAATTGGAAGTTCCCAAGGCTGGTACCGATAAAAGCATACAATGTGCTCCGAATGCATCGAAGCCTCCCGTGTTCAAAGTACCTACCTTCAGTACGGGATCCAGCACGAACTGGACAGCACAGTTTGGCAAGACAGCTGCGAAGTCGGCCGAGCAACTTGCAAAAGAAGAGAAGGCTAAGCGCAAGGCAGAAGAATTTGACTCGGATGAGGATGATGAAGCCCAGTGGGAGCGTGATTATGAGGAGCGTCTGCGTGCAAAGAGACAGAAAGCCGTAACGGAGAAGGCACAGGGTATGACCAAGCTGGTCAATGGGAAATTCGTCTTTGTTAGTAGCGATGACGCTGCCAAGACCGATCCAAAGACCGATTCAAACAATGCAAAAGATAATCACGCATCTCAAACTGCACCTCAGACGGCAACTCAGACTGCACCTCAGACGGCACCTCAGACGGCAACTCAGACTGCACCTCAGACGGCACCTCAGACGGCAACTCAGACTGCACCTCAGACGGCACCTAAGACGGCACCTCAGACGGCACCTAAGACTGCACCTCAAACTGCTCCTCAACATGGACAGAACATTTTTGGGAGCCTTCCAGGTGGACAGAGCATTTTTCGCTTCAAGCCGAGCGGAGAGAACACTACAGCCAAGTTGGGTAGTCAGAGCACTATTAGTAGGGGAGCAAGTGGCAACGAGTCTGGCGCTGAAGATAGTAGGACTGGTGACGCCGACGATGAGGGCGAGGATGGGCATGAAGGTGATGATGATGGGGAGACCGACGATTCCCAGGAGAAGCTGCAGGCGACGTATTCGAAAGCAACTAAGAATCCGTTCGGTTCTCGGAGCTCCCATACTGCCACTCAGCACTCACAAGATACCACCGATTTGGCTAAACAATCCAGTTCGGGAGGCCTATTCGACCGAGTTTCTAAGGACAAAGAAGGAAACCTTATCCGCGAGATCCCCAATACTCCGAGTGTCTTGCTCGCAACGGACTCTGCGGCCGTCAAGAAGGCGCCATTCGGCTCGCTGAAATTCGGCTCGACGTCCAAAGAGAAGGAAGACACTCCTGTCGAACCATCTAAAGAGAGAGAGGTTCGAACCGTCGATCATACTTGGAAACCGGAGAACTTCATTAAATTCCCGATCAAATTTTCCGATAGCCCACCTACAGTAAACGTGACTTCGCCAAGTCCTTCAAAGCAGCCATTCACTGGCCTTTTTGGTGTACCGAAGACGAACAACACAACGGAAACACCAGCCCAGCCTGTCTCGGTTCTGTTTAGTGGCACCCCACAAAAGGCTCCAAATATTGGCTTCAACTTCGGCTTTACACCTGCCAACCCTACCGTAGCGAGTTTGGCGCCGCCGTCCAACGAAGCGTCCGCTGTGACATCCCGCGCAACAACGCCAGGTGTTACTACTGGTGAGAGCGCTAATGAGTCTACTGCCGATGCTCAAGGGGAAGAAGATGAGGGCGAGGATAGGCAGATTGATCTTACGGCTGGTGGGCCAGGGGAAGAGGACGAGGATGTGGTATTTGAGGTCAAGGCGAAAGCGATGGTCTATGATCGGCCCTCATCGAAGTGGGATGTCAAAGGTGTTGGATTCCTCCGCGTTCTGAAGAACCGAGACACTGGCAAGACACGAGTGCTCATGCGACAAGATCCGAGCGGCAAGGTCATGCTCAACGCTAGTTTGACGTGGCGATTGACCTATGAAAGCCCACAGAGCAAGCACGTACGGTTCCCCTTCGCGAGCGAGAGTGGAAGGCTCGAGGCATGGACGCTGAGAGTTGGCAAAGATGAGGACGCCAAGGAGTTGGTCAAAGTTCTAGAAGAGAACAAGTCGAATTAGAGTCTTGCACAGAGAAAGGAGCGATTGTACATAGTTTGTTTTCGTCACACATGTATTAGGAAGACCTCGAGGGATTGTCTATGTTTAGAGGGAGTTTTTTCTTTTTCCAGCGTTCTAGCGAAGCATGCACATACCCAGGCGGCGTTTGTTTTTACCCACTACCTCACCTCCCTTTCCTCACTTACTGGCCTCGCGGTCAGTCGGAGAAGATCGGGTTGGGCGGGAGGACGTTTTCTTGGTGGTCTCGTTCAGACATCGAACCGACAATCGTGTCCTTGGATACTGTTGGCGGGAGTTAGGCGGTTTTGTACCTTGGGGTCGGTTAGTCTTTTCACTGCCCTCTGGCGGGCTCTTCGGAGTCAGGCAAAGGTGACTTTGTTAGGATCGCGCCGTCATTCCACTGACTCACTTGCTGGCCTTGAATGGTCGGTCGGAGTTTCAGATGGCTCACTTGCTGGCTGTAATGGTCGGTCGGAGTGTCATGGAATGGTAGCAGGCGGTTCGGTATTGCTCTTCACTGCTCTCTGGCGGGCTCTTCGGAGCCAGTCCGAGTGACTTTGTTGAGTTTACGCCGGCGTTTCGATGACTCACTTGCTGGCCGTAATGGTCGGTGGGAGTGTCATCATAGGAACGTTACGCCCTGCTAGCTCCTTGGTAGATTTCCAACTGCTCTCAATGACATGTATTCTGGGGATATCGAGCGTTAGTTCGTGACTGGGCGTGTACTGCCTTGATAATTGACCGTCGTTCGTGGGGTAGTTGGGAAGTCATGTAAATAGAACAGCATGCATGCAAGTCAATGAAAAGCATTGAAATTTAGCCCTTTCCCATGGGTGAACGTCTGTGATGCCTTGCTTATAAGAACTAGAGTTCAGCCTGCAGAACGGCCTTGGTCGTTGTTACTGTGGATGTGTAAAAGACCGCTCGGATTCCTTTTAACTTTCGCAAGCATATTCCATTCGCACCTCTCCACACTTCTTCGCGCCCGTTCGTGGGCTGTACGTCGTCCAAAGCGACATCTCTGTCTGCCGCACTTCTCCAATACGCTGAAATGCCCTCTGGGCTTCTACACGCGCTGATTGCCATGTCTGTACCATAGCTCGTCGAACCATCAATCTCATGTCGAGCTCCCTGCAGGATACAGCTTATGTGCATGATGGGCCGGCTACACCTGAGCCCGGGTAAGTTTTTTCTTTATTAAAATAAAATCAAACTGAGGAGAATCGAGGCTACTGGACTTTTCCTTATAGCACTGGTCCTGCTGGGATGTGGGGACGGCTTCGGAAGGGTAGCCCTGTTTGAGGTATGTTCCTCGTGCTATTTAGATGGGGAGGATGTTGCTTACGAGGGCTACCCAGAATGGGCAGGAGTTACCAGATGGATGGGGAAGCACGTTGCTTACGAGACCTTCCCAAAATTCGACAAGTCTCACGAGATGGATGGGGAAGCACGTTGCCTACGAGGCTTTTCGCAAAATGGACAGTACTTACCAGTGTCAGGCTGTGGGCTGCATTTACAATTGCTATCGCGAAGATAAGCTGGCTGAGCATGTCAGGGCTCATCAGCCGCAGGAAGCGGCTTAAGCCGAACGCAAAGGAATTGAAAGGCTGCGGTACCCTTTCTCGCAGATGACGGCTTCTTTTCAGTCAATGCACACGGGAACGCAATGTTCAGCAGACGTAGTTACGAATTACAAACGTGCGGTTTCGCATAGAAGGCTCTGGCGAATTGAGAATCCAAGCGAAGGGGCTGAGGTCCAGCATCTAGCTTAGCCAACGCTCCGCCCCTTACCCTTTTCCTGGGGTGGTCTATAAGATACTCTCATATTCCCACTGAGTTTTGGAGGGCTTTGCTGACTCTGTTAAGCAGAAATTTGTTGTTTGATTTGCTCGGTAAAGCACGACGATTCTATTGGCCGCCCCTTCAGCGCCCCTCCAGCGCCCTTTTATGCACCTCGCCCCTCGGCCCAAATGGAACGCCCTTTCTACGAGGCAGACGAGGATCGAACCAATCTCGTGCCCAGCTTGCTGCAGAACGCACCTCGGGTGCAAATTCCTGATGCTAGCGCTGGGATCGAGTGAGTTTTTTTTTTTTGTTGCTAATTTTGAACAAGGCTTTCCAAGGGCTTTTTCACTAGCACAGGAGACTACTTCGAAAACACTACCCCTCCATATGGTAGCGCTTTTGCCACCGGTTTCGGGCATGGGTGGACAGAACACCCTTATTTGGCACCGATAATCGAGGAAATCGCACCTCTTGATGACTATGGTGCTACCAATGCGGCCTACGATGATACCATTGCGGTCTATGGTGCTATCACTACCGCCTATGGTGCTGCTAGTACCGCCTATGGTGCTGCCAGTATGGCCTATGACGCTATCCATGCGACCTATGATGCGACCAATACAGTCTATGGTGATGCTAGTGTGGCCTATGGTGCTATCAATGCGGCCTATGCTGCAGATACTGATACCGGTGATCTCACCAGAGGCATCTGGCCTTCTACTGACCCAGTCTCTACTTTTATGGGCTACGACCATGGTGCTGCCGACATCAACCCTACTATCTACCCTCTTATCCCTAACCCAATCCTAGCCCCAGGTAATGTTACCACCACTCCCGTTCAAGCAGGATGCGAGCCCGCCATCGCCAACACTGACGGTTCCCGCCCACAATGCTCAACCTGCAACACCACGTTCAAACGTGCCAGCGACCTTGCACGCCATGAAAAGAAACATCAAGCTCGTAGAGCTTTCAAGTGCTTGGTCCCTGGATGCAGCTTCAGAGGGAGCTATCGCAAGGACAAATTGGATGCTCATGTCAGGAGCTGCCACCCAGGCGGAGCCGCTTGAGAAGGGAAGTAGGAGCAAGGAGGATAAGATGATTACATGGGAGATATTGGTTCCTTTGGTACACCTAGATTTCTGTTTTGAGATTGTCACTACTCAGAAATATGTTTTCAAATTTATCTAGATAGCCTTTCTTGCGCTTCAATCATGGATTCCAACTTGACTTCGCCTAGGTATTGCTTCTGGTGAGACTAATGACCGTGTTCCCATTTCCTCACAAGACTCTCATTCCCACTCTCATCAAGAATTGGACCATTTCAGAACAGAGTGCCTCGCCTAATTCTGACCAAAAAAGAAACCGAGAGCCTTGGACAGGTAAATTAGCGCCACGCCCCTTTTTCACCCTTCACTGTCTGTCTATAAGACCGCTCGATTTCCCCCGCATTTTCGAGGTTTTGCCAGCCGTCTCTGTCGAATTCTCGGTTTTCGATTTGCTCGCTAAATTTTGGCTAGCACACCGACATTCGACCTACTCCGCCACACTCAGAAGACGCCCTTCCACTACTGCACGAAGCCCCTTTGCTAGCATGGATCCCTTGACGCCCAATGCCCTGCTCAGCGCGGCTGAGCACGGGTAAGTTTTTTTTTTTTTTGTGCTTACGGTGCCCAGATATATATACTGGGGTAACGCGCATTACAATGATCCCCATTGGGACCCATATGACAATTTCACCCTGGCCAATGATTTTCAAGCCAATCAGAGAATCCATCTTGCAGAAGGCGATCCGTATGGTAGTTACCTCGGCACCACGCCATACGATCCTCGCTTTCAAGCCTACCCGCCAGCGAATGTCTTGCCAACAGGCATGGCTCCGTATGCTACCGTGCCATACGATCCTCCCTTTCAAGCATACCCACCTGCAAATGTCTTCACACCAGGACTGGCTCCATATACCATCCCTTTCGAAATGGGACCCCCTTTCGCTCAGGCTCAAGCTTTTGCGACAGCAACAACAACAACACCATCACTATATTCCACCCTGACTGACAATCCAATCCCAGAGAATAGTTCCAACCCATCCACTGCGGGTACCAACAAGGCTTCCAAGCCTCGTTCCGTTTGCAATACCTGTGGCCGTGACTTCTCTCGCGCCTCTGACATGCAGCGTCATGCCAAGAAACACGGAGTTTCTAAGTATTTTCAGTGCGAGGTTGCAGGCTGTAAGTATGCTGGTAGTTATCGCAAGGATAAGCTTGATCAGCATATTAAGAATGTGCATTAGAGGAGAGGATGTGGGGTCTTATAGCGGGAATGTTTGAGGTTGAGAGGGGAGGATGGAAAGAATACTTCGTGAAGACTTTTGCTTTTGGGGTTGTTCTATGCGTCGTGATAATTCCAATTGCTCTATTAGATAAGATTAAATACAAAGATGCATCGCTGCCCATTATATCATTAGTCATTACTCGTCAGATCATATACGCAGCCGTAAATAGCGTGATATCATAACTCATCTCGCAGCCTCGTGTGGCCGTTGTCGTTCGTGAAAACTTAATGCTCTTCTTGGTATATGAATCATGTGGTGATACTTCCTTGCTCTCGTCTTCGGATCGACCTCCCGAACGTCCTTCACTGCTCATGTAGTGCAACGATGCTTCCTGTACCGGCTCCCGCCGCTAGTTGTCCGAGGCTTAACTCCAGCGGTCTCGACTCCCCGCATGCTAAATGCATCCATTATCCACAGCAACATCAATTGCCTTGCGCTGAATAGCTCCCTGGTGTAGCATGTAGGTGCGTCGAGCACCACTCCAGTGGGGTGTTCGACGGAGCCCGGAGGCAATTTCTCAGGTGGTGGCTGCACTCCATGTTCGAGACAGCGATTTCCCGAACAAGTTATGCGTACGGCTCTTCGATGCTATTCAGAAGGGAATTGCCTTCTCCCTCGCAGTCTCTGTCGACGATCAACATCTCCATTGTCCCAGTTGATGGGAACCCGAGATCTCGGAGGTTCGTTGTCAGATTAGCGACGGTTTGATTTTATCGACGGTCACACGTGAGGGATGTAGTTCGACCAATTTACCGAGTTGAAAGCACCGCTAGGAAGCGACCGCAAGCTCACAAAGACCTCTACAATGATATATGCACGTGCGAGGGTATAGACCATCGTCACTGGCGACATGATAACAACCTCCCAAAAAGGTACAAATTCCATCTCCCGCCTCTTTTTCTCCATAGTATCCACCCTAGCCAGATGTACAGGATTTTTGGGAAACAATTTTAGATACCATCGCTGCCAGCGACCAAGTCGATGTCCATCCTGGTATGTTTCGCAGGCCAAAAAGATGAACGTGGTCGCCACGATAGTGATACAACCAACATGCCATAGTATTCTTTCCACGTGGGTTGGGAAGAAGAACTTCCAGGCAATGAAATGTAAGCAGCAATAAGCCATAATGACGGCGAATAGAACGAACGAATCCCTGCTTGCACCAATAACAGGGAACTTGTCGTTGGTGAACCTAGGTAGTGGCCTTTCGCGAGGGCCCATCCGAAAATGCAGATGAGGTTGAATTTCTGTGAGCCATGACGGTGACTGATTGTCGATGAAATCAAGAGGGGTATGGCTATACGGCTTTTCCGCGCCCGGCATATTACCTGCCTCGACGAGGATCTGCTCCGTGCTTGCTTGAAGCTGAATAATTGTCGGACTCTCGACGTCTAGGGGTTTATCTGACCATTGGTAATATGCCGCAAAGGTACAGAAGACGAATCCGAAAGTCTGAAGCTCGAGAGTCGTAACAGGAAGATGCTGAATTGCGCGGCCAAGGACTTCGATAGAAAACCACAACGTCTGTACCAATGTCAGGATCTTTTGAAAACCATCCTGCTTGCTCTTGTCCCATATTTCTTTTCCAGTGATCGATGGGAATGGAGTATATCCTCGAGTAACCAGATAGTGCAGTTGCTTCGAGTTGACAGGGAACGATTTGCTATCTCGAGGTTCCACAACGAATCCACCCATGTTGGCATAGAATCCGTGGCGCATCGTCCACCCAGTATACCCGGATCTTTTCCACTGCTCTACTGACCGTCGTGCTTCCACTTTCTGACCCGTGGCGAAGGCAACGACGAACTCTGGACCCATGATGGCCTGCACCATCCACCGGAGCTTGCGAAGCCACCGGTGTATACGTCTTTCTTTCAGAGATGGTATATTGAGATGCAGTGATGTCCATGTGCAAAGGAAGATGGTGAAAATCGAACCCCAGAGGATGTCGAAAGTGCCTCGACCATTCGGCTGACCGACCCAGCCGTACGTGGTTCCTGAAGGTGCTGCAGGGTTGGCCTGAGCCGAGACTGCGCCTAGATGCAGAAAAGTAGCGAGAAGCCAAGACTCCATTGCAACCGACCTCTATTGCACTCTCGCGGGACGAAACTTGGGCATCACTGCGCCTAGCAGGTGTAGCAGGTCGTTCGGGAAACAGTTCAATTGATCTCCCTCGTTGACTAGCATCTGAATTGGAAGTCTGGGGCAAGCTTCTCCTGCCGAAGCCCCGACCTCTGTGGAAGACCGTCGTCAGCAAAATAGCGAGGGTTGAATGGAGAGTGGTGGCTGGTGCATGTCAGCATTGATTCCAGGCTAGCGCAACGGGCTTCCCGCGCCCAAGGAAGCTTAGCGTTAAGCCTAAGCCTATGGCCACGAGGGCCTGTTGACAACAAAATGAGGCTGTGATGGGGCGATCAGAGTGATAGTCATGATTAGGCAGTGACAACGCCACCTGATGAGTTGGCCCGAGAGCATCTATCAATATCTGCGCATGGGTACTTTCTGATATAATCTTGGTCACACTCACTTGTCCTTGGCTGTGTTTTGCACAGCTTGTGGGTTTGTAGTTCAGGAGTCAGGGAATCACTAGCTTCTTTGTCACTTATTCCATTTGATCACTCATGAGTATCTCTATCTCCCCGCTCCTAATAGATTCAGTTGTCGAGAGGACAGATTCAGTTGTCGAGAGGGCCGATAAGATCTGTTATGAGGACTCCACGAGATCAAATTCCGACACTCAGGACTATCTTATTTATTTTATTACGGGCAACCCAGGCTTGATACTGTACTATCAGCCATTTTTATCGAAACTACACTCCTTGCTTGTACAATCTTCTTCCACCGAGTCTGCTCGATTCCACATTTGCGGTCATTCTCTTAAAGGATTCGAGTCTCCGAATGACAAATATGTCGAACTACCAGAAAAACCTCTCAGTCTTGCACAGCAGATCGAATACCAGGACGGCCTTCTTTACGACCATATCAGGTCCCACCGTAAGCGTACCGGCAATACTCCTAAGGTTATTTTGATGGGTCACTCCGTAGGGGCCTATATTCTACTTGAGCTTATCAAGAATCACCCAAAAAGGATTGAAGAAGGCGAACGGGATTTCGACCTCATTGGAGGAGTGCTGTTATTTCCTACCATCACCCACATTGCCCAGTCACCCTTAGGGATGGTAGCATCTGTGAGTGGCTGATGTGGGTTTTATATATTGCTAATCCTGACCTCGCTGTTCTAGAAAGTCTTGAAGATTCCTTATCTACCAATTATCATGGGGGCCATTGCAAAGTTCTTTTCGTCTTTGCTGCCAGCGAGTTTATTCTATAACCTCGTGAGAATGATCACCAAGTTTCCCGAGTATGCTGCTCAACCAACCGCCTCATTCATAAAAAGCCCAATGGGCGTAAGACAAGCTTTGCATCTTGCCAAGGATGAGATGGAAACCATCACTGAAAACAAATGGGAGTCAGAGGTCTGGGGGGCTGCTACTGCAGAAGGCACAAACGACAGGGACACTATACACTCGAATCTAACCATGTACTGGGGTAAAAAGGTAGCTGAGCAGATATCCACCGCGTATGGACGGAGACTAAACTCTTGACAGGATAGATGGGTTGCTGACCATACAAGAGACGTTCTTATAGACGCCAAAGGCCGGACATCCCATAGCTCACAGACAGAACCTTGGAAACCAGTTATGATAAAAGATGAGGAAGGCATGCCTCACGATTTCTGTACCACGCAGAGTACGTTTAGACTTCCCCTTAGCGGCTCCAGCAGTATGAGCGATCTGCTAACCTGGTACGTAGAAAATAGTCATAAGGTCGCGGAGAAGGTCAAGGATTGGGTGGATGAAATCATACGTGCTCATAAGAAGGTGATCTCGTGAATCGTGGGAAAGCCAAGCGGCTCTGGCAGGCTAGGATTTGGTGGACTGTGGCGTTTGGAGCATCTCTTACGAGGTGCAAGCATAAAGATACCCACTCAGTCAGACCTTGATGCTTGAGAAATAGGGCAATCATAAAAGGCCATTTCAATCAAGTACACTATGTATTCTGAAAAGGATTGCAACAATATCTCATCAGTCTTGATGTTGATTTTGCTATGTTTCTGACTCATACTATCCAACCATGCTCGAGATTGTTTGTCACCGGCATAACGTCTGAGATGACTGCAATGTATCCTAAGAGTAGATGCAACCACTACAGAAAGCAAAATGGCTTGGTCAGATCACAACATGGCTGCCTAATTTGATCTGGCAACATTGCAACAGACTGAAGATGTCCGACAATCGGTCATTTTGCTTTCTCCATTCGCTATCCCAGGTACACGGCGTACATATTGAGCAAGTTCTTGGTCAGCATGAAGTCATCTCACTGTGCCATCTACCCTCTCCATCACACCGCTAAGAAGTGACGGCAGGCAACCAAGGAATTAAATGATGTTAATCTGATCCGCACCAGGCGTCCTGCACGTGGCGTGATTCTCCACGGGGGACAAATGAGGGAATTTAAATGCTCAGTCATAGTCGCAGTAAGGCTTAACCTTGGCAGATCGTGTGGGGAAACCAATTGAACTTTGGAATTCTCCGTGTCTCCCCTTGAAACCGATCCAAAGCGGCACAGGCCGCGGGGGAATACCATGTAAGCGAAAGCTAGACTATTGATATATGACTCCCATCCGGTTGGAATTCCTTGGACACGTTAAATGATGCTGGTGATCAGTAAGCAGCTGCGTCTAGAAGCCGTGTCGAATTCGAAGCTACCAAGGTGCAACGTGGAGCTGCGATATCGGCGCCAAGAAATCCCCGTTTGTGGCTGCCCACTAACATCCAATTCGTCATGGCGTTGGCTCCGGTCGTACTTGGCTTCGAAGTGCATCATACCAAAGGCAGGCTCGTCACAATTGCTAGAAGAGGTCCCTTTTCTGCAGTATGACTCAACTAATGGAGAACCTTCCCACTACAGTAGCACAGCACCATAAGAGGATCAGGCATCCTCAATCAATTAGCATTCGATACAGACATAGGTAGCTTTTCAAATCACTTCAACTGCACGTGTCGTTGTCCCGCGAGCGTGACTGCCCGCGTATTGGTGTTACACCAAAGCTTTCGTCTCCTCACTGAAACTCTTTCTCTCTGTTCTGCTCTACGAAACGTGCATTTCTCCATCAATCTGTCTTTTTCCTCAAGCTTCTGCCCCTTGCTAGCTCACCATGTTAACAGATAGGAGAATTTCTATGAGTGGGCCATTGGCAAGCCGGGTATTGAGCTTGGGCCAGAAGCCCAAACCAGCCATCGAGGTCACTCTCAATGACGAGCAAAAGGATGCATTCTGCCCTACATACACCTCATTAGAACCGGTTCAGGGCGAAGTGTCCATCACCACTTCGAGTGACATGAACTTCGATGATATCTACATTACATTCGAGGGGTCCCTCAAAACCTTCGTCGAAATAGCAAGCTCATCGCCTACGAAGAGCAGGACCAAAGCCTTTCAAACTTTCCTACGTCTCGTGCAACCTATGGATGATGCAGCATTCCCCGAGCCACCAGTCATCGAAGCCGGAAAGACCTACAAATTTCCCTTCAATTTCAACGTCCCAGAACAACTTCTGCCTCAGTCTTGCAAACACCCAAAGAAAGAGAACCTTCGTGAAGATACACATCTGAGACTTCCGCCAAGCCTTGGAGACCCAATGGTAGCCGCAGTGGGGAAGTCGCTCATGGACGACATGGCACCGGAAATGGGATCGGTTGCATACTCTGTTCGATGCAGAATGACTGGTGGCAGAGGCACAAGTGGAAAGATCCGTGTCATCGCAGAAGCATCGAAGAAGCTTCGAATCATACCAGCTGTTCCAGAGGAACCACCATTGGACGCTGAAACTGGTTTGAACGATGACTACAGATTGAGGAAGGAGAAAACTATCAAAAAAGGGTTTCTCAAATCCAAACTTGGTCGGCTGGTTATGCAGTCGGCACAGCCAACAAGCCTGCGATTGCCACCCGTAAGGTCTGAGACTGAGGCTCCAGTCACCACCATGGCTACTGTCAATGTTCGCTTTGACCCTGCTGATGAGAGTTACCAGCCTCCACAACTCAACAACCTCCAGGCAAAGCTCAAAGTCGCAACATATTATTCCAGTGTGCCTATGAGGACATTACCTACTAATTCCAATGATTTTCGTTTCAACAGCATCCAAGGACTCTATGTCGAGTGCCTCAACCTCTCTTCGCGCTGCGTAAGTAACCAACAATGGGAGAAGTGCAAAGCTCCTAGTCCCGGCTGCCGAGACTCTGGTTGGTCTGACCTCAAACCCGATATTCCTGAACCCTCCTCTACCTACAAAGGCGGATCTTTTTACATAGCCAGCATCATGGTTCCCATCTCCCTTCCAAAGTCGAACCGGGTTTTCGTCCCAACATTCCACTCTTGCCTCCTCTCTCGCATCTACGCTGTAGACCTCTACCTATCCATTCAACCTCCTTCCACCACCATTACCTCTCCTGTCCTCCATCTCAAAATCCCAGTCCAAATCTCCTCTGAAGGCAATCCCGACGCCCTCCCCGCCATCTCCGCCGAAGAAGCCACAGCCATCGCCTCAAGACAAGCCAACGCTTTCTTCGACCCCCGTAGCATCGCCCCACCAAGCCCAGAGTACAGAGAGCGTGCACAGTTACAATTCATTCCGTCTGAGCCACCCCCTAGTCCCGGTGAGGGTTATACTCATCGCCAGGACTTATCTCATCTCAACACCAGGCCTACCCCAGAATATACTACCCGCATGAACGGCGCGCAGCAGAGGTTTCAATCACTGAGTTTTGACGACGAGGAAGCAGCGCTGGCGCCTCCACCGGATTATTCTTCTTCTTCGATTTCGAATGGGGGCGCGAGGATCGCTAGTAGTGTCGCATCGCCACAGCCGCGGCCGAACAGGATTGACGCTTCGCGATCATTGTAGGTTTGCTTGGTGTCAAGGAAAATGGTTCAAGGATGGCATTACGGTGTTGTGGATGGGTTACGGTGTTACTACTTCTATGATACCCGCGGCATTGTTTTCATAAGTTTTTCAATTGGAACGACTTTTTGATGTTAATATGACTAGCTATCCTTAGGAAGCGTATAGCTCTGTCTGAGAGCTGATAAAAATGAATCAGCGAGATTATCAACTTCTTCAAAAGTTTTACCAATCGTCCTGCACGCACACATCACCCTGCTCAGCACACTAAGCAACCCGATCTTCCGTATCCCCCACCCACATCATTTTCCTTGGGAATGGAAGAAGGCAATGCCAGACGTTGTCAGTCTCCGACGCACACTACCCGAGTCTGAGCTCTGAGACACGATCTAGGAAAATTCATGCATGCGGCAAGTATGTAAAGCGCATCATGACGCTCTGCGGAGGATCTCATCCCAGACCTGAAGTTTGAAAACATAACAGGGCAATAACAATCGCAGCCCGCCCTCGATACCATGTGGAAAAATTGACGCTGAAATGTGTGTGGCGTGCATTCATTGACGTAAATTTAGCAGAATCTTTCCTGTTGAACAATCAAGCAAGTGCGCTCGCTACATGAGGATTTGTCTTCATAGCACGTTGCTACCGTTTGAAAAGATCTAGGAATGCTAAGAATACATATGCTGCTGCCCATAAGAAACACCTGTCAATGCCGCTAATAAATGCATGTAAACAGCAAAAGAGCCTTGGCTCTAGTGCTCTAACCAGCGCAGAGAAGGAAGTTGTCCAACAAGTCCGTGATATGTACATAAAAAGATGGACTTAGTACTTCTTTTATTACCCGATATATAGGACCATAGTAATGCTGCTTGATACAGCACTTTGCAACTCAAATCATCTCTTCCGCAGGCTATGCTCCTTGCCCTTCTTCACTTTCTTCTTGGTCTTGTCAATAGGTGGTTGTACAGGTATATCCCTGAGTTCCCATTCCAGGAAACGTATCATAAAGTCATCGCACGAGGGTAGCTCCTCAATGTCTTCGGCGTCTTGAGGTAGTATTGACACTAACCCTGATTCAGCTGCTTCCATGGTCACAGTCGTTTCGATACCGGCTCGTGCTGGTTTCGCTAGTGGCAACAGCTCACCCGGTGTTGGGGGCCCGGGAGTTTTAGGCGTCATAGCTGTGGTACTGGCGGCACCTCCCTTCTCGTCAAACTCGGCAGCGTCTTGATTCTGGGCTAATTCCTTCTCGGCAGCCATGGCGGCAGCAATGTCCTCTTTGTCTTCAACATCCTCCAACACTTTACTAGTGCCATGACCCCCGAGTACGCGATCCATAGCTGCGTTTGCCTCGGCATTGGCATCATCGAAAGCTTCGTCACCAATCATGTCTTTAACGTTCATGTTGTTGAAGTAGTCCGTAGTGAACTCGCCTTCTTGGATAACGACATCGTCAAGCATCCGCTTTTGGTTGGCTTTCCTCAGAATGTTAGCCTCAATGGTGTACTCGCTCACTAGCCGGTAAATGTGGACGTCTCTTGTCTGACCAATACGATGACATCGATCTTGGCATTGCTTGTCCATAGCTGGATTCCAGTCCAGATCATAGAAGATGACGGTGTCAGCCCCAGTCAAGTTTATACCTATGCCACCTGACCTTGATGAGAGAATGAAAGCTAATATTCGATTGTCATTGTTGAATCTATCTGTCAGGACTTGGCGCTGCTCAATCTTCGTAGCTCCGTCAAGGCGGAGATAGCGATGGCCATGAATATTGAGGAACTGCTCTAGAATGTCGAGGACTCTAGTCATCTGAGTAAAGATTAGAGCACGGTGACCACCAGCTTCGAGAGTGCGAAGCAAGCCATCGAGTTTCTGGAGCTTTCCACAGTCGTATTGCAGGAGTCGCTTATCAGGAAAAGCGATCGAGAGACGCATGCGGGCTTCATGGTAAGGGTCTTTAGACGGACATAATTCCTTCGCAGCTTGAAACGTTTCGATGCCTTTGTGACACAGAGTCAACGGCACCATATCAGTAGCTACCACCGCAGGTGTCACACACGCAAACTTTGAGATTGTCGTCTCCATGGCGTTTGAGCGTTTAGGTAGAGTCAAGACCATCTCGTCTAAGGCCGGTAGATAATTCGAGTACCACTCCGAGAGCTGAGCTTTACGGCCAGGCTTCGGCTGGTGAGGTAGGGTCTTAATACCGAATCTGAGTTTCTCCATGAGGCTGTAGCTGTACAAGGGACGCCGTTGACTACGTAGGCTTGTGTAATAGGCGGCGTGGCGAAGCTGATCATATCTCAGGCGTCGTGCCATGTTTTCATAGCTGATAAGAGCGCCTTTGACCGATGAGCCATCGAAGGGCAAGTCCAATTTTACGCGTCCAAATTGCTGACTTGAGAGTTGCCTTAACGCTCCAAGAGCCCCGAGCCGTTGTCTTTGAATAGTGTCGAGAGCCGAGAACGACTCGTTCTCGCCAGGAAGTAGGTTGATTACATTCAGGTCTACTGTCTTCATCGGGTCGCTCTGCAGCAGTCGTCGCCGGACAAGGAGCTCCTTGATTTCGAAATCCGCAACAGCCGACTTCGGCATAGCAAATGAAGTCACAATTTGCCGAGTCTCGAAGAGATCTGGATGGTTACACACCTTCCGAAGTTGCATTAGAGCGTTCATTATTGAGAAGGTGTTCCCCGAAGCCAAGGTTTCTCGTGTCTGCGCTCGTGACATGAATCCATCATACAGATACCTCTGGCGTTTGGACAATCGGCAATATACCACGTGCTCATATTTTCCGGGCATTTGCTTCTCCACATCCGCTTTGAGCCTTCGAAGCAGGTAAGGCCGCAAGACTTTGTGGAGCTTTGCAACTATAGCTCTAGCATCGTCATCCATGACATCTCTCCCATGTTCGAGAATCTGCTCCACAGGTTTCCTGAACCAATCAGTGAATTCCTGTAGGTCCGCGAAGCCTCCGATGCCAGTCTCCGTGCTGTCCGATGGCATCAAGAAGAACAGTAACGACCACAACTCCGTCAGGTTGTTCTGCAGAGGCGTCCCAGTCAAAAGTAGCCTAGCTTTGGTGTTGAAAGTGAGAAGAGTCTGCCACCGTAGTGATTGGAAGTTCTTGATGTTGTGTGCTTCGTCAAGGATCATGTAATGCCACGCCTTTCTCTTGAATATTTGATGATCATTTGTAACGAGTGTATAAGAGGTGATCCAAACATTCCATTTGTCTTCATCCGTCCAGCCTTGCCGTTTCTTTTTCCGTTCCTCTTGAGTGCCATAGTATGTCAAGACCTTGAAGCCGGGCAGAAACTTTTTGAACTCAATCTCCCAATTAAGCATTACGCTTGTAGGCACAATGATCAGATGTGGCCCCCATTGTTCATGTTCGACTGCTAGATGTGCAAGCAAAGCGATGGTCTGAATTGTCTTTCCAAGCCCCATCTCGTCCGCCAATATTCCATTCGTGCCAGCCGCGTAAAGCCCAGCAAGCCAATCAAGACCAAAATGTTGATATTCCCGAAGCGTACCTCGTAGCAGTGAAGGTATCGGTGTTTTCAGAGGATTGGTAGACACAGGCGTGGATGGCAATGATGGATCTTGTACAAGAGATTTGAGATTCATGAGGGGAGAGTTTTGACGTCCTTGTAGCTTTTCAAGGGTCAAATCGTTGGCTGTGTCATTATTCTCAGGGTTGAGATTGGCTTGACCCGTTGCGCCAACAGTAGTGTGCAGCGCTGACTCCTCAGCATCCTTCGGATGAGGCTCTTCGCTTGTGGTTGCCGGCGTAGCTGAAGGCGTGGGGGCTTGAGTGACATCTGGAATGAGGGACACCTCTTCAGCCTCATCTTCATATTCTTCATCTTGAGCTTCAACGGGAACCTTAGTCTCTTCTTCAGCCTCCTCTTCTTGGACTTGGAAAGCCTGCTTGGCCTTCTTCGAAAAGAAACCCAACAACCCTGTATTGCTTTCTTCCTCTTCGCTCTCGTCACCTCCCTCTTCTTCCTGGTCGTCACCTTCATTATCCGATGACGTTTCGTCATTATCATCCATTTCAGAGTCCATCTCGGTGCTCGCATCGCTATCGTCCATCAGAGCTTCATCGACCTCCTCCAAAAGTACAGGTGATGCGGTGCGTTCATTGGAGAGAGCTCGTAAGTGCGGGTGGGGATGTGTGGGACCGTCTAAGGGCTTTGTTTCTGTCTGGTCAGGAGCAGCCATTACTCCACTGTGGTCGATGTCCATGGGATCTTGATCCAAGTTTTCCAGTCCTCCGATATCTTCATCGGTCACACTGGGAACATTTGCATACTTTCGGCGAAGCTCATCCTGGGTAAGGCCCTCATCCTCATTTGCTAGCACTTGATCCTCGTCGCTGTCAGATTGACTCGAAGACATGTTATCTTCGTCATCGCTTTCTGCATCAGATCCGGAACCGGACTTCTCGGTGTTACTGGCCTCTTCTTCATCAGATTCCTCGTCACTACCAACGTCAGACCCACCGCGTCTCCTTCTGTCCAGGAGGCCTTTCGACTTCTCAATTGCTTCGTTCAAGGCTTTTTTGCCCAGCCGATCCTGCTCATCTTGCCATCTCTGGAGCCGACGAGCTTCCACCAATTGTGTGACCATCAACCACTTGTGCTTGATGTCCTCACGGACCTGTTCCCAGACTTCCTTGGCAGCGTCATGCTGCTCTTGCGCAATGTCTGCCTCTGTCTTTGGTTGTGCCTGTTTCCACTCGCGGTAAGACTCTTCCTCCCTCCGTCTTACAACCGCAGCTACCTTTTCAGCATACTCCTTTGCATTTTTTCTGTGCTTGCTATGTTCTTGCTCCATTAGTTTCTTGAAATAGACGGCATGTGTCACGAGTCGATCCTGGTGGGTGTAGTGCCGAGGCGGTGGCTCATACTGCTCTGGTCTATAGAATTGACATCTGTCCTCACTGAGTAAACCACCAGGCTTTGCAGCTTCAGAGATGCGGGTTCTTAGGCGAGCTTCACGAATGGCTTCTTTTTCCGTGAGGTGAGGATCTGGATCTTCAACCACAAGTCCCATCCTACCTTCTTTCTCGAACCACTCTTGGAATGATCCATATCTCCGCTCTGGCAGTACATGCGCAGTATTCTGTATATGGACCCTAGGCATGCGAACTTTTAGGCTTAAACGTTGCGGTCGTGAGATAGGGGCTATTCCAGATGGCTCCTCCATGGTGCCCTCTCGAGCAATCTCCCCATTCTCACACCGTCCGCTTATGTCTATGTCTGATCCATTGATTTGACCTCCCGTAACGTCCGAAGCGCGGGCTGCCCGGCGAGTTTTGTGAGGGTTCGTGGTTCGAGATGGATGATGCGGTTGAGGTGACAGGGACCTCACTTTCTTTTTGTGGGACCGTTTCGGAGGTGCGGGCGAGTCAACAATAGTTTGAGTTTGCGATGTAGGTGGCTGGCTAGGTTTAGATGGAGATCTGCTAGCAGAGTTAGATGTGGCCTTGCCTGCAGATTGTGGCCGCTTCGCATGGTTCAATGGTTTAGCTGAGGCGGAACCAGTCACTGGTGATGATATGAACGCGCCGCCATATCTACTCTTCGTGACAGGAGAGCTCTGATGTATCGCAGCACGCGTCTGGCGTTTGTCCCCCGGAGGCTGCAATTCGATAGGCACGTAATTTGTACGAGACGATTTCCTTCTTCCTTCCGCCACGAATGACGTGGGCCCTTCGACTGCGATCTTCTTCCATGGCGGTGAGATGGGCCGTAATGTAGTCAGCGCCTTCCCTTTTGGCGGATCTGTGAGTTTCCGCTTCTTGTTTGGATGTGCATCATTGCCATTGTCTCCAGTATGATTTTCCCCATTCTCAAGAACAGCTTGCTCATTCAACGATTCAGGATTTTCAGCTTCAGATTCATTTGGTTGTGGTGGTTGATCAGCCTCGTTGGGTTGATCATCGTTGAAGTGGGACTTAGAATCGCCTTTTTCCAGCGTCCCGTTGTGCATCTCAGTCAAAACCATCAATCCCCTACTGAGTGACCCCCCTTGACATCAACCAAATCACGCTCAAATTGTCTGATTGTAACATCAATAGAAAGCTTGACGTAAGACCATTTCACTGGCGAAGTTTGGCAGGAACCACAAGTCCTATGCGTTCTGTAGAAGCAGTTGAAAATTGGAAAATGATACACCTGGTGTTGTTCAATTTTCGAGTGACTCGCGCTGTCCCCGGATAATTTCCGCATGAGCAGTTTCTGTCACGCTAGCTCCATTAAGATGCGCTACCAGAGCTAGCCGTCGCCCTGCGATCCGAGCGATGCATCACAACCATTCTGCCCACCCAGACAGATTACTTTCCCTTCACTAGAGGGGCGCACGAGAGCGCGACGTGGTCAATGCAAGTCTCCGGGAAGCTGTTCAGTCATCTCTCAATGCTTACCAACCTTAGATGCTCTCTCGACGCCTCCTGACAGCACGCCCTTTAACCCACCATGTCCTCCGCACCACAGCCCCTCTAGCCCTTACTCACCGCTCACAACGACGCTTCCTCTCCCAAGAAGATATCGAAGACCCTGGCATGAATGGTGGCTATGTCAATCCGCCTCCAATTCCCCGGCAATTCCGCGATCCATACGAGGACTGGTGGGACAAGCAGGAACGGAGGAACTACGGTGAACCAGTGCATGAAGACAATGATATACTTGGCATGTTCAGTCCATATGAGTACACACATTTTACGCCTGGATTTGGCGCCGTCTTGTTCGGGTGCTTTGTAGCTACATTCATGGGGTTATTGGGCGTGGTGTATGTGACATACCCTGATAAGCCAAGTGTGGAAAGAGGATTGCCAGGAGGTTTGGACCGGGAATTGGGAGGCGAGGGATGCTTATTGGTCAGTGATCTACTCTAAACGCTTAACAGGATGAAGATATCTGACAGAGCACAGGCACGAGCAGAGGATGGAATAGATTGAGGCGTTAGGCCATCAAGGTTAAGTGAAGGGCGTTCTGTAAATATACTAAGCAATTATGAAAATTAGATGGGTTGGTTCTTAATGCAGTTCGAATGACACGCCTACGCCTGAGCTATGCTAAGCTAATAACAAGGGATATCAAGCCTCCGTCCAGTCAGTGAGTCCGTTATACCAGCCTCATAATCGTATAGAGAGAACGCCATAGTACCCCACCAGGGAGAATGTCGCTAATCCAAGCATCAACAAACGAAAATGAAAGAGTGGATCATTCCTTAACGCTTAGGCAAGTTGCCCATCATCCTACCACCACCTGCCAGAAGACTCTGCTTAACAATCATCTCCGCCGCCGCCGCAGCTGCCAAGCGCTCCTTCTGCCTACTCCGATCCTTCAAATACCTCTCTGCCTCTGGCCTCATCCTCAATATTCGCAATATCATGTCATCATTAGGATCTGCTTGCGCTTCCTTCCACTTTTCCTCCTTTGCTTTCCTCATCGTCCCCAGGTTCCGAGAGAGCATGATACTCTTCGACCTCCGGGTCGAAGTCAAGCCAACTAGGCCAGCTGCACCTCCAAAAGCAGGTGATGATAAGGATGCCGGAAGGGACAATCGGTTTCGTTGGGATTGTTGACGCGCGGCGGTGGCTGATGCCATGCGCTCAGACGTGCGAATCAAAGAGTCGGTGGGTTCCAAGTAAAAGAAGTTAAGATTAGTGATATCAAAATATTTGGGCGATTTAAGGACATTGAGTGGGACACCATTCGCCTCGCCCGTTTCTTCATCAACGGCGTGAAAGAAATCAAAGAGTAACTGAAGCCACTTGAACACGATGTCAAGCTCCTGTTGATTCAGTTGTCGTTGTTGAGAAGGTTTGTCGGAAAGGGGAGGCACGAGCAACGACTCTATTGTCACGAGAACTTCTTTCCAAAGGCGTGTCATGACTGCTATCATTGATGCACTCGTTAGTGTTTGATTCATGATCGCGAAGTTGTCGTCGAAGTATGTGAAAAGCGGCTTCAAAGCGTTCGTTATCTCGGCATCCGTGGGTGGCTGTGCCGTCAGCTGTTGCGGTTTGT
This sequence comes from Cladonia squamosa, assembly GCA_947623385.2. Lineage (NCBI taxonomy): Eukaryota > Fungi > Ascomycota > Lecanoromycetes > Lecanorales > Cladoniaceae > Cladonia > Cladonia squamosa. The sequence goes on from OX392381.1 coordinate 752,824, forward strand.
TTCGATTGAAGTAATTAGTGGCTGAGGTCATCGTGAGCTTAGAAATGGAAGACATTGATATGCCTTTGGACAATAGGTTACGGAGTGCACGGCGAGAAAGACAGTGATTGATATAAGCAGAGAGCTAGAGCTTCTGTTAGTGAAAATTTGATTGAATGAGATGAATTGTGCATACCTTGTCCGTGATCTTCCTCGTCATGTCCCGCTCGGTCCTTTTGAGCATCCTGAATGCTTTCCCGAAATAGAATTGAATATCATCGCGCTCGCCCTCCATGCTGACTCGTAGTAAGATCCGACCTTGACTGTCAAGATCTAACCAGTATTCACGAGGTAGAAAGTCCCCAAAATGCGAGGGGTCCAGCTTTAACGATGCTCGACCGACGCAGTCGTGGTCGCCCATGGCATCCCAATCCCATACGGTAGCAATGATATTTAAAGGCCCTTGGGTAGTGATATCCACACTCTCGTCCCACCGTGGATTAAGATTCCGGTATATGATCCTTGTCTTGGCTAGACGTTTCTGATATTCATCACCCAACACAACGTAGGGATCGCTATAGCCACCAACATCACATGCCTTAAGATCCTCTGCCTCAACGATCTTGATAGTGAAAACATAGTTGTTTACTTTCTTGGGCCTCTGTGTTATAGGGGGTTGGTTTCTTTGAATGACAGCAGCACAAGCATCCACGTTGACTTCGTGCTCCAATTTATCAAGTTGTCCTGAAGCAAAGTCGATGTTGTTCAATTTCACAAGGGACTGTCTACAGCATTAGCCATGGGTTTGCTCCGCCCAGGAGCATATTACATACCTCCGGGAAGAAATGAAATGGCTCAATTTTCTCCTTGTTATTCCAGGCATCTTTCGCCATGGCTAGCCACTTTTCCTGCCTACTCTGGTTCGTCGCGGCTTCTTGCTCTGGAGTCAACCGATCCATCTCCTTGCTAAATTTCTGCTCAAGCGAATCGCAATACCTAGCGATGCCGGTACCGACTACTTTCGCAAGTGCGGTCATGAACTTGGCATACTGAAGATCGTCATCCCAATTAAGCTGTACGATTCGGTCTATGGTCTGGTTGAAGGAACTGAAAATGTCGATCACGGAGACGCTGTGTCGCTGATCGTCGGTGGGAATTTCGTTGTTCTCTGCTCGTACGCTGAAGTTGTCTTGTTTGATCGCTTGGTCTACCCAGTCAACGATCGATGCCTCGGTCATCTGAATCCAACGCCAGACGAAGTTCTCGAGCAGGTCTTCGATGTGGAATGCGAAAGGAACATTTGGAAGGCACTCGCTATGAATCCGCCTAATTTCTACCAGCTCACCATAGAGTTGGAACCCGTCTTCCACAGGCACCTCCTCGTTCTTCTCCTTGGCAAGTTCCAAGATCCTCCTAACGATATCGCGAGCATCTTCGGCGTAAAGTGGCAATATTGTCTCAACCAAAGCAGTCAAAGGATTGACTCCCATGATTTCTGGGTTCTTCCGATACCGCTTTTGAATCCTTTGAGCCAATGCGACAACAGCCTTGCCCAATTCTATTACGTGGAAGAATTCCCATTCATGTTGATCATTGGGGACTTCCTTTTCCAAGAAGGCTCTGTACTTCTCATGCGCCTTTTCCTGCAACCCCTGGTATAGCTGGTCCTTGTAGGCCTTAATGTCATCCTGCGTCTTTGAGAACCCCGGGTCGTTGTATATATGATTCTCTAGAACGTAGACGATAGGTCCTACACTTGGTGGTTTCGACTCATAGCAGTGCTGCAAAACGTCATATAAATCACGGAGTAAAGCCACGTGCAATGCTGAGAGTATCTGCTGATTAAGGACAGTGTCGGCTAAAACCCATTTGGAGCGGTCCAAGAAGAGTGAGGTCATAAAGTTGGAAGTCTTGCGATTTTCTGGAGGTGGTTCCTTAGCGAAAGTCAAAGCAGTATCGAGGGTATCAAGCGTGACCTCCTGATCAACGAACTTCTCGCGAATGACGTCTAGGAAAAGCATGATTCGAGAAACGTAAGGTATCCGCCAGCGGAGACATATTTCGTTAAGCAATTCAGCAGACTGCTTCGATAGAAGCTTGACGGCCGGCGCTTCGCCCGAGGTATCCGAGGATGAAGGTTGAAGGTCTTTATCATTCATATCGTATGTAAGTGCTTGAGCTACAATGAAGCGGTAGTAAGCTCTTGGATCAGGTGGGGTGTAGGTAAATGTTCCATCGTCTTCAACAGAGGCATCTGAGCTTTGGTTGCTATAGAGAATGGCGTTCATATCCGCAGGTTGGTCAATAACGTAAGAAGACACTTCTGAGTTCTCAGATGCCCTTCGGGCGGCTTCGAATTGTGAATGGTCGCTCACGGGGCCGTGAGCCTGATGATTGAATTGAGGGAGGCTACCAGTTGTGCTCTTGGCCAGATCTGGGTTGGCCTGCACGATAGCCAGCATCATCTGCGACAGGTCTTGCACTTCTCCCTTCTTCCACTGCTCGAAGGCCTCATCAAGGTCGAAATCATCAATTCGCAGCGTTTTCTTCGAATTTAGGTTCAGTAGGGTCTGATATGTTTTTAGATCCTGTAGCGCTGCCTTTTCAGTCCACACTGTTTTATATTTGTTGATGTCGGATTGTATCTGAGTATTCCTAAGGCCAAAAATGCGCCCAACAACCTGGACAAGCGGCATGTCCTTGACATCATAGCTCAGGGGGACTATAACCTCAATAGTCGAACCCCCTGAGCTACCATTCTGTATCGGTGCTGACAGATCTTGATCGTGTGCCAGTAGCTTGCTTTCCAGGGTGGTCAAACGACTCGTTAATTCTGGGCGATCTCTAACCCAGTCATGATCTTTCAATACCAGGCTAATTAGACGGACGAAAAGGGCCAAGTGTCGATCCACCATCAACTTCCAAGCGTCATCACCAGGTTGTTTGCCCTTCGATAATTCCTTTGTAGCGTTCGAGAAGAATATGAGTACCAAGTCCTCCACCCGTCTGTCCTTCTCCATTCTTTTCTTGAAGTTCGGCTCTGAAAAGGCGTTGAAGAATACTGCAAAGCTTCGTTTGACAGTGGCATCGTTATATTCGGGTCTCTTCTCCTTTCCCATGAGTAGCCCCATCAGTCTCTCCTCCAGCTTGGCCATGAAGCCATGGGGGAACCTAGTGCTTTTTGAGTCTCGCACGATGCTGAAGTCTTTCATCAAGTCGTTTATAGACGTGGAGGTACGCTGCAGCGGAGCTTGCGGTGCAGGGACATGCTGTGTCCGTCGGGCTCGTGGTTGTAGAAGGTATGCGAGGTAAGCGACACGTAAAGCATAGAGGTAGGCATCATTGGGGCTGATAACTTTCTTGCGGTTGTATGATCCCTCCCGAGTCAGGTTCCCATTTTGTAGACTGTTGATGCGCCTGTTAATGCCCCCAGATTGCGTTGAAGACGTAGACATCACAGGAGTTTCCTCCGCAAGCTCCGGGTTGTTGATGACCAGGCTCCCAAATGGCGTGCGGTTTCAACATAAGGTCCGTAGTGAAGCTGGAATTTGACAGTAAACTAGGCAAAGAATAGACTATTAAGCTGGTCTTGCCATCCACGAGGTATTGGGTGTAGAGCGTCAAGATGGTAGTTTATGGGGACCAATGATCGTCAGTTCAGCGTCATTGTTTCACATTTGCCCAATTTAGCTACACGCTAAGGAGCCGCATCCAAATGGCCGCCTCTAATCCAAGATTCTTCAACCTCTGCAGCCTTGATACTCCAATCAGAAGATATGAGCAAAATTCTCATTCAATTCTCAATAGAGCATGCGGAAGGGGAAACACAACTTGGCTTCGTTCCCCACATGTGACAAATCTTGAGAAATGCGCCTTATACCTCCGCTTTGCACTTGAATAATGGGTGAACCAAGTTCAAATATAAGTCTATGTACAGATTGATGCTTAGTGCCTTATAATGCTATGCTAAAATGACAACGAACGCCAGCTAATGTACAGGCCTTCTACACTCTAGCAGCAGGGCATGAGGCGGGCACGTACGTGTTGACGTTAGTATCCAACTTGCACGAATAGGTATGTGGCAGACCCGCGTTAGCTCCAGTCAGGCGATTGGCGATATCGCTAACATATGTTTGCGTGCCAGCAAAGTATTTCTGACCGGTGGTTGGGTTGGTGGCAACGATATCGCAAAGATCGTTCGGATCTATGACACTGCCAGTATTGTAACCCCTAAGTGCTCTAGCGACATCTCCACTTTCAGCCGTCATCCAGTAGCCGAGTCCAGGGGCTTGTGGAGTTGAAGTCCCCGCATGTCCAAATACACCATCCTGAACCATTTCTAGAATTGTGGAGTATGGGCATGTATTGACAGCCGTGCCGTCGCAATTGGCAGCTACGCCCTTCGGAAGCTGTACCTGGAAGAGACCATACGAAATTCCGTTATCGCCTTCACCAGGTCGAACGAACCCGACGCTTTCCTGCATCATCTGTGCCAATATGATACGTCTATAAAAGTGCTCATGTTAGGGCCTTTCGAACTTGTACTTCGGAGTATTGAAGACTTACGGATCAATATTGGCTGCCTGAGCAGTGACCTGAATAGCGTTGAGCACATCATCCGCCTCATTCGGCCCATCAACAGTTCCGTCGTTGCCCTCCACCATGGTTTGCCGGTTCAAAGCTGCAAGACAATCCCATGAGAGCCATTGATCGTCAGTTGGGAAACTTGTGTCGCACTGATAGCACACCAAATTTTCGGTAGGTGCTGTTGGGCATCCCGCTGGAATGGTTGCATAAGACGTAGTCGAAGTCGTGGTCGTAGTCGGACCTTGGGGTGCTGGTACTGCAAAAATTGCCTGAGCCAGGAGTGTGACAGGCAAAACGAACTGTACAGGATATTAATGCTACACTCGAAGAGGCCTCGAGGTACTGTAGCGAGGCCTTGACGTACCATTGAGAAAGAGGCCATAACGCGTGTTGTGCGTTCGAAAACCAGGTAATGCCAACAAGGTACACTATACCAATGTATGCAAAAGAAATATATGAGAAATCTCTCTATACCAAATGGTATATTAATCAGAACTGAGTAGGACTTCTAGAATGAGCTTTCTATGATCAACGCAATGCTGGAGAGAAACAAAGATACTGATCTTCAGAGGATCTAGGCTACGATATATACACATTGTTGTTATTACTGTTGTGATCGTTGTAACTCCGCCCACCCAACTGCGTGCTAGTCTCGAAACTGAGGCTCATGTTGGTCCTACGTAAAAAATCTGTAGAGAAGGGAGGGTGTTGCCTGCGGCGTACACTCACAGCGTTGTAACAGATTCTGCAGCAGATCTGTGCTAACGAAACATGCAGGCCCTATTGGCGTGTTGGGGGCCCAATTTAGTGCCTTAAGGTTACGGTACCTTAATGTCCCCTTAATGCTAAACCCTAATGACGAAGCATAGCCACAGGCCACCATGTCTTCCAACCCAGAGGTCATCTGTTCATACAGCATCGACATTGATCCCAAGTTGATTGATGTAGCAAAGAGTGTGCAATAATTTGGATCTTAGCGCTACAGCTCCTTTCAAAATCTTCCCACCTAGGGAAACGTGCGGTAAGATACTAGAGTATGTGAAGGAGAAGCTGGTATATCTTGTACAAAAAGTGTAACACATAGGCAAAAGCTTACGCGATAATAGATTACACGGAAAGTACGTGGCCGCAGTGTCCATGTAAATCTTCCAGGTCCTAATCATCCATATCTACGCGCTCCCTGTGTCGCAATCCCTATTGAAACCAAAGGTTTACCCACAAGTCTCATAACTCGAACGGGTCAACATATTACTGTGGATTGGGCAGCTGGAACGGCATGGGAGATTCTTCAAGATGTCAAATTGGCAGTGGTGCATGAAGGGGGTGGCACGTTGCTGTTATTATATCTGGAGGGCTGAAATTGTTCAAGGTCTGATGGTCGCAATCCGTTGTCCGCCTCGGTCTAAGCCACGGAATACTTGAAACGCCAACATCAAACGTCTGGTAAATTTGATCGATGACCGCATTGCTTCGCTACGGCAATCGTTCTACCTGTACTTCGCTGCACTTATTTGCCTTGTCTGCCGCCTTGATACTGGCCTCACTGTACCTTATCTACAAACCACAGGAGCGTCACCCCAAAGCACGTCACCACTCAGTATCTCATGCGAAATGCCATTCGGAGTGTAGCCCCTGTTCAGGAGGTATGCGCATCTCGTCTTCGAATAAGCAGCCTCAGGACCGCATACAGGGTGGCATTTGCGGTAGGCCACTTTCGGTACCTTCGCTGGCATATTTAACAGACGGTGCAAAGGTGGAAGGGATGACCGCGCAGACTTAGAGAATGTACGCCTCCAGCTGTCTACACAAGCGATTGAGGCTCGCAATCCTGTGTTGGAATGGTCTACTTCCTTCCTATTGTGTGAGCGACCACAAAGTCCTCCTCTCCTTGCTAGGAATCGACGCAAGTCTGCTAAAACCACGTCTGTGCATTATTATTCGCCATCTCTCTTCCGACTTTTGACAATTCTCGGCCCTGGACCGCTTTTCACTGTAAACCTATGAGATTGCGGTGTCACCTTGTGGGAGCTGATGACTCAATACATGCCATTGGACCAGTCTTACACCTTCTCTACGTCAAATTACTACATCAGACTGCTTGCAGCTGATTGGTGATTTCACAAAACAGATTTCTCTTTTTAGCATTAATCTCGATGCTGTTCTAATGTCCAATCAATGCGCGAGTCCTTGAATCATGTCCTCCATCTGCCTTGTTCGCCTGTACCTTAAAGTTGAGCAGAACGCAGACCCTATTTAACAGTTCTCGCTCCATGGACGGGCCCGAGAGGCTCAAGTCAATGTCTTCGTTAGCAGACTGGTGCATCGCGCGTCAGAGAATATCTTCTAATGCTAAGGGGAACCTGTAGATCAAAATCGTCCCAGGGCGTCATCACTGATCAATGGCGAGTTCAGCGGCGAAATTCAACGCTGCCTATATCATCCTTAGTAACGCCAGAACAATGGTATAGGATGCTTAACCTTCCCACGGTTTCCAAATAAACTCGCTTGCACGCGTCTCTAAAGAGACATCTTAGCCTTTCCTACGGGGATGAGAGCAAAGGGTGCGGCCGCTGCAACACATGTGGTACCTTATAACCAGTGCAGAACCCAAATCATCAACGATCGCTTATCTACACCATTGACTTCAATGGGTGACCACCTTTTTAACACGCTAAGAGAAAGACTACCTAATGGAATCAAGGCTACCTTATGGCCAAAACAAATCCAGTTTTCAGAATCTATGGCTAGGACCTTACGTGATCAAACCATGATATCCCAAATTGTGATGTCTGATGCTAGCGAACTTCCGGGACGAGATATCTCTTGTAGACATGCTACTCAATCCGTAGGTTGGAATGTGAGGATATGTTCTCCATTTGAGATAGCCCGGTTTCTACGTCTCTCCTCGAGAAAGTCAAAGCTCGCTACTTCGCCTGTGATCTTCCTCCTTTTTTTTCCATGCAGATGGAAAAGGATACGTAAAAGCTAGCCTACTAGCTTATCCAGAGTTTGTGTCGCGTGAATAGAGTCGTCCGGGTAAGTAGCCTCTAATCCTCCGTGTATGTAAAAGTCATTCATTCACTTCACCGGAAGCGGGATCAATGATTGAGAGCTCTGAAGATGAACACTGGTTTATGTGTTGCGGGGTATTGTTACTGGCTTGGGGAGTTTTGATGGAAGAGAGGAGAAAAGATATATAGATTCATATCGTAGTGGAGTGAGAAAAGGAAAGCGTATAGATAGTTGTTCTGAAATCATTAAGATAGATCTCATGTTCGCTGGCTGTGGCATGCTGCAAGTGTGAAAATCAGCCTAGTACGCAGACCACGCATGAGGTTTTGGGTTTTGTTGATTTGTGAATCCCGTGTGGGTATGCGGCATTAAGGATATTGCGTGTCCACAGACATACGGGTATTGAGTTGATAGCAGTACCATGGGGTATTATAGATGTATACCCATCAGATGAACAAGCAATTCTACTTCACAAGCCATTCCCACGCTCGCCCAGAATAGCCCTTTCAACATCTCCTGCCTCCATTTCCGGTCCTTCACTTAACCGTTTCGCCACTTCTCCCTCTCCCTCCATTTCTGATTCCGTATCCTCATCCTCATCCTCCTCCTCCACTTCCGTATCCCCATCCAATCCATCATCCAATTCCACATCCGAGCCTTCCTCCTCCACAAGATCCCAAAGCGGCAACCCCCCACTCCACCTAAAAAAGAATCTCCTCCATCCAGCCTCCTTCCTCCTTACCCTTGCATCAGCCTCTTGCTCCGCATATTGTTCGCAATAGCTTTCAATCTCCTTCCACAACTTCCCCGTCACGCGGCCAAAACATTTCTTTTTGGCGACTGGGCTCCTGAATAAGTCAAACGTATCTCTCACCCATCGCTTACTCGTAGAAGTCTTCTCGAAATAGGTGACACATTCGTCTACGCCCATGTACCTTTCTAAGGCGCTCCAACTCCTAATTTCAGCAACGCGGAAACGCACTATGGGCGGACCTATGGCGCCGTATGACGGCGCATCCGTAAACGTCTGGTTCTCTTTCTTGCTCTCAACGAACCATTCCCAGTATTTCTGCCTTGGGACTTCAGCGGGGAGCTGCCAGATGCTGTAGCGGATGCCGGTTCGTTCCTCGATGTCGGTGTGGGTGCCGATGACGAAAGCCCAGTTGAATTGTTCGTCGGTGATCTTGTGGACGCGGTGGGCTGGGTCGATGTGGGTGGGGAGACCGGCGGGGCGGCGGCGGGCTGCGTAGAGGACGATCCAGAGGCTTGGTTTATCGTCGTGGGGTAAAAGGGGTGGGAGAAGTCTTGTGGCCATTCTGGGATAGGGTACGGGGGAATAATTGCTGTGGATTAGACTTCTTGTGCTGCGAGTAAAAGTACAAGACAATAACTATAACTTATCTAATGATTGATTATCTGGTAGAGCATAAGTAAGAGTATAATGCAAAAGCTGGTGATGTTGGGATCTTTTCTGTCATTGAAGTTGCACAAGTTAGATAGTACTTGAACAGCAGGTAGCACCTTCCTTGTCAATGCCATAATTTGCTCAAAGAGAGCTAACACTGTCCTCAACCACAGCATAGACGCTGAGGTTGCAGTCACCACTGTACCACAGATGATTTCCAGAAGCGACCTTAGGCAAGTGGTAACCAAGAAATAGCGCTTGATGCCTAAGAAGCCGGCATTGAAAGACGATTCTTCTAATTTGATTTAGTATCATGCTATAGTTTAAGACACGGTTGATTGATTGTTCGCGGGCATTGAGATTCATGTCGATGGTAATGCGAAGGAACGAGGTGGAGAATCACGTATATAGAGAAATTGTACAGAAAATGCATTCGCATCTGGTAGTGTCGCTGAGCAGTCGAATTTGCATATAAAGAGTTATAGATGCCGTACACGGGTTCCTGAAAGATCTTACCCAGACTATACCACTATCATTAAGGAATGGCAATCCCACAATAGGACTTCTTAGGGGGCTTCAAAGCGCTGATGGCTTCCTGTTAAGGGAGAACGAAGCTTTAATATAAAAGATACTTGTTGAAATGCTACTGAATAATTAGAGCCGCTGATCTTTCCGAACAATAATGCTCAACGGATCATACCTGCATGTATAGCTCATAATCACCGAATTGGTTCAAGGTGCCATTCTCGACGATGGACTGTCTCAAATTATCCGACGGTATCCGGCCCAGGTGCAAGCCAGTGTCGTAGAAGTCGGCTGTGAGACTGAGCGGGTCGCACAGATCAACTTCGTCGAGATGGTGTAGGCTCCGAGTACGGCGACTACCGTTGCCTTTGTGAGTGACAGGCTTCGTCCGCAAAGAGAGAAGGCTGAAGAATGATTAGGCGTCGAGTGAAAGAGGCCAAGGGAGCCTTTATGTGAAGGTGCAGCACCTGTGCCCGGCTACTCTGTCGCTTGTGCATGTGGCGGCACATCAGGCAGCCCCGCTCAAGCAATGCATGATGGATATGTTCTTTCCGCATTCCGCAATAATTCTCCATCTTCAGGACGTTTCAAGCTTCAACTGATCCTCAAGCACTCTTTGAGAGTAGCCGAAAGCCGGTGAATAGTACTGAGACTCTGGGGAAGGTGAGATTAGCGTTAGACTAAGTCATTGTTCAGTATAATTATGGCAACGCTGCTCCATAAGATAGCAGCTGCCATCTTTGTTGATCTCGAATGTGACTGTACAAATTGCGAATTTTTTCGTTCCAAGATGGTCTGAGAAGGCGCGCCAGGTCCGAAGCTAGGCCCCAATGGCAACTCTTGGGCCACGCCACTGAAGGAGAGTTGAACAGGTCTTTCCTTCCGTTCATGTATCCTTGGATACGTAAGTAGGACTTGGATGTATGCGATGGCGGTATCTCCCGCCGGTTGGACAAGAGGACGATCCGACAATGGCAAAAGGACAGGCCAGTTGCGCCAATTGCCTCTATTTCCAAAGAGCGGTCGTTAGTTGAGCATTCTCGCAGGCGCTTTCAAGGGCCCGCGGTATCGATATGTAAGGGCGCAGAATAGCATGTTAACCATTTTGCTTCGAAGGGAACGCGATATCGATTTGAAGCGGAGTTGGGTAAGGCGATGTCGACATCCTTCCGTGCCTCAAACCCCACCCTTTTCCATCCCGGCCTCGTTCCTGGCTTTCTGTCCCCTCTCCCAAATCTCCCTCAACCCACCTCGCCCCTTCTCACCATTCTCCCTCTCCCTCTCCCACCTCTTCAACCTAACCCTCAACACCCTCTCCGGCCTCCCTAGCTCACAGTCCCTCATCCCCTCCACCGGCACCCGTCCCTTCAAATCTTCCGCCATTAAACTCCTCCATGCAAGATCGAATGGCCCATAATAATGCTGCCTTTGGACGTAGGCATGATGATTCAGCACCGAGCGCGTGATCGTGAGATGGAATTCGCGTCGTGGTTCTGGTTTAGGTGGTTGCATGTAGGAGGAGGAGGGCGGGAAGGGGAGAGAGGTGGGAGAGAGGTTGGAGGGCGTGGGGTTGGGGGTAAAGGGTTTTGTTGGTTTGGGGGTTGTTGTGGGGATTTGAGTGGCTTCGGAGTCGGGTATAGTTCTTTCTTTCGTGAAGGCTTTGAGAGCTTCAAAGGTTTCTTCTACCGTCAGACGCTGCGTGCGCGGTCTTCTGGCCTCGTCAAATTCTTCTTGGGCTTCGTCTTCAGGTGTCTCCTGCGAAAGCGATCGATCTTCATTCTCGATTCCTTCCGCTTCAGCTTGCATTTCTTCTTGTTCCTTTGTAGACACATATCCCGACATAGGTGAGCTTCCCTCTAGCCTCCCTAACTCAAAACGCAGCGGACTCGCGTCAATGAGCCTCTCAGCAGACTCATTGTCTTGGTATATAGCCAAAGCGGTATTCTCTGCATGGAGATTGGGTTCGTGCTAGTCTCGCAGCATTCGTCAGCCACACTGTGATTGCTTCAGTAATATTGCAAAACAAGGACCCGTCAAATCCGAGTATACCTTCAAATGCTTGTACATTGCAACTTCCCCGTACTGCTGCAGCACTCGCAGTATCTCTCTACTCTCGGAGAGATTGCGCGGCCGAGGTTGGATCTTGACATGTACGGCTCGGCCTGCGGTACGAGCATATGCAGGTATTGACTGACTAGCTAGAGCTACCCGTGGTGCTGCCATTGTAAGTATGGAAGTGGCAATGGCTTTGGTAGAGACGCAAATGAAGACAAGGAATATGCAGTATTTGCCTATATGGGGTTTAGCGTTAGGGCTGAATGTAGGGCTTGCTCGAGCATTGAAAGTGTAACAGAAGCATCATGCGAGCAAAGGTGGCTTTTCAAGCTAGCTATTGCCTCATTGTTGCTTGTGCTCACGGATGCATGTGTAGATTTCAGGTATAATCAATGTGACAGTCATGCATGAGATGTTGGCATTGCTATCGTTCCAAGTAAAACTTCTCGGCTTCCACTGCTGCAGCTCATGCATTTCACCATGGCTGATCAGCAGCAAAACCGGTCTAGTGCTCCCTACATTAGGTATCATACCGAAAAACATGAATTCCCACTGATTCCTACAAATGACAACCATGATATCATAATCCAACCATCCAGAAGGCCAAGCCAACATATACACATAAAGATACACTATAGCTAACCGTGAATTCATTATCGTGAGCGCCATTATCGTTCACATCTTTTATTAGAGCCTTTCGGGAGGCTTTTGGAACTCCTCCTCATCCGAATCTTCTTCTTGACCATCGGATGGCCAAGTCCCTCCCTTGAAGCACTATGTCTCAGCTCCTTATCAACCTTATAAGAGTGTGAATGTCGAAGCGAATGCTGTGTCGAACTCGTGCTACTTGCACCAATCCCCGTGACAGGAGCTGGTAAGGGCGTGAAGCCCATATAGGAATCGGATGTCTGTTCGTGTTCATCGGGCGAGAGGGAGGGTGAAGTAGAATCATCCAGCGTAGAGGAATCGTAGTAAGACTCTCCAGTCTGCAGCATGCCTTCCACAAGAGTTGATATGCGGGAGAGGTGGCCGGGGCAGCATTGTAGGCGGTTGATGCTTTGACGGCGACGGCAGACTCGGTTGGAGAAGCTATTAGGGGATTGGAGATACGGATTCGTGTCTCGTGCGCGTGGTGTAGAGTCCTCTAGCACTGTAGATGGTCGTCGAGGCGAAAGAGTGTGCTGATTGAAGTGACGAGAAAGCTCTGCTATCGAATTTGAAGCCGAGTACCGTCTCGAACCACTGTAGCCGTTTTCATAGCAAGGTGACGACTCGCGAGAGGAACTGGGAGAGATGCTGTCCTCCATTTGACGGGTACTGTAGTAGGCGCGCTGCCTGGAGGGAGGTAGGAAAGAGAAGTCCTCGAACATAATGGTGAGGGCGTCAACATTAGCGGATGGTATTTATGGGGGTATCCTGCAAGCCAAAACATAGACTCGGAACAGTATGCAGCCAGCAGAACCAGTACTTCGGTAGCGAAATGTCAACCGTCCTTGTGCCTAGAGGCAACATGCAGGACGAGGATGCATGCAGCAGATGACCATTTTGGGGCCTCCTATGTCAATCAATCAGACCAGTGGAGAAATATCTGGGGCATGCTGATAGGGCTGCAGCAAGCGCCGACAGGGTCTAGAATATTGCCAGGTGGTGGGCCGGACGTTATTATTTAAATGATTTGGGAGGGCGGGGAACTGGGCCATGGTAAATGGTAATGTTCAAGGTTGAGGCCCGGGTTGCTCGAGTGGGAAAAGACTGGGAGACGGGTTTAGTGGTGGACAGAATTGGTCGCCCAGTAGTCGGTGCCGATGTGATTGAGGCGTTCGTCAAGCCACGATCCAGACCGGAGCCGAACCTGGGTTCAAAGGATTTTTAGCCAGGCGCCCGGGATCCTGGGGGAGATGGGCAGGAGGTTTTGGGGCTTTGGGGTTTTGGGGAGGGATGTGAGTGGACCGTTTTCCCGAGACCGGGGTGTCCAGGGTACCCAGGGAGTCCAGCGTGCAGAAAAAATGACCCTAAAGCAGACCCTAACTGTAGCATGTGCAGGCGTTGGGACCGTCTGCCGCTACTTTTCTAGCTGGGTCCACTGCGAAACCGGTCACCCACCACCCATCATCAAGCCGGAGTGGGACCCGCCGCCAGGAGAGAAAAGATCCAATTGAACAACGACAGACGGGAGATTTCAATCACATTTTCCTATGGGCATCGACGCGTCTAGATCCTCGATTTCAATTAATCCCACACATCGAACCCGACGTGCAGCAAGCTTCCACGTCACAGGACACGTAAGGGGAGAAAGCGGAGAAACAGACAACAGAAAATCTGCCTTTCGGGAGTTAGTAGGGAGCGCCCCCATCTTTCCCAGCTTTCGATATTCGCTTTTCGGGAATCTCTTGCCTAGCCTGGCGGGACCAACCACCGTTGGCCTCTTCCCTGGCTCGTATCTTATCGCCCTGGCGGAGTCGCACCATCTAAACACCCGCCGCACCATTGAAACTTTTCCTTTGAACGGAAAGTACAGCCTTGCGGCCCCAATGATCATCCTTGCAGTATATGCATGACCGTTAAGAAATGCCCGAAATTGGTTTCGTATTTACGACTTCTCCTTCTCGTCGCCTTTCTCTGCTACTATTCTCCACTACGAGGCTGATTCTACACACTCCTTTATTGCATTGAGTGATCTCATGTTGACATCAATTTAGACATCATCGCGGTCGGGAGATAAAAGCTCCCCAGTGCGGCAATATCCTGGTCTCCTCTTATCATTGATTGGCCGAATTCTTAGCTGCAGCTGCCCGTCGCCGGGGGCGACGGTGCCATTGAGCACTAACCGCAAAGACATTGGTACCACTAGTTTTCTTTGCGTCCGCAACGCCTTCTCAGATTAATTGTAGAAGTAAAACTCAAGACCCTCGGCGATTTGGTGACCTCGACACTTGCTGTGACCCCGTTGTGATGGCAGAGAGAATGATGCAGGAGTAAACCTGTGCATGCCCGCTGAGCCACTGTTACTTCCGTCAGCGAGTCAACGAGGCTGCCCGCTTTGCTTCCCATGATAGATAATCTAATGATTGACCCAACTCGGGAATCATTCGCTTGGTGGTAGAAGACCGCTAAGGTGAGAGACAGAAGTTGTCGCGAGAGGTCCACGCCGCGTAGAGGCACTACTGTTGGGGCACATTTGTCGTCAATTCGCAACAATCATATCGAATTCGAGTCATCACCGCTTCCGCATACTACTCGAAAAAACTCAGCTATATCATGATGTTTAACGCCCGAAAATGGCTTTGTTCAAGTACGAGCCGCTCGCAACACCGTCTACCCTGCGCTTGGTTCTGATTCCACCTACCGACGATTCTAAAAGCAATGAGAAATTGCAACTCACCCTTGAACACAAAGAGTTCTCGGAAGTTCGCAAACGCTACTTCGCGCTCTCCTATGTCTGGGGAAACCCTGACAAAGTACACACAATAGGTCTCAATGGGCGGGATTTTCACATTACTGACAACTTGATGATTTTTCTAAGACGGAAGCGGAATGTGACTCTCAATTTCTGGATAGATGCTATTTGTATTAATCAGGATGACAAGGCCGAGAAAAGCGAACAGGTTGCCCGGATGGGAGAAATATACAAGAACGCGTCGTCGGTATACGCCGAACTGGGACCTGCTACCGAGGATGAACAGGCTGTTGTCAGTAAGATGCACTATTTATCGATGTCTGTCTGGGCTGAGGTCGTGAGGATAGAGTCGGAAGAAGGTAGAACGAGAGCAACACTAGAAAGCATCCGACTCCCTGCGGATTTTGTTAAGCCGTACGATACCCAGATGTGGGAAGGCTTGGTGAGCTTCTTTCGTCGTCCTTGGTGGAATAGAGTGTGGATCATGCAAGAGGCTACTGCCATCAGCCCAGCGAATACGCGTCTTCTGTGCGGAGAGGTAGAGGTGCTCCTAATGGATGCTTTCGGTTGCAACATTGCTCTGGATATAGTAGGCTTTAAACAGCTCTGGGGAAACACGCCTGAGCCTTCAATAAAGATTTATATCGTCACACGGATTAGTGATATACTGTTCAAGCGACAGGGGGAAGCGGTGGTACCCTTATTAGACATTCTAGAAGACTTTCGAGGTCTCTTGGCCACTGACCCCCGAGATATCGTTTATGCGGCATTAAACATCGCAAACGATGTTAAGGAAGGCGAAATTCGGCCCGACTATGGGGCATCCGTTGCCAATGTGTACAGAGCCGTGGCGGTTCATTATCTGAGGGATACCGTTGAGCCGCTGAGCATCTTGTCTTACTGTGGAACAAGGTTCGAAACCCTGGATTTCCAGGCCGGCTGGGCGTCTTGGGTACCTTCCTGGCAACATAGATATCCACGTTCCATTTTGAGCAATCGCATCAATGCAGAGGACGGATCAAAGCGTCCGGCTTATAATCCTTGTGGCAGAGCGCAATTCTCAGCTGAGCTGTATCCCATTCGAATGAAGGATAACATGTTAATGATGCATGGGTTTCTGATCGACCGGATCTCTTCAGTGTCAAATCCATGTGTAGCTGTGTACGTACGCGATGGCATTGAAATCGTAAATAGCTGGATTCCCAAGGGACCAACAACACTTTATCCAACAGGAGAACCAATGCTCGATGCATTTCTCAAAACAGTTGTCGCCGATATGTCAGACTCCGAAGATAATCCACAGCGTGGTGGTAAGGCGCATTGGGACTCTGAGAGGGGATATTTTGTCGCTGGGGATTTGAGAGAAGGCGCGCACGTTTTTCGTCACGCTCGAATGCGCCGTCTAGCGTACAGCATGAATGGATATATGGCGTTAGTTAGCCACCAGGCAATGGAGGGAGATTTATTATATGCACTCTTCGGAGGTTCGGTGTTGTACGTGCTGCGTCCGAAGGGGGATCAGTTCATATTAGTCGGCGAATGCTATGTCCATGGGCTGATGGATGGGGAGGTCATGCAATTTCTGGAAACTGGGCAGGCGGTAATAGAGATGGTCTCTATAATCTGAAAAGCATGTTTTCCATGAATGGCTGAATACGGAGAATGACAAGATAAGTCTTGACTCCGTGGCATATCTACTATGAAGAGCGCCGTCTATAATGCCATACTATCTGCTTCATAGCGACCCCCTAGAGTGACCCCTAGAGCTTGCCCTTACCGCATCGGTTTTCAGGCCACTTAGGGGTGCCTCTAAGGGCTACCCCTGCTATCAGCGGCTGAGCTCTACCTAAGGGCGCTATCAGCTTAAAGGGCTAAAGACATAGCGCTGTGTGGCATCCTATACTAGCGCGGGTCAAGACTTATCTTGTCATTCTCCGTAGGGGGAACCATCTACAGTAGGCTTCCCGCCAGTGTAGAACTATATTTTCATTTGGGTAGGACTCAGGGGGTCTAGCTGACGAGCACTAGAATAGTGGCATAATCTCATTTCCTACAAACAAATCATGCGACCAACCATGTCGTTTGCTGAAAGACTCGCTATGGCCACGAAATGGCTTGAAGACTGTGAGAATAAACACGAGGAATGCATAGAACATGCTCTTGTATTTGAGAATAACCACAAGTCGAACCTCCCAACCAGAGTTATCGACCTTCAGGGCCTGGCAGAATCTGCGTCTGTGTGCCTTGTAGTCCATAGTCACCCGGGACCCAGGTGGGGTAGATATGTGGCATTGAGCCATCGTTGGCCAACAGGGCCTTGCTCATGGGTGACCACGCAGGAGAACCTGCACGCGAGAAAAAACAGACTCCCCATATCAGATCTGCCACAGACGCTCCAGGATTGTATTTGTATCGTGAATCAATTAGGCATCAGATATCTATGGATTGATTCAATATGCATAGTCCAAGACTCGGCGGCGGACTGGGAATTAGAGTCATCCCAAATGACAGATATTTACGGTGGTGCCACAATGACCATCTTTGCAGATGGTGCGGCAGATGATAATGCAGGGATGACCCTCTCCCGAGCAGATTCTCACGAGTCCGGACCGATCTCTCATGACGGCTGCTCTTTTGAAAGACTAGTCAATCGGTCTTTGCTCAGTACAAGGGCATGGATCTTCCAGGAGAGATTTATGTCTCGCAGGATACTGCATATCACCTCTGAGCAGATGGTGTGGGAGTGTCGAAGCTGCCACATTGCGGAATCTGCACCATCATTGCCGCAAAATGGCGCACCATGGCTCGGGAATTTAGTGAAGACGCTTCGAGGAGTCAGACTGAGCCAATCCGCGCTGATGGACTACTGGCCCAGACTTGTCGAAGAGTACACCCAACGCAAATTGACCTTGGGTAAGGACAAGCTTCCCGCACTATCCGGCCTGGCAAAATACATCGCCACTCGAACCGAGGACAGTACGTCGGAAGACTATATAGCTGGCATGTGGAGCGAAAGCTTGAAGACCGACCTTCTCTGGGAATCCTCCTGGGATGACCCAGATCATCTCCCAAAACGGCCTTCGGAGTGGCGAGCACCAACATGGTCCTGGGCATCCATCGACGGCCCAATTGTGTACTCAAAAGCGGACACAATTCTTCAGAACGATGAGGATTTTGAGCCCACCTATGGAGGGGTAGGGGACCCACGCGTTACACGACGCGGCCACGATCGATATGGACAGATCACAGCTGCAAGCCTATTGCTGAAAGGCGACGCGCGTTGGGTCAAGGTCTCTAGGCCTTCAGGTCCCTCCCTGCAACAGTGGCAATGGGAGGTATACTCACCCAGTGAACCAACAAAGCGCCTTGGAGTCTTTACACAAGACGTTGAAGGTGAAATACCGCTTGATGGCATAGCCATGTGTCTACGAGCCGCCCACTCCGACACTCTTGGCTCAATCTGTCTCATTTTGGCGCCTGTGGAGATTGATGGTGAACCGGCTGGCACATTCTACCGACGCATCGGCATCGGCTCTTTGGAACCAGTTGTGGATAGTGAGGCAGATTGGGAGGTTCTGGATTTTATTCTGGATGATCTCGGCCAGTATCCACCCAACCATCTACCTTCCTAGTCTTCTGAAGTCACAATATCGAACGAACAGTTTGCTCTTTTCTGTCCTAGCATGAGTATGTGCTGGTGGTACATGCAGTTCTTTCGGCGCAGATTTTAGCTTCGTTCATCGATGGACAAGGTGACAAGCAGCCAGGTTAAACGTATTGATACTATCTTATTCTTCCTCTTCAGTCTAGAAGGTGGGATTTCCGCACTCCGACTTATACATTGAATGGTAGTTAATTATTACTACATCTTTTTGTTCAAAGTGAGTAATACCCCGATACACTCTCATTCTGACTTCCAAGTAGTGACGTGACAGCTCTTCACCTTTGTACGTATGATTCATATGCTCTATTCCATTCGCATTGAGCAATACATGGAGAGACGTAAAAGCTTTCGTCCGGTCCAAGGCATAGACGGCGCTGTAGATTCAGCAATATATACTGGCCGAGCCATCGCACGTACTATCGGCGAAGGTCCTCAAGACCTGTACTTTGGCAAAAGCGAGAATTTCAGCCCTCCCACTCGAGGCAGATCTCGAAATACAATCTGGACTCTTATATTTTCTGCCCGCTAATCCATCTTCGCGTCTATCGTACCCATGCCCAGAAACAGCACCAATTGTAACACCATCAAGGCCTGCGCCGCGCTGGCAAAGAATGATATTATGGAGCTATATATAGGCGGTACCCGGATATAAGCCAATGGAGCACTGAACACAGATCCTAGTCCAATAATGGCTATTGTCCATGTCGATAAAGTTTTCCACTCAAAAAAATTTGGCCTTCCTCTTCGTATCACGGGGGACGTAAAAATGGTGGTACCGAGGCCAAGTGCCTGCATCAGGGAATTTTGAAGGATGAGCCAGAAATCTGCGTCTGATGTTGAACCCGGAGTATTGTTGGGTGAATTTTTGAACGCCAGACCTAAAGGAACTACGCTGATGGCTAGGACAAAGAAGGTAGCTATCACGATTATTGAGTTGCGCTTTAGAGTTAGCTTGCATCGTCAGCCAACTACATTGACAGGGGGAAGTTGGACTACGCTAAGCGAGGACTTACGTCTTGGTGCGTTCTGGCAGTCATTTCCTTCTTGCTTAATTTGGTCTCCTGTCTCCTCCGAATCACAAAGTCAGAGAATTCAGATGGGAAGTTGTGACGAAGTGGAAAACGACCGGCCTTCGTTTCTTCAAATGCCGGCCTCGCGTAAATATCGTGAAAAGATAGGAGTGCCCTCAACTTGAGTTCAACCCCAACGCCCACGTTTTCGTGTCCGGTTTTAATCAGGTTTTGGCATATCTCGGTCTCATAGATCTCCAATACCGCTTGTGCGAAGTTCAGTATTGTATTTGCCCGAGATTTGGCCTGACTCCATGGCATAAGGTGATGATGACTACTCGAACCCTGGTATGCTAAAAGCACCTGATATACCCAGCTCCAAGCTGTTAAACATGTAGTGTTGGCCAGATAGTTCGTAGTTCCAGTCTCTGAGAGTATGAGTGAGACGCCCCGCTTGATGTCTTCGACCCCTATATCCTTATTTGGTTGCGTATCGCTAAAGCGAGAAGAGGACCACACTCCCGCGTGTCGCTCATCGCTAGGCTGAAGGCACCGCGTTATATCGTCTTGCATTTCGTACAGCATCTCCTGATCAATCTGCTCGAAAGCCTTCGCCATTTTCAAAAAAGCGACGTTAGCTTTCTTCAGGGGCGTGGTACCTGGACTCAAGAGATCCATACTGTTGGGGAAGACCCGAGTTCTCCTTCTGGACATTGCTGCTGGGTGCAGAGCGATATGGAGGTCAAAGGTAAAGTTTCCGGCGACAGGGCGACATACATCTCAGTGAAGGCTGGAGGTTGGAGGCTGGAGGCTTTGGTTAGTCCCTTTTAGTGCAAATTAGAGTAGGGCAGCAGGGCGGTGTAGGGACCAATGTCGGAACGTCCTGGCCAGTCCAGTCGTGCTTGGGGCCAAGCCTGACTACAGCCACCACTAAAGGAATTTTTTCAAGTCTTTGGCCTTTCTTGTGGGCTTGGGGGCGAAGCTCTAGGGAGTCAGCCCTGGCTGCGCCCACTTGTTCCCTCGTCATTTTTTCAATACTCCCTGGTTGCTCCCTTGCTCCCACAGTATTCCTCATGCTCTTTTGCTATTCCATCTAAAGTGGCCCGTCGCCTTCCTTGAACAGCAATAGTATTTCTTAACCTTAGATTCGTGGTAAATATAGACCATTTTCAGCGTACTGTGGCTTGTAATTCAGGTGGGATGGAAACACTTATCTAATATAACCCCGCCTTTTAACTAGAACTTGACTGATTCTAATTGATGACCTTCTGTCTAATGATTTAGCTCCCTTATACCTACAACCATTACGCCGAAATTGCAACTGAGGTTGACTCTATCAGGCATTTATGAACCCTCAAAGTGTACGACAAGAAGCAGTGATTGGAAATCCTCAAGATTCTCATGCTGATATTATTGGCACGCCTAGGTAACAGAAATTTGTAGTGGGCCCCGATCGAATCGCAGCATTTTGATCTCGCAATACACCAATACTGCGGATCATCGCACTTTCCATCGCAAATCATGCGTCTTTTGAAGCGTAACGACAACGGTGCCCTGAACCTGACCGACGATCTCCTTGATCAAGATATTCCAGAATACGTGGTGCTCTCCCACACTTGGGGAGCAGCAGGGCAAGAAGTGACATTGCAAGATTTCCAAAGCCAATTTGGCCAACCACAAACGGGAAAGGCCGGCTATGCGAAGATCCAGTTTTGCAGCGATCAGGCTGCTCAACATGGTTATAAGTATCTCTGGATAGATACCTGCTGCATTGACAAGACAAACAATGTCGAATTAAGCGAAGCTATCCACTCCATGTTCCGCTGGTACCGTGAAGCCGCGCGATGCTACGTATACCTGTCCGATGTAAAAGCTGGGGAATTACAGAATAACGATTGGCAAAATGATTTTATAAATAGCAGATGGTTCACCCGAGGTTGGACTCTGCAGGAGCTTCTCGCACCAAAGTCGGTGGAATTCTTCTCCTCAGACGGTATTCGACTTGGCGATAAGCGTACCCTAGAGGGAGAAATCCATAGGATTACCGGTATTGCTATTGACGCGCTCCGAGGTAGGTCCTTGTCTGATTTCAGTGTCTCTGAACGTATGGATTGGGCCTCGAAGCGCACAACAACCCGCAAAGAGGATGAGGCATATTCGTTACTTGGCATATTCGACGTTTTTATGCCACTTATATACGGAGAAAGAGAGAGGGCTCTTGTAAGACTCAGAGAGCATATTGATAGATCACTACAAGGTACGAATACGGCATCGCTCTTCCAGAGTTCAACATGCGGATCGTCCGTGTTCGTGTCGACCGAGTAGTCGTCCTAAACTTGTTCTGTAGATCCTGGTCAATTGTCCTATTCGAGTGTCCATACTTCAAATACTTCAATGCCGGCACTTCATCCAGTCAAAAAGAATTATCGCAAGGTTCATGTCACCATTCTCTATTGGGAAGCGGATGAATTGCATGACGTGGTAAGATCCTGGAATGAACGCTTGTATTATTTTGCTCATTCACGCAAAACAGGTCCAAAGGATATCCGACGTTTTTCAATCCTTATACCATTACGAAGTGCGAGATATCCCATTGCCTCATAGACAAAAGGTGCAGCTTGAGTGGCCGTGGGTAGACGACTCCATTGTTGATGAGAGAGACCTTCAGATTATGTATTACTTGGGCAGCACCATGGCCCTCCCTATTCAAGGCAACCCTCTCCAATTTGCAGCGTCTCCTGCCAGACGCATACCGTGAGTGATTCCAAGCTAATCTCGAGGCATCGGCTAAAATTGTCCGTTGATTGCAGGGCCCGGGAGAATTATCCTGAAGACCCAGATCCTTTTGAGGGCAGTGATACGAGAGATACCCGTTATTGCGGGCGTTTTCCAGACCCCGCCTGGTTATCGATTATGATCGGCATTCCACAACTTAATTCGGATGTCCTTGTCGTGCTTGACTGTTTCGTTGAAGGGCTAGTCGGGCCCGATCCCCCAGAGAAGAACATCCCTTTTTTATTAGACGATGACAACTCTTGGGCGCGTTATCTTCTTCTTTTCGCTGGCTATGCCAATCCTTCCGCTGTGCCTGGCAGATTGTCCAATAAATTGATGTCATTGTCAGAGAAACTGGCAACATCAAAGAGGTTCTATGCACGTGAGGGACTAATCACGAGTCAGATAATACGACAAAAGTTGGAGAAAGAAGTCCGATTCGATGATGACCTGGACCTATGTTGGTTTGGAAATCATGGCAAGGATTTTATCCATTTATCACCCCTGTAGATATCTGTTATACCCATGCATTAAATTGCTTATTTACTACTGCATTGCGGCTGGATGCGCTCTGCGTGCACGGCGATGCATTATTACAGGTGAGCGGTAATTAGCACAGCATCGGACTAAGCCGCGAAGTCGCGCGCAATCTACTATTGAACTTAGCACTTTTATGGAATGAGTTAAGGAGCCCAAAGACGAAGGGCGTCTCGCAACACAGGGATGCACGTTAGTTTGAAGCCGGCGGAAGCGGCCCTGAAGGTACCCTTAAGCCAGGACGCTCCGGGGGCTCTTCCCGTTACCTTACCTAGGTAACCTAACTCGGAGGATAATAGGAGAGCTTTTCAGGGCCCGCCTCTACCGGCTTAGGGTTTCATATGTGCTGGGAATTGGCAAATTTTCAACTTTTGATACATGATTTGTGCTACGTATATTTCATTTCCTTATTCATTTTATCACTTACTAAGACGCTTGGAATCTTTCGTGTTTTGAGCCAGGGTTTGAGATCTGAGATGCGTGGGAGGGTAGGAGGGGGTTTGATTAGGGGATGTGGAGAAGCGAGTTGGGGGAGTATCTAGGCTGCTGGAAATGATGCTGTCACTCTGGGTTGTGGGTAGGTTTCAACACTGATATTTCGCATCTAAGCAAGATAGCCGAAACCTAATGCTACAGCACCCCTTTAGCAAACATTCTTCTACGCCGAAATACACAGCATGCACAGCTAAGAGTATGATTTCGTTTTGTTGTGCCACACCGGTCATCTCCCCGTTCTCCCCAACCACATATCATCTTTCTTTACTCGGGTGGTCCCTGGAAAGTCTTCGCAAGCTCCGGCTGCCAGCTCAACCTATCCTTCCCAAAGATCTCTGCCGCAACGGGGAATTTCTTCGCGCCCTGAAGCAAGCTGGTACGCACAATGACCTTGTCGCCGAGTACGGTTTGGTGATGGTATGCGTGGGCAGTGCAGTTGGGACAGTAGTAGCAGTGGACGGGGTTGCCTTGAAACGTGTTAGCTTGAGGGTATGTGAGTGGGGGAGGCAGAGAGAGGGAGGTACCGGAGTCGCCTTTGTAGGTGTAGACGTTTGTTTTGCCCTTTGTGATCTTGAAGTCCGATTGAGGGACTACTTGGTTGAGAGTGTTTTCACCACCGGAGAGGATTTTGCAGGCATCGCAGTGGCTGGGAAGCGTGGACGGTCAGCTTCTTGGTGAGAAGATGGTGGGGAGGGTGTTTATTACCAGAGGATGTGGGCTTCATCGCCGAGCTTGACGGTCCATTCAGTCTCGCCACAGTGGCAGCGTCCTTGGTAGGTGGTCATGGTTGATGATATGTAGTGGTAAAGGATTTCCAATTAAGGCTTTGGGTGTTGCGCTTCGAACTCAACTGGAGCTTGTTGTGTATGATAGAGAAGTTGTTGTGAGGTGGGGGCCATTGAGGTCATATATCAACAGCATCGGTTGTGAATACTTCTTTGGCCATTGTGATGCAGCCCCACCTTTGCCCCACATGGGCGGCGTTGGGGAAGGAGATGCAGTGATGCAAGATTTGGATCTGGTGAATATGAGTTCGTGATTCGTGGATATTATGCGATGCCCGATGGACAGGCTACCGGACAGATATCCGTAGTAGCTTTCCAAATTCCAAATGGCGTAGCTCAAGCATTTTCACTCTTTGATTGGGCTCAGCTCTTCCAAATCATGTGTCTTGAGATCCGCTAGTACCTCCACTGTCGCCGTTCCAGACCAATTGGTAGTACAGAATAAACGGCCAAATAGGGTGGGAGAACAAAAGCGCGGGAAGGCGAGGGCATGATGTCGACGGCTCATAGATACAACCCGATGCCGGCGTCTGAGTGGTAGCCCCCTGTCACTCATACATCATACACCATACAACATAGACATACACCATGGGTAGATATGAATGAATGCGGTCCGTCGCTTGTCCACTATGCACAATGCAATCCTTCCTGCTGGATTTGCCCATGCCCATAGCTCTTGCCAGACTGCCATTGGCACGCCTGCCGTGTGTGGCTCTGGTCGAGGAGGACCATGGTAGCGCGGAGCTGTTGAAGAAGCCAGCGCGACCGCCTCGGCTGGAGTATTTCAAATACTTTGCCATCAGAGTGACACTTAGAACTATGGTACCAGCGCCGATGGATGCCGAGATTCTGTCCTGTGGCATTCGACCTTGTTTTGCGACTGGGATATCCTATATACAATCCATTCCGCATATCAGAGGTCAGATGGGAGGGAAGTTAGCTCGCGTATTTGCTGGGTCCGTTGAGGCGAGGTTCGGTGTCCAGGAAGATTGCATTAGCCTATACTTCTATTCTATGCATGCCATAGAGCAGCAGGCGCATCAGGAGCATTCCCGGGACGAAACCCACAAATATGACTACCATATCCCATGACAGATCTCGCGCATCGACCAAGACCATGGAAATATAGTCTTCTAATGTTGCTAGTTTGCTGGCTCGGCTACACGCAAAAGAGAAAGATCAAGAGCTCGGTCGCTTGCATTAGGTCTAGAAGACTGTACTTTACAATAGATCTACGACAATAGTAAAGTCGCCTGGACCAGCCAACCAGGATTGCGGTCTTCCCATGACCATGGATATGGCTCAGATTTGCCTCATTGTAGTAATATCGAACGCACACGATCAATGC
Organism: Cladonia squamosa; assembly: GCA_947623385.2. Lineage (NCBI taxonomy): Eukaryota > Fungi > Ascomycota > Lecanoromycetes > Lecanorales > Cladoniaceae > Cladonia > Cladonia squamosa. The sequence continues at coordinate 778,398 of OX392381.1, forward strand.
TGCCACATCTCAGAGCCCATTACTAAGTTGATCTTGCCCACATCGTCTGCATGATTCCAAAGAAGCCGTCATCACTCATAGAAGACAGATCCCCATCTCCTATCAACTTCCCGATGGTTGCCATGTCGTCTGAAACCGATTGCTGCTCCGTCGATTGGCCCATTGGAGCTTCGTTGGACGTGTAGCCATTGTTTCCCGATTTACCCATAGCCACTTCACTAAGCAAATGTAATGCTTCATCCGAACTCTCCCCACTTCTCCGCGCCGCTCTCCGTTGTGCTGTGGGCCTTGGCTCTTCCAGGTCAAGTACTTGCACTTGTTTCGTGCCAGGCATGCATCCATAGCGAATCTTGACCTGTTCCAAAGTGTCGTCTTTATGCTCCACAAACAATTTCTGGATCGTGACAAATACCATCAAAAAGGTGTGCGCTCCGAGCGACTTTCCATCTGCAGCAGCTAGTTCAAGTGAGTTGATGATATGGTTGGTATATGTCTCTATGCGTTCCGATGTGATAGGAACGTGCTTGCTGACTTCGGGATCTGATTTGGCCGCAAAGTACAATTTCATCAACGAAACGGTAGCATGTGATAGTTGGGCAAATTGAAATACCGGGAGAGTACGGATTTGCTTCGTGTTGAATTTAGCAAAAGTGTCTAGTATACCGAGGGTAGTTACGAAGGCGGTATTCGGCGAGCTTATCTGTACTTGGCTCTTGCCCCGGCCTCGTGAAGTCTTCATGAGGTCTGAGCCGACTTCATATAGTATGACTAATTCATGCATATATAATTTGACAACGTTGAATGCTAACGAAAGCGTTACTGTAGCAGGATATGTCAGCCATTTCTCTTTGACAGTATCCAATCATTCGAGTTGGCCATGGAATATGCGGGCAAAGACTCACATGACTCGGTCACGCTGCTCTTGTCTACGTCTTCCCACTCCTTCAGTTGCTTCTCGAAAGTTCGGTAGGATGATCGTGCCTTGGCTTCTGTGATATTGACCGCGTCTGGAGGTACCTGTGCTACCAACTCATCCGCCAGCATTTGCAGTCTCACCCAACGCACAAGTATTGTATCAGATTCAACGCTGTGTTGGGACAATCGTAGGCTAGTAATACAATCTTCCATGTATGCGTTCGGTCGAACTAGACTAGATCGCTTCTTGCCCATTGCTATGCTGTATGTTGGAGATTCGAAGTTAGCACTCAATATAATTTTTTAGCTTGGACCTTCTCAGAGATCCATGCAACAACTTACCTAGATGACAGCAAGTAGCAGCCTAACCAGGCCCTCCGACTTTCAGCGGTCTCAGTATCATTGAGACTTGAGTCCGTGCTTGGAAGACGAAACACCTGCTCCCTCGGAGCTCTTGGCTTACGATCAATTCCGAGGTCCATTGCCATGATAGTAGCTATATGTATGAGTTGGTAATATTTGGAGTTACCATTCGACTCTGGCCAGTACCAGATAGTGACAACTTGAAGAGCTTGGACAAGCTCTATGGATTTTTCGCCGTTGACGATGATGCGCTTGCCCAAACTACTCATGACCTCTTCCTTGAGGAGAACTTGTACGCTTGGGTAGTCCTGGCCCGAAGCTACACTCATTATGGCAAGAAATAAGATTGGTGTTGTCTTGCGAACCGATTCCCAGTTAGTGTTTACCAGAAATGTAACAACCGGCATATGAGGCACCATGTTCTGCATATAGTGGGAAAAGAGCTCGTTAGCCATCGCACTGGATATAAGACCACGGTCTACAGCATCCGGATCCCCATACGCCGGCCCCGCTATGCTTTGCGTGGGAGCAGGAGCTGACATTTGAGCCGCCTGTGGAGGATCGCGTGGTTGAGGAATCATGTTGGGAACATTGGGAGCAAACCTAGGCAGAGCCATATCCAAGGCGACTGCTTGGTCACGGTTATCGTAGCCATCTTGTGGATATTCAGATCTGCGCCGTTTTCTATCGCTGCTATCAAACGTCGAGTATGAGGATGGTTGCTGCTGCGGTGTCGTGTCCATGAGGCCAAGGTGGGAAGTGTCTCCATCTCCATAGTGTTCATCTTCACTGACGCCTTTATTGGCATTTACCTCCTGCCTGAGCTGATCGATCTTTCTTTCTAATTCAGCAACTCTGTTGTCGGTCTTCTTTTGCCTCTTACGGCTAGGCGGGGTGATAACACAGTTGCGGTTCGCTTTCGCACATCGCTTGCATGGTCCATTGCCTGGATCAGGCTCACAGCGTACTTTAAGCCCTCTGCAGGCCTCGCATGCTCGGGGACGTTTGGACTCGCTTAGGCTTCCATCCGGAGGTTGCGGAGGCGCGTCTGAACCGTTCTGATAAGGGTTGTAGCCATGAACTTGATGCTGCGGGATCTGTCCTATCGGTGGTGGCTGTTGACTGGGCTGAGGGCCATAATAGGGGTCATAGCCTTCTTGCGGCCATTGGGGCGGGGCACTGTACTGGGGTTGGGGGTGGGTTTGCTGCTGCTGTTGCTGAGGCGGAGGTATAGGCAATCTGAATTGAGTTGGATTGTTGTCCTGGGGAGGAGGATTTGAGTGGGTTTGTGAGCTCTGCGTTGCCTCTTGTAGACGAGGATCGATATCACTCGACTGTGTCTGAGCGACAGGATATGGGCTTCTTTCTGGGTCCATAGCGGGGCTTTTAGTAGCAAACGGCGACACGGAGGCCGTCCGTCGGTGCGGAAGGGATTTGCTTCCCCCGACGTACAGAAACTAATCGATCGCGACAACGTCGCGAAATCAAAATGAAAAACAATGACGCTGAATGCTAACAGACTCGTGACTAACTGGACGGTGTATTGTGGAAGATCCGTAAGGTAGGAAAGTTCCTGTCGACGTCGAGTAACGAGGGGTAATTTTGGAAGGTGGTAATTTTGACTAACTATTTGGGGCCTAGCCAACTTCTATTGCTAGAATACTCGTTCAACCACCAAAGCACAGTCCTTTCATAGGTGTGAAAAGACTTTGATCATTGATTCAGACTTTCCCATATACTGTAGACATCCATTGCTCCTGAGAATTGCAGACACGGTTTGTAGAATTTTTCACATCTGAGCACGTTCACAAACCATCAGCGGTTGTAGAGATTACCCACGTTTCTTCCCTTTAAACTCTTATCATAGCTTTCAATACAAAGCTGTACTGCCAGTACCTTCGACTCTTTTCCTAATGGCTACCAGTTCACGAAGTTGGACTATGTTGCTTTGTTTTGCAATAGCCATGATATCAGGACACTTTAAAGCTAGAAGAGGTATTGAGAACAGTGTTGTCATCAGTTACCCGGCGAATACAGAGGAATCCACTTAATAACACATATTAGCCTGGACGTTGTCACAATAATATACTGTTTTGATGTATCAACAACACTTTTGTTCGCACGCATAGCCAGAGTGTCAAGCATTCACTCCAACACATACGGCCGTTGAATCTTATAAGCTTTTCAAAGGCAATATATTCTTCATCCTTTCCATCATCCTCCACTCTCCCCGATTCTTCCAATCCCAACACCTTCTTGAGTCATGGACTCAACTTCCAGGAAATATGATCTTGACATCGACTATTGGTTCAGTCCTTTTCGAAGGTCTTCTCGCCGCGCGCTGCGTGAAGCAGCCGACCAGACCAAGAACCCCGCAACCACATCATCACCTCCACCCATGGGCTTACAAGATGGGACTCCCAGCAAGCAAGATGGCGACGTCGGTGCCAATACCTTCGAGGTGATTTCTCGCACACAGCGTACAGAAGCGAGCCAGTCCAGAGATCTACAGAATCCATCCGAAGCCTCGACCATAGGCTCGCAGAATTGTGTTGCTAGCAAGCAAGATATGGGCCCTGGTCCTAGACGGGTCATAATGCCTTCTCTCTCACAGCGTATAGTAGGGAGACTGTCCTTGGTCAACCCACCCCCGTTGCTTCCGGGAATGCTAGGCCCTCAGGATGGGCCCTCCAGCAAGTCCAATGAAGATATCCGTTCTACCCAATTCCAAAGGCCATCCAGGGCAGAGGGCAAAGAAACCACCTCACTCAAGGTACCACGGAACCCGTCACGTACGGGATTGCTGGGTCCACAAAACAGGACTCCCAAAAGTCTCGATGGTGATCTCGATCCAAGGCCCTTCGAGATACCTTCTCGCGTGCAACGTAAAAAAGCGAGACAGCCGAGAAGTGTCCCAGTGCGACCACCTCCGAGGATGAGGCCCCGTAATCGCTTCGATGTACTCCGTCCTAATCCATACAGAGTGCATTCTCGCGGACAGTGTGAAGCAGTGTTCAAAGCAGCGGAGAGACAGCGGACCCTGGAACACGGCATCACAATCCCGGTTCTTGAATTGCCCGCCGAACTTAGGCTGATAATATATGCATATGCACTTACATCTCATTCTCCTATCACGCCACGCTTAAAGGGAGCACAGAAGGCCGAATCGAAGGAAGCTCAAACAGACGCGGCGGGTTCTTCGGCCCAGGCGAATGCATCGAGTCTTGCCCTACTGCAGACCTGTCGATTGGTGAATAGAGAAGCACGGCCCGTCTACTATGCCAGCAACACCTTTCGCTTCACTAGCGCGAAGGACCTCGCCCTCTTCTTGCACCGTAATGGGCCAGATCTGCTGAAGGAGTTGAGGAAGCTGCATATTGAGGGGTTATCTACGTTCAAGCCTACTTACACAACAGAGGTCCTAAACTCGTACCGGAGAGGGGGAATGTCACGTTCGACATGTAAAATCTTGGCGGCAAAGCGTACTGCAGTCTTGAGTGACGATGCTGATATTGCCGCACTTATGCTTAGACGATGCGAACGCCTTCATCGCCTACACCTTGTCATGGGATCCCGGGAGGAGATGAATCACTATTTTTGGCTAATGAGAATCACTGGATATGGTAAGGTTATCATGGATTTCGTTAATGATGATCATTGGGCTTTCAGATTATCGGACTCAGATGCAAGTGCGTCTAAATTTTTTAGGGATCTTATGGCAGATCCATAGAGGCGTCGACCGTTCTATCCAGAGTTCTGTCCAGGTTTTAAAGAGGGACAACAGCGCCACATTGACGTGGATCTTAATTTGAAAGAGCTGCAGTCGGGAATTAATTCGATGGCAATATGATAGACTATGAAAGCAGGGACGGGCTGATAGTGACCCTGCATACTGCACGCCGGGTTAGAGATATTTCATGAAATCATGTACACTGATAATGCAGTCTCTATAAATCTTGAACTTGTGTTACACAGCCAACCGGCCTGTATTGTCTTACTAAGCTATTCCACTTTTTCTCTTTACTAGTCGGATAGGCTCCAACACAATACGGTCAAAGAAAGTCTGTATTGACTTAATTCTCGTCTCCCACAAGTCACCTTCTTGGCAGTCGACTTCCTGACCCGTCGCATCTTTTCCTTCCATAAAGACGTTTTTCATCAACCACTGCATGTAGACCTTAAAGCCGTGAGGTCCACCTGCGACGAATTTGACCTCTACTATGAAGGTCTCTGGTAAGGGTGCCTGTTTGAAATAGAATGCTCGGAAAAGCGCCTGGTTTACCCAATGACTGTCTGAATAAGCACCGAGCTGCCTAAGACGCATCTCGCGGTATACCGATGTGTTGGCACATTCTTCAACTTCAGCCCATGAAAATGGCAAATAGGAGTTATCTCTGTTTCCGACCAAGGTCGTGCCACTTTTCGCCTCATGCCGTAGTGCGGCTTCGATTTGCCAATGGGTGTACAAGTCGACATAACGACGTAATGGTGAGGTCGCTTTGCAGTATGCTGACACTCCTAAAGCGACATGTTCAAGCGGCGAGGCCGAGGCCCCGGCTTGGCCTAGGAGCCTTACATATTCTACGAAGCTACTCTCATGCTTGGACTCTTCCAAAGTCTTTTTGTATTCTTCTGGCTGTATCCTTGGCTCTGGATCGCGTTCAATGCCCCGATATGGAATGGGTAGGTTCCGATCCACGCACCAAGAAGCGGCGACCCTGCCACCGGTAATCATGAATTCTGCCACCATTTCGTTCACCAAAGTGTCACCGCGTGGCCTAACTTCCAGGGAAATGATAGGATCGCCTTCGTATTGTCGGACTCTACTGTCGTTCACCTGGGAAAGCCTTTCTGGGACCTCGCTCAAGAAGACTTGGGGTCGTATAACTGTGGGAGATCTCCACGAACTAAAATCTAAACCAGTCCTGCTGATGCGCTTCTGATAAGTCGCCTGACTGAGTTGGAACAGTTGACGAAGGATGCTGACGTGGCTGTCCTCCAGGACTTCGCCAGTCGGGTCTTCATGATCGCGTATATTGACGGGGAGCTTGCCGCCAACGCTCAACAGTGAAATAGATTCCGAGTGCTCCGAGACATCCAAGCCAAGTGTTCGTGCTACCATATTAGGTGTCAAATAATGGACACTCCGTACTATTCCTGAGCTTATTGCGTTCTCCAGAATATCACCTTCTGATGATATTCTTGCACTGAAAGTCAAACATGGTCGGCCATTTGCGAGGCTGAAGTATCCATCTGTTAGTGAGGGAGGCAGCATGGGATATTTGTGTTCCGGTAGATACACAGATTGTGAGAGTTGCGCAGCGTATCGTCCAATCGGAGAATCCGGGGTGATGAAAGCAGAGGGATTTGCAACATGTACATGAACCCAGTACTCCGTTAAGCTGCCTTCCACCGGTTGCAGAGAAAGCCCATCATCACGTTCCAACGTGGCAGCGCTATCGATGCAGAACACCGGTAGATTGTCCCAGTCTCTTCTCAAAGTTGCCATGGAGTCTTCCAGTTTGTCCGCAGAATCCGTAGAATTATCTGAAAGTAGTCTTCTAGCCCATTGCTGAGCTGTACGTTGTAGTTGAGTTGTTTCCTCAGAAACGAGCCCATGACCTGGGAGCCTCATGCCCGCTAATTTGTAGCATGATGTGTCCTCCCAGGGGGTAATGATGCCAAGCTCTTGAAGGAAAGTAAACCCAATCTCCCTGGATAATGGTAGGTTATCATACATTCCTGTTGCACGGAGTATCATTGGACCCATGGAGTCCAGGTTTGAGAATTTGTTGATGTATCGAGAAGCAACCCACGCATCGAAATACCGGATGATGGCCTTCTCATCGTCATCAAAAACTTGGCCGCGGATCTCTCTGTATACTCTTGAAGCTGGAGGGACAGGTTCGACCTTCACCAAGCTTGGACCCACAATGCCGCGTGCGTTTAGTGGACGTGACAATCGACTTTGCGCTATTGCTGCTCGAGCTTTCTGTACAAAAGAAGAGATGGGATTTTGCAAATGCGCTGCGAGAGTCGATTCAGAAATAACAGAGGAAGGCTCCGTTGCGTTCTTGGTAACGCCCTCTTGGTAGTCTCGCACCCAGTCACGGACTTGGATAATTTCTCTCATGGTTCGCTCAGAATGAAACTCAAATACCGGATTCCGAAGATCATAACTATGAACCCATACAACGTTTTGTAATGGCATCAAGGCCCTAAGTACAGCACATAACATCGCTTGCGTAAGCTCAGTCGGATCTTTCTTCTGCAACACTATCATGGCAATCTCCCTCAGGCCCTTTGTACGTGGTCCTTCACCCTCGTTAATTGGGGCAATAAGCTCGTACATACGATTTAGCCTATCGGCATTCCTTCTGAATACGCTATCAGCAGCCTGTTGAAAGATTGAAATCTTTTCAATAAGGTTTGCTCCAACATCTCGCGGCGCATTGGCTTTCAAGGGCTGGAGCTTATCAAGACGAATGCTGCCGATTTCTTCCTCGGGCAGGTATGGCATGATATCGCTTAAGTCGGCGGGATGTACGAACCCAGGAACCGCAAACCGTATGTAGCTCTTGCGTCTATTAACCCATTCACCTCGGCTCGTGTAAAACTGTAATTGTTGGCCGACTATATTTCTAACAAAGATCGCGAGTAATGGCTCAGAGCCTGCTACAAGCTCTACCAGATCTCCTCGTCTCAGATATTTCTGGGCCCCGAATAGCGTCGGTGTACGGTCATCTGTATGCGGTTCCACCATTGTACCTGCAACATCTTCGGCTTCCTCATCTTGAGAGATGACTCTATAGCTGTCATCTTCGCCTGACTGCGTGTAGAGATTTCGACTGGCGTCAGACTTGTTGGAAATTGGAATAGCTGGAGCTACCAGCTTGGTCTCAAGATCATGCTGCTCTTGCCATAATCTGAGGTGCTCCCGGATGCTTCCCCCTCGCAAATTAGATTTTAAGCTCACATCTTCGAGCACATTAGGCAGATCAAGCGGAGGAGGCCGACGGCGAGCTCGAGCCTGCGAGACGTTATCACACAATCTTACACGAGTAATGAGCCTACTAGACTTACAGTAGCTGTCGCATACCGTCTGCTCAGGCCAATTATGGTTCTTTTGATGGAAAAATGCCTCTGTGACGTCCCCAAGTCATGATGGCTTGTTACTATGTTCGTGGGACGCGTAGCTTGTGTGGTAGACAAGGCTTGATATCCTGACGATAGCACTGAATCTGAAGCATTACGCTCGGTAAATTTATGTGAGGCTGATAGCTGTAGGTTCTTGAAAGCATCAAGCGCCGACTCCAGTACCTCGTGGAAGTCCTCGGCCTCACCCAGTGGCCGTCCCTCCAAGTGTATTAAATGGGTATGGTGGCGAGACGGGGTGTGATTGTCATGCTGAGGATCAGCTTTATGGTATTTACGAATGCTGAATCCTTTTTGGTGGAGAGCACAATCCTGAATTGATTTGCTTTCTGCAGTTGCTTCGCTATTCCCGTGCAATAGGGTGTCTTTAACGACCAGGCGTGGATTCAGGCTCTTAGATAGTCGGGCTCGACCAGCTTTTGATGATCAATTAGAGACATGGAATACCTAGGGATATGTAAAGAGTGACTTACTCCCGACTGTCTTTCTTATCCTGCTAGAGCTATAACGGCGGAAGTCCAGAGCGCACATCCAGCACTTATGCTGGGCTATTCGAGGGCTAAGTGTAGGATTAAGGATCATTGGCATCAGCGTGCTTCATTGAAATGCAGAATTGCACTATCATCGTAGAGTGGCGCTCACTGCCAAGACATTTCTGGACAGAAAAAAGTAAGATACCTCATCAGGTGTATTTTAGATGCCGACAGAATTGTTGGCTTGCCTTACCTGCTGTACTAGGCTGTATTGATCGTAAGTCAGCTTTGTCTATAAGTGTGAATCACTCTAGGATATGATGAGGCTCAAATAAAGCATGTATTATCCGAGGGAGTTACATGTGGCTCCGTTTCAAGAAAAGCATCATACTTCTGACCCTCTCCGTGGCATGACACACTTATCTCTCACTACGTTGATAAAAGAGTATCGAGTGCTGACCACAACCTGTCTTCTATAGCTGCAGGTGCAAGATGTCTAACAAGCCTCCCAAAGGTCACTTTCGCCTTCTCTACTTTGCCTCAGCCGCAAGCTATACAAGAAAGTCCTTAGATGATGTTCCCGCCCCACTTGCCCTCACAGAACTGTTCGCTCATCTTGAGAAGCTATATCCTGGCATCGGGCAAGCCGTGTTATCGAGCAGCGCAGTTACGGTGAACCTGGACTATGTTGACGTCGAAGATCAAGAGAGCGCGGCCGAGTGCAAACGTTCAGATGCTACGGTGATCAACGAAGGCGATGAAGTTGCCATTATTCCACCTGTGAGTTCAGGGTGAGCGAGAAAATCGCAGATATCACGTTACCTAGCGGCAATTGTATGGGAAGATAGCCAGTCAGGACAAATACTACCTCATTTGAAGACGATTATGGACGACTTAGGGCAGCAAGTTTTTCGCGCGGCTCAGCATGATGACCTCAAAGCTCGTAGATACCCGATAGAATACCGATTTCTGGTAACGGTGCCCTATTCTATCTCCAAGAGGTCATACTTCCCTCCGGTCTCTTCCAAAGCCTGCTCTACTTTATCCATGATCGCCAATACTCGCTCCTCCTGCAACCGCTGCCCCACGACTTGAATAGCAACAGGCAAGCCATGCATTTTCTCAGCATCATAATGTTGATATGCTCCCTTCGCGACCCCGTTCAAGTCTTTGAACCGGAACGCAGCCGGCAGTCTATCGAGTACCCTATCGACATGCGTGATGGGCATAACACCGCACGAATAGTCAAGCTGCCGTGAGTGTCAGTGTTTTGGGCGCCAGTCTTATAATTCCGTTGAGACCTACCAGATTGAACAAAAATGTGTAACCGCAACTATTCACGGCCTCCTTCATACCACCATGTGGTACTGCAGGCGTGGCATTCACGGGCGTCAGCATGAAATCCAACGCCTCACCGTTCCACCACTCATGCCATCTCGCTTTGTACGCCTCCCTTTTCGCCACCCACTTCCATTGCTCATAGGCGCTTTTCGGATGCCAATCATTGATCAACCCGGCCCAGATTGCATCTCGCTTGACATACTTCACCCAAAGGTAGTAAAGATATTTGAAGGGCCGGGGAATCTTCATATAAAGAGACATCTGCCGGGCGCCGGGATCGTTGGTCTCGCCAGTGCGAAAGAATGACAAGAAGGTCTTGCCGCCGTCGGCGATGAGGAGTTGAGATGCGATCTGAAGAGCTGTGTAAGGAGATGGTGGATCTACTTCCACGATCTCATGGCCTTGGGAGCGTAAGGCGGAGACTGTACGTTCGAGAGCGCGAGCGCAAGCCGGGGAGGGATCGACTACGCCTTTGAACAGTCAGCATTGTGTAAATTCAGAGATTGATCAAGGTCTTAGCACCGTCGGTCCTCATGACACCAATTCTGAACCTCTTCTGCTGCTTGACTTTCTGCTCTTCGGCTATCCTCCACTCAATGGGATGGACAGTATGGTCCCACTTCCATGGCTTCATCCCGATTAGACTCCTCGAAAAATAAACCAGATCCTCCCGTGTCCTCGCCATGGGGCTGAAAACACTTGGTATACCCTCTTGCCCAGGCATGCTCGTATTCATACCCATCTTGGGCCATCGGCCCGTACTACATCTTAGGGAATATATGCCAGAAAAATGCGCTGGTGCGCGCACGGATCCTGCAACATCGCTACCAATACCAATACGGCCACCACCGTAGGCCAATAGGGCAGATTCACCGCCTGTGCTGCCGCCGGGGGAATAGTCAGGATTATGCGGGTTGAGGCAGCGACCCCATACATCGTTCGACGATTCGAATGAGAGGAGTGTAGTTGGCAGGTTGGTCTTCACGTACGGAATCGCGCCTATTATGGGTTGGGAATTATGCCATCATGGCCATTGTATGTAAGAAGGATAGGACCAACCAGCAGCTTTCAAGATTTTTACCAAACTCCCATCATCCGCATATGGTTTTCCTGTATTGCACGAATATCCCACACTAACATCGAACCCTTTCACCGCGATCGAATCCTTCAGCGACACTGGTATACCCGCCAATGGCCCTTCTAGGTTGATTTCCTTTTCAGCCCACGTCTCAGCCTCTGGTAGCATGACCTCTGTTAAACAATTCGTCTTTTCATGCGCTTTAATGGCAATTTTTCCATAAGTGCGAAGGATATTGACGGGCTTGAGGAGCTTTTTATGAACATCTTGGACGAGGATCTCGATTGGTTTCGAGAGAATGTCGCGGTCTGAGGATGTTATGGGGCTGTGGTAGTAAGAGGGAAGATTGGCGATCCGGGTGTTACGTTCGATCTGTTTGCGTTGGCTTAGATGAGAAGTCAGTCAGTTTGAATTTTGGGAGCATTAGGATCGGGACATGAGAGCCATTACCACGCTCGCCGATGTTCGAAGTAGTCGAATGGTGGCAACATCCTCTATATTTACTCTGCTGTAAGACCTTGAGACCTTCCGAAGCTCAAAGAGGGGTTGGGAGAGCACAAGCTCGGTATTTCGCCGAGGCTCGCGATAAGATAACAACTTGGGCTTTCCTATTTTAGGGCTAGCCACTCAGTCTGTTCAGAATATCGCGGTTTTATCCTGCCTACAAGATCCTTGCATCCCAATGAAAGAGGCTGACGCGATCACAACGCGTCGTCATTTGGACATTCCTTGCTCAGAGGTTCCTGGTAAGGTTGTAAGTGGTGTCGATACTGTTGTTACTGTTGTTCCTATTTTCGTCCAGTTCGTACTCTATGAGGATATCCACTTTTTGTCTGATATACCTTTCATTTCGTTCGTACTATGAAAAGCCTCTTACTGTCTTACTACTGTTTTCTTGTAAGGTCTAGTGTTGGCAGATACGCAAATATATCGGCGTCACGATACGGAAGAGCCTGAAACGATCCGATCCATGGCTTCCCTTTCTATTCTTAACTGGCTAGAGCCAAGCAAGGTCCAACAGTCACTAGCCGTTACAGATGGCCGTTTCTGCCAGGGAAATCGTCAAGCACATCCTGCTACCTCAGTGGCCCAACTTTTATCGCTTCTTGGCCGCAGGTCTAAAGTTGAAAAGCTGAGGATGGCTAAGCGCCAGTCTCGGCAGCAACCGAGGAGCCTCAATTTTAGGATCGGGCCACTATTGGCTACGGAGGCTTCTCCTCAAGAAATCGTGAAACTAGTCTTTCGGAGTAGTGACATCTTTAGAAATGATGGCGGGCAAACAGGTTGTTAGGGCAATGGAGAGGTCTGAGGCTGGAACCTCTGTATACTTAAGGCGGGTCAATGTACCTCCAGATGTCTTTCTTCCACATCAGAACCACAGTCTCTCAAAACTTCTTCAAACGCTTCCGTCTCAATCTTTGTCATTTTCCTTTTCCTTGTCTTGTCTATTTCCTTAAGACACTCGTTACAGTAATCTTGGGCCAATTCCCTTGATAAACTCTACAACACACGGTCCTTTATATTGGCGGTCGTCTGTCACAAAACGTGTTCTTGTTCAATTTTCTACATTAAATCTATCGCATTCACTGCTTCCCCTCTCCATTAATTGATTCTTCAACTGCTACGTTCCTATTTACGAGCTTTCGCAATGGCTGGACCCGATTATGGCGCTCTTGGTGCAACCTTCAAGCTTGTTCGCATGCTTCAAGTCGTCTCTCTACTTGGTTGCATTGGCATGGCCGCCAACTTCATCTCAGAGATGGTACAGGCAAACGACACTCCTTCCGAAGAACTGGTCGGCACCCTCAGTGTGGTATGCATCCTCGTGTTGTAGCCAATGAGCTATGCTTACATCCTTCCAGACTTGTATTGCAGTCCTCTACTGCGCTATTACCTACATCCTCCACATTGACAACATCCTCCCATATCTCATCAACACTGGCATGGATGGCATGATGCTTATCGCCATAGCAGTTGTTGCAATCGTGGTTGGCAAGCCTTTATCCTACTTGAACTGCCAAGTCATCGGCTCCAACAGCGTTGCTGAATCTGCCGCTCAACTGAACAGCGAGCTCAAGAGTACCATCCAGAATCAAGGAGGAAAGCTTGTTTACAGCAACTGGATCGGCGCCAATAAGACCACCTGTTACGAGATGAAGGCTATTTGGGGCTTAAGTATTGCACTTTGGTAAGCCGTTCACTGCTGCCACTGCGCAAAGTTTGGTGCTGACAGTGTTCAGCATTCTCTTCGCTTTCTCTGCTATGTGCAGCGTCTGCCTCTGGCGTCGTAGCAAGTCGGTGCCGCCCAAGGACATGGCTTAATGGATCTGTTATATCAGGGTGCTCGGATAGAGTAGAAATTAGAAAGAGTTGGGAATAGCCGTTGATGACAAAGCCATTCTTTATCACCTGTCGTTTCGAGCGTTGCATAGCATTCTGGCGTTCTTGGATGGCATTCACTTAGTCAGAGCTGGTACGATTAGCATGAATAGATTAATAAACACTGTATGACCGACGATCTCCATCCATGTGACCTCGTACGGACCTCAATGTTCTCGGCTGGGCTCTGCCTCGATTGACCGCTCCGTTGTGGGGTAGCGACAAGCAAGGGTCCGGCATGAGTGTCAGCGCTATCACAAAGGATTGCAAGACTTGGAATCTTGGCCATCTTGAATACCGAACAAACCTGGGAACGTGGTGCCCATTCGGGAGAAGATTAAGTTTGCGCTGCTGTACAATTGCATTGAACCTGCAGGTGCCTATCATGCGCCGGTTAATTTTCGCCAGCGCTGGCGGTCGCAAGCAACGGAGGCAAGAATTTTCAGGAAAGAGAAAGAGGATCATGCATGAGATGAATCAAACAATGAATGCATCAAAGATAGGCGAGGTGGTTGTGCAATCCCAAGTACCACCGTCGGAAATCCCCATTATTCGGTCAGGCCATTGAGTGACGGGCCCCATTGTATGGAGAGTTTACCGGCACCCTGGTCCTGTCCTTGGACTGGCGGTGGGGTGCCGCCGGAGTGCGAGTCGTGATTGGCTTCCGTCCTATTGGATCTTCAGGCAAGATGGTCAATTTCTAAGGCCGTTTTTGTAGCGTATCGTAGCGTATGCGGCAGCCAATCCCTCACCCCAATTGCTCCCCTCCGCCGCTGCAGCACCATCATCATGATAGCCCCCTCACTAACGGTGATGATGTGTCAGTCGCATTCTACACAGCGAGTGACTTCTCTCTTGCTCAAGCACTTTCATTTCGTTTCCGCCTCTCCAAATTTGCAACTCTTTGAATAGCACTTCTTCAATTCTGACTTTCAACGCCCCACTAGCTACATTCTCCCCGTCCCGGCCCCTTCTACTAGGCTTCATCACCCCAAATAAACGGTCAAGACAACAAAGCAAACCCCGCTATCCCGCACATGGATGGCTTCAGGCAGTGCAGAAATCCCCGTTGTAAGAGCCCCGACTGCACAGACACTGTATCGGGTAATTGCTGACCCAGGAAACAGGACGAAGGGTACGAGGATGACGGCAGCTCAAATTTCGAAGACTCTTCGTGAGTATTGTCGTGTTCTGTCATAGCAGTTCGAACATTGGCCTGCTGATAACAGGAATAGGCGAATGTCTATGGTTTCATCCTTCAAGCATTACCACTTAGAAAACAACAGGAAATATCACACATATCGTACGTCGGATGGAAGCCACAGGTAATGGCACCGTACGAATTGCTGATAACGTAGGTGATGGTGCATACTGGATGCCGCACGATGACGAGGCGCTACGGCTGGACCTCATTGCGTAAGTCTCGCCCGCATGACCATTGAACGGGACAGCTTGAAGTAACACTGAACCAACTTGACATCTATAGGCATCATCTCTTCCTCTTGACTTTCAACGATAAACTCATGCTTGCACCGTTACAAAATCCAAAGAGAGTCATCGATATTGGCACTGGGATAGGCGTATGGGCATCGTAAGGCAATTCATCAGGCTCATGCTGCCAGGAGGCTGAGAAGATTTAGCGACTTTGCAGATCTGTATCCGGAAGCAGAAGTGATTGGTATTGCCAATTCCTTTCAGGGCCGGCATAGAACATATTTTTGACGGAGGTAACCAGGGACCGATCTATCACCAACGCAAAGAGTGCCACAGCCGCCAAACCTCAGGTGGGAGACTGATGACGCTTGTAGCGAATGGGTGTATCCTCCAGACTACTTCGACTATGTCCATGTACGCCTATTGTACGCCAGTATTGCCGATTGGTCGGCTTTCTACAAAGAGTGTTACGAGTAAGTACTCAAGAGGGACACCCGATCCTTCCTCAGAAAGCTGATCATCAATTCATTCCCAGCCACCTCGCTCCTGGCGGCTATCTCGAACATGCCGAGATATCTCCTGTCCTCAAATCCGACGACGGTTCTATTGACATGGATGAAGCCTATCACCACCAAGGTCGCCTTGCCATCGAAGCCTCGGAAAGGTTTGGAAAGGAGATCAACATACAGCCACATCTTAAAGACATGATAATACAAGCGGGCTTTGAAGACGTCAAGGAGTTTACATACAAATGGCCAATTGGAGAATGGCCACAGGACCCAAGGCTAAAGGATATAGGAGGATGGAATGCACGGCATTGGATGGAGGGTTTAGAGACTTGGACTCTGAGATTGTTGACACAGTATATGGGGGTGAGCCAGGCCCAGGAGATATTGACTACAATGACGTGATCTATATTACTCCTAGATATAGCTAACCAAGGTGTAGTGGTCATTGGAGGAAGTCCAGACATGGACAGCCAAAATGCGGACTTCCATACTAAATCGAAAGTTCCACGCCTACCAGCCTCTGTATGTTTCACCGATCCTCAGCGTACTGAGAGAATTAGGCGTCGGCGCCCCTCATATCTCTACCTGAACTGACGATGTAGTAGGTCCGTTGTCTACGCGCGAAAGCCTCTAAACCCTCGCCGTACCACCAATTAGATACGAGGCCAACGAAATGACGACGATGACGACGTTTACGACGGACATCTTACGATCTGGAGGTTTTTTGATTAGCATTACGTTGCGGATGGGTTACGACTTACGACAACATTTCTCTTACCTGATGGTCTCTCTCGGTATTACTCAGTATTCTGATCTTTCGCTTACGTGAGGGAGGTATCTTTGAGGTGTGTTTACACCACAATAAAAGAATAAGAACTCTTCGTTGGTGGCTTGGAGATAGAAAGGTCTACGAACTCAATGACAGCCCTTTTGCTCCTCGTATGCAGATATGTTGGCTTCATGTGAACCAGTAGCAGTGCGAAGAGCCTGACCGCGGATTGATACTGCGGGTCAATGGCAAGCAGGGAATCCTGACTCACGATGTAGCTCTAGCGAATCCGTTGATGACGGAAACTGTTCCATTGTGGAGTATACTGACGGCGATAGCGATTTTAGTGGCAATAGCAAAAGACGTTCAACGACGAGAGAATTTTCAACTATATTCGTGAAGCTCATTGAAAATGGAAACGAAACGAAGGCAAACTTGTACTTCAACCTTGGTACTGCGAAAGATGGATTACCTCAGTCTAAGTCCCCCTACCATAAGGGTTGGCGTTGGCTGTTCCAGAGTCAGAGTTCGATGTTTGTCTTTGAATATCCCTACTCCAGTGATTTGTAAGATCTTGAATCGGAGATAAACATTCATGTTATCCCCGTTATCGTCTGTACTAAAAAGGTGTTTGACGGATCTAGATCCGCCGAACGGTAAAATTGTACTTCAAAGGCAATGACTTCACTTCCTTTCCGCCTAACCTAGAGACTTCACTCTAATAAAATATTATCCCTCTACGGCTACTATTGGCCTCCGGACGGACAGAAAGCTTCGACGATGGCAAGAACACTCCCGTTGCTGGGCAGAGGGTCATTGCGTCACAGGGAAATGAGGTCTATAAATTCACTCCAGCGACGTGCTTTTGCAGCCCAAATCACTGCTTCTGTCCATTACCCACTACCTCGAACCTACAGCAAATCTTTATACTACAAGAATGAGTACCTCATACAAGTTTCAAGGCTGGCTGGGCCTCGACCCAAGCTCCGCGCAAGGCAAGATGCAATGGAAGGAATATGAACCAAAAACATGGGAAGAGACAGATGTCGATATCAAAGTCACACACTGCGGTATCTGTGGCTCAGATCTTCACACCCTGCGTAGTGGATGGGCCCCAACGATCTATCCATGCTGTGTTGGGTAAACCTCCTATCCACCATAGATTGGCTCACGTGCTTTGCTAACGCACACACAGGCATGAGATCGTCGGCACCGCTGTCAGAGTCGGCAGCAAGGTGGAGAAAAACATAAAGTTAGTAATCTCGCAATACATGCTCAATGCATACTGACAACCACGAACAGAGTAGGCGACCGTGTCGGCGTAGGCGCTCAATCCGGCTCCTGCCTCAAGCCCGAATGCGAAGAATGTGCCAGCGGCATGGAAAACCACTGCCCCCGCATGGTAGGCACCTACAACGGCAAATACCCCAACGGCAGCAAATCCTACGGCGGCTACGCCGACTACTGCCGCGCCCCCTCCCACTTCGTCATCAAAATCCCCGACAGCATCCCCTCCGCCCACGCCGCCCCCATGCTCTGCGGCGGCATCACCGCCTACTCCCCCCTCAAAAACAACGGCTGCGGCCCCGGCAAAAAAGTCGGCATCGTCGGCCTCGGCGGCCTCGGCCACTTCGGCATCCTCTACGCCAAAGCCTTGGGCGCAGACAGCCTAACAGCTATCTCCCGCACGTCGACTAAAAGATCCGACGCCATGGCCCTCGGCGCTGATAAGTTCATCGCCACTAACGAAGACAAAGACTGGAACAAACACCACGCCCGCTCCCTCGACCTCATCGTCAGCACCGTCTCCTCCCCCAGCATGCCTCTAGAAAAATACCTGCAACTCCTGCGCACGCACGGGCAATTCATCCAAGTAGGCGCGCCCGAAGATCGCCTTCCAGCGTTTAATGTTTTCTCCTTGATCGCAAAGGGGAGTAAGATTGGGGGCAGTGCGATTGGAGCGCCGCATGAGATTGAGGAGATGTTGGAGTTGACGGCGAGGAAGGGGGTGAAGCCGTGGGTTGTGGAGAGGCCGTTGGGGGAGGCGAATCAGGCGGTTAGGGATATGGATGCGGGGGAGGCGAGGTATCGGTTTGTATTGGTTAATGAGGGGAATGCTAAGTTGTGAGGTGGGTTGAGGAAGGGGTTTGTATATATGTGTGCTTTAGAGCGGGGTGGCTTGCTGTTGGCATCCAAAAGGTACATAGACTTCTTGTTGCCCAATTAGACGGGCTTGATAGAGCTATCTTTATTGACAAACATATATCAATTCACACGTGCCACTACTTACTTCCTAAACATTTCGAAGTCTCTTATTCCAATAGTGGAAAGCATACTGCGAAATACATTCACGATTAACATCTTCCCTTGAGTAGACAACCGCTTACAAACCAAACGGGTTCATATAAATTGCTTCGGGTATGTTCATGATTTTATTTACAGATTGGGCTCCTATGCCCGCTCGTAGGATGTGACTTAATAGGCCAGAATAAGATACTCAGGTATCCGTTCCTTCGTTCCACAGCAGTACATACGCACATATATATGCACGTTCCGCCTCCCGCACTCATATCATTCATGCCCATGCGCCGACCTATTTCCCCAAGAACCGTAGACCAGAATACTTTTTTCCATGAATGGCGCCCCCCCCCCATCCTGGCATTAACCCGCATCAACCACCCTCACACCCCCCCCCTAAAAAACCCCCTCTCCTGACTCCTCGCCCTCTCATCCCCCTTCCCCGCATCCACAACAGCAGGCGGCGCATCAACATACCTCGTATCCCTTCCTCTAATCGGATGTCTAATAACCAATCTCGACACCTCAGCCGGATTCCTGCACCAGTGGTAGAAATTGCGGAGTTCGTCAATGGGACCTTTGCCGGTCTGGTTTAGCGGGTGGCAGGTTGTGTTCCAGATGTGTTTTAAGAGGTGGAGGAGGTGGGTGGTGAGGGGTTGGCGGAGGGGTGGGGATGGCGGGGTAGGGGTGGGGGAGGTGGTGGTTTGGCTGTTGGCGATGGAGGTGGAGATCCAGGATTTTTCGGGGAGGTGGGGGGGTGGGGAGGTGCGGATGTTGGCGTGTGAGAGTGAGGGTTCGAGGTCTGGTTCTTTTGCGTGATTGGAGGTGGGGAAGCAGGATCGGATGGCGTACCGACAAGCTTTGGCGACAGAGTGGATGACTGAGTCGTGGTAGCGGCCTATGAGGGCTGCTAGGACGACGAGGGCTGCGTATACCCACGATGACCACTGCCCGACCATGTATGGTTTTTCTGAGTCCGGCTGTTCGTCCCACAGCGAGAATTCTTGCGATACGACTGTTATGAGGAAAAAAGGGATGCAGAATATCACGACCGCGCAAGCTATGAGGTAGTTGAGGCCTGCGAATGTCCGGACGATGATTTCTTGGGTTCTTTTGAGGTAGGGTTTTTGGGATATGGGGTGTTTTATGTAGAGGGTGATGTAGAGCAAGTCACGGATCTCGCGCGGGTCTCTACGGCCGAAAAGGGCAGTGATGAAGCCTTGGACGAGGATAAAGGGGAGACTCCATAGGTTTATACCAAAGTTGTCGTTCTCGATGGTCATTAGATGCTCAGCCATGGCGTATTTGGCGCCGGGGATTGTGTAGTTCCATAGCAGAGCTTGCGAATGGGGGAGGAGTACTAGCTCGTTCTGGTTGCGAAAGATAGCAGGAAGGGTGGTAATCTGGTTGCATGGATCGGTGCAGCCGTTGTCTTGGATGAAATTGTTATCGATGGCTCTCCTGTGGAATGTTCCATTCGGCGACATGAGCATGCTTGCGTTGGTGCCAGGACTGCACGCCACTTTGCTCATATCTGGGTATTCCATGTTGTTGTCACCCGCTCCCTCCTGTATCTGCTCCCATATACAGAGGAACCCAATCAACACCAGAAATGCCCAATACATTACGATCGTCCTCGTCCCCACATCACTGTTCGTTTTCAGTGCTTTCGGATCTTTTAAGCTTGCTGCTTTTTGTCCTAGCCTGCGCAATGTCCCAGACCAGTTTAGTAGCGGTACGGTGACAAGACATGCGGTATTGAGGATCGCGTAAAGAGCCCAGCTGTCGTTTTCGATGTAGGGGTTGGGCCCTCGCCATACCAGCAGGCATGCATGCACTGCTGCTGCCCCGGAGTAGACGAGGGCGGAGGCGAGAGCGCCGGCTACGAGCCAGAGATGGGCGGTTGAGAATAGGGCGAAGACAAGGGTACAGTAGTAGAGGAGGCGGGCAAGGAAGGAGTATGTACCCTGAAGATGTTAGCTGAATGCCTTCTTACACTTTTATGTTTGTGAGGATTTACACTGCGAGGATATACACAGACACCAAAGGCTGTTTCATTATCGAGGACCACCGCAGTCACTTCATGCGTGCCAGTCGAGTTGGTATTATTGAATGCATTCACACAGACCAACCAAGCGAACAAGCGAAACGCAATACCCAGGAATCTCAACGAGGACGCCATACCTCTATCCGACTCCAGGGAATGCAATATACCTTCATAAAATACGTAGTAATTGAAGGATCCCCAAACGAAGAAGCAGAATGCTGCACACGACAGTGCGGCACAGCCATCTTATCAATCCCAATTGTCTGACTCCTGGCGACGCCGCAAGCGAGCATGTTCAGGATGGTTGTGATCTAGAGTTGTGTTAGTGGTCTATTAAGATTGTTAGTTGGGGGCCTGACTTGCAAACTAGGGAGGCTCAACCACTGAAGAGGCGCGTTTCAGGGGTGATCCGCCCCCACAGCCCACATCTGGAACGCGCCCGTGACACCTCCGCAGCGAGGCTTGATCCGTAATCTGTTGGCGGCTGACTGATGACAGAACATGCTGGACCTTCTAACCAACCGAAATATCATGGACTCTTTGGCCACTGTGATATTGTATCCCCATGTACATACCTGATGTTTGACCGACTATCAATCTCAATCCGCGCAATCTTTATCTTGGATGAGCTCAACTGGTCACAATACGTACCAATATCTCAAGCTGAAGGACTGAAGCTGCCGCCAGGAACGACCGTGATGTCCCATTGTTGAGAGCTAGATTCTCAAGTGCTCTGGTCGCTTGAGTCTTTCACCTAAACAGAGAAGCTGAAAACTCGTCGTCATCAAAGTTAGGGGCGTCTGAAATAGCAACGCAAAGAATAATGCAATCTACTTGCCACACCTGCAGATTGATTAGCATGGAATCTATTGGCTCATAGAATATTGTAGATTTGGAGCAAGGTGAGGTGTCTCCTTCGCAGATTGCACACAGCAAAAGACCTTGCAAAGGAATTTGCACTCTATCAACTTCCTTTGCCCTCTTAGTAAGAAAGACCGTTCGATCTTAAAGCGTTGGTGAGACGACACGATACCATCTAGAAATGTTGCCTGCTTTATATCAAACACAAGCCAAGGACTCTTGGGTTAATATAACATATCAAACGAGGAACATCCACCTGTTGTGTGATTTGGGGAATTATTGAATTTCGAAAATGTGTGAAAGCTCTCGTGTTTCAAGATGAGTGATGAATTGCCAGAGGGAAGACAAGCTTCCCACTTTTCGTATTTTGTTGTGCAAGTGGTTTTTAAGGAATCTGAGGATGCCAACCATAGGTAGTATCGCCGACCTAGTCTAAGATCCCACCCGGAATGTTCTCGAGTAGGAAATACCTTACCTCGCGGGGGACAAAAATATTGGCACCCCTAACTTAAACCCAATCTTTATAAACCTATCTATAACTTCTCCTTCTAAACAAAGACAAATTTACTAACGTAAACCTATCAAAGTTTATCAAATGTAAAAGTTTTGAAGTGAAAATCAGCAGATAAAATCGCTGAAAGGACGGGTTTTTGCAAGGGATGCCAATATTTCTGTCTCACACGAACTTACCTACTTTAGTCATCATCGTTGGAAATCGTGGACGCTTTCATCAAAAATCATGCTCAGTGTCATCGTATCGCCCAGGCGTACACAGACTTGCGTCTCTTTAGCGTTGCATTTTCAATCGAAGCCTAAACCACCCGTCTCCTCTATTTCAACATCTCGCTTCTTAGCTAGTTCAAGGAGGAACTTCCACACGCCCTCAGCTACCTCCTCTTTGGCATTCTTCTTGCCATACACGTTCCTCGCTTCTCCGATCTCTTTAGGCACCCCCGGTTGGGTGGGAAAGGAGGCGTACCCACTTAGCATGTTAGGCGCGAGATCAGATACAGGTGCGAGCTTGTACTGCGGTGGAGAAAGTCCTAGCAGGGGGCATATATCTAGAACTAGAATTAGCATCTAGAGGAGGCCAGTAATTCAAAGCTTACCGTTGACTCTTTGCGCGTACGATGAACCCCTAGAGACTTTCAGTTTCAGTCCCTCGCCCTCCATGCGGACTGCTGCTCCAACCATAGTTTTCTTCCTCGCCTTGGTACTGCCATCAGGATTGAGCTCCCCTTCCGAAATGAGATGCTCAACTGCTTGCTTTGCGGCGTTCACTCTTGCAGCTTTCTTAGAAGAGAACGATTCCATCTTAGACCCAAATGGTTGAGTAGGACGAAAGGGGATTGTGCATTCGCAAGCGAAAGATGACCCGAGGGCATATTCTTCATATATGGGGCCGCGGGACGGATCGACGCAGTTGTGGTATTCTATAATAAGATAACACCAACTTTAGCGTGCTTCTTCCCAGCTCGTTCACGATCAATAAACAAAGTCGGCTGAAGATAGAACCCATGACGCTGTCCCAGATTTGTGGACTCACCAAGTAGCATCCCAACCCAATTCTTCCCTGCCTCACCTGATGTCTCGTATTGCTTTCCCTTTACATCCATTGTTTTCGCAACATCTAGACCCTTTTCAGCCAATCCCTCCTTCGCATCCTTCTTAGATCTCCACCGCTCCCCGCTTGTCACCGTAGTCCCGCCAATCTTTACTACTCCACCAAAATCCACTAGCCCGTCAATCTCGAAAACCAGGGTAAGTCCCTTGGCCTGGCACAATGTGTTGAGAGCTGCCACATGATACCTGGTCTTAGATCCTAGGGGAACAGGCTCAACTTGATTGCTGACCACCTGGGTAGACTCGTGCTGCGAACTGCTTCGTTTATGTGGAGCTGGGGTTGACGAGGCTGCGTCCTTAGGTTCAGCGAGATATAAATCGATATCGTAGACGGGAAAGCCCGCATCCTGGAACGCCGAAGCTTGTGTTTGGCTTGAGGCTGGAGGATTCACGTCTGGGGATAAAGACCTAGCGACGGGCCCAGAGCTGGGAGGAGGTTGGGAGCTGCTAGAATGGAAGGACTCCTGGCTGCTATTTGACTTTGCGACGAGGAGGGATGCGAGGAGGTCAGACATATTGAATAAAAGACCCAGCCAAAGGAGTACAATCGGTTGGTAGTCAAATTGTGTTCTATGAGTGGAGGTGGATGGACGTCCAAGGAGAGTGATGGGTAAGGTCCGTATGGAGCATCATGGCTGCAGTCTTCCGTGTGTACTTGTACACACGCTACGGACTGCATTGATGGCAAATAATCAAACATGTTCATGTTTTCAACACTATGAGTGTTTGCTTTCATAGATTTTGGGGATGTCAAAGAGCTATAGGGGATGAATGTATAAAATAAATTTGCCACAAGTGGGTAGAGTGAATCTGCTTGGAAAGTCTACTAAAGTATGTTGGTACATATCACCATTCACCAATCATCGTCCCTGCTAGTCTCTAACTTTATGATTTACTGAACGTTATCCACGCGGGTTACTTTATGAACGCAAAAGGTCATAGCTACATGGGAACCTGAAGATCATGTTCATGATCCTTATCCCTCCTTCCTCCTACCCAAGAGACCACCGTACACAACCTGAATATTAATCAACTGTCCGACGGTCCAAAAAATAAGATATCGAAGAACCAATTTTGGACATGAAACGCCACGGCCCGTAGAGGGGATATGCCGACCGCACAAAGAGGTATAGACGAATTCAAGGCTTTATGAACGCCGTTACTGTAGCCAGGCGTAAGAGGCCATAACGCCGATCGCCGCCCTTGGTATCAACAAGACTCCGGATGATGAGCTTTTTAAGTCGAGATTGCGAGCTGGGATGATTAAGCTTCGCTGCATAGAGAAAAGATGCGCGAGTGGCCAAGACTACTCTCCAAGAGATCGTTCAGAACGCTGTGTCAGGTACCACCACCCATCCCAGCTTCAATCCCATCAGCACCTTCGAATGCTGCGGGGTCGAAACTAAAGCCCCCGTCGTCGGTGCTCTGCAAAAATTGCTCAAAATCAAAGTTCTCAAGTATGTCCGGATTGTCCAGCTGATTGTTGAAGGCCATATTGTCCGGATACTGAAGAGACGTGATGAGTTAGCAGATGATATGATTCAATGCGTGTAGCAGTGATTCGAAACCTACATCATTTGTATCAAATAATTGCATAGCATTAGGGTCTGGCTGCGGAGCAAGCGGCTCAGGAGCAGTTGCAGTAATGCCTTGCATCATATTAGGCTGTGGCTGTTCATCTTTGGCAAATGACTGTACGTGTCGCGGTGTAACTGGCGTGGCTGGCGTCGGCGTAGGTGGCGCGTTATCGGCTTCAGAATTTGGGGTTGGAGCAACGCTAGGGTTATTCGTTGAACTCTTCTTTACGGGTTTCTTGGTTTGATGTCAGAAGTGAAGCTCACAACAAGGTTCGGCTCGTGGAAACAATAGCTTACCTTGCGATGGCTTGGCTCTTTTGCGGCTTTCGTCGGTTTCGCTTTACTACTTTGTTGAGGGGTGGGCGGAGCAGCAGCAGCAGGCGAAGTGGGGCGGCCGTTAGCTGTAGCGTTCGGGACAGCCTGAGGAGGTGGCATTTCGTTGCGCTGTTGCGGCGTGCCCATGGGTGGAGGTTGCTGTGGTTGAGGTTGTTGAATCATAGGCGTTTGTCCCTGCGGTCCCTGCTGCCATCCGTTCGCATTCGGCATCCGTCCTTGTCCTTGCTGTGCTCTTACCATTGCCTCCAATTGCTGTGGAGGATATTGTCCGTTAGAGAATCCGGGATGCGAGCTGGGAGGCCGCATGCCATTGCCATTCATCTGGTTATACGGGTCGGGGTTCATCTGAGCGAAGTTCATCGCTGCAGGTGAACTTCGCATCGCATCTGGCATCGGCGATCCTGGCAACCCTACCTGGTTAATCTTCGGTGTGCCTCCTTTACGATCGAGGCCAGGTGGGCCAGGTGAAGGTCCACCTCTACTACCTGGTGACATGCCCGGGGGAAAGCCCGGACCAGGCATCCCTACTGGCATTCCATCAGGTCTACCGCCACCTATGGTATCTTGCTCCTGCCGTGCCATGAGCAATCGCTTCTTGTTCTGCTGCTCGAGAAGCATCAACTGCATTTGGTAATCTTGCAAGGCGTGGTTCCCTCCATTTCCACCGTTGGCCACATTTGGGGGAGCGCCTCCTCGCATTTGCATCGCTGTTGCATTGTTGCCGTTGTAGAACTCAGGCCCCATACCTCCTAGGTCCATACCTGAAGCCACAATAGGTGAGCCCTGATCTGTCATATCTCCACCAGCTATTGACATACTCTGTTGGCGCTGATTTTTTCTAAGATTTTGGGCATAGACTTGGATAGACTTTTGCTGAACAGCGGGGTTCTGCTGCTGGAAGGACTGAAACTGGGATTCGGATAAATTACCTGGATTGATTCCATGATTCACCAGTAGATTCTGAGCAGCAGCGCTGGTAGCTGCTGCATCTCCTCCCACCATTTGCCCTGGCATCCCTGGTGGTGGGCCTCGTCCTCCGTTAGGCATCATTCCTTGCCCATTAAAGGGCATGCTGTCTATGCGTAATCGCTTAGACGGCGAGGGAGCATGGTCGCCGTTAGAGGGCGTGCGTGGTCTTTGGCCATTCATATCCATCTCGGAGGGGTCCCTTCGCATCTGCTGGTGATTTTGCATTAGCCCTTGCCGAGCAGTCTGCATCTGAGCTATCTGCTGGGGGGTCCTGTAGTCAACGATGTCAGCATACATAGATATCGATTTCGTCAACAACCAGGGAGCAGTGGAAAGTGGTGACAATAGCTTGTTAAAGAGCTAACATACGGTTGCAGTCCACCGCGGTTCAATTGAGCCCTTCGCTGCAAGTTGTCATTGTTCATGCCATTGTGAAACCGCATCATATTGTAGTCCATGCCAACGCCATTTGGTCCCATAGGCATCCCTCGCAATAAATGTTGCTGCTGATCTTGACGGAGCCTAGCTTGTTGCTACACCTACGTGTGAGCAAATGACTTTCACTTGATGGGGAATCACATACCTGGGTGTGCTGCACGTACATGGCAGCATTTGAAGTTGCTCGCGGATTCTTGCGTTGCGCAAAATATACATCCCAGAACAGCGCAAACCAGCTTAAGAGGAATGAACCGCCCTGACCATCGCTCTGAATGGACTTGACATCAGGAAGATCGCCTGGGCGCGCCATGTCTATACCGTCTTTTGAGTCAGTCTGCATGTTATCTTCTGCGCCATTCATACCACCATCGCTACCGTCTAAAGGAGGATCGAATTGCATCCCGCTCTCTTTCAAAGCTCTTGCAGCGTCGTATTTGCCTTTGGTCATGAAATACCCATAGATGAAGGTGTTGAGCTTTGCCTCGTAGTTGGCGTCTTCAATAGGAGGGTGTTCATCTATCATCCTTCCCACGGCTCCGTTCGGACCATTGTTCTGCATGGGCATGTTCCCAAGCCCGGGGCCGCCGGCATTGAAACCAGCCATGTTCATTTGATTCATGCTGGTGACGGTCGTGGGAGCTCCTCCCGGGATCGCGCACGTGGCGGGGTGAGGTGACCTTTGAATGTCGATTCAGCGATATCAATGCCGCGAATTCATGAGTGGTTCAGTGAGGCTAGGCGCTTGACGTTGCACGAAGCTTTCGGGGGTGATGAGGGGCGCGGTGAGCGATGCGAGTGGTACCAATGAGCATACGCAGCCTGAGGTGTCCCAAGACTATTCTCAGTGGTATGATGGCCTCTAGGAACGGCAGCGGGAATATAGCGGTGCGCGTGAAGTGTAATCAACGCAATAGTAGGTGACCAGGAGACCAGATTCAGATCTGCGGCATTTGCGACCGTCTGATGAGGCAAAGCTGAGTCGGTGACAAGCTGGAACAAGCACAGGCACCGTTGATGATCAATCCGACAAGGCCAAGGATTGTTGACGGTGTGATAACCGACGTTAAGTTCCTGCCTCGTACCCAGCAACAGGGAAGAGGTATTTCGGACAGTGGGTGAGTGGCTCTGGAGAGTGGACTTTGGGTTCTGTCGGTCGGCGGATGCGGAGGCAGCTTGGAGGGAAATCTCAGCGTAAGGCGGCAGACCACTAGTGCCCCCGCGTATACTCGTAGTGGAGTGTAGATTGCAGCACGAGCACGACCTCGACCCTTAATCTCTGATCCGTTACGTCTGACACGCAGCCTGCGAGGCTGATACCACGATTTTCTCTACAAATGGATCAAGGAACTTGACGGTTGCCCGTGCGTACTGACCCCTTTGCCTCATGAGCCGCACGGTTAAGAATGTCCATGGTGAAGGAATATGGCTATGCTCACTTTTCCCTCGGGCAATTTATGTGCTTGTAGCTCAGCAGGCAACCGCAAGGTACACTGAATAATGTTACCGGATGTCTACGGCACCCAATCAAAGCTCGTCGAGACTCTAAAGGGTCCTCGTCGGACTTTTCTTGGGACCCAATTTGTGCGTTCTCAACATCGTGACCGCCAAGACCTAGCAGAGCCACCTATTGGAAAGCATCCCAGATATAACTGGGGTGCGCTTGTCTGCTCTCAGCGCTTGGAAACCCTACTATGACAGCACTGCCAGCAAATTCTGGAGATGGACCAGTAGAAGCTGCGTAAGATCCATCCGACCTCACCGTATATCATGCCACGACCTCAGGCAAAGCCAAAGGCAAACAAGGCGTCAGTAAGGGGAAAGCATTGTGCCGGTTTTCAGAGATCGAACCAATTGTCACCAACATGCGCAATAATCCAAATCAGCTTCCCCTTCTCGGTCGGTCTATCAGGATGGGTCTTCGCAGCTTTAACATACGTTAATGGGCTTTCTTGAGATGGATTGGAGAAATGTATAAGCTAGGACTGGATGGGTCATAGTACTTCATTCATCATCTGGAGGCATCTCGTCTTCAATGTATCTCAACAGCGTAATCCGCATCTCGGTGGTGTCATTCCCCCTCAGGACATCACTAACGTAATGTACCTCAACTTGCATTTGGACCTTTCATGTAGAGATTAGTAAAGAGCATAGCGCACAGCAAGATATCTATACGTACCATTTCCAAAGCGCCCCTGAGAATTCCGCAAAGAATATTTGAATACCATAGCTCATCTTGCGCTCGTCCATCATCAGGCAATTCAACGAAGTCTGCCAATGGATTCTCTTCGAATATCAGCGAGAATTGCTTGTTATCTGCCGTCCAGTTCGTGACTGTTGGTGTGATGTTCAGGAATATTTTGAAGCCTATCTGCCGATCACTTAGCTCAGAAGCCCAAAATTTCATTCCCTGCTCCAAGGTCCCTAGCCAACAAAGCCTTGTACGTACTTTCGATATAGTCTCCGCAGTTTCCCTCAGATTCGCGCACCTTTGCGTCCCCGACTTGGCAAAGAAGTCTTCCACAAGGCGCATGCCAATGTTGTAACCCATCTTATCCAGCTGCTTGTTAACTTCTGCATAATTGCTGTCCAAGTCCGAGCAAAGCTGGGCTACCATCGTGCCGTAAGTCAAAGTGACAAGCTCAGCATTGACTTTGTCGACTCTCGTCCTGGTACGGGTCAGACACATGGTGCACGGAAATGCGCTGGAAGGAGACAAATACTCACTTCCATACCCTAGAACGTCGTCAGCGATGTACAGCCTCGAGAGAAGGTAACATACTCTTCACCAACCCTCGCAGCCTTCGTTGATGCCATAGCTTCTTTGCTATGTGTCACCTAGCCATTGACGTTGGAATTACGCAAGCTGGGGAGAACCAGTACTAAAGTAAAGCGGGAACAGATAGCTTGCAGAAAACGGGAAGCCCCTCGCAGGATTACCTTGATAGTGAGTTCCCTCGGTACCGAGTGAGTGGAACGACCCAGAATGGCACTTGGGGGCCAATACTGATATCGCTCGCGGCTAGAATAGCGCTTGCGGATCAGCCCTATCACAGAAAGCCTTCGCCTAGAAGTAGAGATGTCAAAATGAACATTCAACCGTAATAGTCAGATCTTGCGCCTGTATGTTCGGAGATTTATGAATCTTCCCCGAACGTCTCTAGAATATTGAATGACCACAAGCACCTAGCCAGCAGATTCAGCCAACATGTCTACAGCAAAACGACCCGCTTCGAACTCCTTTGGGTCTTCCCAAATGGTAGTAAAGCGGCAGAAGTCCAGTGCAGACATCAATGGCAAGGCAGTAGCAGTCACCAATGGCTCTACCAGCTCAGGAGCTCTCATACAAGCTGTAAGTAGCCCTTCCTACTACCAAATTCATTCCAAAGCTCGTGTGCTGAACGACCACAACAAGAAGGCCGGCTGATGGATCGGTGAGCCTAGGTGCCACGCACAAGTGGACTCCAAGCGCCCATAATGGAGCTATCTGGTGAGTTCGATCAATGTTACGCCTTTATGCCATAAGTCCTAGAAGTACAATTCCTAACAACGCCCCCTTAGGCCACACAGCGGAAGTCTTCTGCGCCCGATTCTCCCCTACAACCCCCCACCTCGCCTCCGGCAGCATGGACCGCACCATTCTCCTCTGGCATACCACCGGCGCCTGTCCCAACCACGGAATCTTAACCGGACACAAAGGCGCCATTCTCGACCTCTCCTGGTCCCGCTCCAGCAGCACCCTCTTCTCCGCCTCCGCCGACACCACCCTCGCATCCTGGGACCTCGAAACCGGCATCCGCATCCGCCGGCACGAAGGCCACGAAGAGATCGTCAACTGCTTAGCTGTGAGTCCACGCGGGGAAGAAATGCTGGTTAGTGGCAGTGATGACGGGTGTGTGGGGATCTGGGATACGAGGACGAAGCGTGCGGTAGACTATATTGAGACGGAGTTTCCAATTACGAGTGTTGCAGTAGCAGAAGCAGGAAATGAGCTATACACGGGGGGAATCGATTGCGATATTCTGGTTTACGATATCAGGAAGAAAGCGGTCGCGTATCGAATGCCCGGCCACACCGACACGGTCACCTCCCTCTCCATCTCTCCGGACTCACAATCCCTCCTCTCCTACTCTCATGACGGACTCGCCAGGACGTGGGACATCCGCCCCTTCGCACCAGTAGACAGGAGCTTAAAAACCTTCGTCGGCGCTCCCGTCGGCATAGAAAAGAACCTCGTCCGCGCCTCCTGGGATCCCAAAGGCGAAAGAGTAGGTGTGGGCAGCGGCGACGGCAGCGTATGCATCTGGGAGACCAGAACCGCAAAATTAATCTACAAACTCCCCGGACATAGGGGGACAGTCAATGACATGAGATTCGCACCCGGTGAGGAGCCAATTAGTAAGTCCTTTCTTCCATTCAACCACCTCATTCAATGAAACTGCATACATACTAACTACCGATCTTCAATAGTCGCGAGCGCAAGCTCAGATCGCAATATCATACTCGGAGAACTGGGCAGCTAAGCGAGGCTGTCGAGCTAACTTGATGCGAAACCGTGTTCAGAAACAAGAAGACGTGGCTAGTGCGTGTTCGGACAAAATAGAGGTGGGCTACCTAGTGCTGACACGGAGGACACGATGTTTCATGCGCTGCGGTTTCTGATACATGCAGAGGGGGCACAGCGCCTGTGGTGGGGAGGGGGGAATGATGTCCCCACACACGGAGAGAGAGGGGGAGGGAGCAAGGATTGTCGTGTTTTCCATGCTGGGCAGGAAGGAGAGATAGTGGGCTTGGCCTTTTTCGCAGCAGCAGCAGCAGCAGTAGCAGCGATATCCCCGGGAGAGAGGAAAAAAGCTTCAGAGACATGTTTGATAATACAAAAGTCTATATGTATTATACACCATCAAAACACCCCATCAACCATCTTTCCAATCCCCCTCTTCTCTCTTCTCAAAAAAGAAAAATACCACCGTCCCCTCACCGCCTCCCCCTCCCCCTCATATAATCAACCGTAGCCACCATCCTCCTCTCCGCCACCGCCGGCACCATCCTCAAACCCCCACTCCCACCCAGCACCTCCCTCGTATCCTCCTCCACATAACTAGGCGGACGATGCCCCTCACTCCGCGCTAAGACCAGCGCGCGGGTTTCTCCTTGGAGCGTAGAGGGGGGGTAGCTAGGCGTAGGAGGCACGGATTGCCAGTGGATAAGGTTGGGGTCGGCTCTCTGTGAGGAGAAAGGGAGAAAGGTTAGTGTGAGCTACGTAGTAGAGTAAAGGGCAGAGGGGACAAACCACACTGCTCCTCCACAACCCATACGCTGGTGGTGGTGGCGGCAATTCCTTCTCATCGGCATCATCATCTCCACCACTGCCCTCTGACAACACCGTCTCGTTTCTGCCGCCTAATTCCTCGTCTTGCACCATTGTAACGCGAATCGGTTCCCTTGGCCGCGCAAACCCTGCTTCTAAATCCGCGTCGTCGTCTTTAAAATCATCATTATACCCATCACCAGGCCACTGCATCCTCCTCTCCTTGTTATTCTTTTTATCTCGATTCGATGATCCGAAGCGCTTTCGAGGGTGGAGGGAGAGCATGCAGAGGCGGATGAGGTAGTGGCTGAATATTATTGTGAGGACGAGGATGACGAAGATGAAGACGGCGTGGAAGGTGGGGCCGCCGAGGATATCGGAGGTTGCGAGGGCAAGGTCTGGCAAGATAGTTAGTTTAGGTTAGTAGTTTAGGGGAGAAAGGGAGGAGGTACAGGTTGTCAGGACGAGGGTTAGGAGGGTGCCGAAGAAGAGGCAGCCGAAGATTTTATGGCGGAGCTTTGGGTCGTTGACGTGCGGGAAGCAGGTGTGTTGGGGTTTCTTGGAGGGTTTGTGGTTCTTTTTCCGGCGATGAGTCCCGCTCTTTAGGTGGGGTGAACTCGCGGTTGCGGGCGTCCATGGTGTGTAGGGTTCGAACATTGACGGCTGCCCATCGCGGCCTCTCCGGTCGTCAAAGCTTTGATTACTGAGCGGCCAGCAGGATGTGGTAGGCGAGTGGACTGGATCAATAACTCCTCGAGTGGAATTAGCAGGCCTCAGTCCAGTGGGACGGGTTTGGGTCCTGCTTCTGCGCGGTGTTCGGGAGTAGCACTGGGTCGTCGTATGCGAGACTTTTCGATGATGTGCGACAGTTGGCCTTTGCTGATTGCCAACGACAGAAAAACCGTGAAGCCATGCGGAGAGCCTGGACCCTTTTGGGATGCGTTGACTGGCAACGAAACGGGATTGGGCTGACTCTAGAGAAGGCATTGTCGACGTGGGGTTCCTCTTCTCTGGTACGATATAATTATTCCAGTCCTCTGGAAGAGCGTCATGGACCAGCGCCGGCGTGGAGGGAACAGTGTTGGAGCGCACATTGATCGAGGTGGTGACTCGGATCCGCATGATATAATGGGCCCGAAGGTGTTGTTGATCAACACTTGGTCAAGTTGTAGGAAACGCGTCTCTGTTAACGTGAAGGATCTTTAAGTGATATGAGTGGTCGTAATTGTTCATAAAGCCGCGACGTCGTGTTTTCTTCTCTCGTCCAACGAATATTCAGGGCACTCGGCATGCCTTTTTGGGCTGAAACGAGTGTGGGTCAAGATACTTGGACTCGGACGGGAGGAAAAGAATGAACGTGGATTATTGGATTAACCAGCCTGCCGGTGAAAGAACGTTTCGACGAGGAGGACAGCTGAGCCAGCAGCTTTGAAAGAGGACACCCTACCGTATGTAACTCCGCGAATAACGCTTGCAGCAAAGCAAAGGCATAAATTAGATACGAAAGGCAGACAACATGATGACAGTAGAAAGTCTATTTACCAGGCGTTCCTGGCAAGGCAGACTACAACAGACAGAGTGTAAAAGAAAATCATTCCCCCTTGTTGGCGAGAGGAGGGAGTTGATTGTATACATGTTCACCCTTGAATTAGTCTGAACTTGTTGTTACAGCGGTGAAGGGCGCCGTGTGCGGCGAGCCCATCAAGCCTATCAAGCCTGCGCCCCAGGGATTAACTTGATTATGATCTTCAGATCAAAGTCTGCAAGCATTTGATAGCAAGAAGATGGTTCTGTTGGTAGATTGGTGGATGCAGTTGGAAGAGTCCGTTGTTTGTAACAAGCCATGCCCGTAGCGGGCCCCCTTAGCTGGAGCAAGCCCTCCCGTACCCGACTAAATTTCCGTACCTTACCGGTACCTCTGTTTCAGCTATTTATCTCCGGCTTAGCCGCCACTTGATACAGCGCTTTTATACCCAATACCCAATCATATTGCCTTGTACCAACCCTGCTACCTAATCCTTGCCAACCTGACACGCCAAACAGATGTGAGGATACGAATATGTCCATCATAGAGGTCAAACCACATTCATCAATCCGAGGATTCCATGCTATGAATAGTCTATGTACGATGCAAATACTTACCATAGGGCGATATGAAATGCAAAGGCCTACCGAATCGGAGGTCATACAGTAGGGCTATGAAGAATGAGATATCCACTCTTCAAACCGTCGAGCGATCTCAAGAGTCTCAGCATCCATCATACTGCCGCCAAGGAACGTGACACTAAATGGTAGCGACCCCTGATCCGTAGAGTTGCTTTGTACTTCCGACACAGCATATGTGCCTGCTGGAACTGCGACAGCGCAAAGATCAAGCACATTGCCAAAGTGTGTAAATTCGCCCAGAATACTGTTCTTGGCAATTGGATCCGCAAGCACTGCCTCGACTGTCCAATGCGTTGGAGCTGTTGGTACAACGACAACGTCCACTCCCGATGAACTATATGCGAACACCTGCTCCGTTTGACGGGTGTAAAGTGCCTTAGCCTGTAGGTCTCTGTAAGCTTGGACAGCCGTGCTCTGCCTAGCCACAACTTTGTCAAAAATTTCCTTGATCACGGGGTGGAGATGTTCTCCGTTTTTCTCAAGCCAGTCGTCAGGCAAGCTAGCAAGACGCTCTGACACAAACGTTCCATCGTAAAGTAGCTTTCCCGCTTTCTCTAGAGGGCTCCAGTCAATAGGCATCAAATGACCACCCATAGCTTGGAGGCCGTGGACAGCTTCATTGAACTTCCGACGATAGACTGGGTTACAGATCGAAAGAGCTTCAGGTGGTGGTATTCCGAATTTGAAGCTTTTAGCTTGAGGTCCTGTCGGATTCACATGTCGCTGGATTGGAGCCACACTTTTCGCGTAGCGGTCTTCCGCATCGAATTCGTTACACAAGTCCCAAACTGTTCTAGCATCATGCACATTCCCTGCAACAATAGCTACACAGTCTAATGAGAGGCACGCTGGTGTCACTCCTTGCGCCGAGATCAAACCTCTTGTGGGTTTGTAGCCTACAACGCCATTAAATCCCGAAGGGACTCGTCCCGATCCTGCGGTGTCAGTTGCAAGCGAGAACGAGCAGAGTCCAGCGCCAACAGAAACGCAGTTGCCGGAGGAAGAGCCGCCAGAGATGTAGTCATGATTGAAGACGGAACGAGGTATCCCATAGGGAGAACGACAGCCAGTGAGTCCTGTAGCCAACTGGTCAAGGTTTGTCTTTCCAATATAAAGGGCACCTTGCTCTAGTACATGCTCGTATGCTGGAGCTGATTTCGAAGGGACATGTGCTAATGGCGGGCATGCTGTGGTAGTAGGAAGACCTGCGATATCGATGCTGTCCTTAACGCTGAAAGGCACGCCAAATAGCGGTGGAAGTCGCCTTCGATCAGGCCACTTATTCGTTAGATCCCTCGCCCGTTCTAACACTGAGTCCTTGGTCTCCAGCAATATCCATACAGCTAGATCACGCTTCTGATACTTCTCGATCCTATCAAAAATCGCCTCGACTACGGTGAGAGGTGATAAGCCTGCCTTGTAGGCCTTCTGAAGAGCAGCGATACTCAAATCACCATCGAAAGCTGGGGGAGTTTGTGGAGGAGTAGTGCTACCGATCGCGGTAGGAGTTGGTGCGTATGGGCTTAAGACGTCGACCAGTGGTTCCAGGTTGGCGATAAAGCCGAACAATCCTTGCGACCAGTGTATCATATCCAGTGTGGGGCATTTGAATTCTTCTTTATAGCCGGCAGTACATTCCTCAATCCCACCTGTTCAGGTCAGTGGACTTATAATGTCTTTCGTAGAAAGAGCATCTACAGCTTACAGCATTCGAAACCTCGATCATTTGCCTCCCTTAGCGATGTAGCAAAACAACACTCAGTGGTCACTCCACATATGATTAGATGAGTAATAGCCTGGGCTTTCAGCTTGTCCATCAGCGTAGTCTGCCAAAACGCTCCTTTGCCTGGCTTATCGATGACAACCTCGCCAGGGAGCGGTTGCAATTCATCAACGAAGTCATGACCAAATTCACCACGGATCAAGAGCCTGCCCATCTCTCCCATGTCACCAATGGCTTTTAAGTGCTGCGTATTTCCAGGCTGTGCATTCTGCCGTATGATTTTGGAGGATGGACAATCAGATAAATCAGGTTTGTTGCCTTCTCGAGTATGAAATATGGCTATGCCAGCTTGACGACATGTATCAAGTAGTTTCTTCGTCGGAGCCACTGAGGCTTGCACAGCATCGAGCCCGGTTCCAGCCTGTATCTCTCCAAAACCGTTCGGGAGTATAAAGTCACGCTGCATATCTATGACCAGCAATGCAGTCTTGCTTGGAGGAAAGGCGTAGGGGTACGGTTTGGCGTCCACTGTGAGCATCGCCGGGATTGTCCTCTTTGACTCCATGTTGCAGGTGTAAGCGTAGACGTAGAATTAGACGGTCGAAGGAAAGCGCTGTTGTCAGTCATATGTATCAAGTAATTGATCTTGGAGAAGGAAAACCCATGTGCAATTGATCACCCTGTTCGATGCACGGTTAGCACGCAATTGAGAGCATTGGGTGCGTGCATATCGCCTCAACCTCGACGGCCGAACTTAGAGCTACATCTAGAGGGCGTCTAGACATGCTCCACGAAGCAGCAGCAGCACTGGGCTGCAACTCTAGCATGTTGGTGCTAAGATAGCCGACGGTAAGCCGGCGGCCACAATATGATAAGGGCAATGCTGGATGGGGGTTGTCCTGTCATTGGTCGAGATATTGAGGGGAAGAGAGCCAAGGCGAGCCAAAGTCCGCCGCCGAAGGCCCTGCGGCAGCGCGGCCTCTCAAGAACACCAGCACTCAAATATCTTCACAAAGCCAATGGCTCTTATCAGCATCCCAAACAGTCCCTCACCTCTTCCCAAATCCAGCTGGCAATCACAAATAAGCGAAAAGGCTTGTCCGGCCTGTTATGGCCGTGGCCGTAGGCTTTGCGCCTTCGCTAAGCGTTGCTCTACTCCTCTGCGAAGACACATTATCATTTGTAGATGGCGTTCCAGACTTTTCTGTTGTCCAATCTTGCTGCGATCTTTCGGTGTCTTATCTTAGTTGTTCCTGATATCTGTTGCAAGAATGCTGTGAAATAGCTATATACTTCTCGTGATGTCCACTCAGTCATCCAAGCTTGTCTAGAAATTGACTATTTTGTTGTTCGATATATCTCATCGAATATTAGTCCCTGCTTAAGGCTTTTGTTACTTTGCATTTTTTCCAGAAGCACAGGGTCTCTGTTCGTGCTCTGGCAGTGTGAAGATGTCTTTTCTCTCTCCCAATCGTCTCAAGGCTAAGATAGCTCCTCATTTGCATGCACGTGTCCCGTATGTCGCTGGCATCTACCAGAACAGCCCGCGATGGTCCAATAAAGGTGAGCTTCTCTAGTTGAGGCTATGTTATGCCATTGACTGAATCTCTACA
Source organism: Cladonia squamosa (assembly GCA_947623385.2). NCBI lineage: Eukaryota > Fungi > Ascomycota > Lecanoromycetes > Lecanorales > Cladoniaceae > Cladonia > Cladonia squamosa. The sequence goes on from OX392381.1 coordinate 815,773, forward strand.
GATCTCGACCCGGTGCCGGTCCACATGAGGACTTGGGGAGGGTTGGAATACTGGTCTTACTGGACGAGTGACATGCTTGCTCCTCCACTTGCCAGTACCGTCTCCTCGGTCATGTCCCTTGGTTTTACTGCTAGGGAGACCATCCCCATCGTGTTCTTTGGCTTTGCCATTTGCAGTGGGGTTATCACCCTTACAGCCAAAATGGGTGCTCAGTACAACATTGCCTTCCCTGTCATTGTGCGGTCCATCTTCGGCATGTACGGTTCATACTTCGCCATCTGCATCAGAGCCTTCGTTGCTGCCATGTGGACTGCCATTCTCTGCGTCCAAGCGGGAGCCTTCCTCCAATGTTGCATCGAGGCCATCTGGCCGAGCTTCAAGAATTTCCCGAACCATCTCCCCGCCAATACTGGTATCACCTCTGCAGGACTCCTCTGCTTCTTTATCTACTGGATGTTCCAAACTCTGCTCGCAACTATGCCTATCCAGAAGCTCCGTATCCTGTTCCTGGTGAAGGCGGTCATCGTGCCACCAACCTTTTTGGCGTTGTTCCTCTGGGCCGCCATAGTTACCCATGGCGGAGGGCCACTTGTTACAGGGAAGGCTCAGATTACAAGCACTTACATGAACACCATCTATTCTTCCCTCACAGGCCTCAATGCTATCATCGGGCTGTTTAGCTCAATGGCCGTAAACATGCCCGATTTTGGTCGCTTCTCGAAGAATGGCTTTGCAGGGTTTCAGTAAGTCACATATGTCTCAGTCTGATAAATCATATCGGATCCACTAATCGAAGATAGTCAATTCTTTGCGCTCCCCGTGATCGGTACGCTCGGTTCTCTTACCCCCATCTTCGTCACCTCTGCACATAGCGTCATCTGGGGTTCCTTCCAATGGTATATGCCAGCTGTGATCGAGGACTTCGATAGTCGAGCTGCGAAGTTCTTCGTAGCTTTCTCGTTCATGCTTGCCACTATCGGCAATCAGATTGCAGCCGGCACCTACCCGTTCAGTAACGACGTTTCGGGTCTATATCCCAAATACATCAACATCTTCCGAGCAACACTCATCATCTCGGTCTTCTGTGTTGCTTGCACCCCTTGGAACATCATTAAGAATGCTGCCGGTCTACTTGCTTTCCTTTCAGGCTACTCGTGTGTCATGGGCCCCATGGCCGGAGTGATGGTCTCAGACTTTTACTTGATCAAGAAGCGAAAGCTCAACATTCATGAACTATACAAGGACCACGGCATTTATTACTACAGCCATGGCTTCAATTGGAGAGCTTTCGCCGCCTTTGCTTGTGGATTCGCGCCTTTAGTTCCGGGCTTTGCTAAGAGCATCAATAATAACTTGAACATTGGCGGTGCATGGAAGGTGAGCAAGCTAACGCCGGACTTTAAATCACTGATATGTACTGACTCTTCACCTCCAGATCTACACCTTCGCGTGGCTGTTCGGGTTCTTCATCTCCCTCCTAAGTTACTACATCATCGCCACATATATTTCGCCCCCAACCAGTGCAATGGTTGACGTGGCGGTACTTCCTCCACAGAAGGGCGACGTCAGCCCGAGCGAGGAAGAGGACAGCGTTAATGAGAAGGAAGGAGTACAAACACACACAAAGGAAGTCGATATGGTCTAGAACGAGCGTGTGACAAGCAATTTCCTTGTTGTATATCCTTGTCAAATTGGCAAAAGGCAGAATGGATGGCAGTGATCTATTACGATACCATGTCCTGAGAATTGATCCTTGCTATTCCTACTGTACAGCATGTAGCAATATGAAACACTCGTAACATGAATCCGAAATTGCCGATTGATGTAGCAGAATTGTTAGCACTTAGCACTAGGTAGACCTGGGTGCGCTAATGCCAAGCCTCAAGTGCCCCTTATCTTTGCCGCTGTTACTCTTATCGCTCAAGGCCAGCCTCCACGCCGGCGATAATTCATCTCCCCGTCGGCCACTCAGCTTGGAGATTCCTGACCCTTGAAGCCGGCAGCCATGTGGTGCACATCCAGGCTCCCTGAAGCTTCGCCAGGCTGGGCTTGCTTGTCGAGCCCGTTCCCCGCGCTACTTGATCCAGATGCTCGGTACCTGCGCCTGCAAGATTGACATCCATGCACTTTCTGTATATCAAAAGCTCTTGCTTTTCTTTAAATACAGGGATGAAGATAATTCAGTCTGAGAGGTAGTCAGGTGGAATGTCTAAGCGTGGTCGACTGCTTGTCCTCGACATAAGCCAAAGTCAATATCAGTGGCAGCCAGCCATGGACACCACGTCCGCTTCATACCAGAATCTGCCGAGTGGGCAACCCAACCACCGGCCAACGACTTTAGTTCATTCAAGGTCCTATGATTCTCAAGCGTTCATCATTGACGAAGATGGAACAAGCCCCTCTGTTGAGCAGAACCCTCCAAAGTCACGGCCCTGTGACGCCTGTCGAAAACGAAAAAGCCGTTGCGTCGTTAATGAGGGAGCTCCGAAGTGCGTTCTCTGTGAATTCCACAACCAGCGCTGTACCTACGTCGAGGTGCCGCAGTCGCGGAAACGAAAATCTGTGAACCTTGAAGATGAAGTTAAAGGTGTCAAGAAAAAGTAGCCTTTTCCAAAGCATCAGCATACGGTATATTCTAACACTTCCAATAGGTCTCCTGATGAGGGTCCACATCGGAGGTTCTCTCAGCATCTTCTATCTCCCAGGAGCTTAGAGCCTCCAATTGATGACTATGCAAATCTCAAAGGTCCATCACTACTAAAGAAGACCCTCGGCTTACAGCGGCACCGCCATGGCCTGTATGTAGGATCGAGTGGGGAGCATGAGCCGAGCCTCATTCGACTGAACCAAACCGGAGAGGATAAGTTCGGTATTGGTGCTGATTCCTTTCGACATGTCAACGAACAAGAATCCTTTCTGATGCAACCTGACGAAGGTACCGAACATTACGAAGAAGAACTTGAAGATTTAGATGCTATCGAGGCCATTGTATCTCCTCATGGTAAATCTCTGATCAATCTGTATTTCAGGATTGTTCATCCTAGCTTCCCCATCCTTCACAAGAAAGTCTATCTAGAAAAGTATGAAAGGACTCATCGAGAATTCTCGCCAGCCATTTTGGCGGCTGTTTACATATTAGCCTTGAACTTCTGGAGCTATAGTTCAGAATTGGCAAATCTGCAAAAGCCTGATGTCATCGCCCTTGAAGAGCTCGCACGGAAGACGCTCGGCTATGTCATCAGTCGGCCTAAAATTTCGACAGTCGAGGCTGGTTTGTTGTTACTCCAGACACCAAAGGGTGACACATGGAGCTTGACTGCCCAAATGGTCGCCGTAGGTCAAGACCTAGGCCTTCATCTCGACTGTTCGACGTGGAAAATTCCAAGCTGGGAGCGAGGCCTCCGTAAACGCCTAGCCTGGGCTTTGTATATGCAAGATACCTGGGCGAGCCTGGTACATGGTAGACCTTCCCACATAGCAAGCTCAGAGTGGGCCGTCAAAGAGTTGACAGAAAAAGACTTTCCGGAGAATGCAGCAGACGAAGATGACGAGGAAGGTAGCACCGAAGTCGAAAAGGGCCGCCAGCTCTTCTGCCACATGGTCTATCTCGCAGAAATCCTCTCTGACATCTTGCACAACCTCTACTCCATCCGCGCCGAGCAACAAATTCTCGATATCGGCACCGACGCTACCCGCTTCGTCCTCGCAAAAGCAAAACCACTCCAAATTCGCCTCAAAGAATGGTTCGCCTCCCTCCCGGAAACTCTCAGTATGTCAGACGTCAAAGTCCGCAAGCTCTCTTCAACAGGCTACCTCCACCTCGCCTACTTCGCCTCCGAAATCACGCTCCACCGCCGCATCCTCCGCACCCTCTCCACCTGCACTGACTCTCACCTCCTTGACATCTGCCGCACAGCTGCCAAAACACGCCTCATATCCGCCATGGGCTTCGTTAACCGCCTCAAACCCGAACACCTGCAATCCTTTTGGTATTTTGCCTCGAAATTCAACTTCGCACTCATAGGAATTTTCCAGAGTCTCCTCTGCGCCACCGCCATGAGCAAAGAAGAAGCTATCTTCTACCTCGCCCGCATCGACGAATACCGCTGGACCCTCCGCGTCTCCAGCAAAAGTGCAGAATTCCTCGAACAATCCATGGCCATAATCGATCGCGCCGCCAAAGATCTCAAAACCGTCTGCTTAGACGATTCTCGCTACCTTCCTCGCGAACAACAAGACTCGAGCACGACAGGAGGGGGCGCGATATCGTACGAACATAGCGTTGCGGCAAGTTATGAGGATGAGTATGAGCCGCTGAGGGATGCAAGGGAGACAATGCATAACTATTTTCCGCCACAGTTCTCGGCTGAGGGGATAGGGTTTGAACAGAGGGAGTTTTGGACGGGGAGAGATAAGGAGGAGGGGCAGGGCCAGGGCCAGTGGGCTTGGGAGGAGGGCATGTATGGCGAGCAGGTGGAGCATGGTGGGGCTGATGGGGGCCATGGTATGGGATAGTGGCGTGGAGTGGTTGGCAGGGCTTTGTATGTCTTGAAGATTGGTTTTTAATGTATTTGAGCGTCGTCTCTTGAGAAAAAACTAGTATATAGGTTAGGTAAATACATCTTTCAGTTTGATAATCTACTGATGAAACTGATTGTATATTTTGTCCTTCGATCAATGCAAATTTAGAATTCTGAACGTGCATGTCGGGAAAAATTGAAAAATCTTCATACATATACAACGATTGACGAGAACTTGAGGAATAATCGACATGCATGCGAAAAGGTTGCACAGAATCTTCTCAGGTTACTCCCATTGATCAAGCACTGCGAATTTTAAACTAACAGCTCGGGACCAGAGAGAAAGTCTTCGTATTCACTTCTACTGTTCAGAAGTTTAGAAATCTAGACTCGCATGCTACGAACATGGAATGGTTCTAAGTTCGTATCTAGTCGTCTGGTTCAAGGATTCCTGTATGTCTAGGTACGTCAGAAATTACGATCAATCACACTCTAATCACACATTGTAAAACAGTGAATAGTCACATCATCATTCATCATTCATCATCGACTAACTATCCGCTTTCATAAGTCCTTTCATCATTAACCAACTACCCACTTTCATAAATCCTGTCATCAATGATTAACTACCCACTTTCATAAAACCCATCCAACCACATTACTGATCTCCCCTTAGGCCACTATCCATGTAAGTAATGTCTCGCTATTATTGTACAGATAAGAATTCCACATCGTATCATCCACCTACATCTTCCCAGACTACTTTTGGTCTTGAAGTATTTACCATTGAGGCCGATGGCCTCTCAGCATCCCATGCTCCCATCTCCACTGATCCCTCCTCAACGCACTCTGACGTCTCGACAAGCGACCTTCCATCCACCACACCCCAGGCACAAATTCCCTACGAAAAGCACTCTGGCCCCTCAATACCGAATAGGGCCGCTTCTGGTGCGGATTCATTGTCGTTTTATGCTGCCCTGGTACGGGGTTCCCGGGCGTGGGTGTTGTCCACCCGGATGGGACGATCCCGAAACCGCCGTGCAGCAAGGCTTCGATGTTAATGAGACGTTTTTCGAGTCCTGCCGATGTGGTTGATGTGGTTGAGAGGGTGGGCGATTGGAGGTAAGGGGGAGGGGGTGAGGGGGATGAGGGGGGGGTACGCCAGAAATCTACAGGCACTTGTTTGTTGTCGGCCTGCCATTCGAAGAACCCTTGGTCGGCCATGCACCGCTCGAGTTTGGTTTCGAGATCGTGGACGTGGCACTGGAGTTTTTCAAAGCGGGTCGTGGAGTCGCAAATTGGGCAGGGTGTCTCGGCCTCGACTATGAGGCGTTCGGGGATGTGGTGGGAAGGGTTGGTGTCACCAGGGGCAGGACAGTCTCCTTCCATGGGATCCAATTGTTCGGTATGGCCACAAAACCACTCAAGGACAACCGTTAGGCAGCGATGGAGGCCGGGGAGCTTGAGGCATGCCGATTCTTCATATTTGGTGTTGCTGCAAGACATATTTTCTTTTGTGATTGGTAATGATGTGTATTTGGAATTAAGATTGGACGAATGGATTGATTGGAGTAGGGATTGTTTGCCTGTAATTGAGGTTCAATGAACCACTGATAGCGAGAAGCCTGCTCTGTGAGAGGGGGCGAGGAGCTCTTATATCACCCCCCCACCGATAGTAGGTTCCACAGCAGGGCTTGTTGAGTGATTTTCCGCACCTTCAATCGGCAGACGAGGACTCTGCTTTCCTTCTGCATATTGAAGAGATGATCAACCTGAATTGGGAAGATTCTGGACCGGATGGCGTGCGATTGTCTAGTAACTGCGTCTGCGCTGCGCCACCCAGTCAGCTGGGACCTGATGGAGAGCGTGTACCCCTGGAATCCGAGTATAGGCCGAGTGAAGGAGTAGATCAGGACGTATACTGCCGTATATAACCGTTGGTCTATCTGTAAGTATTTGTAAACAAAGCTATGCCTATTCGTCGAGTGAAAAGCTCGTGGCACTTCAACCAAGCTCCTGAAGCATATTGAACGTAGAGCCATGGGACCCAGAAGATCGTGCAACCCCATGACCTCGAATCTGCTTTTACTTCACGAGCAGCACCTTGGTGTATGACAAATTGTTAGGCAAACGAACTGAGACGACATCAAATGAAATCAACGTATGCAGATCGAAGTTGTGTTTCTCAGTGCTTGGGGCTTGAGACACAGGAGGTGAATTTTTCTTCTTCACAAAACAACCTATGATAGACGCACTTATTCATTCCAAAAGGAGTTCATGCTGCGAGTCATGCATGTCAGCACGTGGCAAGGGTCTTGAGCAACTTACTCCTAGGGCAGCTACTAAATGCAAGTCACCAGGCGGGGATGGCAAACAATGCAATCAATACGCTCTCACTAGGTGACACCAGCCCGGTAGTCATCCAGACCCTCGTAAGACTTGGTTGAAGGACAGTGCTGCGTGGCCATTCTCTACTTACTATGGCCATTTAGGCTGGTAATTAGCGTAATTGCCAGCTTGAGACCTGAATAGCACGGATTGGCAGTGCAGCTCCTAAGCCCATTGGATGCAGCCCGCAAGGTAACACATGGACCAGAGCCGCGTAAGGTTCAAACATGAATTTTGTTTTCAAAAGCTAAACACCAGCACAAGAGTAGTTCGAACACCTCAGATAGATAGGTATGAAAGGAATAGAGGAGGCCTACGTCCCGGTATACTGTTCGTGCCTCAAGTCTTGTAGAGTTCGTCCAGCTACGTAAAATCTTACGTACGTACGTATGCTGACCGCGAAGTCCAAGGTGGTCGCACTTACCTTCTTCCATTTGCCACCGCGCCAGAGACCCCTCCACAGGGTCATCTACTACCAGAGTCTGCTCAGTCAACTACTTCGTAGCAGCTAACAGACATTCTATGCTCTTCTCCAAAGGCCCAGACAAGCTGAGATGATTGATGAAAAGGGTGTTCGCGTCAATCGGCGGCAGTGTAAGGCCGATGACACAGTGATCCCGAGTATGAGCAAGCCCAGAGGCCCGGGATCGAGATCAAAAAATAAGATTAATCATTTGAATCTCCCGTAGGAGAATTTCAGAGATTAAACTGAAAAGAACAGATACTACACTTGATCTAAGCCAAAAGGCAAAGAGAGCTAAAGAGGAAAGAAGAGAAGAGGAGAACGTGGGAGGGACCGAGGGTTTATATACCCACAGAATTTTCCTAGCGCCGCACTAAAATTGCACTCTTGCTACCCGGCGTTGAACTTTTTGCGATGACCATTGAGTCACAGCCAAAGTGTGCTTCATTATCAGAGGATAGTCCTAAATGCGGTCTTCCACGAAGGTTCCGCTTCAGGTAGCAGGCTATAACATTTTGCCACTGTCTCTTCCACCGTTGCCCTCTTTTCCTAACCAAGCAACTCATTACCTGTATTTTGCACCCCACAAGCCCAAGATACCCACACCTACCGCTTCCCGCTCGCTGTTCCTCGTCAATGTGCCATTCGACGCAACTGAGCCATACATTAAGCACCTCCTGTCGGCTCAAATAGGCTTGCCAGCAGGTAGAATTGAAGATGTGCAATTCGCGAACCAGAGACGGAAGGGTAGTAATGGTGAAGAAGCAAAGCCCAAGCAGGGACAAAAGGGCAAAAAGAGGAAGCGAGGGAGCGATGGAACAGATCTAGGAGATGCCGAAGGCTCTGCACTACCGTCTACATGGGATAGGGATCTTCAATATAATGGTCTTACGGCTGTCGTGCTTTTTGTGGATCGAGCAAGTATGGATGCTGCTTTAAAGGCGGCCAAGGCACTCCGCAAAGAACGTATTGAGCCTGTGTGGGGTGAGGGAATTGAAAACAAAGTACCTGCATTAGGTTCTGCGAGTTAGTTTTCCTTATCGTCATACCTGCTTAAGGGGCTCTGTTGACGCCGTCCAGGATACCTTAACCACCACAGATTGACGTATCCGAATAAAGATCAACTTCTCGAATCTGTCAACAACTATATGACGTCCTATGCAGCCAAGGAAGCTTCTACAGCTCGCCTGGCCGCTAAACAGAGGCAGGAGGCAGATGCAGATGGGTTCATTACTGTTACACGGGGTGGTAGGACTAATCCGGCCAAACAAGAAGCAGCGCAAGAGCTAGCCGATAGGCAGAAGGAAAAGCAGAAAGGATTGGACGACTTCTACAGATACCAGTCGAGGGAGAAGAGGAAGCAACGGGCTGGCGAGTTGGTCCGGAAGTTCGAAGAGGACAAGGAGAGGGTCAGAAGGATGAAGGAAAGGAGAGGAAGATTTAGGGTAAGTCTACAGGTATTGATGCGTGACGATGAATCTTAATTACTAACCCAATACGCATAGCCTGAGTGAGGCCATGAGTAATGATTGCGAGTTCACGCCAACCTGCAGCATAAGAACCTTGGAAGTTACCAATACCACTATGGGCCGGGCCCGGGATGTAGTATCGATTAAATCCACATCATGATAGTGACTGCCGGCAATACTGGTCCAAAAAGCTGGAACTCGCGTCTTTGTCATCACTAGCGCCTTGGGGCAGCCTTTTGGGTAATGCCCTTGGCCATAAGAGAAAGCGGTCGACTATTGCTATCAGGTGTTATCAGAGTACGTCTATACGCTTTATTGTTCGCAACACTATGTTTCCGATTCTCTATGAACTCCTATGATGAGTCCGCTGGGGCCATAGGAAGCCCCATAATGCTACTGGCACATGGGAGGCAAAATGTCTACAAAACCAGCTCAACAAATCTTCTCGAACTCTGAAATTATATCACAATGGGTGGTCAAAAATATCAAATCTGGATGTCTGAGGAATCGACTCGTGGTGTTCAGGTTCTTCTTCTCGCGCATGAATTATCTTACTAATTGGAAAGTTTTCAGGACAGGTCCTCGTCAAGGAGCCCTTTGAACAACAAATGCTCGCGGAATTTGGCGCAGCACACCGTTACTACCGACCGTAATTGCTAATGCGTTATCGAGATGGAGTCACCTTCATTGGATTTTGTTGATTCAATGGAACCTGGGTGTGGCCGAAACTTGGGCGATACGCCTTCCATATTGTCTACTATCGATTTAGTATTGGATAATGGGACGCCTGAAAACGACTTCGTACGCCACGATCTATGGGCCAGGCGTCATACTATTCAATAGTACAGCGATAGTATATGACAAGCCAAAGCTACTTGCCGCTCCAGACATCACTCTGGCCAGTATTACCCGCGACTTAACGTACCTCGAAAGTATTCTGGTGCAATTTGCAGGTATGCGGTCGGTCTACCGCAGGAATGAGCAAAGACAAGACTATGTTGGAGCTTCCCGGTACGGTAGACAGCAGAATGCTATCATTACGACGTATGAGCGGAATCTTTCTGTAGACGCTAGTGTAGCTCTCATCATACCTACATAGCAACCCAAACTCTTGGTTCTACTTGTAAGATCCTCAGTAAAGTACCTAACGGCTTCCATGAGTATATCAACTATATGGCCCTATTACTCCTCTTGAGATCAATTCTAAAGCACAATCCACCCAAGTAAAGCTATCCCTGTGTTGACACTACCTGGACCCTTCCACCACCCTCCCACAATTCCCCCTCTCAAAACATGGCAAACCCACAACAAAAACCCACAACCACCCCAGAACCAGACGAAACACCAAAATCCACCTTCGGCAACAAATTCAACCACTATGCCTTCACCCCCAAATCCCCAGCCTCGCCAAAACGCCCCCTAACCCGCAGCACCAGCACCCTCCAGCAACCCATCCTCAACTACCTCACCCCGCCCAAACCTTCCTCCCAGACCCTCTCTCCAACTAAACGCAAAACCTCCCCCTCCCCCTCCTCCAAAACACGAAAACCCTCCCCCTCCTCCAACAAAAAGCGAAAAAAGTCTCGCCACCCCACAACCTCCCCCTCCCACCCCAACAACCTCCACGACGCCCTCGCCCCCAACCTCCTCATCCTCTTCATAGGCTGCAACCCCGGTCTCCAAACCGCACGCACCGGCCACGCCTACGCCCACCCCTCCAACCTCTTCTACAAACTCCTGCACGCCTCCCTCATAACCCCCCGTCTCTGCCACCCCTCCGAATGCTACGCCTTCCCCTCCCTCTTCAATCTCGGAAACACAAACATCGTCACGCGAGTCACGAGAGATGCTAGCGAGTTGAGCAAGGAGGAAATGGACGCGGGTGTGAGTGTTTTGGAGGAGAAATGTAGAGTGTGGAGGCCGGAGTGCGTGTGTTTGGTGGGGAAGGGGGTGTGGGAGAGTGTGTGGCGGGTGAGGCATGGGGGGAGGGGGTTTGGGCGGGGGGAGATGAGGTATGGGTGGCAGACCGGGGAGGGGGAGAGGATGGGTGTGGTTAGGGGGGAGTGGGAGGGGGCGAGGGTTTTTGTGGCGACGACGACGAGTGGGTTGGCGGCGGGGATGGGGTGGGGGGAGAAGGTGGAGGTGTGGAGGGAGTTGGGGGAGTGGGTGGGGAGGAGGAGGGGGGAGAGGGAGATGGAGGGGAGGGCGGAGAAGGAGATGGAGGGGAGGGCGGAGGGGGATAAGGAGCGAGGGGGTGGGAAGGGGGGAGGGGATAGAAGGGAGGAGGATTAGATGAGCAATTGCGATTTTGGCATGAGAGAAGGTTAAAAAAGGGTATGAGCCCCGGAAACGAATCGTTTCTTTCGATGGTTGAACCATCAAATGGCACTAGAAGGCCATGATAAATCTCATATACAGAAGGGTGGTCATATCACTTGTCGTTAAGATGAGTCTGAAATCGAATCGCCATGCAACGCTGTTAACAACACCAAGAAAATGCCGCCATAAAGAACCTCTTTTCATGCACCTAGAAATGCTCCTTCCAAAATCGAAACCGAATATCAGGACCCGTGGCCTCCTTAGTCGCTTTCTTGATATCTCTAGCTGCGGCGTTAGGTCCGCAGAAGTAGACTCCGACATGTGCTGTCTCCCTCTCATCTTCCCCTTTCAATCCGCCCATGTAACTACCATCCCGTATGCCATCTCTCATTGCGCTAAACAACCTTTTGAAGTCCGGTCGGCCAAAGTTCGTTCTACTCCTCAGTTCAGTGAGAGGATCGTGAGTTTGGCCCACACTATTGAGATAGATGTTGGCAGCGGTATTGGGGTCGAGCTTCTGGGTGAGGTAGGTATGTATGCGCAAGAATTCTGGTGCAGCGCCTGAGCCTTCGGCTGCGGCGATGGACTGCTCTTCGAGAGAGGAGAGGAGCTGTTGGAACCACTCAAAGGAGTTGGTATCTTTGCAGACCCATATGAATTCTACTCTTTTTAACCGCCTCGGTGGGTTGGGCCCGGCGCGTAGATGCCATATGTTCTTAAGTATACTAGCCCAGGGCGTGACGCCAATGCCTGTGCCAATGAGCACTGCAATTTCATTTTCGAATACGTCCTCAGCTGGCGCTCCGTAGGGTCCGTCGATGCGCAGCGCTGGCATTTCCTGCCCATTTGCTAGAGCAATTTCATACATGCCCATAGGATCGAGCTCGTCAAATTCCCTCTGCTGCGTTGGGCCAGCACCAAGAGCGTCCCCAAGCGCCTTGGTAAAGTCGCCAACTTGGCGTACGTGAACCGAGACGTATGGATCGAATGGGCAGGATGTGATTGTAAAAGGGTGCCATTGCGTTGTGGATACAGCGGGGACGTTGATAAGTAGCCATTGGCCGGCTTTGTAGCGCATGCTAGGTTTCTGAAACTGGATCTCCATCGCATCATACGGATGGCGGACGACTTTGGTTATTGTGGTATAGCGACGCGAATTGATCTCGCGGTATATCCGCTCGCAGAGGTAGAGACCGCCACCGAACAGCTCCCAGCGCCAGCCCTCGTAGCCAATGCAGTGCTTCCAGAAGGGGTTGCCGGCGAATGGGGAGTACGGCTCTACACTGTCGCGGACGAAGCAGCCCGTAGCGTGGGTGTAAAGGGCAAGTAAGAACGGTATGAATAAGTGGTGAGTGTACCAAAATGTCTCATAGGACTGATGGCGAATGCGGGCGTGTGCCGTAGTGTACATCATGAGCATGCAAAAAAGCATGACATGGCCCGTAATGCCGCCTGCTTGGGTATAGTGTATCTGTACCGCTGACTCCGGTCGTATCTGATTTCTCTCAACGTTGAAGAAGCTATGCATATTAACAAACGCCCTACAGGGGAGCTCGGAATACCTACTTAACATAATGTGAGCATGTATGGATCGCTGTCCAGAAAAGTAACGAGTAAGCCACTTGTCGGTGAAACCACTGTGACTCGTCTAGAGGTAGCCATCTGATCTTTGGCCTTATCCATCTCAAGATGTTCTTGCACATTGGCAGTATTATGATCGTGCCATCGACTGACAGATTCAGACCTGCACCCCGCGAAAACCAGACTGAGAATGTGAGCTTGTTAAGCCCCGCCAATCGTGGATCTGATGCTTGTTTCCACCTGCAGCAAGTCAGTATCAATCAGCATTGATCTGAGACTTTACCTCTCACCATCCAAATATAAATAAACCAAGATGTAGGCCATGAAATAGTGTAATAAAGAGAATCATCCTCCCCGTCAGCTGCTTGCTAATCCATGATTTCTGAGTCGCCGCCATGCCTGTGAAAGAATACCAAAAAACCGTGAACTGTACTGAAGTATGTGTCGACTCGTAGCTTCGCAGGCAATGATCGTTCCGAGTATATGCAAAGGGTATAATGCAAGAATTCCTCTTAATGCAGGCAACTCCTACAGGAGTTGAACAACTTTGTTGGCGCTCAGCGCCCGGGTAGGGAACAACGAGTTCAAGAACACAAGCTTGGTATTCCCAACAGTAAAAGAGGCGGTTGTAGACGAAGAATCGACCCTCTGGCCGACTGCCATAGACCAGCGCTCAATTGCTGCGGGAAGGAGGTCTCCAGTTTCGAGCGCGGAAGACTGCTTTTTTCTTTCTCTGATGGGATGACACCTATAGATTGAGGTATGTGGGGTCTTCGAGGGGACAAAGAGAGGTCAGGGGTGATAGAACGTAGGACATCAATCGCTAGGCTGTCTGTCAGTGTACGTCGCTAGGGTCTCCAGGACCGCGGTAATGGCTGTCTGTGTATACCAGTGATGTATCCTCGTTATTGGCTATGCCACGATGTTTAACGATATTCTCAATCCAATATGCTCATGCAAAACTTGTCGAGGCTTGTAAACGCTGTGGCTGATGATCGAAAAGACTGTTTGTTGTAGGGTCCAAGTTGGCGTATGTTGGATTGCAATTGGGAAGTCGGTCAAGTGTGACATGCAGTATGTGTATCTCGTGGAATTCCAGCTTCTGCCGAGAGCCGTGTGTTATGCGTCGGTGTGCAGCGAGTGTGATGGACAGTAATGTAACGTGCAAACTTCTGATAGTGAGAGTCTAGTCGGTAGTGCTTCTTCTGTCACACATGGCTACGTGGGACCGGAAGGATCAAAGCCACGCAGAGACTTATGCGAGAAGCAAGACTAAGAGACCCATCTGTTTGTCAACGCCAGCTCTCCGGGTCAGGGCAGGACACTGTGGGCGCTTGTTTCGTGCAGCAATCTTCACGCTTGGGGCAGTAGTATGTATGGCGGTGTCTAGCAAGCCGGTAGCTGTTGAGAATCTCCTAATTGAGAGTTGGTGCGAATTACTGCAGCGTGATAGCGCCTCGCCGTTCTCGATCTGGCCATGGCGATATCTTCTCCAGCCTCCAATTGAGGGGATGGTCAGTAGAAGATCGATCCAGAAGAGCGGGCCATACTTTGATAGTTCGGCCAACAAGCAACTTCCGACCAAACGCATTTGGTTTTGGGGTACTGGGCGACTTGATGCACGAGTGGTCAGCATGGTTGGGGGTGCTTGGAAGGAAGTTGGAGGAGAGCCAATCGGTTGCGGGGAGTAAACGCTGAAGATTGCACTACGGAATTACACTATGAATTATGCTCGCTAAGTTTAGTCAATTATCCTGCCGCGAGGATGCGATTGAAGGATTCTTGTCATCGGGACAATTTCTTGTGATTACGCTATACAATAGTTATATGGTCAACGGGATCGAGTATTCCAATTAATCGTCCTAATCGTCCTAAGCACTGCGAAAGTCCAGGCATTTTCTCCCTTCTTTCGCCCATTGGGCTACACTACTCACCTTGGCCTTGAACGGTCTGCCATGTGGTAAATTGTAATGCGAAGGAGGCGTTCACTACCGATAATTCGTCACGAACACGTGCAGGAAGTTGGTTAAGCTATCATCACAATTCTTTGATGCTTCGGGATGTCAAGCTTGTCCTTGAGCGGTTAAGCGAGAAGGATGACCTCGACATTCTGTCTTCTGTAGGTAGAATAGGCAGGCAGGCACACAGGCACACAGGCACACAGGCACACAGGCACACAGGCACACAGGCACACAGGCACACAGACCAACCCAACGATTGGAGTCCTTCGTGAAGGAACAGCAGGCACAGTCGTTTCTATATACGATTCAATATACGAGTCAAGGAACAATCTGATACTTATGCAGTTTCAAGCCTGCATGGGAAGAAAGACTTTGTGGTGCGTCGAAGTTTCCGTCAGTCCCGATCTTGGACGGCTGGGCTGTGCAGGAGTGCAGGAGGGCCCCAGGGCAGTCCAAGGTCCCCTGCAGCAGACAGGGAAGAGTATTAAGGATCAGCCAATAAGGACCAATAACAAACCCCCATCAGCCATGCGAACTTATGAAGATAGGGCAAAGTGAATGAGCCCATTATCCCCGCTCCCGGCCGTGACTGGCTGCATGTACCTAAAGCATGCGCAACTAAAACAGCACTATGGACCCCTGCCGGCGGTTGCAATCCGTCTGCCGAAAAAAGACAATCGATAGCAATTTGACGAATCCAGATAGCGGAACGCCATCAACCACTATCCACCACCATCAACTCTATCTGCCCAGCGCCAAAGGCGTGCCATCAGCGCCTCCCAGCTACACCTTTACCCCCATACACCCCATCATCTTCCATACAATTACCTCTTGAAACGTCTTGATACAAAATCCTTCCCGTCTCACGAGATCTGATCAGTTTCACTCTGCCTCGTCATTGTACCTGCATTTACACTGCCTCTTCACTGAGCGCATTGTCTGAACTGCGTATACCCCAAGACCTCACTAACGACCGCAAGACACGACTCTTGGATCCTACGCACACCAGAAGCTTCTCTTCCCCCTACGGTTCTAGCAACTCTACAGCTTTCATCCCATCTCACTCACTCAACCACCCGCAAAGACAAAGACAATGCTCGAACCGCGACCCTCATAACGCATCGGCTCGACCATTCTACCTATATAATTCCACCCACTAAAACCCTGATACACTCCAATGGGCAAATTAGTAAAAAACCACTGGGCCCGCCTCATAATCCTCACCGCCTCCGCCTACCAAGTCCTCGCCAGCATCGAAGGTTTCTTCTGGCCCAAACTCTTCTGGGACTTCCTCACCACCAACCTCGACCACTCCGTCCGCCCCATCCCCTTCCTCCAAATCATAAACCTCCTCCTCGGTCTCCTCGGCCTAGCTTGGGAATGGCCCCTCCCCCTCTTCACAACCGCAGCCGAAACCTTATACAGGTATCAACGAGAAATGCAAAGACAGCATTATCATGGCCACAAACAAACCGCTTCAAACATCAGCCAAATGGTCCCACCCAATACCACCAAATGGACAAAATTTCTCGCAGCCATGCACCGCAGCATCGAAGCGCGCTTAATGATCTACCCACTTTCCTCCCTCGCAGCCCTGCTTCTATACCAAGGCACGAACGCCGGTCTCTATTATATCATCGGCATGGGGGTCTATTTCTGGGGTTTCACAGAAGGAGAAATAGTGATGGGAACGCCGTGGGCGCTGCCGAGGCCGAGTAGACGAGGTGGAATAAGTAGGGTGTAACATTTATCTGCACTACAGTAAGAGTAGGCAGACTTCGATTCTTGGATTTTTTGGCAGCTATATACCTAGGGTTTTTACGGATGAGAATATCATCAGCGCAGCGAGCGCATGGCGTTTTTGTTTTGAATATATCACGAATGAGTTGCATGCATGCATGAATCGGAGCAGGGTGCGCGATGCATGTATATACCTGTCCATCAGTGTGCACGGCTTCTGAGAAAGAGATGGATGGATGGGCAAGGAGGCTTCAAGGCTTCAAAAAAAAACCCCCCCAAGCCAGCCAGCGAGCCAGCAAAAGGAGCTTCGCTGCTGCGCTGAGCTGGGCCTTTGTATATAAGACAACAACAAAAATAAACTAAAGCTAAAGCATAATGCTAGATAGCTAGACCTATCAAGCAAACAAAAAATCCAAAACGCAAACTTGTCCATCGCACTTGTGACGTGGTGATATAACCCCAACCCCAAGCCAGCCAGCGAGCCAAAAGGAGCTTCGCTTCGCTGTGCTGGGCCTTGTATATATATCAGACTTAACAAAATAACTAAGGCTAAAGCTAAAGCATAGTAAAGCATAATAGTTGAGGTAATGATGAGGTAGATAGACTAAACCTATCATTATCACTATCAAGCCTAAAACAAAAGGCAAACGCAACTTCCCCACCCATCGCAGTTGCTGTCATTATTGTTGTTGGTGATATAAATTTCCTAGTATAGCTAGGAAAATAAAGCAAGCAAGCAAGCACGCTCCAACCTCTCTCATTCGTTCGCTGTCTTTGTAGAATTATTATCAACATGGGTAACTGTGGTAAGGTAGTCATTCGTCAAGGATGACATGAGTGGGAAGGCAGGCAGGCAGGCATGATCATGATCAGGACAGCCATGACACCGACCATGCGACCATCAGGTACTTTGATTCGTGGTTCAAAAAATTCGAATGAAGTAGAGGTATTCGCCACCACACCAACGACATCCTCTTCAAGTCCACACCCCTCGCCCCGCCCACCCCCCCCAAAACAAAATCAATGCGTAAGCAAATACTCCACCGCCCCCTGCACACTCCCCCCCGTCCTCCTCAACGCCTCAATATTCCTCTCAAACTCATAAAACCCCATATCATTCAACTGCCTTAACTGCTCTGCATACCGGTCCTCCGGCGGTCTATCATCCTGCGGTTGCTGCGACCGAGGAACCGGCGCCCCGCCAGCACCAACACCAAATCCTTCTGCCCCGCCACCGAAACCCATGGCTTGGAGGGCTGCGAAGGGATTGAAGCCTGCGCCGGCGGCGGAGCCTTGGGGATCGGCGGGGTTGGGGGTGGGGTCGGTGGGATGCTGCCCACCACCCATGGCGCCGAGCATTTGTTGCATCATTTGGGGGTTTCGGAGGAGGTTTTGGGCCATGCCGGCGATGGGGTTGGCGGGGGGTTGTTGGGTGGTGGGGGAGCCGGTTGAGCCGGGTGCTTGAGCGCCGCCTGTTGCTGGGGGAGAGGTGGGTGGGTTGCCACCCATGGCAGCTCCTAAGCCGCCAGGGCCGAAGAGGGCGGCGAAAGGGTTGGCGGCGGTTCCTGCTTCTGCTCCTGCTCCGCCGGCTGCTGCTGGGTTGCCGAACGTGGCAAAGGGGTTTGGAGGAAAAGGAGGTTGAGGTGTGCTGCCTTGTTGGTTGGGCGTTGCTGTTCGCTGTGCTCCTTCTGTTGTGTCGGTAACTCCAGGAGCTGGAAAGGCTTCATTTCCTGCTCCACCGCCGCCGAACATGCCGCCCATACCTCCTCCGAATTGCCTCTGCATTTGTGAGATATTTCGCAGAGCTTCTGGGTCAGTCATCATGCGTCTGAAGCCGGGATCTTGCATCATCTGTCGTACTTGAGGACCCATGTCGCGAAGCATTGGGTTTTGACGGATCATTTGGTCGATGACTTCCGGGTTGGAGAGGGCTTCGTTGAGTGTGGATGCGAAGTTGGGGTTTTCAAGCATGGCTGCCATATGTTCAGGATCAGGTGGGGGGCCCATCTGGAGGTATGTTTAGCTGGTGATATATGAGGGGAGAGTGAGATTACGTACTCCACCGTCAGGTCCAAACATGCTGGCGTTCGGCATCTGAGCGTAGCCAGCGTATCGTGCACCAGTCAGGCCAGCAAGAGGATCTCTCCCACTGCCTGCCGCAATGTTCGTGGGGACACCTGTAGCTGGCTGAGCACCTGTAGCACTCGTACTTGTTGAACCCTGATTGGCAGGATTCTGTCTTTGATTGCTGGCAGCTCCCTTTACTAAATGTACCGTATTGCCTTCCTTGATTTTATAAGTTGACAGGGTGTCCGCGTCTTTGAGTACGCGGCCGGAGTAGATCAGGCGTTGACGGTCTGGAGGTATGTCTGCGTAATCTGAACCTGAGAGCTTGGTTTTGAGGTCGATGACGGTCATTGTGAGAGGTACAGTAAGAACATATTTAGCATCACTGGAAGATTTGACGTTAAACGTGATGGGGGTCTCGTCGGCGGGGGCTTCTTCTGACATGGTGGGCATGATGTGTGGCGGAGAGGAGGACAGAGAGCAAGAAGACGACTTGCGATATCGGTTTGAGCTCAGTGATGAGAATGGAATGAAAGTAGGTTAGATACAGTTATTTTTGCGTCTCCTGGGTTGGCGTGGGTTGTTGATACGTTAAAATCGCGGGTGGTGTTTGATGTATCAGCGTTGATCTGACAATGACGTTCCAGGGTCTTGATTCGATGGCTGGCTAGGATGTTGATAGAACCCTTAGACACATGCTACCCATATAAACACTTCAAATAATGATAATAATTTTCACATGCAAAATCCCTACTTAATAGCAGGCACCGCAAAGAACACGCATCAAGTGGCGGGGGAATCACAGGTAACAAATATCTGTTCTAGCGGCGTCTTTGCCCTTCCATCTACCGCAAGAGTTGCACTGTCAGAGGATTCACTCAAGCGCTTCGTTCTCTTGTTAATATGTGTACTCCATACTGTGGTTTGATCTACGGGATCATCGCTAATTGTAATACAGAGGAATTTCTACTTCGCCCTCCAGAAGAATTCCAGGCTGTGATAAAAGAAAAGTAATCTTCCAGGAAGGGTCTTTGTCTATCATGCAATATTGGGATGTTCCACGGTTACAAGCCCCTCCTAAGCAACCAATGCATTGAAATGGTGTATGCACTGTGGACTGCTCAAGAATCAATGCTTCCCAGAACAATTGCTGAAGGGAGATACGAATGCTCCTCGTCCCCTAACCCTGCCATCGTGAAATGCTACTCCCTCCAATCCCGTAGCGAATTTGTCACACTCCGTATCACATTATATTGTCAAGCTCTCCCAAAGGTTGTCTGACAACGACGCCATCTTCCGTCAGGGCGTCTATTTCCCCGAGCTTTGCAGAGATGTCGTCCTGCTGTCCAGTCTTTGAGACTTTACGCGTGGGAGAAAGGAGGTGTGCATTCTCGGCTCGATCCTTCAGGGGCACTTTCGATCCGAGACTGCTGCTCACTCTCTTCCTCTTACCATCTCCAACTTTCTCATCACTCTCGTCCGCTTTTTCCTTCGCATTAGCATTAACGGAATCCGTGGATGCCCTCCTCTCAGTCTTATTGAGAGGTACATCGAGACCCTGCTCGCTGCTTCTACCTTCCTTCCTACCTTTTGGCCGTCCAACAGGCTTCTTCTTGATTGTTGTTTCATTCTTCTCTTTTGCGTTCTGATAAGCCTCAAACTGGCGAGGCTCGTTTTCCCGGGTTTCCAAATGCGAGCTGATGGTATCGGATGGAACACGAGAAATAGAGGGTGGTGGATCACGCGTTGTCACAGATACAGAGCGAGGATGGCCCTCAAATAAGATAGCCCCAGACTCTGGTGGCGTGTTCGCTGCGCTGCTTGCCCTGGTGTTGCTTGGAGCAGATATGCCGCTTAGGGTGGACTGTTTGCGAGAAGGACTCAATGCGGCCATCCCATCATTAAATTGGCTCTCATATCGATTTACTTCCCTTTCTCCTTGAATTTCTTTCTGCCAACGGCGGTTGTCCTCCTTAGACCCAATGGTCATAAGACCAGGAGCATAAACGGACGCTTGGGACTCCGGAATCGAACGGCGGCGATGATCGGCTAAGGGTGAGGGAATTCGAGATATGTCTGGCATTGCCTCATCATGGCTGCTTGATGTAGAACGAGATTTCATTGTGATATCTCCCGAACTTGTAGTATTTCGGGAGGTCATATTCTTGAAGAAGCTATTATTAAGGATAGGTCCACCGATAAAAGGATCAGCCCCGTTCTGTGACAAGCATGGATCATTGCTGCGAGGTCCATGAGCTTGGAAGCCTGATTGTGCCATTAGCCCATACGTATTGGTTGGCGGTACCGATGGATTGATTAGCCTAGCACAAGCCAATTTCATAGATGCATCCCGCCGGCGAGGGGAGTGAGCATGAGCTGCCGGGCCTGTCGGATCATTACGTGGTGATGTTACGTTCTGAAACTGCTGTTGAGCCTGCAACCACATACCAGGGTTGGGCCAAGCAATGCCGCAGTTCTCAAGGATATCTGCGCTAATATGAGCATCCTTAGTCACTTGTGGTCACAGTGACTGCTCACTCAAGGGGGCATGCTGAAAAGAAAACGTCACAAGGTTCTTCATCCTTTGGAATCCAGAATTACCCTGACTATGGCGGATTCCTTCAGCGATGATAATCTTCACTCTTCCCAGGTTCTGAGCTGCATCGGCCCAGACCTGCGTGAGCATCTCCGCGTGGAAAGGTGGGAAGCGAATGTGGGCACTGTTGTTGGTTTTATCAACATATATACCAGCGTCAGTATAGAAATTCCATCGTACAGCGTAGGAGCCTTACGAGAGCTTGTGTCTAGCGTAGTGAATATCAGCGTCATATAAATGAGTCTGTTGGGTGGCTCACCTATCACTTGAGGCCAGGAGGGATCTTGATTGAACAGGTTGCCTCTGCCATTGCCAGTCATCAGTCTGTGACATGGGAGACGTGTGATAGGCAGCTCACGCAGTACAAATTCCATCCAACAGGACCCTAGCTTCGAACCAAACCGAGCTCTCAGGCGAGACCATAGATGCAGTAGCACGGGTAGCTATCGGCATGGACCAGCTGTGCAGCGATACCCTGAAAGGAGTCCCTTGAGGGAGGCTGGGTATATAACAGGACACTGTAGGCAATGGACGGGTCACGGTAGCCAGGTACGCTGGATGTGCAGTGCTTGGTATAGCAGGGACGTCTAGAACTTGACGTGTCAGCGAAGTACAGACCAGATTGCGCAGGTGCTTGCCTGGGTCTTGCGTAACAGTGCAAGTGGTGTAGAACTCTTGCAATGGTGTCTTGACATCCCCAGTCTCAGGGAAGATGAGAACATCCCAATTAGTGTACCTCATGATTGGATTCTGGGCCTGTCTTTGACTTGAATGTTTTCAGCTTCGGAGCAGATCTTGGGAAAGTCTAAGACTGAAGTGGTGGACGATGTTGCTCAAGAAAAGCACCATCCGTTGACAAGAGAAAAGTAGACATTTACATAATGCCAGAGCCGTCGTTCGTTCCTTCTTGTTGCATGAAATTGTAATATTGTACCGGTTTAAATTGGAAAGCCTTCCTTGATTAAAAGAGGCTTTTGGCAGTTACACCGCAGCCATGGACTCAACTTCATCAACCCCCCAAAACCTAAACTACTAGCTAAAGAAACTCCTCAACTCACTTGACTTCGCATATCCTAAAGCAAATGTCATGCTAGAGGCTGGGCCATATTGCGCATAAACGCACAAAATTCCGCTCACAAGTTTTCCAACCAAGAACAGTCATCAAGCCCCAACTCCTTCCGCTAATCATGCAAGCTGTGCTGTCGCGAGAACGAAACAGTCAATCCATTGAGAGCCTCTGCTTTCTGGTCTACTTTGGGCACGACCCCCTTCGTAGTCCAGATACGACTTCTTCGCCTCGTTATTGGGAGAAGACGGTATCATATCCACGCGAGTCAGCTTCTAGGCGATCATTTACCCCCTGTCGTTGCTGCATGTACATATCATTCATCTGGTTTATAGCCATCGGGTCAGTAGGGCCGGGGACACCAGGAGAGAGAGCACCCGGAGGACCTTGAGGCGGGCCTTGTCCTGGGCTCTGGGGCGGGTGCATGTGCGTCGCGTGAGGACTAAGTAAAAGGGGTAATTGATTAGCATGTTCCTTATAGTTCAAAAAGTCATTGCAAATCTATTATGAATGAAGCACGACGCTTGCCAAAGCCACAGTTTCGCTGCAAGCCCATGCAAGAAGAAAGTGTGGTCGTAGATGAGGAGAGGACACATGTTTCAGCAAACAGCAGGAAATCTAGCTAGCATGAAAGCACGTCACGATTACGACACGACATTGATGCAGCGCATGCAATTTCGGAAATAGATACATGTTGATCAGAATTGGAAAGTTCATGCCATTCGTGACTCGCCCTTGTGGGCGCTGTACAGCCAGTCTTCAATGTCGCATGCTATGTTGAGATAAAAGAAACTTTTGCAAAATCCCTCCATGTGTTTCCTCTATGTTAAACGCTAATTGGAGAAGGAGCCTTTAAAAAGGGCTATTTCAAGAAGCGAAGGCAATGGAGAGGGTACCGTGATCAAACCGCCTGAAAAGCTTGAAAGACAGGGGGTATCTTACTAGAAAGAGGTTAGCAGTGGCTTTATGAGTCCCTCGTAGGAAGATACAAACCTTCAATGGAGCGAAATTGCCGTAAGGATGCGATGGGGGCATGCCCATGGAGGGATAGACCGGGGGAGGGGGTGCGGGACGGTAGGGAGTGCCGGCAGGACCGGAATTGTTCTGACTACGGCCCCAGCTGAGACGAACTCTTGAGTTGCCGATAGGGTAGCCTTGCATTTGGTTGATGGCCATCTCAGCAGCATGACGCTGTACGAATTGCACGAAACCGCAGCCCTTCCCGGGTGGAATTTTGACATAGGTGATCTCGCCGAAACCCTGGAAGAAAGAACGAAGCTCATCCTCGGTGACATACCCAGAGAGACCGCCAACAAAAACTGTGGTGTTATTGGGATCTGTGAACTGGTTCATAGGCTGTTGCTGCCCATAGTAGCCGACCGGTGGGTTTCCCATGTTGTAGACACCACCCATACCTGGGTTAGGCCCGACGGGTCCGCCTCCAGGCATGCCGCCCATCGCGCCAGGTGGTCCTCCGCCAGTCTTGTTCTTTGGGGTTGCAGTGGAGATGCGCATTGGCCGGTTGCCGCAGTAAACACCTTGCATCTCTTGTAGTGCGCGCTGTTGGTCACCCTCGTCAGAAAAGCGGACAAAACCATAGCCCCGAGACATTCCACTGATTGGATCTGTCATGATTTTCGCGGATTTGCAAGAGGGAAAGCGGTTCTGGAAAAGGGAAACCAGGACGTATTCGTTGACTTCTGGGCCAAGGTCGCCAACGAATATAGAGTGCTCTGGTCCGCGTTCATCGCGACTACAAACTATCAGTATCATTTATATATTCGCAATCTCTGGACTTACCTTCGGTCGGCGAGTCCACCACCAGAAGCCCAGTTCAACTTAAATGGACGGTTAGAGTTTGGAATGATAGTTCCGTTCAACGTTAATGCCTTTGCGGCAGCGGCAGGGCTTTGGAAATCAATAAAGCAATAGCCGGCATTACTGCTGTAAATCAGTACGCATTGGCAGGAGTCTAGAAGACTCGGATCGGCTGACTTACCCAGAAAATTTGTCACGGATCATCTTGACATTGACTTGCTCTCCCATATTGTACCAAACCGTTCGTACGAAATTCTCGTCGATCCATGGCTCAAGCTCGCCCATCCTATATGCCTTGTCAGTTAGAACTCCATTTATTGTTCTTGAGCCTTCTTGAGTGCCAGCGACTGAAGCAGAGGGAGTACTACAAAAGCATCGAACTCGAAGCTCTTGGAAATTATCTTACCATAGTGTTGTCTTCTCATCGCCGCCTTGTGATTGCCCTCCGGCAGATCCGGGTTGGCCTCCATTGCCGCCTTGGTATTGGGCGCCGTTATCTGGCATTTGTCCACCCATCTGCGCGTCCTGGGGCTGTGGCGCACCACCAGGGCCAGCTCCGCCATCTTGCCCGCCCTGCTGGCTCGGGAAGTTATTGTAGTCTTGGAAACTCATTGTGTTATGAGCTTGAGCTTGAACTAATGAACCGGTCGATAGAGGTGAGTAACGATCAAAGAAAGCGCAGATTTGAAGCTAGTGGGGCCTTCGAATCTATTGGCAGGCACTGTTAGCCGACTGATGTTCTTTGTATGATACGGCGTAGCTGAGGAAGCAATACGTTTTGGGAGATGCAGTGAAGCTATTATACTTACTTCAGGACTTCTTTTGCAGATATGTGGATGCTGTATTCAACGCAAGATCCAACGCACAAAGCTGCACACGATTTGCTGGCTTAAAAGATCGATGTTAAGAGTGCCCGGAGATGCAGTACTCGCTAACGGACTCCTGCGCTGAGCCTTGAAACCTGAAGAGCGGGATAAACAGTACTTTCGAGATGGCTATCCCTAAGTGTGATATATGATGTAGTGAGAGAGGAGTCAAGATCGATTTGCCGGCAAATATTAATACTTTTGTGAGTATTCAAAGATTCACGCTCGCTGGACCTAACTCAATACCGTTAGCGGCTGTGAATGACGTTGTCTTGTGACTTTGAAAGCGTGGTGAAGGTGTTGATATGCATGGCAAGAGCCTAAGAACGAGATGTGGTGGGGCTGTACAGCCTGTGTAATGTCGGGCAGGCCGAGGCCCCCCACAATGAAGACATGAAACACACGTTCATGCCGACATATGGGGGTGGCGAGGAGTGATTCGCGACTTCATTCACAGCAATGAAGGAGGGCGAGAGGGCCCGATGTGCTCCAGGATTTTGGAGATAATGCGACCCAGGCAAAAGTATTTTGCAGGCATGATTGACAGTGGTGACGTGCACAGGGATTGGAGAAGCCCACTTACCCGATGACACGCTGACGAGAGACAAGACTGATTGAAGGTGCAAGTCAAGAGCTGGGTAAATCAAGAAACAATCCGCGACACCAAGGACACGAAGGGCGCCAGGAAAAGGATTCGCAGAGGAAAGGAATGCTTTTGGGCAGTTGGTTGAGTTTGGTAGAGAACGAAAAGCTGAGTGGGAGGAAGAAAACCTGGAGTGGGGCTAGTGCATACTACGGTTGAAGTGCGCCAAATTCGTTAGTCGCACGGTATGTTTCGCCAGGGCAGAGGCCACCAAGCCCGATACATCTTATTACCGCCAAATGGCGTAGCAGGCAAAGGTACCAATGCAAACTACCGAGTAGACGTCGTTCGCGGGGTATGCAAAGTCTATTGAGTAAGGGAACAACCCCCCCATTGTTCTCTCGCTTCTTCTCTTCCGCCAACCAACCTCACATGCTTCACGCTTTGTGTTTTGTTCTCTGTGCGAAAGCGGAGAATGTTTGTGGATCGTCGTGAGCCGACAGAGTGGCTTCCGCGTTTCATCGACTCTCTACAGTATATACCTCTCTTCCCTTGCTTCAATTCAATTGCACACTCATGTCCCAGCTAGATACAGAGTTAGGTAGGTAGGTCATAACACATGGTACCTGTTCCGACGCCTTCCAC
Organism: Cladonia squamosa; assembly: GCA_947623385.2. Taxonomy (NCBI): domain Eukaryota; kingdom Fungi; phylum Ascomycota; class Lecanoromycetes; order Lecanorales; family Cladoniaceae; genus Cladonia; species Cladonia squamosa. The sequence continues at coordinate 841,855 of OX392381.1, forward strand.
TCGGCCGATGGTATCTCCTGGTCCATCCATTGAGCACGAATACGGATCCGGTCCTTCTTCTTGTGGTTCACCAATGACAGCCCGTTGGCATGGATCTCCCTCTTCCAAGATCAACCGTAGCGGCTGTGCTACAAATAGGGCGAAGATTCAGCGGACAGATCTCCTGCCTAGCTGCCGAGTTGCTGTTGGTTTGTCACATCTACTCTACTCAGAATGGAGCACGAAATAAATTTGATAATTTACTTGTTACTGAAGCGAAAAGATTACTGCATAATATCCGCCCTACTAGGCTGTCTGGTAGGGATATCACGGATGGAGTAAGCCGTTTGAAGCCTTCGAGGGCCTGGATCCTTAACCTCCGGCATGACCCGTAGATTTAGTGTCCTCCAAGAAATGTCGTGCAGCGGAAGTTGATCACGGGATCAGGAACAGGTGATCGTGAGATATCTGTCTGTGCTATATAAAGGTATTGGCTATGGCTGTATACCAAAAATGAGCCATCGGTTGGGGATTAGAATTTAAACAAAAAAAATCGTCCTAGATCTTGTACACGAGTATTATCCTAAGCCGTCTCTACCCACTAGAGAGCTTCATTCCACAAACGCCTTGCTTCCCTCCCCTTCCCCTCCTTCGTTCCCATATCCAAATCATCGAATTGTTGCGTCGTAAAGGAAAGTATGTGCAGCAAACCTAGTCCAGCTCCTCAGCCCCAGTCTTCTCGGCCTCCAAAACAGTCGACGGCGTATCACCCATGCTTCCTGCCCTCTTAAGCTCCATATGATCTATCTTGTGCTCCAATTCTCCGCCTTTCTCGTCAAAGTCAAGTCCCTGAATGTTCAGCCCTGTCTCATCGCTCTTTGCCGCATCTTCGATGTTCTCGGACTTCTCGTCTAGGTTCATTAGCGCCGGGGGCCGGTGTCTCATTGCTTTGGCTTTCGCGAGACTGATGGTCTTCTGCTGGTAGGTCGTAGTAATCGGTTTGGTCTCATCACGATCGATCGTAGCTTTCATCAACGCAGCCATCCAGAGTCGACCTTGTATGACATTTTCAACAGCAAAGTAGTGAATAGTTGGTTTAGTAAAATTGACAGCGCGTGCAAGGCCATTGCGTGGCGGGACCAGCTTAAAGATGAACATGGAGGGAGACGTAGGCTTATGGAGCGAGGACTCTGGTTGAGCTGCTGCGTCCTGAGCAGCTAGCGTTGGTGTGTGAGATGTGGCCGGAGAGACTGGAGATGACTTTGCGCCGGTGACGGTGGCGTGGAAGCCAGTAATGATGTCGTGGTCAGCTGGAAGGACTCGGTGAGAAGAAATGTCAATGAGACCCCTCTCTTGAGTGTCAGTGTCAGCGTAGTAATAAGAAAGCCGCCGACCCCGTAGAACAAATAGGCGTGACTTCCAAGTTGTCATGATGTTCGAGGACTTCTTTTTCATCCAACCGCTGTAATCGCATCCTTCCATTTGCTCCTGTGGTGTTTTATGCTCAAGGCCACGAATGTATGCACTTGTCTCCTTCTTCGGTTTGCGACGCGTCCCACTTGTCGGTGTGAGTCCAGTGGGTGTTATGCTAGTGCCTTTGGATGAAGCATCAGTGCTCTCTCGTTCAAGACTTTGAGAGGCACCAGAGGGGGACGTTGAACCAGTCCGGGGCGAAGACTGCCTTGCGGACTCGGTGATTGGCGAAGATGTCGCAATGGCTTTCGGGGCCTGGGACTTCTCACCTCCCGTAACAGCGTCCGATATAGCCCTAAGCCCCATCCTAGGCTTTGACACAGACTTCGAAGGTGCAATTGCTGACTTAGGCGAGCTATTGGCGGGTGATTTATTGTTACTCTGCGATGTAACAACTTTCATGCTAGGCTTCTTATCATACTCCAATTTAGTGACAGTGGGTGAGGTGAGGTCCGTGGAACGTGATGGTGTTGATACTGCCTCATTGGCAGAGGAGTTCCGAAAGTGGCCCATCCCGTGGTACATCTTAGCGGCAGGAGAAGCCATGGCTGCTACAGTATCCTTGATCGAGTCGACACTTCCAAATCTAGAGTGACGTCTTACACCGGCGTAGCTCATTCGCTTGGTTTCGGTATGGTAAGAGCTCTGCCGTGAATGATTGGCACTAACGGCATCGCGTTTCCTCAACACATTGCGCGACTTCTTAGTCTCGATTTCGCCACCAGAAGAATACCCACGGTCAAGATCTCGGAACATGCTACGGCGGTTGGTCTCCTCTGCGTGTGGATCGAAAGTGTTACGATCGGTTCGAGGCACTAGGCTTGTGCTACCAGCAGACAGTGGTCGACCGTTGATTGAGGGTTTAGGGCCCCCCATAGTCCAATTGCGGTCAAGGGAAGGGTTCTTTTGATGAGACGAATTCCTGGCATTTATGGGCGGCGTTGAAGGCGGATGTTGTTCGGGTGGGGGGACTGGGCTAAAGGCCGAAGCAAAATCGATGGCGGAGTGGCGCCGAGAATGGTTCAATTCACGGATCGAGGCGGCTGAAGGTCTGCTTGGGCTGTCGACTCCAGACTTGAATGTGAAAGATGCTGGTGTCGAAGATGCATCCTGCCGTTGGGAGTGAAGCTGCTGAATCGAAGGCGAGGGTTGAGGGCTTGGGATTACTTGTCTTGGGTAAGTTCGGCCAGCGGGTGGTTGATCGAACAGCGAGAATGTCAACATTGATCCGTTGCTAACTCCCTTCCCGGGGTCGTATTCTTCTGATGACCCGTCACCGGCGAACAAGTTCGTCGTTTTGTTTCGAGAGGCTCTTGGTCCACGGATCTCGTCTTGTAAAGCCTTTATCTTATGCCAGGTGCGCAGTCTCCGTCCCACCAGCCCCAGATCGAACTCCTTCATGAAGATGGATGACTGATCCATAGCGAGTAGTACTTCGCCTGATATCTCTTGCTCTCTGAATATCTCGCAATGCCGTCGTTCCACTCCTATGTCTTCCAAGTACTCTGCTACCTGACTTGGCGTCCAAGTCAACATTTCTCTTTCTGTTGGGGGGCTGCGCTCTTCCTCATCGGTCTCATGTCCAGCTATGTAAGATAGCCGCTGATCGATATGGGTGCTGTACTCGCTGCCAGAGTCGTTCGTCATCCTACGCTCTCCAGAATGTCCATTTGCGCGAGGCATCTTCATATCAGTGATATGCTCATCTATCACACTCAATGTCTCGTTCATCACGGGACTATCTTCCTCTTGCCTTTGCTGAACCATGCTGATACTGCGTTGTTGCGGTATTCCTGCTGCCAGCGCTTGGGCCTCGAGCGATGCAGTGGGTACTGAATTTGTCTTCTGGGTTGGTGGAGTCGTATTCAGAGGGGATGGGGTTGCCCCATCAGCTTTCATGCCCTCCGCTGATCCTTTCAGACTTAGAGGTCGCCCTTCTGGCTTTTCTGGCTTTACTGGCTCGCTTTGAGATCTGTCTATCGTGGGAATATTGTTGGGAGTTCCAGCTATTAGATTAGAAGCCGTGGCCATGGTACTTGCAGAAATATTGATCGCTCGCGGAGTGGTTGTAGTATAGACTACAAAAAACATCAGTCAATACGCCTCGTCGATGTAGATAAGAGCACTCACCTTCCGGGAACAGCCCTGTCTTCCCGTTCTGCATATGTTTGCCAAGGTACCAGCCATCTCCAAAGTCGTCATCGCGCTCGATCAATTCTATCCTGTCCCCTTTCGCTAGACTCAATTCATCGGGGCTTCGAGCTTCGAAATCGTCTGTTGAGCCACGAGTCAGCACGAGAACGCTTGACCTTGACTATAGAACTTGACTAGTAGAGGAATTGCAGCTTTTGCTTGACGTATGGATGGGGGACCTCTTCGACGGGGTTGCTGAGTGTGTAGACCTAATCTGTAAGAGTGCTGGGGGCAAGGGCAGATACTTACGAACAACGAGCAACATCTCTCCAGGTGAGGCCTTCTTCGACCCTCCCAATTGTCTGAAAGCCATACTTGGCGGAGCTGGGGTCTTCTTCAGAGTGTACTAACTCTGACGCAGGCCAACTCATCAGAGGCGGTCCCCGAGTCGGCGCTGGCGCACTCGACTAGAATGTCCGCCAGGTGTCAATCGCTATTCGTTGCGTCGCGATAACAGGGTACTGCCTCCCAAGATTGTGACTCGTTCGGTACATGCCAAACCTTGCGATAGCTTTCAGTGACGAGCCTATCCTATGGATGTCCGTTTCGGCAGTTCCGGTCAATTGGCCGTCCTCCGGTTTGGGCGCCAACAATACAGAGGTACGAATAGGGTGGGCGTGGGGAAACAGAGGCTATGGTGGTATCTTCAATCTTGGTTGGCAAGCGAAATGTCTAGCTAGTTAGATGAGCGTACGGCCTCTGAGCAGGGTAGTGGGTAGTGGGCCTTTTGCCAACATCTTCCGTCCCTGCCATGACCCTTTTCGCGTTGAGCCAGAGCTAAAATGACGCCCGGAGCTAGAACCCTTTGGGCAAAGTGGGTGCAGAACAAGTCTCATTTCTGTTTTCGTCAGTGCACTGATTTGATAGACTTGTTCATCATATACTGATGTCTCGGAATCCTCTTCCTCCAAAGAAATGGACCTGCGACCACCCAATCCGCTCCAATGGACTCTCTATTTGTCCGCTCTGTAACTACCGCGCCGTCAAATTGATCGGTCATCCTAGTTTGATGTAAGAACCTTTTCTGCTACTCAATTGATATTCGTCGAGCACTATGTCCTTGACAACTTGCTCTGCTTAAGCTTCATTCGATTATCCACGCATAAGCATTTCTTATCTGCTTGGGCGAGACTCAAAGCTCTAAGATTCTTCACTCTTACTAGCGAACGCCGCTACACACTCGGTATATTCAGAGTGAAGCTACCTTTCTTCGCCTGAATAAAATCCTTGCAACGCAATATATCACCTGGCCAATGCTTAGTGATGAATCTCTGGTAAGCATGTCCATTCACGGATGATCATTCACATTACTCTATATTTTTTCGACTTGGTTTTATTGTGACATGCAGTTGACTTTTTCATCTCCGTATTTACAGCTGCTCTCCTCCGTAGGACTGTAGAGGCTTCTAAGGCACAGCATGATGGCTCCTAGAGTTCAAAATTCGCAAGCGAAAGAATTTGAACAATCGAATGCGACCACCAAAGCCTTCCTTGGAGGCAAAGAGAAAGCCTGGATGACAGGGCAACCGTTGCTGACTACCGCTGCATCTCCAACGACACAGACTTTCCATTCAATTCACCGGAATCGTGATGCAGAAAGCTCACTAGATTCTAACTTGGCCGCTGAACAGGCTGGGCCATCGAAGAGCAACAGCATATCATCGATGCCGGTCGAACGCGGCTTGGATCGTGGCGAGTTTCCTGCTCAGCGAAGAAGATGCGGAGGTACGAAGAACTTCCCGATCCACTCATCGACGTCCATTGCAGTCAGTCCTACTTCGCCGGCTCTTTCCTCACCAATTCCGGGTGATACACCATTACCTTCAAGCGAATCTGCAGCAAAGCATACCGATGAGGCTCGAAATCTTCTCCCGTCGCCAAGCCCCAGTGTGGAGACCAGGCGGCAGAGCGCGAACGTGCTAGAGCAAGATTCTGACCCAATTGAAAGCCCACCATCTGGAGGACCTCACACGACACGGCTGGCTAACCTATTGGCCAAGTATGGGGGATTTGAGGAGCTTGAGAAGCGTCTTGAAGATGCCGAAAGATCTAGCCTCGGCCCTTCTCCTGTTGTGGTCACTCAGCCTCAGGACACGTTTCAAGTTCCCACAACTACAAACGGTATCTCAGAAAGAAGGCCACCGACAATCCTACCGAATATACTACAACCTGCGCATACGGACATCCAAAGATCACCTACAACAACGCCAAATAAAAGGACACTAGATAACGCTACTGAGCCCCGCAAGCGATTACAAAGCCTCCCTGACACCTCACGTCAGGGGTCTAACCTTTCGCATTCGGAATCTACAGCCACACCTGCTTGTCCCGTCCATCCAAGGCCACCTCCTGACTCTCGCTCTGAAATGCAAAACTTCTCCCAAAGGGTAACGTTACAGCTTCAACATGTCCAGAATCAATACCATGGCAAGAATCTCGATGTGGTGCGACCCCGTTTAGAGCTGCTGCACGATGCATGCAATCACTTTGATTATTTCTATCTGCTCCTTCATCAGATTTACTGTTTGGAATATAGATTGCGAGGTTCTGAGAACGACCTTGGGCTCACCAACTCACAGAAGGGAGGTCTCAATGTCGTGAGCTACCTATTGGTGTCCAACGAGCGCTTAGCTCCGGAGAGCCTTCAGTGGTTCTGCGTCTTCCCTTTGCCTCTCAATGTCCTCTTAACACAAATTGAGGCTTTCCAGAGGGTCCACGGGGGATTGATGAGATGTCTAGAAAAGATGGCAGATGGATGGGATAATCTGAAAAAACAATGTAGGCTTCGACGCTATCCACCGCTGGTGGATGAACTTTGCATGCTTTTCGAAATGACTACTTTCACATTACAGAAAGTTGTGTTCACAGCGATACTCCGGGAAATCTGGATTGGCCCGCACGATACATGTTTTCATGCTGTTGAGAATGCTTTTATGAAGAATCGTATAGACGTGACGAACAGGGCCGACTTCCAGGTGCAATCCGTACAAGCCTATAATCAGCGCGTTATCAAGGAATATGAGAAGATCGTCGGGACGCATTCGCGTCACATAGAAAATGGCAGGATGCCGCCCCCACAAAATGCTAAGGCCAGCTTTCCGGCTGTGGAGCACAGCGAGTCTCGCCTGGAACAGCCTCCCCCGCCTAGGCGCATCCTAAGTGATTCTCGTCCTCCACCACTCCAAGTCGATATCCAGGCCGCCCAACAAGGTGCGTTTACGAAGGAATCTAACGGACGGGCCACCCAGAACTCATTAACTTCTGGACCCCACACAGCGCCGCTCGTTCAAGCGCGATCGTCTTCCAGGCAATCTACCATCATGATGCCACATCAAACATCGAATGCAGGTAACCCACGTACCCCGCAGAGCGCCTCGCTGGTTCAATTTCCGACAACGCTGCAGGGCTTCCAAAGTCCGGGTCCGCTTAATAACAACATAGACCAGCTCCGAGGCCAAGACCAGCGAAGGCATCAGTCAATACCAGGCGTTGTGGGACAACCGAGGAGCCTATCTCTAGGGAACACTGAGCACTCGGCTCAAGCGGGTGCTACAAGTCGACGAGCACCTCAAATACTTCCATCGAATTCCCCTGAGACTTTCGGCGCCGGGTTCCATGGTTCCCAACGAGGTCTCCATAGTATACAGCAACAACAGCATATTCCTGTCCAAATGATAAATCCTCAGCATCATACACATGCCTTCAACTCGCAAACTCCGGTCCTTAGATCACAGCATCCATCAGTGTCTGGTTCGAACCGATTCATACGACTCGACACTTTCATTCAACCGAATCTGCCGAATCCAGAGACGTCTGCTCTTCATCAAGTTCATGTCAAAAGTCCTGTTCTAGTACCAGCTGAAAGCCAAGGCAATCCTAATAGTGTGACTAAGTACTTTAGGTTTATTGATACTGTTATCATGCCTACAGAAGTGATCAGCAGCAAGAAGAGGCATGTAAGTTGGGACTTTACGATGCACCGTAACTACATTGAGAACCTTGTCAAAGACCGTCCTGGCTCTTATGGCGCGCCTACAACCAGAAACATAAACTCGAATTCTTTGCTTTGTCGCATTCGCTGTATCAAATTGAGTTCTCCAGATAGGCTACCCACCCTCAATGAATGGGCTGTGTCGGACAATGTTTGGCCGGGGAGTACTGCTGTCATCCTGAACGGTAATGCTCTTGAAATCCGGAAGAAATCGCATCATGGAAAGGATCTACCCATCGACGTTACGAGTGCGATCAAAGAAGGCAAAAATAGCCTTTCTACTGCTGTCATTGGTTTCCAAAAAGACTGTAATCTAAGCTTTACCATAGGTGTAGAGATCATACGATTTGCCAATGAGGAACAGATCAGGAAAAATGTCCCAACGCTTCCATTGCAGGAGGCACGCCAGCGCATCATTGACCGATCATTCCAGGTCGATCCGGATATAGAGGTCGTGTTCTCGCAATTGACCATCGATCTCACCGATCCATTCACTGCTAATCTGTTCACTGTCCCTGCACGCGGAGCTAGTTGCCTACACAACCAGTGCTTCGATCTCGAGATATTCCTTCACAGCAGAAACTTGGAGAAACCAAGTGAACCATGTGGGCCGGACAGTTTCAGGTGTCCTATATGTGGAGCGGATGCACGTCCACAAAGCCTTGTGATTGATGGCTTCTTCGTTTCGGTGAGGGAGCAGTTGGATTGGATGGGCCGACTCGATGCAAAGGCTATCACATTACATCAGTCGGGGGTTTGGGAGATCAAAGAGCCGGAGGAGGCAAAGGGAGAGCAGGGTGATGGTACTGGTAGACGTGCTGCGAGGACGTCCGTGAGCAGGCAGAGTCTTCCAACGGAGGTAATCGAAATCGACGACGACTAATGATTGACGGATTATATTTTGCTTCTTTGTTAGGTCACAGTAGTAGAGCGCGATACCCTGCTGCACGTGTACGGTCTTGTTGCTGTTATAGCATGCATTTCAGCTCTTTCGTATACAAGACCCTTTTAGTGGTGTTGGAGGAGTCGTAGGATAGATCGGTGCAAAGTCACGCTCATCTGTAGCATAACGTGTTAATAATTTACACAGGCACATTTAGCAACCTTTACTTCCATCTTAACAACAGTCGTTATGGAGGGTCGGTGTTAGCATTAATGAATAACACTTGGAAACAATCTTATCCCTACGATGGTCGATCCAAGCAACACAGCCCCTCTTTTTACGTGCGTGAGGGGGCGTCCCGAGAATATATACCAATGTTGTCACACAAACTTGCAAGAAATATTTGTCATCAATCATCCCAGCATCCTGCAGCTGTATAATTCACTCTTTCCGAAAAACCTCTCTCACTTCAGTCATATAAAGAGAAATGCCTCCCCCATCTCTACCTCCCCATTCTGAATTGACCCCTCTACTTAACACACACTCCAACACCAAATTCGCCACAAGTCACAAAATGTGTCCCCTCAAAAACCTCCTCTCTAAACGCTCAACCAGCAATCTCCGCTCAATCAGGAATCTCCGTGACCCAGCCCTCTCTCCATACCCACCAAACAATTTTCCCTTTGAACCTTTGATATCCGAAGGGGAAACAAATCCCAACGACGCAATATGTGAAGCGCTTGAAGCGGTTGGGCTTGCCTTCGGTTCAAGCAGCGAACCCAAGGACAAGCCAAAACGCGAACCCAAATTTGGTTCCAAAAGAACCAAACGTGATACCGAAAGAGTATTACAGATCCCCATCCTCCTTCCGCCTCCCCTTCCCACTCTTTTCGTTCATTCAATTAACCCTTATTCCACCCTCAGCCCGAACCCTACTACCACCTCTATCAAGAAGTCTACACAGCGCACGACCTCCTCGTCGGTAAACCCAAGAAATATTGGGTCTCGGAAATGCTATGGAGGGAGCAGGAGCAGACGTGGTGGTATCATTTGAAGAACAATGTGAGGCCTGATGGGCTGTCGGCAGGGTGGGTAGCAGAGGCGGCGATGAGAGCAGTTGAGATGGAGGGGATGGTGCTTTGTTAAGTGGCTTGGGGAAGGGGAATTTTGGATGGGTGAGAGGTGTATGTATATCTCTTAGGGAGGGAATTCGAGGGATTGTTAAGGGTGCGATAGCGAATGGAAAAGTCATTGGAAGTACACTAAAAGTACCCTTGATTATGATTTGTTTTAGCGATGGGTACTTATGGTAACTAACTTGTGCATGAACGAGGGCAATAACGAGGTATAGCTATTCTATAAAACTCGTAGCATGGAGACCCATTGATCTTATGCACGCACTCCAGGAACAATCTACGGCATAGGACTTCCTCTTTGATGTAGCAGCGAATAGCGTTCCATGATGAGATCAATCCCGGATGGCACGGGTGGCATTCGATCATCGGCTGTTCGTATTCTTCCCGCGACAAATGCCCTCCAGAATCCAAGCGGTAGAGCCAAATCGGTCAAACCCTGGGTGCAGACGCGCGAATAAGGATGCGTAGCAGCCAAAGTCATCTCCTCAAACAACTTCGAACCGAGGAACAAGAGGTCTATATGTTCATACCGAACATTAGTCAACCCCGATCCGTGTGGCACGATCCTCGTGGGATATCCTAGACGGGCTGTCAAGGCAGCCCTTTCATCTAGGGATTCTTTGTATTTCATTATGAAGACGTCGCCTTTCAGTCGAGCTAAGAAGTGCGGATTCCACGGCGCATGCGATCTGTCATCACGCGTTAGAGTCTTGAGAGTGAAAAGCATATATGCGCCATGCAAGCTCTCCATCCCTGGGGGTTCCCAGACGGCCCGGAACATTTGATAATCTATGTCCCAAGTCTCGTGCTCTCCAAGGAATCTTCGGAGGTCTGGATATCGGCATCTGCATCCGGGACGGCATCCACAGTCTCTTATTTCAAGGCCGACGTGACGTGGTCTTTCATCTGTGCTGGCGGGGACCCGGATGGCTGTGACTGGGTAATCATTCCCCATAAGGGTCGGCTGAGGAGGCATTAGCGCTTGACCTTGAGGTGTACTTTGGCTCTGTTGACGCTCGAGATTTGGTTCCCCACGCTGAGGCTGGGAACTTCTGCCATTTGGCGTATGTCTGGCATTATCTCCAATGCCATTTTGTTGACGCTCTGATTCTATCTCGTCTGGTGTAGGGTAAGTTAAGGGGATAGCGATATTCGGCTGACGCTGTGGGTTTGGCCCGTATGGCGTATATCTGATATTGGGAACAATGCCATTCTGCCGACGCTGTGGATTTACTCCGTTTGGCTGATGTCCGGGGTTCACACCATTTGGCTGATGTCCGGGGTTTACACCGTTTGGCTGGTGCCCGGAGTTCATACCGTTCGGCTGATGCTTGGGATCTGCGTCGATTGGCTGTTGCTGGATATTCACGCAACCAGGCGTACTTCGGGACTCGCTAATATCGTCTCGACGCCTTGCTCTTCCAAGTCGTAGCCGTGTGAGTAAATCTGTTCCCTGAGAATTGAATTGATAGTCATATATGCACCGTGTGCCAAATCTTTCTTTCTAAGCTAATCGGAAAATCGGTTTAGCGATGATCCTAACATATGCAGGACACGTCTCGAGAGCTGCACACGTTGATATTAGGTGACGATGGGGATGGGAGGCCCCTAGCTCCTTCCGATATGCATCGCAACCGGAAAGCTGTCTCTTTATCAAGGCTGCACTTTCCTTAGATTCCTTGCCACCTTAGAGTAGGCTGCGTCTGCAGCCTGGCTCAGATAACACTCCATGATACCTCACGAGAGGGGCCTGTCTGAGCAGAAATGATTGGCCACGATTTTCGATTTACTACAAGGCCTGCATACTCAGCGCTTGAAGCTCTCGCAACAGGCTTCAGTGCTCTCAGCTGTTAAGAAACGATACAAAGCTCATACCAAAGTTTCACGATATACCAACCATGGAAACGACATTAAAGAATGGTACTCCAGTCTTTTGGGGGTGAATGTCCCAAGTATAATCAAGAAAATGTCCTTGGGCTTGTACCTAGCTACTTTAGTAGGGCTAACCCCAACTTGCTATATGTTGCATTCCACTCATGGATTCTACCATCCATGGATCTCGACCTTCCGTCCATGGAAGGTAGGCTTTTCCATGGATGGTAGGGATCCATGAGTGGGATGCAACATATAGGACGCTAATTCTACTAGCGCGGATGGTTTTACCCGCCTCCCTTATGGTAAATATTCCTACTTGCTCCTTCCTAAGGCCCACAAATAACCAGCTTTAAGAAGGGGGATCTGAATGACTGAGATCCTGCAGATTTACTATGACTTCTACTGCGTTAGTAAAGCTGGGAGGATCTTCTGGCAAGCCATCTCCCTTTACTGTTCAAGGGGGCTGGAAGTGTCCGCTTCTAAGCTGTTCAAGTGCAGAATGCTTTCCAGCGTGGTCTATATATTGTAACACGGGTACAGACCCCTAGCATATCGTGGGATCAAACGATGTCATTACTATTTCCAGACGTCGAAAACCCTCCAGTATCAGGTATCCGGACTAGCTCCATCTTCACTACCTTAATCCTATCTTCCGGGGCAATCCTTTCTCTCATGTTCCGGTATTAAGGTTCCATGAACTCTGAAACCCTCTTTATGCAATGCCAATAAGAAAAATCACCTGCATGGCGTTGCACAGCATGGCAGACTCATCTGATTTGCCAGCCAGGCAAACTTGGACGTGCATTGGAGGCTCAGATGACTTGCCCTGAAGCCATGTCTCGAGATTGATAGGCTGCTAATTGTAATCATTGGTGAGATCATAAACCTTAACATTGGCTAGTTAGTGTGTGCTAAAGGTCGCAGGCTGTACTGGTGCAAGCATATGTGCAAAGAGATATTGAAGGCAGAAGGGAGATTGTAGTCAACTCGCTTTTCTGCTTGCATGACTGATTGCTTTTTCTTGAGATGTCAAAGTAAAAGCTGGACCCTTTGACTCCTGAGAGAGGATGCTACAGCGAAGCAGCACTCCTTGGTCTAAACCGAATGGCCTGGGACGTGTCTCAAAGAGGCTCAATTGAGGAGCCAATTCCATGTGTAGCAGTCCATTGGGTCCCGGAACCTTTGCGGCTCCCAGGACATATCCATGATCCCACTTGTCTTATTTTTCTCTTCTGTGGGACGGAGCAATTGTCGGCGTATGCAGTCGTGCAGAGAAAAATCTTCTCAAGGAGTCTCCATCCAGTTTATATGCTGCCGTATTCTCATCATAAAGAATTTCGAGCAGCGCGAGTAGTTGATTGCTCCCATGTCCATTTATGATCATTTAGATTGACCGCCATGTAGCATCCACAGCTCTCGCAGAACATCTCTGCAGGTTCCTACTCCTGTTCACGAACGTGTTGGACCTCTGAACAATTTGTATTTGCAGTATGAGATAGGATTACTAGAGGAGAGGGTTTGCGGAACGAAGATGACTGTCTCGGCATTGAGGGTGCATTCAAGGAACGCAACGGTCGCTTTGGCGCTGATAAAGATAGCAAGTACCCTATGACATTCTTAGTAGCCTGAGGGAGATGATGATAATTGCGAGAAGATGCTTGTGGACCTAGGAATGGTGAGAATGAGGACTTTCACGTCAAGGTTCTACTATTTACGTAAGCATTGCAGGGTGCGTTAGCCAATGCACGACATACTGCGTACGTCCGCCACTAGCCCATCTCTGAACGGCATCTACATATTTTCCACCTTATGGGTCATATACATGTATGTGTAAACAATAATGCGGACAGCCCAATTGTATATGACCTCGGCATGGAGCTGTTACATTACCATGGTAGATGCCAGTTGTCCAAACTACACCATTGCAGACATATATCGTATCAGGAGGCCGAACATCACCAGTGCTAAGCCTGCCAAATAGTGTGGCACGTCAGCGGTAGCCTTGTTAGGTCCAACAAGGCCGCTTTGCGATAGTCGTGGCCTTTGGTGCACTACAGTGATACCTTAGGCATTTCGCCAAGTCCGCCTTGGTCTCTTGAGCATGTGGATGATTGAACGCCCTGGATATGGGCTGAACTATTGCGTTCTTCTGTCAACAATTTCGATTTGATTACATCATGCAGCCTTATACAGAGCTTAGGAATGACGTACTTATACAAGAGATTTCGATTGATGGTGAGGGAGTGCTGATAAAGCCGGCTAGACAATCCGGATGGTAACCTAGGTGTAGTGGCTAGCTTCAGGTGGAGGGACCTTTTCGTCAGTTGAACGGGGAAGTGTGGGGGGAGATTGAGTGGAGTTTGTAGCCGCACAGCCGTCTCGACTTATTCCGACAGAATCCAAGAGTGCGAGAAGCGTGCTTTGTCAGTACTGGTGCGCATATGTCTTCCCGCTCTGTTCCCTCTGCACTGCACGTGCGGCTCCGTCTAAGCGCTTCCCTTGTGCTATTTGTAACCTCACATGAATGACACCCTGAGCGTTGCTAATATCCATTGTATTTCAGGAACAGCGCTTGCCCCCAGTCTGCACAGCTTTCGCTCAGTATGTACCATGTTCAGTCATAGCACGTTTTCCTACACTCTTGCGGATTATGGAAGATTTTCTTTTGATGTTAGGGCCACGACTTAGACACCTCTGGTAGGATAGAATCTTCAATGGCATATTGTTCGTATCTATATAGTATGAGAATCATACGTGTGGTTAGCATTGAGCGAGAGGCTTGAAAACCAGAAAATGAAAGCCGTCGAGAGGAACATAAAGGTGAGTATTGTTGTACATGCAATTAAATCTCCAAGTGAAAGCGAAATAAGACAACCCGAGTCGTGATATGTTTCAGACGACTTCGAACACCGGCCATGCCTACATTCATTATCTGTCTTTCCATTCCTTGTTGCATTCCTTCAGGGACACCTGGTGTTATCTTCAATTTGACGGTACGATCACGCCCCTTAAGTTACACCTTGGACCATGATGTTTGTTGTATTGCCCAAGAACACCACCAGGACAGCGGAATAAGCCGCAGTAGCAGTAAAAACCTCTTGTCTTCGCGCCTGTGTGAATATAGAACAAGAAGCAGAGAAGGCAAGAGTAAAAACAAAGATTGTGAGGATCTGGTAGTTGCTCTTACGTTCAAATTCCTCTCTCGAAGTTGGTGTAAGTCTGAAGAGCACGAACACAGGAATAAGGAGTAGAATTGCTGCTATTATGGTGATAACAATTCGGAGCAAAATGTCGAGCCGGTCAGCAGAAAGGAGGTTCAATTCTTCACTGCCAGTCTTGGCTTTCTGCTCGGAACTCCGGAAGATTGCCTTTCGACCTGTCAGCTTGATATTCACCACTGAAAAGGACCGTCGTAGGCTTTATATGTCAGGAAAGATAGATGCAGGATGTCCACCTGTTTGGCAAGACAATTGGGAATGAGACTCACTAAGGTTGCTCGCCTGGAAAGCCAGTTCAAAGTATCTTCTAAGAAGGAGTTTAACCAGCCGTGTTCGGTCCCGAATCCCACAGCTGCTAGATCTGGTCCCTGGCGGATCCAGTTGGCCTCGCCCTGAACTAAGCTTTGAGTGTTGTTGATTAGATTATGCAAAGTGCTTTGAGCTCGCATTGTTGGCCTTTTGATGGCTTGGATATCCTTTAGTCTCAAACACGCTTCGTCTGCGAAGATGTTATTTCAAGGAAAGGAAGATTTTTAGCGCCGCGCCTGTAACTTACCATACTGTTTGAGCTTTGCATGAAGCTTAGTGATGAGTTCCTGGCGCCTTGAATCACCAACAGCACGGTCTCTACGTCGTGATACGAGCTTCTTTGGATCACCGTCACTAAATTCCCACCTATCAAGACTTTCTAGATCCTCCTGGATCTCGACAAGCTCGTCTTGTAGGTACAGCAATGCATATTTGTGTAGAAACCCAAATTTCCGGCATATCAAGAAATCTGAATCCAGATCCTCAACAGCAGCTATTTTCCCATAGCCAACGGGATATTCGTCCACTAAAAGCCACATGTAAGTTTTCGGGGCATCTTTTGAGTGGTAGAGTACCCACATGAACGAATAACCTGCTCAATTTTCTCATTGTCATAGCCAGGTGGATAAGTCTTTCGGGCATGGAGTACTGTTTTAAGGCGGTTACGTAACGGTGCGCTCCTTGCTGCTTATTGGTTCAGTCCACTGGACCACTAGAGAGGATTTCCGTCTTACAGTTACCATTTTCTTCATCCACCGACGACTGCGAATCGAAAGGAAAAGGAATTTCTGACACGCTGTCTCTTGGAGACGTACCACTTTCCTGCGGTTGTGCTGGGTCGCTGTAGCCGTTGGTCGACTCTGGCACCCCGGCAACAGTCGTGGTCGGCACATGTCTGTTCCCATCATGTAGTTCTGGCATAGGCATAGTGCAACGATGCGACTGTAATCATCGTCTGTCGGACCACCTGGACATATGGGTGCATGTTAAGAGACTGCGGTGGTATCAGTGCGAAGGGCGCGGGGCGAAATTTTCAGCCTCAAGTGAGCATGGAACATGGAGCAGAACCCGAGTTCCACAACTAACAGAATATGATAGGCAGCGATTGGCTGGCGTATGCGTACCAGAAAAAACGGGGGAATGTGACATGCACCGATTGGGGATCCGAAAGGCTTGCAGCAGCCCTCATCAAATAACGGGCTGATTTAACTCATCACTTTGTAATCTTAGCAGCAATGAGTGGATGCATTATCCATCATCATTGTTCAAAGGCTTGGATCTTAGATGGACAACACTCTCCAACATGAGCTGTCCACGCTCAAGACACGTTGGTACTCGCGTACGTTCGTGACGCTTTGATTGTGGTAAGGGATGTGTCGCGCAGCGATGGTGGGTCCCTATGCCGCTTTAGAGGGCGTCAGCTCCTCTCCGCCAATGATTATTCCTGCACTGCAGTTGGCGTGGGGGTATCAATTAATGCACCAATTACAGAGGCCTAAAAAGAGTCGAGGCCCCCAACCTCACAAAAATCCAAAAGGAGGGCCTCGATCGCCGATCTGGCTGGCACCGGACTACCTATCATTGCCTGCATTAGCGTGCATTACTATGTGTCTATGCATGACCTGCGACTTCAGTCTTCCCTGCCACTGAAACCTGCCACACTCTACCTTAGGCATACACTACCTTAGGTAGTAACCCGCCCTATTTCTCCCGTTTCTTATGTGAACACGTTTCCGACGTGGTATTCTATTTACGAAGTGGTGTCGTGCATATCTAATCATTTCATCATTTGTTAAGTCATTCACACATTACAGGTATTCCAATCCACCCTCAGATACCCATCTGATGTCTCTACCATATGGTAGCGGCCCATCCTTGACCCTGTACCACCATTCTCTTGTCCTCTTGTTGAATCGCATGCAACAAATCCAGAGCCGTATGCGAGAAGGATAACCATTGATAAGATCGCCTCTGTCGTAGACTTGATCCCCGCTATCGTACTTTCTTGGTGCCTTAATGGTTGCCTTGTCAGTTTGATGGCCACTGAACCAGCGCCGTCAGTACCTCTGAGTGTCTTTTATGAGGCGCATAATGGACTGATCGGAAGTCGGGATCAAAAGTGTCTATGGATCGCCTCTCCGTTCTCTTGTCACATTAGTCTTGAGGCAGCAACCCGTTACTCCAAACGCACCTGTCTTCTACTGGGACATACTGTAGAGCTTGGCATCGCGTCTGGAATGATCTTCTATACACAACTTGAAACGTACTCGAGTACTTCAAACGTGCACTTGAATCGTCTGCGGCTGTATTGATGAGAAACGAAGAGCAGAGGCACGGGAGACCCTTTATAGATCTCATAGGCCCCTTATCTTTCGATCCTGCACCCCACGCGGCCAAACAAGTATTCAAAGAGGGAGCCGCATCAGTACATAAGGCTATATCAGTCTCAGCTACGACACCCTCAGCTGTGACGGCCCAAGAGACGGCGCCACGTCACTGCGCTTTTCCAGAATTTTGTTGGAACCTACGATCCAATTTCAGGCAAACACAATTGATTATAAGAGACGAACGGAGACTCAGGCGATCAATCAGTGACCGTGTGGCTTGAACCACGCTCACAAGATGATGCGAAACTAGTGGTGCCTAGCGGCATTATCAGCCTACCACACGTTCGAGAAGCTGCAGATACCGCCAAGTATACGTGCCGAAACCTCTCTATTCGGGTTGCAGAAGGGCGTAGGACGGCCAAGGCTGCTTGTCTTTGGCCCCAAATTCCAATGCTCACTATTTAAAGGGTTACGGCACGATCTTTCACCAGGCCTCGCAGCCATCAGAGTAGTAGCAGCAGTACGCCTGACATTTCATTATGATTGACTTATGAGTCAGCAGCAACACAGATTTAATTGGTCAACAATGCTCCTTACGAATTATATCTGAATAAGCACTAATTATGCAACTCTGCCTAGATCGGTTAATATAGCAAACGTGCAGTTTCTCAGCCTTGCCAAATCCAATGTCTTAATACTATCAGATCCCTTAACAGCATACCTCTGGAAGTCCTGTCTGCAGCATCTCAAAATGGAGGTTCCCACACCTCACGAGGAACATCACTGCTCAGCCCACTTCCGTCCGGATTCTCTTAATCAGCTTGTAAGCTGTGAATAGCGGCCCCATGCACCAAAAGAAAGACCACCTGGAGCCAGAAGAAAATAGAACAATGTCATCACAAGCTGCCAGAAGCTCCGAATTTGTCTGTATTCTCAATTTTCGGCATCGGATTCTCCCAGAGTTAGACCTAGGCGCCATAGTCATCTCCCATGCGCACATGTACTCCGACACGCAATGGCGTAACCAAATTTGAAATGGTCCTCACCCTACAGTTATTTCAACAGACGGTCTACAGACATTGCAAGTAGTATGCTCTAAGAGCGAGCTTAGAGGCTGTGATCAAATAGGTACATTGTGGCATGGCGTCTGGACGTTAGAAGATCCGCTAGAAAGGAGAACAACTGTAAAAGCTTACAGATGGAGATTAAAACTGTGCATGCGAAAGAGCTTCAATTCCTGAATGATGCCTATGAAGATTGAATGTATAATACGTCATTGAGTATCGGAACACGGACTCATCCCCTCACTTTTGAGGTCCAGGCCCCAAAGCTTACTGCTACTGCTCGATATATGGAACGCCGCAAGGCTAGAATCGTGGCACGACTTACGATTTGACATTCTACTTCGCCTAATGCAGTAGCCAGCACACTTAGTACGTGATAGCAAGACATTATTCTTCGTTATAGATTCCCCGACCCTGAATGAACGGACACGGATGATCTATGATTGAAACTCTCGATCTAAATCTCATTGCCAACTTAGGAGGAGACCCGTATACTCGTTCTACAGGCCACCACGGTACCAAACACCGTCTCACCGTTGTAGACATTACCACAAAACCTTTGAACGAGGTAGGTAGAAGTAGCCCTACCTACCCAGCATCGGAGCATTTTATACTTCAGCCTAAAGCACGTGGTATCGGCACGGTATGGGAACTAGAAAACCCTACCATGGTGTATCATTGTATAATTTCACCTCATCTGCTCCTCTTGTGCCTTCCAAATTAGGTCATATAGGTTAGAAATATTACAATAAAAGTTGGGGAATGGTTTACTTATCTTGACGCTTGCTTGTAACTACATGGTTGGGTGCACATGGAGAAGTCGATCACCGTCGCCACCAAGATATCTTGAGATTTGTACCATGTAATAAGTGGCCCAGCTTGGCTATTGCCTGGTTTTTGATGATGGTAGTAATTCAGGAATGTTTTGATTCGGAGTAACGCAGAGCTGCTGACATGATAACCTGTGTTTGCCTCACAGCCTAAAATACAGCCCGGGGCTCTCTCTCAGCCAAGGCAGATTGTTAGAGGCTAACAAATCATTTATCTGAAAGTTGACAGAGAAATGTCTGCGTGCAAAGTCACAGAGTGACCGGAATATGCCAATCTCATATTATATATCATTTTTTGGACTTGTTGACTCCAAGGCTCCAAAGCGACGTGGGCGCGCGGGCAGGACGGTGGTATGGCGCGCTTGAATTCCAAACGACCATCGAACCATCGCCTAGAGACCCCAAAATACAGCACGCCATTAGCAAACCGCCGTAACCCTAAGAAGCCCTTGAATGGCAATCGACCTACCATGATGGCTACATAATGTGAAGCCACATATAGAAACAGAAATCCTAGCAGTACGAATAGAAGGGTTCATCGCCTTACTGTATAAACCCTCTTACTGTATAGCCCCGTAGGGCTGGACCTAAATGAACCCTAAATGGCATCCTAAGGATCAAAACATTAGGTCCCCTAGGCGAAGAGTCTTAGGTCCAGCCCTACAGTAAGAGGGTGAGCCCTTCAAACAAAGCTAGCTGTCCCAATGCTCTTAAATTTCAGATTTATTGGATTTGAGTAAGTGTGGCCTCAGGCAATTTTCGAGAAGGTTAAGGACCGTGTTACCTATGGTGTCTTGCGAGAGACCAAAATATTGGCACCTACAGCTTAAAGCCAATTTTCTTAATTCTATATCTTCTTAAATGCAACAGAGGTAAGTTGTTAATCAACTTAAACATGCTTAGAATTATTAATCGATAAAAACTTTTAACTAGAAAAGATCTAGAAATTACTTATTATCAGTGTATTTTCTGCTGAAAGAACCAACATTTTGTTAGAGGTCTCAATGTTTAAGCTTGTAAGGGACAAAATATTAGCACCTACAGCTTAAAGATAATGTTTATAACCCTGTAACTTCTTAAACATGATAGAGAAAACTCGTTGATTAACTTAAACATATTAAAAATAATAAAATGATGAAAGCTTTTAAGTAAATATTATCTAGATAATATTCTGCTGAAAGGGTTGACATTTAGCTAGAGGTGCCAATATTTTTATCCCCCGCGAGGGTGTAAACTTACAGATACCTCAGGCATAGACCTAGAACTAGGCGCGGGTGCGGGTACGCTATGGGTGTCAGCGCGGGCGCAAGCATAGGCGATCTACCTTCACAGCATAAAGTATCTTCATTTCCTATTCGAATGCTAAATAGAATAGATCGAGGATCACGATCAGAATCGCGATAGCTAGCTTTCTACTTTGCACAGCTGGAATTTTCATTTCTATGTGTGGTTGTGTGTGGCCATGGTGTTATGGTTTATGCGGTTTTCGGGTTCTTAGAATTGTGTTGCCATTGAAAGAGAAATGCCATTTGTATATAGGAAGCTGGATTTTGCGATATGAGACCATCACGTAGTACAAAACTCGAGTAGCCTTAGATTGATGTCCTTATCTAAATGAGAATTTCTACCTTGCTTAGTATCAATGCCTAAGTTAGTGCCTAGAAGACTTGCTTATGCCCATGTAAGAGCTTGGCTTCTAGGGGTCACAAAGCCTAAATTTTCGGGCGTGGTCATCGGCCCAGGCTTAGGCCCAGGCCCAGGCCCAGGCGCGAGCATAAGCGCGAGTACATGGCCACGATCTACTTTTGACAGCACACAATTCCTTCTTTTTCTATCTCGATCCTAGGACAAGGATAGAGTAGGAATTGTGGAGCCTAACTTTCTAAGCTACAAAGCTAGCATTTTCATTTCCAGTTGCATCGTGACCATGGTGTTAGGTGGTTTATCGAATCTTTAGGTTTCGGGGTTATGGCGGTTTGCCTTTGACGCCCCGTAAAGGTTTTCGGCAGTGAAGAAGTCATTCGCCACAACTCTTCGAGCATCCTTTATGAGAATTCTTGGATATTTCAGAAGCATCTCGATACAGCTATCCTAGGCAATTATATAACTTGACATGGTGGGTCCAAATGCGGCAAGGATGCTCGAAAGATCAATAATTTCGCGATTTCACCCTAGCCTAAATCAAGTGCTGTTGAAAGAAGAAAACGTGCCAAAGTTCCAGTTCCGCTGTTCCGTGGACTTCTCCTGAAAGACTCCTGGCCCATTGGCGTAAGGGACCTCAAAATTTGTTCTTCCGTCATGATGAACCGTACTGTTTTTGCTTTATATATATTCATCATATGGCTAGGTTGAAGTATGATTGGAGATGATAATGACGTTCGATGTGTTTCCTAGAAATACCACCAATACAGCGCAGTAAGCCGCCGTTGCTGTGAAGACTTCTTGTCGTCTTGCTCCGGTAAAAATGGAGCAGGAACCCGAGAAGGCGAGCGTGCACAGGAATATCGTCATGATCTGTAGCCAATTCCTGCGTGTCACTTGCGACGGTTCATTCGGTTGCAGCTGTACGAGTATTATCACAGGTGCAAGCAGGAGGATGGCAGCGATGATCGTGAGGACGAAACGTAGGAAGATGTCAAGACGACTGGGCGATATCAGTCTTATTGCGGGATCGTGTCCGGATTGTTCCTGTTGAACTCGGCTACGGAATATTTTCTGCGAAGAGTTAGACATGTGTTATAAATAAGTACTGCTAAATATTCTAGAGGACCAGCGCTACTAATTGGGATTCCAAGAATGAGAGCGAGTTCTTGGGGGCTAGAGAGTGAGAGTCGATGGCGCAGGTAAGACCGATAGGTTCTTGCAGCTGAAAACGTAACATGCTTGTACAGTCACTGATGATTGCCGCGGCACTGCTTACCAAAAGTAACCTCGGTGAGACTTTGTTGAGCAAGTCCTCTAAAAAGCCTTTAAACCAGCCATGTTCTGCTCCATGCCCGACAGCAGCCAGATCTTGTCTTTGGCAGATCCATTCTCTTTCTGAGGGTACCAGACTTTGGGTATTATAGATCATGTTGTAGACGCTGTTTTGATTCCGCTTTGTTGGCGTCCTGATTGCCTCCATTTCGTGGAGCCTCAAAAAATATTTATCTGGAAAGAATCAGCGTCGATCATGCCACGACTTCCATAGTCCGTTCACACCGTATTCATCCAACTTCTCCTTGATGGCGGCGATGAGCTCTGACCGTGCAGTGTTTTTATCTGCACGGCGGCTCGCTAATTTCACCATGTCTCCGGACTTGGCCTCCCAATTGTCAACACCTTCCAGCTCTTGCTCCAATTTCTGCAATTCATCCTGAATATGTAGCAAGACCCTGTTATGCAACCAACCAAATTTCCTGTAGATACGGAAGTTGGGGTCACAATCAATGAATGCAGCGAGCTTTCCATAGCCTTCTGGGTACTGATCCACTGGTCGTGCTTTAGAGCGGACTTGTCTGCTGTTCATTGCTGAACTCACCTGACTTGATGATCTCAGGTACGTCGTACTCCAAGGTGAAGCTCGTCGAAGAAGAAGTGGAGTCTGAGGTGGAGTCTGAGAGCCCTAGCACGGCTTTGAGACGACTGGCACATGTCTTCTTTTCGTGACCTTGGTAACGCGACGTGAGCCTCTATGATACTGTGTATATGCATGCAATTTACTTTTTACACTGATTCCCTCTTCAGTGGAACGAAGTGTATTCGCTACATTGCTCGACCGTCGCTCCAGGGGAGCGGCCGTGGAAGTTGAGGGGGTTCGAATGATCGCATTTTCAGGCGGATTTTGAGGCGGCTCAGTAGCAATAGGCGAGATCTCATCTGCTTTCACTTGAGCCATGGCAAGCTCGTGCAAGGGAATGAATAGTGTTTACAGATACGGCACACATGGGATGGAATGAGCAGTTGGAGGGCATGAGATGTTTGTAAGGCTGACCGTCTGCGCTAGGGAGTCCAAGAGATGCAAGGATACGTGCACATTCTTTGCCGTAAGCTGAGTACCGAATTGCTTTTTCACATGCACGCACCAATCGCCTAAGTTGGTGCTTACCTTCCGACTTTGGCTTGGACTTGGTTTTCTCTATGACAATTTGGCGCATACACTATGCAGCTAACCACCCAATCGAAGAGCACAAGATAATTTGCGGAAGCGGGTCCAAGCGCCATGTATCTATCATGCACGCGAACGAGCATGGAGAGGCCGTGAAAAATGCAGCTCAATTGATCATGTATACGCCTAGAATTTACCACTGCTGCTAGTACAAATCCATCTCCTCGAGTTCCGTTTCTCTAAACCATTTGTCGCCAGGCTCTCCATTGGGACTTGTCTTCAATTTATAAAATACCATACCATTTTCTTCTTTGATACAACAAATCCAGCGGCGTTTTCTCCGCTGATTGCCTTTACTATCGCGGTCCTCGGTGTGATAAACTTGGTCATTCGGTCTGAATCTTTTTCTGGTCTGTGATAGTGGGAAGCTTAGCCTTGTCACGAACGAAGTTGGAAGAGGCGAGTACTTGTATGCGAGCCGGCCTGTCCGGCCGCTTTCCCGGTTTTGCTTTTGAACAAGTTGATGCGGTTGTTATGCGTGAATCCTCCGAAAATCTCCTGACAGCCTACGAGCTTTAGTCTTCGATTCGACTATTGACTCGTAAACAAAGAGTTGCACGGGTAGGAAACTCACAATATCTTGACTACAGTCGAAGATCGTTCGGGCGCGAGGCATTGTGAGAGAGATCAATACCACACGCTGTCAGAATCTGTCCCTGCAAACCATTAAGATATTGCAAGCATTGGGCAAGATTAATGAGCCTTATATATTCTGCGATGGTCTTGCGCTTCAGCTGCAGCTCTAGAACTGATGCCCTCTGTGTGACTAAGTAGCACATTCCCAGCTGCACCAGCCGCAAGCTTGCCGCCAAAATATCCTAACCTGACACACTGGCGCTCTAGAAGTTGCCACGTCACCACACCCATGACAAAATGCTTCGCAAATTTTTGTATTATCTTGAAGGCAATTACATCTAACATCAAAATGTTGCATTGCTGCAGCAGCACGCTATTCAAGCAAGCATAGCGGTGAGGATATCTAAGCACCTGAGTGGTTACCATTAGCTGGATTTGGCTAATTGGTGCCTAACGTCTCCGATGTGTATGGCTGCAAGAGAACTGTGCATCAGAAAGGATTGTTTATGCAAGCGCCACTGCATCTACTTAGCACGTTTTCCAAGATGAATGCCCATGTGACTCACTAACGAACCCATGCTGGGAAAGTCTTCAGCCTTGTTCGATCTATCCTCGTATGCTCTTCCAGTTTATCTTTTTCAGGCACAAAACTCAATGAAGGCGGTTCTCCTTCAATATGATCCTGATGTCCAGAAGCAAGTCCCTTAATTCCAAATGCGTCGTGTGAGCTTTATCCTACCATCTAAGGGCTGCTGCCTGTGGAGCTCGTTGTCTTTACGGGATCGGCAATGTTGCTCTGCAGTGGAGGGTGCTAAGCCAGCTCATGCACGGCTAAATGCAGCTTTAGTCCAAGCTCTCTAGGTTCGTCTCGAGGCATCTTCGGTGCAACCCTCGGAGTATTGACGGGTGTGAGCCAATGGGCGTTGAGTCCAAAGCAAATCCCTCTGCCGCCGGGAGTCAGTGCATTAGTACTCGGGAGTCGTGGGTGCAAATAGAAATAATAGGCTCCTCGGGCTTCTGTTTGGTTCCGTTTAAGAAATTATTGGATGAATCGCAAGCAATCTCTTGGCGGCTCCAAGCCAGTGTGACTTTTACACTTCAGGGATCCATATTTTGCATTCCAGCTCCTGCTGTTCGCGTTGTGATGACGACCATCGTTCGATTGTTCTGACAGGGGCTTTCGCCTTCGAACCTTTCTTTAGAATATGACAGAAGTCTGTTGCAGCCTTGGCCTCATCTTCTAGCCACAATCTCTTCGCTGGTTGCTTGAAGGGTCCTCACATTGTCTCTTGAAAGAGACACTCGCTTCACGATCAATCGAAGGAAAGCGAGGGCGTCCGAACGACTCAGTTCTAAAGAGCCGGACAAGATGCATCGACCATGCTCTGAAAGGCAAGACATACCAACGGTCGAGGTCCAAAAGGGTAAAGTTTTCCCAGCCGTCCAGTTCCCAGAGTTCGTGGCAATACGAAGTGTATTCGACGAAGCTGCGAAGGTTGATTGGGGAGCAGCAACATGCCACAGGGGAAAGTGATAGCCTGTTGTCCACCAGACGTGCTGTTTTCATCATGTCGGAGCCTCGAGGCTGTGCGCTCGTGTCCGCCACGTCGCAGTAGTGATTCTATCAGATGGTGGACGACAAGAAAAATACCTCATCGATCACCCAAGCCCGTCGACCCCCATACATAGCTGTGGTAAAGCCTGGGGCAGCCGTCTTGCTTTCGCCGAAATACGTGCCATGGATAGAATACCGAAGGTATCCGGCGACGCTGCGGAAATGCGACCATAGACATTGCTGGTAACGTGCAAGGCCTGTAACACCAGGTTAGGCTTCGAAATTGAGTCCATATCTGGTCAGAGTCAGAGTCAGAGTCAGGCCGCCTAGGGATGCTTTGAGCCTAGCGAGAGCTTGAATAACATCCTAGGGGGTATGGGCAGTCCAATATACTCATGCAGCTCTCGATAGTGAGCTGGATATGGCGACAAAGCCTTAAATGTACAGACATGGCCACCGACCAAATGTTGTGCTCTAGACTCACAGGGAAATAGGCTCATGAATAGACAGGTGGTATGCTGATATCACGGAATTGATCAGGTCGGAGAAGCCGCCGTGTCATGCCACATCAGCGGGACATATGAACGGTAACATGATCATCTCGAGTGCAAGACACAAGAGGATCCGTACACAAGAGCCTGGGTCGAGGCTCCCTGCAGAGCTCGCAGACCACGGATACTGCAGGTGTAGACGAAAATTCCGCCCAGGGTTGATTCCGATGCGAGAAGAGAAGCTGGTCCAATTGGAGATCGACCAGGTATCAGCTTCCAGGCGTATGCGAAAGGACAAGGAGGAAGGGGGCACCGAGTATAGTTGGGGCAAATAGTGGTCTTTCTAAGTCACCGACCATCTGAGTCAGTCAAGATTGGGCAGCCTTGGAACGGAAGTGAGTGCCAGAGACTTGCCCATACTTGATCGCCCCCAGATCAGGAGGACGTCTGACCGAGTCTCAGATAACCTATGAACCCTTTCGTCGCTGTCACTCTCTTAGAGGTATGAGACCACCAAAATCTTCCATAGCAGACGATATCTCTTGTATTCTACGCCTGTGCATCATCCTGCGTACTCGCTAAAGTCGTCCTTGAGTAAGGAGATCGTTCGCTATAATCTTCCAGTCGCTCCTAATTCGAGTTGTCACCCACCATGTCATCTCTAGAACAGGACTGTTGTTTGGAATGACTCACAACACCGACTAAATGAAAGTGGCTGCAATTACTAAAGCACCTCACCAATAGTAGAGCATGATAGCGAATGACACAGACCTTAGAGCACGGAAGACACTCTTGCGAAATCATCGACGATGTTGAGGAGAAATTAAAGAAATGGATAAAATCAATTGGCAAGCTCTTCACCAAATTGACTTTTCCCTGAATAATATTGTCAGGCATGTGACATGGAGTCCTGCTGAACTTACTGAACTTAATTAATCCTCACTCATCGAATTCCGTGCGTTGCAGACAGTGCATTCAGGACTTGGTCCGCTACAGCTCGACATTCCTAGTGGCTACCGCAATCCTGGACTGCGAGTGGTTCCCCTTCAAGGTATATTTTCTCGAATCCGCCGCAATCATTTACAGATAGTAACTGGTATTGCAGAAGTGCCTTCGGCAAAGTAAAATTACTTTGATGCTCCACCGAGAAATGATGCAGTATACAGCAACAGCGAGAACAACTGGAGGCTGTGTCTAGTGTGCCTTCAGCTAGTACTTGCAATGATATCGCACGCTCGAGGATATGTCTGCAATACATAGGATAAAGTTTGCTGACAACCTAGCTTGAAACCTGATGCATCCACCACTCAACCCTCTCGAGGGTCCCTTTCGCTGGAGCGATCCAGGGCCATTAGATAAAATTTAAAGAGGATATACCTTTTAAGCGTATCCTTTTTGTTGCCATGATCTTGGA
Organism: Cladonia squamosa; assembly: GCA_947623385.2. Taxonomy (NCBI): domain Eukaryota; kingdom Fungi; phylum Ascomycota; class Lecanoromycetes; order Lecanorales; family Cladoniaceae; genus Cladonia; species Cladonia squamosa. Next base: position 869,316 of record OX392381.1, read on the forward strand.
GCAGATGGAAAAGAGACAAATAGAACATCGACCAGAAGACTGCGCCGGATCGGTAGCGGCAAGGCGGCAGCGCAGGGTAACAATACTTGGGACCAGCATTGCGGGTGATAGAGTATGCAGGTTATAGAGATGAAAGTCGAAATCAGGGTATCTAAAAGACACAAAACAGGCAAAGTGATGCTTCCAAAAATCCTTCGAAAGAAAATATTGCCTACATACGGCGGGTTCAGCCCTGAATATATGGTACAGAAATTGCTTGTAAAAATGAGACCGCAGAAACCAATACTTCTTTTTGCAAAACCTCAGAAAGGAAATGAACAATCACGGCTTTCTTTCTAACAGCCGAAGGCTTGTTATCCGATTACTACGGGTCACCTGATAGAGTAGAGTCGAAACAAAACCACAATATAGCTGAATCCAGAATGTATAAGGTGCCATACTGCTGTAGCCTGTAGGTGATATAGTAAATTACTGCGAACATTAATCTTAGTAGATTTGAATCCTCGTTGGGACATATGTAAATAGCATTCTAATTCAGAAAGTCACCCGTGGGACACGCGTTGCTGAGTCATTCTTTATAAATAACGCTAAAACTAAAAGCAACCGAGGCTCCCCTTTGTGGCGCATCAACAATCAACAATTTGGTCTCTCACAGATGGTAAGCCGTCCTAATAACGACTCTAAAGGTAAATGTCGCTAAATTCAATTCTCTATGTGATCTAGCTACTCCATGATGTCTCGACGGCACCTCCGGGGTGTGTAACCATTGTCCCTCCGGAGATCACGCGAGAAATCGCGTGCAAAAGATGGGGAAACAGGCATACACGCGGATCCATTGACATTACTCTTACACCAAGCGGGAATGTGTGTTTCTATTGCTTTAAGTCCTGTATGCTCTTTAGCTCGTCCAGTCTGATACCATTCCACTCATACTATAAACAATGGGCAAGAACTTGAAGCATTCGACGCGGTCTTGCAGAGATTGAGAAGGGAAAGGCTCACTCTAGAGAGGCTTGTGCTGGACAACCAGTTCCGCCGTCGTACTCGGCAGGCGCGTCATCACTCGTCTGGATTATTTCTTTTCGTGTCACTTTCGCTTGCATAGCCGGGTTTGGAGCTTTTATGCTCTTGACATTGTTGAGAGTCGGTAATTGAATGATTCGGGCAGGTATAGCCAACGAGTAACTCCCTGGTCCTCACTGTGTGGCCACGCCGAAGATAAGAAGGACATGCATCGATCGCGTGGCGATGGTAGAAGCAGCGACAGACGGCATAGCGTTCGACAAGCTGGATACACATTACGGCTTAAGTAGCCTCCCGCTAAAAGTTGAGGATTATACTAGGTTCGAGTGTCTTTGCACCGAGAGATGGACCAAAGCTAGGTAGGTTGAAAGGACGCACCATGGGATGAGGCGGCGTGGACGACATTGCCATTTTGGTAAGCCTGCTATTGCTGGGTCAAGAATCTGCAACAGCATGTACGAAAACCTGACTGACGTCTCTTTCACGGCTTCCTAAATGTATGGTAAGCCGCGGGCCCGACCGATTGTGCAGTGAGCACACCCTCCCACGTTACGATGTATGCTGGTGTAATGATTCTCAATATGCAGCCAGACGACCATGCATGCATGTCTCAAGGATTGCCTGCTGCAATTTTCCGCAACAGTCGATTCTCCGATTGGGTCGAATGCTAAGAACTGTTCGAGGATGCTGCAAGTGGCCCTTGGGCCTTCTGCCCCCAGGGTTTAGTCGAGCCGTAGCACACCACCACGAAGGGGGACAAGCTTGTGCAATGAGGTGGCGCGGAGGATATTGAGCCCAGCGACTGGCTGATAGTCACCTCCAAAGTGACTTCTGGGGTTCTCTAAGCTATCTAGCCCGTTTTGATGCACTTAAGCAACTTGTTCGTTTTGGTATGATGATTTCGAGACAATGTTGGGCCCATCTATTCCGCTGCTTGGAATCACCAACACCGAATTACAAGGTCATTTATATGTTGGCATGCAGCCCTGCCACCATTTTGTGGATACTGAGGAACCTGGGGTTGATGGGGGCCCCCATAGCCGCAGGATCTCTATCAATAATCGGCTTGCCCGTCCTCAGGTACACCACCGGCATTGCCGCGTCCATGCAGCAACAAACTTATCCAAGCGGGCGAAACCACGGAAAGAGTAGTACAATCATGTGGATAGGCTTTCCTCTGCAACGTAAAACGGTTGGAACCATGAAACCAGTGGACTGTCAGCACATAAAATACCAGGGATACGCCGCGATATGAATAAGGCCTCGTCATACTGAAACTAACACAAGCGGATGGGCAATCGATACTATTAAGGAGATAAGATTTGCGGGGAGTTTTTGCTTCACAGGGGTTTACAGCAGGCACGGCCTACTTGTTCCATCACCATCTCCGGTAAAGCAATCCAGGTGTATGGTCACCGGGCCAGATCCCACCCACGGGCGATGATCTTACTTGCAGCATGATACCAATCTCTTATCGCACCGTGCTGCCAATGTGCGCTGATTCGGAATGATACGGAGTCACGGACTTCGTATACATGCTCGACAGTGACCTAAGTGAGCCCGCAACGGCTCGAGGTGGAAAACATGCGCCTCCAAACCAGTTTTTAGACCTTAACGTATGCATTGGCGCATATACGAAGGAACGTTATCTACGCACCAGCCTTTCTCCGCCTGCAGGCAAACATATGACCCCTGAATACGGCCTGATACAAGTTAGCAATCCGTGCTCTTCGTAACAGCTGAAAAGTGGTTCAGACCATTGTACGGCTGGGTCTATAGCGATGGCTAACTTTTGACAAATACTAGTCTTGACAGCGGGGATGCATCAAACCATCTGAGCTTCATTGAGTGAGCACGGGATGTCACGGCTAAAGTTGTCTACTACTCGAAGCGGAATGGCAATGCTATCAGGCCTGGAATACTCTTAGCAATCAAAACCGAGACCTCGCTGAATTGACCAAATGCCAGAAATGCAACCTCAGTACCCTGATCTTCGGTATTAGCGGAAGATTAACACAACCGTTAATGTCTCGCCTTCTTGACGTGCAGCAGGTGTGCCATATCACCAAGATCCTTCGCTCGGGTAAAGGAAAATTGCCTGTTAATAGTGTTATTGGGAAGGCATGTGGCAAGTTGCAGCTGCAGAGGAGACCGTTTCGTCTACCTTGCCGCTGTCTTAGAAGTTGCTTTGCATGCCTCGGCATTGGCTTCTGCATGTTTCCACGACTCAAATGGCAGTCGTGCTTCTATAATAGACAATGAACTACTGGCTCATAAAGTGGCGCAATCCTACAAGGCCTTTCCTAGGATCTGGGGTCGTATACGAACGCCTAGATGAATAGACAGCCTTCTCCGGGATAAGTCACAATGGCAAATACTACGGTTCGTCCCACCTAAACGCTCCGGTGTGGGACAATCTCGGGTAATTATTTTGTCTATCTGGTTCTTCCACACTAAAACCCCTCGATCAGGCTCTAAAAACGCCCCCGGTGACCGTGGCTCCATGCATACTCAAGAAAAACAAAATACCTGACCCTTATGGTGTCAGTATTGATTGGCTTTCAGCGCTATGGAATGCCTTGTGGTCATTGTTCATCCAGAATAAATGTCTAAGTAGAGTCGAGTCTGGGGTAGTGAATGCAGGCCTTTGGAGTAGTCGTGGCGAGAGCTCGTCAGCCTTTCGAAAAATGAAGCTGTTTGCCACTGTTGCTGCCCCGATGCAAGTAATGCATATTTCGATCTCTCGGCCAAGAAGCTCTTTTGGAAATGCGTCCTCCTATCTATGTGCATATGGCGCCACGAATCTCAGTGAGAAGGTCGCCTACTTTGGGACAGAGCTGAATACGGGATTGACATTTAGAACCTCCCTATGGTTACTATTAACCACTGATTTGTCAAGCCGACTTACCGCTGGAAGACGTTCGGAGTCATCGTTCCAAGAAACCATTCTCTATTCGGGCCAGAGACCCCAAACCTGACGGGATCAATTCGGAACCCCCCAAAAAATATAGCAGCACGGCATCATCTAGAGGATTGTGCGCACATATATAAGATTATGGCTCTCTTGATCTTCATCGCGCGGTAACTTTCATTAGCCACCAACTGTGACAGTGTTCCTTCTGGTTAGGAGGCATCCATCTTAGAAGGATTGGAAAGTACATAAAGTGTTTCGTTAAGCTGGTTCTCACACCATGAAGCAGTTCATCCGGAACGCGTTTTCCAAGGTGTCTGGTAATGGTTCGCAGAAGAGATCCTCGAAAAAGGTACACACCCCCAGGTGTCATCTTCATTAAGGTGCTTTGATGGCATCAAGCATTGAAGGGATATAGGCTGCCGCTAACCCCCGCGGAGGAGAACGCAGCTCTTCTTCTGCTGTTCAAGCGGTGCCTGGTATAGGCGGGTTTTCTGGAGCTGGAGGCGGGCAAGATCCGTTCTCCCAGGTGCACATCCCCCTCAATACTTCTTGGAGAGGATCTGACAATCATCCTATGACAGTTCGCCTTTGCCTACGACGCAGGGACTGCAGTATACAGCCTCCTCGAACGAGATTCCAAGGGCGAACCCACCCGCAGAAGACTTTGGGTGTGCTGTAGAAGGAAGACCAACACCGTCCCACCAAAGAACCAGTACAGACTTAAGAAGAACCGACCCAACCAGAACAAGGATTGCAAAGATGATACCAGTGTGGTCTACGAGACCGGATGGATTGATGAGAAAGACCTTGAATTGTTTTAAGAAAGGACACTAATCTCTATCAGTGGTGACAATGTATTAGTATGGTTGTTTTATGACAAGAGCCCATCTACGGGATTGATAATGGCACGATGCTTGCGCTTGTACTTGAAACCTCCACTTCATACTCGAAACATTGATGCATTAAATCAGGCAAACATACATTTGGTATGAAACTCAATACAGTTACCCCACGCTCTTCCTTTGGCTGAACCCCACCGCTGCTCCAAAATACCAAGTCTCGAGTAGTGCTGCATAGAGAAATTTGCGAGCGATTGGCATGCTATGTTGAGGAATAATAGCCTACATGCGGTTAGTCTTGGATGAGAGATGGATGCCTATTCCGATCACTTCAAGGGATCTGTGCGATCGCTTCCACCCCAGGCTGCAAGGATATATAAGATCTTTCCCGAGCCGCATACTTTAATGCCTCCTCCTGTTTTCTGCATCTCTACATGCTTGCTCCAGCAGCTGATCTCTGCTCATATTACTGGAAACGTTCCCCTGAGGCGACTAACCTCACGTTCGAAGCGAGCCACTCTTCTAATTCTCCTGGCCAATGATGGCCGCCGAATACCATGTACGAGTGGACGAGGAGGCCACGGCCGTTGCAAAGAATTCGCCTGAAGAGGATGACCCGCGCCAAAACGCGCCCCAATACGCGCCCCCAACAACTGCAAGGCCAGATGAGGACTCTACCAGGTCTATCGAATTAGAATGTCCTTATGGCCAAGGTGCACGGGAATCAGATTCTAAGAGTGAGCTCCTACCATATCGTATCCGACGTTCCTTTAGAATTCACATTGTTTCATGCAGCCGATAAACAAGGTCTCATCAATCGTCTAAAGCTTGCGCTCGGACTGTCAAAGCGTGAGCTTGGCATCACTTTCGACTATCGCGTACCTTCTATAGTCCGGTCGCGTAAGTATGAAAGCAATTGAGATATTCGCGTTTTTGACTGAACCTATGGCCGTAGTGGATGAGTATGATGAAGGCTATGGGCGCCTTGCGGCCTTCGAGGATTGTGACCCTAATTTTTTGATATACAGAAAATATGGATGGCTCCACAATCGCTTGCTATTGCATCTTCAAGATGAGCTCAAAAAGCTGGAAGAGGATCTCGAGAGGCTCGATAAGTGGGAATCCACAAGGGGCGATGACAAGAAGCTACGCTCGCGTCGCAGAGATTCCTCCAGTCCCACATCTAAGCGCCAGGCCTTAATAACCACTCTCAACGAAAAGCTCAAAGACTATGGTATGTCCAAGTTACACGAAGGAATGGACACGTAGCTCACACTTGCTTAGATGAATGGCTGTTCCGCCTGCAAAGGGTCCAGGCCATGAAAAGGCCATCAAAGAGAAACCAAAGCAGTCTGTACCAGATGGCCTCTCAAAACCTTGTCGCTATGGAAGGTGAATGGATCCTTCAAGGCGATGACCTCGTCGCTTTGGCTCACGATGGAGAGCACAACTGGTTCAATGTCTTCCTGGAGGACGTGCTGAACAAATTTTCAAGGAAATTGTTATTGGTGAGAATAAAAGCGCCCAACCCCCGGCCCTCAAAAGTCCTCGATGATCCATTACGGTCTGTGGCTGCTATCTGGGATCCCGATGATTTCAATCCTCTTTGATCAAGTGTCGTCCCTGCGACCAATACAAGGAACCTTCCCCACGAGCTTAGTCGCAGATCACAATACGAGGCTGACACAGACCCTTCCCGAACAGGCACTCTTCCGAACCCCTGAGCAGAAGATGAAGACGGGCTCATTGCCACACCTAAACCTAGTCTCCCCCGCACGATTCGACGCCTTCTTACGCGCCATTCTCACCTTCCTTGCCGCCAACCTCCTGCTCGTCCCTGTCATCATCCTATTCGAACTCCAACCCACCGACAAAGCCCAGATCAAAACTCAAGGTCGTTTTCAGATTCTTGTTGTTTTCCTTTTCACTATGACTTTCTCTGCCTGCTGTTCGATCTTCACTAAAGCAAGGAAACAAGAAGTGTTCACCGCTACTGCTGCTTACAGTGCTGTTCTTGTGGTGTTTCTCGGAAATACATCGAACTTTATGGCCTCTAGTCCTTAATCAGGTGTCCAATGCTAGTGGGCAGGACTATCTTGGCAACACCTTCGGCTGTTCTTAGCTTTCTTGCAGCTAAAGACCAAAAAAGACTGTGGTCCTGAGGATGATGATAATGTAATTAGTTGCTCGAACAACTTGCAACTATCCCAGTCAAACTCTTGTCGGAAACTCGAAGAACGAAAAACGCACAACGATGATACTAAACAAACAAACGGGAAGGGGAAGGCGGGTGAGAAACATGAATCGAAGAAAGAATGGCAGCGAGGTAATGGAAAGGTATTACCAAGGTTGATCACATCAGATATTGAAACCTTCACGGAGCACGCACACCGCATACTATAGCATTGCCACGAGTAACAACACTATACAAGGATCGACAAAATAGACGGGCAGTTCCATAGCTTCTTTACCAAATGATCATAGCTTTATGACCGCTTTAAACAACTAGACCTCGCAATGATCCCATGCCACAATGAATACAACCTGCCCATCCAGACCCAATCCACAACTCGCCGGACCATGATATCTACTCCAGGCAAAACCCACCTTTACTCATAACCCGTCTCGACAAGCAGGACATGGAACGGAACGAAGTCTGAAATCCCGCCCGCCCCCCAAACCAAAGCCCAATCGACCTCCCAAAACATATTCCCCACCAACAGGCCTAAACAGAAATCTAAGCACCCACTCCCCCGACAGCAGGAAAAATTGCACTCAACCCCCCGCACACCGGCCGCCCCTTCTAAACAAAAGTCCTACCTCCCATCCCCCACCCACCACGCACGCAAAAAACCCTACCATTCCACAACTCTGCCCCAAATCCCACCTAAACCGATCCCCTACAACCATCACATCACACCACACCCCACCTTCCCCAACCAAAAATATTCCCAATAAATAAAACCATCCCATAAAATATGCCAATCCCTCGCCTCTGGGGTGAACATTATATACAGAAGTTATCTCTCCACCCCGCTTTGCCCCCTCCTCTCCACCCCAACCCCCCCCTACCCCGGGCCGTCCAGCACGCATTTCGAGCGCTGGCTTCGATGGAAGGAATAGGAGGGTATGTATGTAGGACGGAAGGAGTGGTGGATTTGGATTCGATTGGAGGGAAGGGATAGTGGAATGGGTTGTTGGATGTAGGGTGGGATTTCGTCGGAGAGGGAATATTAGGGGGAAAGGGGGGGGAGAATGAAAGATTTTCTTTGGTCACGGTTCGTAGTGGTAGGGTTGGGAGGAGATGGTGTGGTTAGGAAGGAGAGGAGGGGGATTGGAGATCAGGGAGTAGATAGGAGATTGGTCACAGTAGTAGATTTGCATGGAAGGCTTGGGTTGAGAACAATAGAGATTTTGGGTTTCATGTAGAGCATTATGATGAGCCTGATCGGAGCCAAGGAAGAAAAGCTCCTGCCAGGGGAATATATAAGAGCCGAGTACGCCAGAGAAATGCATTCATGTGGTTTAACAACGCCACGAGGTTTAAACGCCCAGACGAACAAAATGTATATCAGTCAGCTTTGATGACCCTATAGCGAGCAACATTAGCTTCACGGTACTGCATTAGGGGACACATAGAATTGAGACATACCCATAAATCCGTCTGACGAAAGCATAAGCGGTTAAGAAGCCAACCGTCCCTGTTAGCAGCCCGTACACTGTACAAGCCAGCAGACTGTAGCTGAAGAATAGCAAGCCAGAAATGAATCCCTGTATATGTAACTTCGTCCAGTAGAACCAGACACAATAGAAAAAGATCCAGACTGCGGAGCCAGAGCCGATGAAGACGGATTGCCACCACCAGTTGTAGTTCTCTGTGCAGAGTTGTATATATGTTGCGACAATCGTCACTTCGATAATCGTGACTATGCACACTAGGGAGACTACGCTAAGGAAACCAAAGACGTAGTAGTATCCGCTCTTATCTTGCCATATGCTTCTGAAGACGAAGAGTAGCTCGATGAAGATGACGGCAAATGGTATGAGACCTGCGAGAAGTATGCTGTATACGCTCTTCATGTACCAAGGCTGTTCTGGAACTTGGCGAGCGATACTGTGCGTTTTCGTAGGATGTTCGTAGGGACTACTGCGGTGGAAGCCGTACCAGCTACCGCAGTAGACGAGAGGAAGTTGTATTAGCAGCCAAAGGGCGATAAGACTGAGTAGGGTACCGAATGGAAGAGCAGTGCTTGACGCTTGAGCCCAGACGAAGAGGTTGAGGATGAAGATAGTAAAGAACAGTAGACCAGGGAACAGCAGAGCGGTTATAAGAGTGTTCCTTCGCCAGTCTTTGCCATTAAAAGTCTTGTAGAGCCGGCCAGAGAAGTACCCTGAGAATATGCCGGCGAAAACAAAGAGACCCATGCCAACACTAACGAAGCCGCCCCTGAAGCTGGGATTGAGGACACCGAGTGTACTGAGGATAAGGAGACCTGTCGCCATAAAGACGAGCTGAGTGCCAGACCCAATAAGAGGAGCAAGGACCCCAGCAAGTGGTGGGGCGCGGAAGACGTCGCCGTGGAGAAGCTTCCAGCCTGTAATATCCTCCACAAATTCCTCGTCGGAAGAAGAATCGACATCCAATTCAACCTCGCTCTTCTGGTCCAACAATCCATTTGTTTTCTCTCTTGGTGATCGATTGCCAGTCCTGGTCTTCTTTGACTTGAGCTTGATTTTACCTTCTTCCAACACGCCATCCTTGGAATTTCTCCTGCCATCTCCAACAGCGGTTTTGGCAATGATCATAACGACAACGGCTGTGAGAAGCCCACAAATGACAAGAGAGTTGAGTATAGCCAACCAATGGATGCTCGTACTCTCTTCTTGATTGTTGAAGTAAAGGTCCCATCTCTTAGACCATTCGATTCTATCATCTTCGCGAAAATAGACTGCGTAAGAGTATGGTATGGTAATAGTTGCGCCATCGTCAACGTCGTCATCAGGAGGTAGATACGAGGAATGTGGGTACTGGCTTGCGAGATGAGAGTTGTTGTGCGCAATGTAGAGCTCCATTCCCTCGCTATCCGCATGAATGTCCTGTGGGCAGCCAGTGCTATCTCGATGTGCAGCTTCAACACTCTTCGTGTAGACTTCGAACCCAACAATGACTTTGCCTCCATGCTCGCCTGCTCGTCCTGGAGCTTGCCTCCACCGTATCACAATGGTGAGATGGTTGTTGATAAAATACCGGGGCTTTCCAGTGATTGGAGAGAAATCTTTATAACCTAACTTAAAACCTGCTGCATAGTATTTGTGGCTCTTATCAACCGTCACGAAGCTTGTGGCACCCGGCAGGTTGTCGACGATCCATTCAGCCACATACCCGTCTTCGATCAATTGTTGCGCCCTCTTAATACCATTTCGATCTGTCTTGCGACTACACAGATACTGGCATTCCTTATCTTGACCCATGGCTAGATCGTAGTCAGATGCCATGATCCTATCACCTCTAAGCACCTCGCCCAGATTCAGAGAAACACTTTGACCACTGGCATATCCTGCATGCTTTTCGCCCGTTGGCGGACAGACGAAGGGGAGGTCATAGTAGGCGTATTGTAATTGGGTGTTGTCGGAGTACACCTTATTGACATGAAGTGGGATTGCCTCATCGTCGACATAGCTTTTGATCGACCAGCCTGCAAGAGAAAGCAATTAGTATCTATTGAAGACAAGAAGCTATTGTCGGCTAATGAATATGAGATCTCACCTGGTATGTAGAATGCTTGTACGGCGCTAATCGTACAGAGAAGTGGAAGGAGTCTGCCAAGCAGAATCCGAAAGTCTGCGTGCATGTCTGGAAGGAGCGATAGTAATTACGGTTTGGCAATTGTGGAGCTGTTGCTTGGTAGTTATGCACGAAAATGAGGGTATTGGATGACCCTTGGGCTGGGCGAAGTATGTACCGTCCTCTTGACTCCTTCCCACCTGAGTTAATCTCTCGCTTGACGGGGCTCTGTATCCCGTGCGGCGTTGAGGGACATAAGCTTCTTAACGAGCGTAAGCGGCACGGAGTGCCAACGTTGTCAGCGAGTGTGGAAAGTACTATGTATAAGGGTAAAGGGATTGGAGGGTTGGAGAGTACTGAGCAAAGGGAGGATTTTCCTGGTGTCGATCATGCTCCTGAAGATAGCAGATTGCCGCATTCAGTGACGCGTGGCGCACTTGCGGATAACGATTTTACGAGCTAAAGCGACAACGGCGTGTCAAAGCTTTTCCCTTTCATTAATTAATACTTTAATGTTATCTATCACATTCCACGGCGGCTACACGGGCTTTAGTACCTACTAAGCATTGACCTGAGATAGCTAACATCCGAGCTCGAACTCATGTATCTTATTGAAGGCAAGCTCTTGCAAGGCCCACTGAAGCAAGGCCTGGCTCGGAGAATTATCCGAGCTGCCGAGAATAGCTGCCGAGAATAGCGCAAGTTCTTCTACTTCGTATTCTACGGTGCACCTAAGGGTCTACTCAGTGAAATGGCCAACACAATACTCATCATTTACATATGTGCTCCACAATCAACCTTATCATAGGTGCAAGATTTGCCTCCTCTACAATAATGATTGTTCTCAGCATGGACTTGTTCATGTTAAAGAAGTTCTCCTTGATTTATTTTCTTTGTACTTCAACAATGCATGGAATACAATTGATTATATATTCGATCCATTGCTCCCAACACTTCCTCCTTGGTCCTCATCATCTTGCAGGAAGTGTGATTAGCAAGCTCGATCGACTGACTAAACTGAGGTGAGCGCCCTAGAAAATATACCCACGTGCATCGCGTGTATACCAGGACTAGCCCTCACAGGTACCATGGATTCCTCTGACACGAGCGCCTGCAACACTCGGAGACTGGCACGACCCTTCTATGATGACATTCCACACCATCCATTCCTCGATCGAGAATTCCAGTGGGAAGACGCATCGCTAGTTCCAGGTGACCTGGCCCCTCGTGGTCGCCTAAATTGGGAATTACCTCGACCGGCAAAGACGAACCTTCACATCATGCTGGAGCTCAAGGAAGAGACCGACGGAATCCTTGAGGAGTATCGTTCGAAGTTACCTTTCATTGACCAGGCAATAGAAGAATGGGTTGAAATGCGAGGTGCTAGCCCAACAACGACTGGGGAGGCCAAGCTCCGAGACATGGCGTCATTTTATATGTCCCGGGATGTCGAACACCAAGGTGAGCAGCATGACGCCTCGACTGATTCTTGTATATTTAGCATGGCGAGAAACCTTGACTCACCAGGACGAGCTGATGTCATCTATCTTGCTGACGCCTTCGAACAAAAGAAAGCTAAAGACCGAAAGTCTAGCATCCCCGAAAACCTCAGAGCTGTTGATTGGCTGGACTTTGACGGATCGTACTTGCATATTGCAGAAGCATCTCATGCCGCGGAGGCCGAAATGGGAATTCCTGAATCAGTACCGATTCTGAAAACCCCCAAGTCTGGTAGGAGAACGAACAGCAGACCACCCAATCTGCGGATCAGCGATTGGTCTAAGTCAGTACCGGGCGATATTCTTCCTGCGAGTATCTACAGCCCAGAACCAGAGAGTGCTGGCAGCCAGGCTTGCAAGCCGACTGGGCCGTTCCAGGATTTCTGGCAGGCTCATGACAATAGTTATGGAAACCGCATGGAACTCGCAAATGATTTGCCTGTCCCACAAGCCAGTGGTCAGCTTTCTGTTACATCTCCAACCTCGTCAGAGCCCATGGACCACCAATTCCTTCGAAGGCGGCGTGGAATGGTATTCGACCATGAGGAACCGGCTCGGCTGAGGGAGGCTGCTTGCAGATTCGATATATCACCATGAACGCCCCCCTATAGCATCAGCTTCTAGAGATCTTTGATCAGTCTGTCAAAGTGAAGGCGGGGGTCTTGAGACCTAACATTTACCGTAAGTAATTTCTTCCGGCGGCGAATACTGACATGCAGATGAGCAGTTGATTTCCGCGCATGTATAGCATAATCAAAAAGACAAAATTTTCCCATAATATTGAAAATCTGAAATGTCGTGCTTGCTAAGGACTCAGTGACAAACCACACGAGAGAAGTGGGCGAGAAAAGGACTTCGCCGAAGCTGACTGAGCAATGTTCGCGTGAAGATTCAGGACCATGGCTTTCCTTGCAATAGTATCAGCTGATGTCTCGTATCAAGTCCTATGTCTCGTATCACGTCCTAGTGGTAACGCTGGCAAGGATAATTCCCCGATCGTCGCATCAAACATCGAGAGGGTTTGCCAAGGAGAAGGAGAGATTGTGTCATGAAGCCACAAGTATATTCGAAACGTTGGGACCTCGCAGTCCTTTGTGCAATCTCTGGTTCGGTGTGACAAATGAACATCCCAAGGTTTCCTGGCTCGTACAATGTCTTGACACATATTAAGGGCTTGGTCTAAGCATTTGCCTGTCAAATTCGCAATGGACCCTGTAAGCCAACGGTAGATCAGTGAGGTATCATTCGTAACAGGTCAAATGGATTCGACTTCTCAGACAAGAACAACGTCCAACATCAGAGGATGGCAGGGTGCATTTATGAAAATGGAGGATTATAAGGCCCTCTACCTTAAAACATGTATTGTTTCATTTCCTATGCTCGCTGCGAAAGAGGAGAGGAATAGCAGGATGGAACATAACGGTGTACGCCGCACAGAAGATACAAGCTAGAAGGCCGCTAGATCTGGTTTTAGTAAAAGTGGCCGAGGCTCGTGCAATTTTCCACGAATAGATTTACTTCCGCCTGTCCTTACCCGCGTTGGAACAGTTTCTTCTCGGCAGCACCCCGGACTGACCTAGCAGTACCTAACCTACGAACCCTAACCGAGGGACCCTATGAACCCTCAGATAGATTAAGGTAAGAGCGAACCTTCTGACCGCAGCATCGCCACCATCACCGCCCCCTCACCAGTATTCTTCTCCAACAAACTTCACCTACCACCGTAATCAATTATTTCCCTCAATAATAATAGTACTTATGACTACCACATTACGAGCATACGTGGCGAATCTTCTCGTACACTCGGGACCGCAGTCAAGGCCTGTCGAAAACGACCATCCAATCCTGTGCACAGGACAGCCTTCTCAAGACCCCTCCAAGAGCATCCCAAGACACAATGTTGCTAAATGGGGCAAAGTCGCCCAACAGCTGAGATCATACCGCTGACTCGTTCGCCTTGGCCCCAAGAATGTGGCTCGTGTGCTTACTACACGCACTCTCTCTGATCATTGACCCTCGTACCAACGAAGGAAGTGAGCAGGCCGGTCCTGACTCAATTTCTTCACGCTGTTGTAATATTATAAGCGTTCCCTTCTCCTCATCTTTCCGTTCTTCTATTCTCTCTCTATACAAGTACCTCGACGTCAATCTATTTCCTAGATTCCATCTCTAGTATCTTGTTATTTGACCAGGGACACTCGTTTGGCCTGGCACTACTCGATCGCTACTATTCTTCCCTTTTCGTCCGTTTCTTCTATCAAGTTTTTTTGTAGCTTGCTCTCTTTTCAATATGCGTACCTCAGCTTTCGTCGCGGCAGCACTGGCAGGTGTGGCCTCAGCATGGCCTAAGTTCTCTGGCACAGCGAGTGCTATATATCCCACAGGCACTGGACCACATCTAGGCCCAGGACCAGTATCGATCAATCACCACAGTTCAGGCGGATTCTTTCCTTCCGGTAGCGGTACCGCATCATACACGGGGAAGCACCATAGCACTGGTGTATACTCACATTCCCAGAGTGGAGCAGGACCAACAGGTACGGGCCATGGTGGTGGATCTGGTGGCGGTCATTCAACGCTTCCACCGACGACCATTACAATTACCGGCAACGTGCCCACGACCACCACTAAGACTGTTGAGATTACAAATACTATCACTTCCACGATTAGTAAGCCTCACAAATCAAACCGCATGCTGCCCCCCCAGCTAATGATGTTTAGCGACGTTCGTTCCCTGCTCTAGCGCTGTTTCCGTAGTAGGAACCCACACTATCTACTCGACATCATTGACCACATCATTGATCACCTCAACGATTACTCAAACTTCGACCAGCTATGAAGTCATTTGCCCGAGCACTGGTGCTGGAGGTGCCGTCCCTACACAGAGCGCAGGTTCAGGCCCAGGTTCAGGCCCCGGGGGAAATGGCGGCAATGGTGGTTCTCCAGGCCAAAGCCCTACCCAAACAACGCTTCCAGGTGGCTACGGTCCTGGATCAGGACCTGGCGGCAACGGGGGCCCAAGTCTTAGCCAAAGCCCTACCCAACTCCCAGGTAGCGGTAGTGGACCCGGCGGTAATTGCCCGCCTCAACAGACCGTCACCGAAACCTATACTATGCAAGTCACCGTGACTGTTACAGGCGGTACCCCAGCCCAGACCGGTCTTCCAGGTCAACCAGGCTCAGGCCCAGGCGGTCTTCCCGGCCAAGGCGGTTCAAGCATCCCTGGCCAAGGCCCATACACCTCTCAAACCGGCCTAGCACCGTTCCCCATTCCCAGTGGAAGCAGCTCAGGGGGTCAAGGCGGCCATGGTACCGCACCGCCATTCCCATCTGGCACCGGATACCACTCCTACCACCCATCTGGAACCGGGAACTCCCTCCCTCCATCCGGCACTGGATACCACCACACAAAACCAACCGTCCTCTCAGGTACCGCACCACCACACCAATTTCCCTTACCAACAGGTTTGACCGGACCGGGACCAGTGATCTACTAGATCCTGTCACACACAAAAGTAGACTAGCGGACAATATTTCATAGAGGAATTTGATTTAGCATTGCGTCGGCGTTAGGGATAAAACCGCTTTTATAGCGTTGAAATGAATTGTCATGTATCTTTGGTCTACGAATGAAACTTTTGGGCAAATTTAAACATTTGCTACAAGTCAGCAAGCTCTATCATTAACTTCTGAGAAGTCAATGATTTGGTGATGTCTGTCTGTACCTCCTACACTTTTAATATAACGAAAACCTCTTCAAGTATATATAACTCATAGCCTCAAATCCACTGGCTCGTGAAGTAAAATTATACCACATGACCTTTCTACCTCCATATCTCCGAGATCTCCCAACATCCATAAACTTTGCTGCTTTAGTCCTATCCTATCATCCAACCCACAACATCGAATCAAGCATCCCAACCCAACACTCGGGCCATGAAACGAATAAGAAACAGCTTCGGCACACCTGACAGATGTTCAACCCAAGATGAATCCTTCAAGATGTCTAAGCCACATTACGCGGTATTGCGTCAGATATATCAAAAACCTATCCTATGAATCCACTCACGTGGATCTGTTTGCTTGCATGTTATCTAAAACATAGGAGTTACATCTAAAGTGAAATGCTAGTGTACCTAGAATCTGCCGTGTTGGCAAAGTACATAACACCCAACTACCCTCCTTGCTTCGTCGATCCAAACAATCTAGACTTAGGCATCCATCCATTCATCCATCCATTTATGCTCTTTCCCTAATCCAATCCTAATGGAAGTAGCGCAAAACAAAAGCCAACGTTTCTTATCCATTCAGCGCAAAACAAAAGCTGACATCCCTCACCAGGCATACACATATCAATTTCTTATACATACATACATACGTAAATCCAATTAGATTATACTACTCACTCTACACCTCCCTCTCCAACCCACTCCCATGCCCCCGCTCCACCTTCCCCCCTTTCCACCCCATCAACTCCACCCTTCCCATTCCCATCTCCCCTCCCTCTTTCCCTACCCTCCTCTAACTAAACCCCAACCTCAGAGAGCCTACAGAAAACTAATCTGTTTGAAGTACCCGCTGTCAAATTGGCCCAGCTCGCCCCACCACCCCTTCTTCTACTTTCCCTTCTTCTCCCAGCTTTCCCACCAGCTATCTAAAAAGCGAAAAGACAAGCAGACTCGCCCACTCGTAGGATCTGCAAACCAAACAACTGTTTCTTCGAAGCAGAGATTCCGTTGCTATTCCTATTCCTATTACTGTTTGTTTAGCAGGGGCCAACGGCTCTTGCCGAAGGGATGGTTTGAGATGGATTGGTGTGGACACATTTTGTATACCAGGAGTTTGGATGGTTTAGGTGGAGGTTTGTGAACATTTCGACGTGGAGTGGATGCTGGGTGGAGAGATAGGAGGTCAGATTGTTTATACATTGTCCCTTAGGTATTTGGAAGAAAAAATGACTTTTAATTATGTACGGACGGATGCTTTATCTGCAACTTCAAACATGCTTTTTACTTATATACGCCGAAGACACCTGCACCATACCTCTTCAACTCTTTTCGATTGTCCAATTTTCACATTCTTTTCCTCCATTCTTTTGATAGGAAACCAAGCAACAAGGTCCTGTCCGGTATGACATCCTCCTCATCCATTCTTTTATAGGAAACGACTGAAAAAGAGCATGTACAAAAATGTACTCAACATCATTTCGTAAACCTAAAGATCTCATTCACGGTCCTCGACCATCAATCCATCATCAACGCCCTTATCACATTCCCCCTCTGGGCTCCTAATAAACCCTCCTCAAACCCCATCCCACACTACTTACCCTCGCCCAAACAAAGCACCCCACCCCAATGGCATAGCATCCTCCTGTAAACAAGATCAACCCCTCATAACTCCCTCCATTAGTCTTCAAGATCTGTCCCGCAATCGGTATCCCAGTCAAACATCCAAAGCTAACGATCGTATAGAGACTCGCATACCACCGTCCAAATACTTCAGTTTCGCAAAGCTGTCCCACACACACGGGTGTCAAGCTGATATTGCTGCCCGAAGCCATTCCAAAAAGGACTGCGAAGATGCAGAGTTGTGCGATTCCTCCGGGCCCGCTGGCAGGTGAGCATGTGAGCCAGAGACAGAGGACGGATATGAGGCAGAGGGCACAGGTTACAATCATGGCATTGAAGCGCCCGCATTTGTCTGCCATGTAGCCTGGTAACCAGCGGCCGAAGAAACTTCCTGCGTTCAGGATTGAAAGGACCTGGTAGCTGAAGGTCTCATTGACGCCATTGGCAATGGCGTAAGAGGAGATGTAGGAGATGGGAATGAAGAGGGCCCATTCGATGAAGAAGACCCCAGCGGTAGTGAGGGCAAAGATCTTATTTTTGAAGATGCGATAATCGGGGAGGATATCTTCTGTTTGAACTCTAGCCTTTGTAGGAGGGAGGATAAGCGGGTTGGAGCGAATTAGGAGGTTGGCAAAGGTGAGAAGGAAGAGGAATATGAAGGCAAGGATTCGGACGGCCCATGTGAAGCCGACGAGAGGGAAGAGTCGTTGGAGCATGAGGGGAAAGACAATACCTGAGGGGATGGTCAGCATGGGTGCTACAGGTTCAATTCATAATATAGTGTGAGTGGTAACATGGGGCGAACATACCTCCTATTGACCCACCAGTTGCAGCAAGGCCGGTTGCTTCGCCGCGCCTTCTTGAGAAGAAGTGGGCGACACATCCGATGGCTGGAGTGAATATCAGAGAGCTGGCGATACCACAGAGAATAGAATAGGTGATAAGAAAGTGCCATAGTTCTGCAGAATTGTAAGTATACCCAGATGCATAACTGCGAATGTAGAAGCCAACTTACTTGTACTCTCAGCCACACCCATCATCCCAGCGAACAAAAGGACACTCCCAGCGGCCACCAGCCATCGTGGCCCCTTGGCATCGAACACAGGTCCAATCTGCACTCCACAGAAGAATGTGAGAAAGGCTAAGAGACTGAAGATCCAGCCAATGCTACTCGGTGATTCCTGCGCAAGCTGGTGCGTGCTAAGGTATGCCTGGAAAGTACCGACGCTGTTGAGTACTCCGAACGAGGCTGTCATGCCACTAAAGGAGCCAAAGACGACAGACCAGGCCTTGAGACCGCCCTCTGGATATGGTGAGGAAGCTTCATCATCTTGGTCTGGAACTTTTTCTTTCCCATTGCTTTTGCTGGATCTATGGCTGGAAGTATGTTCAATCGGTGGGTAAGGAACTGGGGCCGGGCCTGCTTGGATGCCTGAGGCGGTCCTGTACATAGGGTGCTTATTCACCCCAGACGACGGGTATGGGAGGCCTGATGACGCTTTGCTGCCGGGGTCAATCTCGACATCTCTTGTGTGGGGTTGCTCTTCAGCATCTCGCCGGTTCAAGGGCGCGGCCTTTTCATTGATGGACAGCGTCGAAGAGCCATGAGAGGAGGCATTGGCTAATGTATTGACGTTCTCTGGGGCAGATGATAGTTGCCCAGCTTGTTTGATATTTTCGTACTTGGTATTATGACGCGAAAGTTTTACATGGTGCTTCTCTTCACCATCATGCACATCTTGCATGGGATATTGCTATATTCCTCGTATCGTAACCCAAAAAAATTGCCTTTTCGCCGGCACGGACGTCTACATTTGTAGCTCGATATCAGAGACCGTGGTAACAGTGGGCGAGAGGAAGAGAGGCCACTGTGGGGAGGCATTTCGAGCGGCTTTATAGCCTCAATTGGGTTTGCCATCGCGTGGTTGCTAGCAGTGGGGTGGTGCCGCTATCGGAATGGCGGAGGTGGCCGATTAGTACAAACGGGTAGTAGTTGTATTTTGGTAAGTACTGGTTATGATGTTAGCGGAGGAGAGGTGGAGGACGGCGACGGCTATGCAGGTTTGACGGTTGTGATCGATTGCGTCGACGAATAAGAGGCGTGGTCCCTGCACGAGCATTAACGGACCACGACGCGGAAAGCACGATCACTCTAGTATTTCAACCATCTGCATTTTGATCCCAGTCACGAGGCCATTAAAAGCACGAGTGAGATGGAAGGATAATTGTGACTTGATTGAATTCTATGTATTAATACTGTCTCCTGGTGAGGCCCCCAGTCATGTGCGCAAGTCAATGCAAGAATTTTGGAAGACAAGACCGCATGCTCATGATGCTCAGTTATGCTAAGTACAAGAATCGGTAATGCCTCCTTCCCTCCGAATTACTATCCTATCGAATTCTTCCCTCCTATGGTGTACATCAAGAAAGAAGACACGACCCCTCAAATTTTCCAACCCACATCCCCTGCCGTAACAACGTGATAATTGATTTGTGAGATTGATGGCGGAAGAAGCTTTTTATAGCATGGCGATACCAGCAGCAGCACCGACGACAGCCACAACGATCTCCTGGCTCCAGGAGAAGAGGGCAGCGGCACCAGTGAAGGCAGCAGTAGGTGCTGGGGATGTGAAGGTACCGTTGGAGGATGGGGGAACGACACCAGTTGAGGCAACTGTGGTTGGTACTTGGATTTGGCCATCGGTGATCTGGGTGACGGGAGCAACTGAAGTTGGGGCTTGAATCTGGCCATCGGTGATCTGGGTGACGGGAGCAACTGAGGTTGGTGCCTGGATTTGACCGTCGGTGATCTGGGTGACGGGAGCAACTGAGGTAGGTGCTTGGATCTGGCCATCAGTGATCTGGGTCACTGGGGCTGGTGCAGAGGTAGGTGCTTGAATTTGGCCGTCGGTGATCTGGGTGACAGGGGCAACTGAGGTAGGAGCCTGAACCTGACCGTCAGAAATCTGCTGGACCTGACCATCACCGATTTGAGAGGCAGCCTGGGCCGCAACAGCAGTGGCGAAAGCCAAAGAAACGAGGATTTGCTTGATTGAAGGCATTGTGGTGGGTGGTGTTATTAATGTGTTGAGAAGGTGAAGGTAAGTGTTGTTGTATTATGTATTTGCTGAGCGAATGTCTTGATCGTTGAGAGATCCGGAACGACTGTGATATTTCTGAACTGTGAAAATGCGAATGCAGAGAATTTGTGTTTGTAGTGAGAGATGGTAAGAATCAGGAGAAAGAAGGCGAAGAATGTGGAAGAAATGGGTGTTTATCAATAATTGGCGGCACATTAAGCGGCTACTAGTGGTAGGCCGGAGCGACAAAGGTTGAAGGCAGGGGGGGGGTTGGCTTCACCCAGCCGACCAATCTGACACGACGCAGGTAACCCTAGCGGCTCCTTAAGCCACCATCTTTAACCGGCCTCCTTGAATTTTACCCACTGTGCTACCCCGTGCTACCCACATATACTACGCACTAGGTACTTACGGACACTGGTAGGACCCCCAAAAGAGGCAGGAAAAAACACCCAAAATACATTATGGGCCAGCCTTTGTCTAGAATCAGAGTGGCTAGCAAGCAAGCCTCCAACCCGTCTGCACCGAGAGAGCCTTCCTGAGCGAGCACTTTTTGTTGCCCCTGAGCCCGCCCGTCGTGGAATACGGCGAGGAAGCATATCCCTGCCCCGGCTGACTATGGTGCATTTTTCAAGCTTGCGTGGGCGAGCCGATCTCCTCCCTTCCCCCCTCCACTTTGCCGTATCCCTGAAGCTTCTGATAGGCTTGTAGAATTTAACGCACAAGACAGATTAACGTCGGCTCGCCGAGATCTGCCCTTATCCTGAGACGGTTTATCTGGCAAGCTCGTATGGTTACACTTTTGTTGTCGTCAGCAGAAGTCTGCTCCCTGCTTTCGGAGTAACCGCCGGGATTTAGAAGTACCAGACCCGCAATTCTAAGAATAACCCTACAGCCTGCATGTGACAGAGCTGCTCCCAGCCTTTCCCCAATCACGAAAACGCACAATTGGAAGCGAGCTTCCATCATGATGCCTGCTCGTGTGAGCTCTACACAGATAGGGGCCAAGTTGACCTCGGCCGAGTTATGGTCATGGCGTGGACAGTAATACAGAGAGGCTGACCTAACCAGCCCGCTAATGTAACTCAAAAGGCGGAGAAAATCGGTAGTCGAGGTGACGGCGTGAACGCCTTCTAAATTTTCAACTGCACCAATCTCGCAACCCCCGCCCCAAGATTTTCAATGAGAACGGAGGCGCTAGCGCAAGGAATACGAACACTGCATGGAATCCTGAAACGGGAGGGGCGGGCATAACGTTGGCTTGCGTCATGAACACACCACCTTACTTTGGCCTTTGGGTACTACTTCTATAGTAGGCTTGTCTTTGCTTTGTTGCCCAAGCAAGCGACATGCATGCTTGCGGCAGCTGCCAGCGCAAGCTGCATTTATACGAAAAGTGAGTTCTGACATTGCGACGAACTGGTTGCGTAACAAGATTCTTCGGCCCTATAAAGCGCTCATACTCCCCACGGAAATTCTGCGAAGTTAGTGCGCCTAGAGTATTGATAGTCTTTTGTTGATTATTTCGCAGTACACATTTTTCAATATTCACCAGCTTTTAACTTTTTCCCATTCATGGGAATTGGCAAGCTTGGCAGTGTGAAAGGCATGAAATTAGAACTTGGCTTGTCCCACAAGGGGGAGGGTCCACGGGGGCTGGCGAGATCGAGCCATTTCAGGGATTGGGATTACCACGTAATCTCGATGTCATGATTTTGAATGCATTTGATAGGCTAGATGGTTCTTCAGCCTTGGTATCATTTCATTGGGGAAATTCGATAATTAATGGAAATTCCGCAATGGCAAAATAAACTACGCATGTTGGCCGCTATTGAGGCCTGCGCTTCCCCACTCGTTCATAGCCTTGCATGAACGGTACTTTGCGGGACCGAATGCGTCGTGGGACTACTTGTATAGACTTTGGTACTTCGTACTTCCAATATTCGTGGTGATGACATTACTTACCTCTCTTTGGAGCTGATTGCCACGGTATAACAATCATTGTCATGTTTATCTGTTGCCAACGTACATTCCCATATGTGATGTTGTTGTTGTTGTCCTACCACGCGTCAAATCAAGCGTGCACTACAGCCCGCGTCTGGATACTTCTCATTTCGGTTGATCAGACTTCAGCAGGTGAAACGAGCGAGGAAATCTACACAAAATGCTACGCATGTGCTTCGGACAATGGAATACTTGGTGCTCATGCTCAGAGCTAGAAGTCTATAAAGCATGCGAAAGTGATATCAGAGTGCTTCTTTTTGATGAAGAACCGAAATAAAGTAGCTATGCTATGTACACCCTCAATTCCGAAATGGTGATCAGTTGGGTATCTTCCCAAACGAGTGACTAAACAGAAAGAAGGTTCACCTGTTTGTACGGTTTTCCTCCAAAGATATATACATCTTTTAAGAACCGAGAAGGATATTAATATGCTTGTTGTCGAGGAGCGACAATACCGGAACACCTCCAACGCCTCGCTCGGTTATGGGCTAACATGTAACATACCGTCTTCCACCCAATTTAGTCCAAATGGAATAAAAACCATGCAAATTGCCACCGAGGCTCCGTTCTCACAGCGCCCAAATCATAGCCCCAACAACGGCGCCCGTGACCCAGTATCCTGTATTTTCAACCAACCCCTTCCTCATGGCGCCATTCGACGTGCCATTCGACGTGCTCGTATCCGTTCCATTCGGCAACGTCCCATTGATAACAATTGTCTTTGTCCCATTCACATCTCCGACATGGATCAAACTGCTATTCTCCGACGCCGGATTCCCATTCCCCAGCAACTGGCCCAGATACGTGCTATTGTCATTATTATCGCATCCGCACGCGCTGTATTGTGCACACAGACATGTCACGGGGAGGGTCTCGTTCTGGTTCGCGGGTTGCGAGGCGTTGGACGCGTTGTGGAAACTGTAGGGGTGGTCGTAATTGTATTCATAGGCACCGTAGATCCATAACCCGGGGAAGATGGCGAGACCCACACCGAGGAGGGCGAAGGGGAGGATGCCGGAGGGGGAGCGTGAGCCAGCGCGATAGGCAGAGCTTGAGCCGCCAGCGAAGTAGCGTCCGCCGCCGTAGGAGGGAGAGATGGAAGAGGAGGAACTGTTGGGGTTGGTGGATTAGTTTTGCTTGAGCATGCGAGGGTTTCAGAGGTAATTACCTGGCTGTGCCGGTATTTCGCGAGCCACTGGAGCTGCCGGAACTGCCACTGCTGCCGGATTTGCCAGAGCTCGAACCGGATGAGCCTGAGCTTGAGGAGCCGGAGGACGAGGAACCTGAGGATGAAGAACCTCCACCCCGACCTCCACCTCCACCTGATCCTCCACCTCCTCTTCTCTTCTCTAGGTAGCTTAAGAGGCCTTCATCTAGAATATCGTTGATGGGGCCCGTCAGGACGTTTCGCTCAGCTTCTGCTTCTCGTCTTGATATGACAAATTTACCATATCGTGCAAACGGTAGTGAGAGCGCTGACGCGAGTGATGACGCGCATAAGCCGGTGACTGCTATTTCAAGGACCTTCATAGTGATGTGTGATGATACTATGGTGATACGAAATCCTAGCTGGACCGTAGACTCTTATACGACGATGTTGGGTTACCAAGGACCCCCGAAAGAGTCTTGTGTAATGATGTTTGGTTGTCCAGGACCCGAAAAATGTATTGATTGACATATCGTAGCGGAAGAGCGGATACGATCCAGGGTCCTTACATGGCCATAGTTACCGCCACACCTTGGCGGGAATCAATATGCTACACAGTACAGCAAAGTGACGCCAAAAGATCACTCGCTGCACTGCCTCTCATGCCATCATCGTACTTTGCAGATCGGAGTCTAGCTCATAGGGCCGAGTGTGGCTGACTAAGCCGCATCTCGACGGATGAGTTCCTCCCTTAAACCCCTACGTTTGTACGCGCGATTAGGTTCTCCCTAGAAGTCTTATTCATCTTCACCGCCATACTGATTTTGTTAGCATACCGCTGCGCCCTCACGGGAAACCGAGTCAAATTGATTTGGGCGTTCTCTGAGGCAAACCCTGTGGGCATTACGAAAAAGCTTTGGCCTTGCAGGTCGTACGATGCTAGGAGAACAGCATGAGGAGCCTGCGACGTCTCAGTATGATACCCTTGTATGGCTTGATTCGACCCCATTTTGTGGAAAGTATTGGTCTTCGTTCCTACAGTTGGTTGATGGAATGTCATGCAAGTTACAATTCTGCGCGTAATCCCGGATGCTTCATATCTCGTTAGTTGTTATTCTCCCGCAGCCCGTCGAATGGAGGCAGTGCGTCCTTGCTGCGAACAAGGTCAGGTTCACCTAGAACATTAGCCACTTATTGCTTGTCTCGCATTGAATGTGAGGTGTGAATGTCTGCTCCTTGCGCTTCGCCTTGACGCAGAGTATGGGTGCAATCTGAGTGAAGGGTTGTACTTCCAGAAATAAAAAAACCCCAAGATTTACCGTGCAATTCCAGCCTTGGATAATATTCACTGGCTTTGTTGAGCTGCAACAAAAAAGTAAATGGTCAGTCACTGCTATGGCTTGAATTCTCTATCCCTTGCAACTTCGTCTATATCATTGGCAGGCATTGGGAATAGGTATTTGAGATGACAATTCTACTTTGAAAAAATCCAGAGACCGGAGATCGGTGAGCATAATTTGACCTTGTTAGTTAGACTACTCGCCAACGCTTCGTTAGACCGCAAATCCTCCTGACGCATGCTGTCTCGGCTCTGCTCCAGCCTCGAACGTCCCATTGGGTTGCCTTCTCAAACCCTGAGCAGTAGATAGGCCAGGAGCGACCCATGTGACATTGTGGCCGAGACTTACCATATATGCAACCGTCTCGTTGTTGTAAGCATATTCGAAGCTGACTTGGTTAGGCTCCAACTGATCGTGGAAACGCGGCTCAGCCAGAGCCTCTTCTACAGTGGCGTTCTGATCGAGGACGTGCCACAGATTTTGGATGACGGCAGTGATGATACGGCTGCCCCCTGCGGATCCAATAACATAGTACAAGGTACCGTTGGAGAGGTACTCAGCGATGGTTGGCGAGATCGATGAGAGCGGCCTTTTACCAGGACGGATGAAATTCGACGGTGAGGGTGCGTAGCCAAAGGCATTGGTTTGCCCAGGAACGGAGAAATCGTTCATTTCGTTATTCATAATAACTCCCGTCTCTGGAACGCAAATCTGGGAACTAGATACTAATTCAGGGCACGGCTCATTGTTGGAGAAGGGGCGAGCAACATACCCAAACAATAGATTGATGGTGGTGGTCAAAGAGATTGCCATGCCCGAGGCGTCAGCTGTGACAATTGTAGAGGTGCCAGAGCTAGGGGATGATCGGTCAAGATTCCACGAAATCCACCGGATTTCAGAGACGACTCACTCATTGAAAGACTCGAAACCCTGTGGATCATATGCCGAAACGCTGAGCGTGTGAAAGTCTGAAATACGACTTCTGATATTCTCAGCAGTAGTCTCGTTGAGCATCTCGTCCTGATATACATCCAGGCCTTCAACAAATGACGGGTCTCCAAGATTCGCTCGCTATTCAGGTCTCAGCGTATGGACTTCAATATTGAGCAGAATTTTTGCACCTCTCCGTACGCAAACCTTATGGCTTCGTCAAGCCTATGTGTGCTGAGGTTGATCGCAGCCGCTTGGCCGAAGTCAGAGTATCCCTCCACGGTCTTCATTACTGACAATGCCACGGTGCCTGATGATGGAGCGGAGCAAGCTGTGAGTTGAAACCCCCGATAATCAATCTGCGCTGGTTTCCTCAAGGCTATATTATAATTTCGAAGGTCCTCTAGAGTCATTGTTCCGCCGGACGCTTGTAAAGCGTTGATGGTAGCATTGGCAATGGGCCCCGTATAGAAAGCATCAGGGCCACGCTCTGCAATGGTCTCTAGCGTCTCAGCATATCGCTTCCTTGTGATAGTCTCATTCAGACCGAGAAGCGTCCCATTGGGTGCGAAGTCAATAGCAAAGCTAGGATCTTCTACCAGGAAGTTTGGACCACCAGCTATCGCGCTCATCTCCTGATTAACCAGGTCTTGCGTCACGGTAAATCCACAACGAGCCAATTTGATCGCT
This sequence comes from Cladonia squamosa, assembly GCA_947623385.2. Lineage (NCBI taxonomy): Eukaryota > Fungi > Ascomycota > Lecanoromycetes > Lecanorales > Cladoniaceae > Cladonia > Cladonia squamosa. The sequence continues at coordinate 895,915 of OX392381.1, forward strand.
GGTTGCATGACCTGAGCCCATGGCAGTTTGCCGTATCCTTGATGGAGATATTCCAAGCCACGAAGCTCGCCGGGAACGCCACTATGTTCGAGATGAGCACTAAAACTTCAACCCCAACGTTGCAATGCTGCACCTTGCAAGACCACCGTACAGCGATAGATTCACATTTTCATTATACATATCCTCGAATGCTGCAGCAGGAGCGGTCTCGCGGAAGTCGATGGCTTCATGAGAGCCATTGGGGCCACGCACTTATAATGGCATGGGTCAATCAAAAGTTTCGAAGAAGAGGTACTGTAAATCAGAACTTGAGCTTTACCAATCATAAATCCTCCACCACCAACACCGCTATGGTACATTCCTGCAGCTTTGAGCAGCCGAGCTTGAGGCAGGCTTTATGCTCCGACCTACCGATTACGCCTACGCAGAAGACGGTTCCCACCAAAGCATCGGCTGCGCTCCCTCCAGCCTTGATCAGATCCACTCCAATACGGCTGCATACCGAGCTCTCTGAGGCAACGGCACCTAACCTATCATTTTCTTCATACTGGGTCGTACTACGCCGTTGGGCGTTGGGTGAGGCCAAAACGCCAAGCACAAAACGGCTGCCAATGGCTGAGAGCAAGGCAAAACGCGAGACCAAGTAAGGCAACATTTTAGAATTGCAAGACAGGAACTTTCTTCAATCTTCCGAGCAGCAGACTCGAGATACAATATCCAGACATGCGAGCGGGGTATATGGCCAAGGCTGCCTAACCCGCTCGGCTGACCAGTTAGGCAGCTCGTAAGGATGAATTCGAAGCATTTTCCAATTCCGCTCAAAATCGAATGGTCTTACATGCAGGGCGTTCTTGCGCACTATCCCGGCTTATGCATTGAGGTCAGCTCAAGCTGCTAGAGTAAGGAACCTAACCTAAATGCTAGGTCAGTCCTGTTGACTGTTAAGACCAAGGCGCAATCCGAATGAATGGAAGCCTACCTAGCTAGAGTTACATGCATCGCCAAGTACCAAGTTTTACTGCCCTTGATAGAGTTTGGTTCCAAGCAATGTCAAGGTTACGCTTTTGTGACAGAACATGTGCCCCATCTGGGTGGGGGAGTCCTTGAATGCAATCTGCAGGTGATGCATACAGTATGCTGGCAGTGCAGCCAACATAGTAATTGGTCTGGGTCTATTTGCAACAACCAACGGCGAGATAACGGAGTGGAATATGTATGGTCTCCGATTTGATCTGCAAAAGATCACGGAGACACTACTCATGATGAGGGCGCGGGATAAGCCCTCTTTCACTAACCAAATACAGTATGGTGTCCCGAGCGGCGCCGCAGGTGGGGAACTGGCGAAGACCCTGAGTGACCGGAGAGTTTACAGATCTCCAACAAATTCACTCCTCAACCATCCCATTCGGAGAAGCCATTTTCACATGTGCCGCTACAGCAAGTACGTTATAGTTATTTTATAAACCGCGCTCCACCCGCATCTACATCCCATCCTGCTTAAATATTATCCAGTGCGCCGCTCATAGCCACTAGAACGCAAGCTGTCACAGCCTTTCTTCTAATACACACACACATATATATATAACTGCTCGGGAAGAAGAGCAGGATACCGTCTACTTTATATCTATCTTCTCCTCTAATCTTTCTGTTAGCACTAAATGCAGTTTGAGAAACGACGATTCAGCTGTGTCATGCTATATTCCTGACTTCCGAATTGAACTATTGGCAAATCTAGTCCCTGCCGAAAAAGATTGGATTGTGAACCTTCGCTAAGTCTGTTCACTAATTATCTCATATTCGGGCGACGAACACTCCATCAAGCGGTCGTCTATAGACCAGCAATATCGTTCCGAGGAAGATTGAGGCGAGACCCGAATTTCTCTTCCTATAAAACCCGCGCCTGGTATCATGCCTGTCTTTATGAACCCTTTCCATAAACACGATGTGTCCGAGTTTCCCGATACCTTTGTGCCACTAGCTCATGCCGAGCGTCACCCTTCCATTGTTGCTGCTCATAAGGACATGGGTGGAAAAAATCTGCCTCCGGCGAGTCCCAACAGTGACGCGGGCGATACCAGTGACAATGAATACAGCGCATATACAATTGAGGGTCTGATTACAGAGATTGATTTGGGTATGCTCACCACAACAGGATACTGTGAATTTCTAATGATTTTTAAAATAGATATTGTAGCCTCTGGGCACAATACGGCATATGATCGTACGTACTTTGCATTTATTATTACTTTCACCAATATCCACATACTACTTAGCAAGGGCCCGAATATTGTTGCAGAATCCATGATTTGACGTCCCTTAGGAAAGTCCAAGGTGATCAACAAAGCTATAATGGACATTGGCATGGGATGGTACCAATGGCAATTGTTCGTGCTGTGCGGCTTTGGCTGGTTAGCAGATAACTTGGTACTTCAAGTTGTGGCTCTCACCCTACCATCACTGACCTCGGAATTCGGTCCCAGCACTACCCAAGTCCGTTACACCACCTGCTCCATCTTTGTCGGGCTGTGCGTTGGTGCTTCCTTCTGGGGTATTGCTTCAGACATTCTGGGCAGACGTCTAGCATTCAATACGACCCTCTTCATCGCCGGTGTCTTTGGTCTTGCCGTGGGTGGAGGTAACTCTTGGATTGGTGTTTGCGGACTCTATGCGGCACTTGGCGTAGGAGTTGGTGGAAACCTCCCAGTTGATGGAGTAAGACCGAGAATACCCCGAAGGCTGAGTAAACTAACGGTCCCAAGGCACTCTTTCTCGAGTTCCTTCCACAAGCTTCTCAGGCGTTGCTTACTTTACTATCGATTTGGTGGCCCGTCGGACAGCTCATTGGCTCGCTCATCGCGTGGGGGTTCCTTACCAACTATAAATGCGACGCCTCGCTACTCTCGTGTGATGTCGCTGCCCCAGGTGTAGCATGCTGCCACAAAGCTCAGAATTGGGGCTGGAGATATCTCAATATCACCACTGGTGCCATAGTATTTTGTATGTTTGTAGCACGCTTCTTCTTTTTCCATCTTTTTGAGTCTCCCAAGTATCTCCTCTCCAGAGGTCGTCAAGCAGAGGCAGTCGCGACGGTTCATGGAATTGGTTGGTCCGATCGTCCCACTTGAGAGAGACTTTACTGATCGAGAATAGCTTACAAGAACAAGCGCAAAACCTGGCTGTCAGAGGAGATCCTGAATGCTGTTGGTGGAGATCCTGAAGTTGTGAGCGATGCTAAGCTCTCCACACTGGACATTGTGAAGCGTTTCTTCAGTAAATTTTCTGGGGATAGGATTGCACCTCTGTTCCAAACAAAGCGTATTGCCATGATGAGTATGTTTGCTTCCTATCTAATGATGGTCGACTCCTTGTCTGGAAAGTCTTGCTACCCCGTACTGCGGCTAACATCGAATCAAAGCATGCTTGGTCTGGTTTTGCTGGGCAACGATTGGAATGGGATACCCTCTTTTCAATGCTTTCCTCCCACAATACCTTGAGAACGCTGGCAAAAATCAACCACCGACGCCTAACAACATCGTCTATCGCAACTACGCCATTACATCGATCGTTGGCGTCCCCGGCTCTTTCATTGCTGCCTATACCGTCGACCTGAAATACATTGGCCGGAAATACACTATCGCAATGTCCACGTTGATAACTGGGATCCTTCTTTTCTGCTTCACGATCAGCTCCGACCCCAACTATCAGCTCATTTTTACCAGCCTTGAGGCGTTCTTCCAAAGTATGTCCGCTTCACTCTAGCACATACTAGTCAAGCTAATTCATGAAAAGATATGATGTATGGTGTGCTGTACGCATATACACCTGAGGTCTTTCCAGCTCCAAATCGAGGCACCGGAACAGGGATTGCCTCCTGCTTGAACAGAATTACAGGTCTTTGCGCGCCGATAGTGGCGGTACACGCTGGAAGTGTTAATCCGAATGCACCCGTATATGCCTCGGGGGCGCTCATCATCGCAGCTTTCCTTGCCATGTGTCTCTTCCCTATCGAAACAAGAGGTAAACAGAGTTTATAAACGCGTGTTCAGATTATCATAAGCGCTGGATCGGCATGACATGATGATCTATGGTATTAGCAAGTTGATAGGATACCATGTTCGATAGGCTTTTATGACTTGGCGAACCAAAAATTGGCTGAACTGTCAAACGAAGTGCTCATAGAATGCTCGACGTACTTCGAAGGGTATAAGGAACGCGCCATATAAAGAGAGATCTTGCCCACCAAAAATAGCTCTTCGCTGCTTCGGGAGTGGGCGTAAGGGAATGGAGCACAAGTCATGCATATAGTATTAACCGGAGTTAGATTTCAACGCTGATTAAGGCCCTTCAAAGCAGCATAAGTCTTTTATCCAAGAATTTTTGAGCAATAAAAGGCTATGATTGAATGTTAAGAACCTTTCAAAATACACTTTCTAGGGGCTCTATACGCATAATATATGCTCTGTTCTCTTAATAACAAGGACATTGTATCCTGAGGTCCTGGTAGACGGTTTTCCCTTGCTTTAGAACGCTTGAGGGTTGCATTTGATATATACATAATTTATGCTTGTCTCGCAGTATGCCTTTTTGACATAAGAGTTTCCACCAAGTAACATGTTCATAGCTTACTCTGACCTTCCTGGGGCACAGCTACTACAACCTTACCCCAAGTCTCTCTCCTCCCCAACATCCCCAATGCCTCACCTACGCTCTCCAATCCAGAAAACGTCCGATCTCCGTACACCGTCCCCTTGAATTTCCCTTCCTCCATCAACTTGAATAATCCCTTCCAAACCACCCCCACCGTCTCGACCTCCTCCTTCGCATACATACCCCAATGCAATCCCACAAGACTGACATTCTTCAACAACACACGATTCATGGCCACCTTCTCAATATTGCCAGCTGCAAATCCAATCACAACTATTCTTCCGTTCCAAGCCGTACATTTAAGACTTGTATTCACCATCCCAACAGGATCAAAAACTATATCCACCCCCTTCCCTCTCGGTGTAAGCTTCTTAACTTCCTCCTCCCAACCCTTCTTATTGTAATCAATTGCATGATCCGCGCCATACCCCTTAGCAACCTCTAATTTCCTCTCTGATCCTGCCGTCGCAATTACAATGGCTCCGAAAGCCTTCGCAACTTGCACAGCAGCTAATCCTACACCACCAGCTGCAGCATGTATAAGCACATAATCGCCCTTTTTTACTCCAGCTCTTGTAACTAGTGCAGCGTAACTTGTCGGCGCGGTTACCATCAACCCCGCCGCATCAACGAACCCCCATCCCCTCGGCACAGGGCGTAATGCCTCTTCCTTAGCGCAGACATGTGTAGCATATCCGCCTTGTGCTGCGCCGAAGACCCGATCGCCAACTTTGAAGGCTGGGGAACGGGAGGCGGAGGGGGTGCTGAGGATGACGCCCGAGAACTCTGAGCCGGAGATCCAGGGGAGCGGGGGCTGGTGCTGATATTTGCCACGAATTTGGAGAAGGTCGAAGAAGTTAGTGGCGGTTGCGTGGATGGCGATGAGGTATTGATCTGGCTGAGGGGTGGGGTTGGGAAGGGTGCTGACAGTGAGGTCGCCGGGACCGGACACGTAGGCTTTCACTTGGATGGCGCGCATGTTGAAAGGAGCCTATCTGGTAATATTATGGATCTCAATACAGAAGAACAAAGACTACATCCTACAGATACGAGGCCGTTAGACACAATTCGTTTTTCTCCACGACTTCCCTTTGCTCGGAGTAAAAATGCCGAGGCATCTCTTCTCTTCAGCCTTCCCAGCCAACGTCACTCGACCTTGAACCACCTCTAAGATATTCTTAAACGCCAAAGATAGATCAGTATGGACAAGCTGCCTGCGGAGCTTATACTGCATATCGCTCGTTGTAAGTGGGAGCTTGTTCGGAATCGGTCAATGGGGCTCAATAATGGCTAGTCCTCCATGCACGCGACATCGTAACTCTACAACTTGTATCCAAGCACTTCTTCAAGACCTACCGAGACAACAACCTATGGAAGGATATTTGCCTAGACGGATCTTTGTTCTCCCAAGCTGCGCGCAGGTTCCAGTCTCACGATACACCTAGTATTACCCGTACTCAGGAACCGACAGCCTTAGACTTAAGAAGAGCTGTTGAGCATATCGACCCTACCTTACGCATTCACCTACCCAAAAACGAGAAACCCACTAGACGGGCTGCTTCTAGCTGGGACCCCACCTACCCGGGGGAAAAGGTGGACTGGTACAATGAATACATTGCGCGGCATGCGCCTCTTTCCATCAGTTGGCTTCAGCAACCTACCAATGACTCTCATAGAATAATAGAGAATATTGAGCCAAGGGGTTTGGGCTTATTACAGAAAGATGGAGAAGATATAGTCATAGCGCCTTTAGACGATGGGAGCGTGTGCCTGTGGAATATAGGCCAAGACGATGCGGCCCCACAAGACAGGGACGGCCGTATAATGACTCGCAGCAGGCCAGGTCTTCTCTCTGTTACTGGTCCAGGTGGTACTACGTGGCAGGGTGTAGAGAAATCGAAAGCGAAAATGACAAGCACCGGTGTTGTGGAATGCGTCAGTATCGACAAGATGCGGAACAAGGCCTATTTCGCGGTACAGTCAGGGCTTAACGAGGTTGACCTTTCAACGCTTCAGATCTCTGCCTACGATCGATACCCTTTCTCTATATCATCACTCTCCAAGGCGGCACATCCTGTTCCACTGACAGTGGGGACAACGTTATCGCTCCACATGCACGATCCGCGGCTTGGGAACAATGGCCGGGTATCTTCCTACACCTATATATCCGAAAGGGTTGATTCCAGCTACGACTTTGTCAATGGCCCCACGCAAAATGATTTTCATCGTCTGAACGCAGGCGATGATCCTCAAGAACAATACGCTACTCTCTTCCATCCTGCTCCCCTGTCTATTCTTCATCTCAATCCTTCCTCTACTATCTACGTTGCAGGCCGCTTCCCCAGCATCCTAACCTACGATCGTCGCTTCTTCCCAAAGCTTACCTCGACAATCTACTCTGGAGCCCGGCTGTGCTCCATGACGTCTCTCTTTACCCCCAACAATCCAACCTTAGTAGCAGCGGGTGAATATAAGGGTAAAGGATCCCTAGAATTCTACCCCACCACCCTTTCCACAACATCAGAGTCTACATCCCTAGCCACGCTCCCTGCAAATGAACCAAAGCGTAATCGCACCTCCGCATCCAGCTCCAAACTCCTCTCCCTCACAAGTCACGGCACCCGCCTCCTCTTCTCCGATGGCGACGGTCAACTAAAATGGGTAGAGCGGGACGGCTCAACGCTTGTTCGTCGTTGGAACATCAACACCTACACCACCGCTGATTGTCTCCTCATGAGCAGCGTCTTCCATAGCAATCCAAATGAGGGTGACGTAGCGCGGAAATTACTACCCGTAAGCGCAAAAGAAAGGAGTGAGGTTCTGCTCTGGACGGGAGAGAAGATTGGCTTGCTTGGGTTTAGACAGAATCCAAGATTTGTTTTTGGGGCCGATGGGGATGATGATAGGTCGATGATGGAGGGGAGGGATGGGTCTGAGAGGATGGCGGAGAGGGATTATGGGAGGATGGTGAGAGAGGCGTTGGAGAGGCAGGCGGATGAGGCGAGGTTTATGCAGGGGTTGGGGTTGAGGGCCTCTGCGTAGGAGGGTGGATGTGGTTGTCTGCCTCTTGGTTTTGGGCCTGTGTCAATGGTGTAAGTGTAGGCAGGTCTCCCTGAACAATGAATGGCAGATATCAAGTCTTCGCCCTCTGTTGCATGAGATCAGGTGATGGCAAAGCGATCTAGTGTTCATCAGTGGATGTGATGCATTTAGAATTTTAAGTGCCAGGATTCTACGCCCTATGAAAATATATATGCATGAATTATAGAAATGTTTCAACTCCATGAGATATTCAACACACAACGCCTGCTTTACTTTACTGGCTTGATTATATTAGACATTGCAGTCCGATAATGAGCTAGAACAACATCAATCTCTCGTCTTGTGACTACGAAGGAACGCTCCCAGATAGCATTTCTGATCAGTTTCCTGGGCTTTAGGTGAAAACTGCCCTTCTCTGAGGTAAAGAAGCTATGCAGTAGGTTGAATGCCAAGAACATCGATATTGTAGCTCTTATCAGCTGCAAGGTTGAGTCGCGCGACGCCTGCTCGTGTACCTGAGACGGTTTGGAGTGCACCGTATAGAGCTCTTCAGCCATCCATGAGCCCGGAGCAGATTACCTATACTGTTCATCCTCGGGTCTAGGGAACTCCATGGCTTGGTCGTCCTAAGATTCGCTGCGAAACTAATCGAGGGTTGGCGCCAAGGATGGTGCATGAGCATCAACAGCAATACGCCGCTAATGATAGACACTCGCGTCTCTGTAGACGGCTCCCCTGGCAAGGGCACAGATTGAAAGCATTTGCCATGAGCTCCGAGGACTGTTGATGATGTTGCTAGTGGGGGGGCGAAACAATGGCTTGCAGCCATAGGGGGCCAAAGCATAGAATAGGCTGCCGTTCGAGACGCCGGGGGAGCGCTTAGGGTATCCGTTGCTGGGCAGATCCATGCGCGGTCCCCATAAGATAATCACGGCAAGTCTTGCATTGTAGCCAATGGAAATCTGCTGGCTATACTTTCTCACAAGATAACCCCATACCATCCAAAATAGGCAGACGAAGGATCTAGAGGCGGCAGGTTTGCAGGCGGTATTGAATTTGATTTGCAGACAAGATGGAGCTTTTCGGTGATTGCTTTAGCTGCATGTGCCTTCCATGATGCATCTGTTTCAATGTCGTTCCAGCTGCTGCTCTAGGATATGCTAGCAACCTCTGGGGCGTGCTTCCCCGGGTTGCAATTGCAGGATAGACATATGAACCCTCATTAACTTCCTTTTACATCGTTTCCTATATGCTTGACGTCTGATCAGAATATTTACCACTCGTTTTCTTCAATTCAAATCTGTTCCTCAGCCAGATGTGTTTACTCAGGCTGTCCGATCGTCCGGCAGGTGACCTAATCTTCTGCTATGAGCCCGAGTCCATCGCCCACAGCACAGGCATTGGTTGGTTGGGTCCTTGAGTCGCCAGGGCGTGGAACACTCAGTCTCATCCTCAGCTGCCTTACCACAATATTCTTATGTACCTGGGTGGTGATACACGCGCGAGTCTACAAGCGTTCATCACTCTTTGGGCTGCACAAACTTACCTTATTCCTAAAGACTATCCTCGCGCCGGAATTTATAGCCGTTGAGGGACTCCAGGAATGGACTCAAGCGCGAAGGATGGTGAAGGATTGCGCCGATTCCACAGGAGGAAGGCTGAAGACCGTTCATGCCTTCTACATTGGTATGCTCGCTCTGAGATACCGCACTCCGCGAGGTGAGAGAGTCATATGGCCGAATCAATTCACCTGGCTGCTCCAACAAGGTCTAATTGACTGGGATGATCACGAACTCTGGGGTCTTTCCGAGGAGAGCATACGCGACAAAAGTAATGCAGACGGTGCTGTGAAGCTGCTGGCCCTCGGGCAAGTGTCGTGGTTTATGGCGCAGTGCATAATGCGGCGTGTCCATAATCTTCCCCTCTCCCAGCTCGAAACGATGACTCTCAGTTACATCCCCTTGGTGGCCCTCACTTACTTCTTCTGGTGGGTCAAACCGAAAGATGTCATGACTCCATCAATCATTGAGCTGCCAGATATGCTTTCAGGGCAGAAGACGATATTCGAGTCCAAGGCTGTCAGCAGCGTATTTGATAGTGAGGGTATAGGAAAGCAAGATTCCCTCCGGACTATCTGGTATCTTACACCTCGAGTGTTTGAGAAAGAAGCTGAAGATAAAGCGTTGCAAGAAGCCGAGCGAAAGGCCACGCAAGAAGCCAAGGAGAGGACAGCATCACAGGAGGCGAAGCAAGCTATTGCGCGTGATGTTGAAAGAGGTGAGAGTTTGGAGTCAAAACCCGTCGCGGTGGCGAGCACAATGGCCAAGAAAGAGACCGTGGTTGGATACTGGGACCCCGAGTTGTACCACTCCGGGATTCTCTGGCCAGTAATATGTCTTTTTGGAGCCTCATTCGGCGCACTCCATCTTGTATCGTGGAACACCGTGTTCCCAACGGTCGTGGAGCTCTGGCTGTGGCGTGCGGCAGCGCTCCTGTCTATCGTTTCCATGCTGGTCTTCATGCAATTCGAAAAAGTCGTTGTTCGGTGGGGTGGTCCGCTGACGATAATCAGCCTCGTATCACCGGCGTTGTACCTTCTCAGCCGTATTGTCATGATTGGAGGTGTTATTGCGTCGTTCCGGGCTGAAGATCCAGCCATCTATAATACTTATGTCGCCTCGACTTACTGGGTCCACATTCTATGAATGAGCGACAAAGAGCCAATCTTCTTCATAAGATATACAAGGTTGTGTCCTCTTATGTTCCATCCTATTAGTTTATACCTAAACCGCATTGAGGGGACATAAGAGAATGGAGCAAAAGTCATGCATATAGAGCTGACACCTGATAAGTCATCATTGATAAGACCTTTGGAAATTATAGGTTTAGATGTCCCTAATAACTGATCATAGCTTTTCAATTCTTAATAAGTGTTGAACAGTAGGTATATACTACCCAAGTAATGAGGAGATATGTGAGATAGTCTTCTTCAATTTCCGCCATACTTGCTGGTCATCTACGCTTTCATTAAATCAAACCGTCCTATGATAGGAAACATTGAAGCAAGGTCATCTATATCGACGTAAACAAACGCGGGGCGGGAATTTCCCCCCATAGTCCCAAGGTCACGTCTTCCCAAGTAGTATAAGCCGCAAAGTACAACGGAAAACTACAACAGTTTTGCAGACATTGACAACCAAACTCAGCGGCAGCGCTACCTGCCGAATCATGTGCAGAAGAACTAGCTCAAGCACATTCGTGTCCGTATTATATACCCTTATCCTTACCTTCCTTTCATCATATTACGTGAATTCCGGATCTGCAGCTGCCAATATACGCATGACGGCCAAAGTGATCACTGGATTGCCCATAATAACATCGTGTAGCCCAGTCTTCAATATCTCTTCTCTGATAACGCCATTTTCCGTTCGCCACTCCATCACTGACCCTGCAGCGCCCAGATCAGTTCTTGACTTTTGTCTCACTTCATGAAACTCCTCATAAGTGATACCCCGAGGCACTGTAGCATTTACGGCGTGCCAGTAGACCACTTCGGTATGATGTGATGGGATGTCATAATCGTCTTCGGCGTGAATTAGAGTAAGCCGATACTTTTCCCCATTAGCTTCGTTGGCGCGTATGTAACCAGCGATACGGTCCTTGCTCAACCATTTTTCCTTTATGAAGGTGCTGAGGTAGTTGAACAGCACTGGAAACCTGGCAAGCGGTGACAGGATGGGGATAGTGCCAGCCACCCTGTACGTCGCCACGAGCGTCGGGACGTCAACGAACGGTGCGACTAAAATTCCGCCTGCAAACACTATGGGTGGAGATTGCAACGCAAAGTGCTCTGAAACAGCGAGGTTCACAGCAGTGCCTAGAGACTGGCTAAAGATGAGGATCCGTGAAGGTGGGACGCCGGCCACCTGCATCGCCCATTCGACCACCGAGATAGCATCAAGGCAAAGGCCACGCTCAGACGGCGTACCAGGACTGCGCCCAAAGCCTCGATAGTCGAATGTTAAGACGTGAATCTTCTTAGGCTGCCCCGCTGACAGCGCGCGATAATTGGGAACTCTGTAGCCTGACCCAACCGTCCCTGCAGCTCCATGCATATGTATGATTAATCGAGCATCAGGGTCATCACGCAACAGCTTGAAGGCGAAGCGCGATGTAATCTCTGTGGCGAAGCCAGATGGTTCTGCAAGTAGAGCAGCCTCATGCTGACGATATAGCTCGACGGGTAGGATATGCCAGGCGTACAGCGGTCCTCCGGCAGAAGATTTGATGGCAAAGGGCGTGGTTTGGCTGCGTAGGAAGCCAAAACTCTCAGGGACATTGAGGTCCTTGAACCAGGTCATCTGGATCTTGTGGAGGTAGACAACATGAGCTTGGAAGAAAGACGTTGTAAGCAGTCCCAGGAGACCAGCGTAAAGACCGACCAGGACTGCTGCCGATATGGAAGCATATTTGAATACAAGATAGGCCATGTTGCCCATCTTTACGATGAGCAGCACGGATCCTGTCTTCAGATATACAAATCAGGCGCCTAGAGGTTCGAGGATAAGGTAGGTAAGGTACCTTAGGCTGTCAGCGTAAATTTTAGGCGGGAAACCGGCCCGATCTTGCAAGCGTGTTTGGGGACCTGCATGTTAGCGCCAGCCCAATTGCTTGCCGCCTGGAATTCCGTTCACGATACCTACCTTAAGCTTCACGATTCCCTGTCGCATGCGGTGAATATCAAGCGAAGACAACAAGATGGCACGAGGAACATTGCTCTCTGGAGCACTCACCTGTAACCATGAGGGGTAGTGCATCGGAATGATCAAGTATTCGGCCCAAGGGTAACGTACTGCTTGTCTGTTAGAATTGAACGTCTTTCATGTTGCGGGCATTGTACAATGATGCTTTTTCTTTATACACATGTTGATTACTCATCAAATTTGATATCGCCCTTGCTAACATCAGGATAAACATTAAACCTCCTCTGCGTATATATTGGTATTCCCTTCCTCGTCTCCTCAATAGCCTCGCCCTTCAACTCAGCATAAACCACCTCTTCCTTCTCTCCAGCCTCACAAAGGACCTTCGCGTTCGGGTCTACAACCATGCTATGACCCCAAGCGTTGTAACTCGCATCCATATCCCTCGCCGGACTACACAGCCCCACATAGACCTGATTGTCCATTGCTCTCGCCCTAGCTTGCAATTCCCAATGTAAAGCGCCAGTCGTTAGATTAAAGGCACCAGGATATAGTAAAAGGAAGCAGCCCTTCCGTGCAGCAATGGTAGCGAGTTCCGGGAAGCGGATATCGTAGCAGATTGCGAGCGCTATTTTGCCGTATTCCGGGAGTTCGACTAGGGTCACCTTGTTGCCCGGAGAGAGAACATCAGATTCTCTAAACGTTATCTTGCCAGGTATATCTATATCAAACAAATGTACTTTTCGATGGGTGGCTAAAAGATCGCCTTTTGGCGAGAAAAAGAGGGAGGTATTGTAGTACTTTTTGGTCGAGGGTACGTATTCTGGTATGCTACCTCCGAGAAGATAGGCTTTGCTTTCGGCCGCGAGGGCTGAGAGGGCGTGATAGGAGGGGGAGTCGGTCTTTGAGGGAGGGTGAGGGAGGAGGGTCTCGGCGTAGCTAGGGAAGTATTGACAGCCGTAGGGGGAATTGAAGCATTCGGGGAGGACAATCAGGTTGGCCCCGGACTTTGAGGCTTCGAGGACGCGGGAGCGGGCGCGGGCGAGGTTTGCGGCTTTGTCAGCGCCTGGAGATGGATAAAGTTAGCGGACATGGTAGAGGTGTTTGAGGGTTCGGTAGGAAGGTGAACCTGTTGCGAGCTGCACAAGAGCGAGCTTTAGAGGCTTTTTGAGAAGAGAAGCCATATTTATGAAGTTTCCGGGAGCGGGATATTCAGAGCTCTATGATAATTGCCCATCAAGATCAACGGTCGGAAGGCTTTCAGTGCACGAGATGGCGATGTCATCGCGGACTGTTTCCGCTCCACGCCAGACACAACAAACACTCCGTATCCATTACATATAAGCATTATCTCGGTGTGCAGTGGACAGAGCCTTAAGCATATGTACTTTGGCTTACATCAGTGTTGCTTGTGGTAAATGCTGAAAATTGGTCTTGTTGCAAAGACTTATATCAACCTATCATAGAAAAATCGTCCCGTCTCACTTCATTATTTGACTAACTGATACCAGCTCGCCTCTTCCGCGCAGTCAACATATCCCCGTCTTCTGATAACTTTCCTCTAGAGCAGTAAAAGGTGTCATGCCCTTGGCTAGCAGTATTGCTGCTCATACTATCATCATATCTGTTCCAGGAAGGAGATGGGTACGTTGACTTGAGTCACAGTCTCACACGACTGGCCACCAAATATTTCGTAGCACTCCAGAGAGAGGGTAGTACCGCCTCCTAATGTATACGTTGCACTGTCACTTCATCAGCCTTGAATTCCTCAACCTATAATGTCTGTAGACGTTACACTCACTTGTCACAAGCAACAGGGGTCTCCTGCAACTCGAGTGTGCCAGCGCCGAAATATTGATACGACATTTCGACACCACTGACACCACAGGGATATGAGAGGCCGTCAGCGACCTCTCCTGTACCACTCAAATTCAGCCATGCACAAGATCCAGAGACGTTAAGATTTGGGTCGACCCAAGTGAAACTGAGATGGGTGTAATTGTAAGGTGCAGGGGTGCCTGGGGCTGGTGTGAAATTAGCAGGCAATTGAAAGGATTCAAAGCCTTGAATTGCCCATTCTTGAGCGCCACAAGCTGCCGAACGCTTGAGGTTGACGCTGGTATGCGGGAGTGCGAGAGCAAGCGAGGCTAGAGGCAGTAGATGAAGGAGATACATGATTGAGGCTGGGGAAAACATGGCTGGGATTATGGTGAGGAGATCCTAGCCAGGTTGTAGTAGCGAAGTTGTGTAAATCGAGACACGATAGATGAGGGGGACTTAGAAACAGTAAGGTGGGAAAAGCTGATTCTTGTACTGAAGGGTCAGACCGCAGACAACCTGGAAGTAAGTGATTGTGGTTACACATTCACTTCTATACTTGTCTTCCTCCTTCGGTTCTTGTCCAGGGTTGCCATTTTTGCATCAGCTTATGCAATGAGCTGTCACAAGTCGAGGGCAAATACGAGGATCCATATCTCGTAATAGCCTTGCATCCGCCTATCACCGCAAATGCTGCCAGTGTCACAACGAGTCGACCCTGATTCCTTCACTTCGTGTCTGATGTCACTAGCTCCCAAGAGACCATCGGATGTCCAACAGACACCGACGGAGCAATCTAGCCATACCCCTTGCACGCTTCATGAACCTTCCAAGTCCGGTTCTCGCTGCGAGCGAGCGAATAGGGACTCTTCATCAAGCACGCATTGAACAGGCATACGATTTATAGATGCTGACAGCTGAGAATCATGGCTGTGCAAAAGGGTCTTCTTTAATGAGGATAAGTGGATTGCCACTATTACCTAATACCAGGGATTCCCGACGCTAAGGTAGAATTATATTACGCTAGTATTTGAATCTTGGCACTAGCAGACAAATTCGTCCCCCAGACAACAGAACCGTAACCCGGAGCTCGCCGGCTTTGTGGATTTAGGGCTCGTCTTCGGAGTGAAAAGCCTCGTCACTCAGGGAGCTCTAGACATCAGTCATACCCGCCGGCCAACTGAGAAGTTTGGCCAACTGCCCAGTGAACCCTTCCAAGCCCGGGCTTGGCGTCAGGGTGCAATCATGGAGCTTTATCGCACCAAATACCATCATGAGTCCAGCCGAATTGGTGCTATAGCAGGGCAGAAATCTTCGCCTGAATCTGTGTTCTGTATATCAATGTCCCTTTGTACGGATACTAAGGCTAGTAAATCTAGAGTGACATCCGCAGCGAACGGCACCCACCTTGACCACATCGATATTCCTCTGCAGCGTTAAGACTTTGAACTTTTCCCATCTTAAGCAAAATATTTCTACTCGAGTTTTCGAAGCTGTCCACGCCCGAGCTGCCCAAAGAGGGAATCAATTGTATATGAAAATGTGAGGCCAGGGTATAAATTGATACCGAAGGGTAAAATGGCGTATCTGAGCGCGTTGGCCCAAGCTCCTCATGTCAGTATGGGGGACGGGTCCTGCAATGTAAACACTGCATGGTATCTCACAGGAGAGTCGTGACTGGGATAACTACCCGCAACCGCACGATCCCGTGGTCTATGTTGATAAGCCGTTGTAGCGGTAAGGATTAAGACGGCGCCTGTCTTGACTGGCCGAGTTGATACAGAGGATGAAGAGAATGTGACGTTAAAGCTGAAATCGGTCGATATTGTGAAAGGATCAGTGGGTGAGACGGAGTTGACAGTCTAAATAACGGTTGAATTGACAGTTGATCTGACAGTTGGATTGGCAGTGGAATAAAAGAGATCAGCAAAGGTAATTTTGTCAGCCTGGGAGGTATTGCCAATTAGCTGATATCCAGAGGTTAGTGTACCATTGTCGTTCCAGCCTGGGCCACTGATAGAAGTTCCTGTTCCAATTGTCCGTCCGCGGTTATCACGAATTACGTAAAAAAAGTTAATGCGGTTGAAGTAATTCACCCTAAAGATCCTTATCCCGAAGTCCAGAAAATCTTCCCATTCTTTCCAAGTAAGATATGGGCTTGGATTTAGCGTGAAGGTCGCCTGTCGAAGTTGAAGATTAATAGGATCACCGACAGGTTGCAGTGGGTGAGAGGAGGCATGTTCTCCGGCTATCTCCGAAGCGGCATGGAGGAGAAGGGTCATGTCTGCAGAACTATCTACCACGGTGTAAGAAGAGAAGATGATCTGTGGGCGTCTGAAAAAGCCTCTGCCCATTGATATTGTACAAGGATCGGGTGGCAAGGGCTTTGTTCGAGGCGGTGCTGCTGGTACTGCTGTTGCTAAACAGATATAGCATATGAGTAGGCTAAGTGCTGGCTTGTATCGCATTTTATCACTGGATGGCTCCTTCATGGATAATCAATCCGGAAAGGAAGGAGGTACTTGTATTATCATGATCTGCTCTCCTCGAGTAACTGTCTAAATTGCTGTCTTGCGCTTCAGAGTGCGCTTTAAATATTCAGCACCCGCATTTAATATATCCGCCTCGCGATTCCTGAAACGTCCTATCACAAATTCCATTGCCGATTAATTTTAATGTTTAGATTTTATAATTTTAAGAATTTTTAGGTTATGTCGGTTTTTAATAGCGCGCTGTAATTGACGCGCCAAGCCTGATTAGATAGTTCCGGGGATTCCCGACGCTAGAATTCATTTTTGATCCTTCCTCGCACCTGAAGAGTCAGTGCAACCTGCAACTCGGGTATTCACCGCCTTCTGCAAGTATCCATCGATAAGATGACTGCCCTGGTGGAATACATGGATTAAAGATCAACAACCCATTCGTGAATGGATCGGACACGCTATGGACTTCATTTAGTATATCCTGGTATAGAATATCACGTTGTTGTCAAGATCAGTCCTACTGACGTTGTAATTGCGAGATCTACTAATGATCAATGGTCATGTTGCGTAATAAATGATGACCAGATGAGGAGTAACAGTGAGAGGGCGGGTGGTGGTAAGGTAGTATTTTTATGATCAGGTGTGAATGGTAGTGGGATGAGCTCTATCTTACAGTCCATCAGTAGCGAACTGACGAGTCAGAGCCTGTCCAGCTTATTAATTCTTCAGTGGATTAGAAACAGTCCATTGGCCTTGTGACCTGGACTGTTTATCGATATACCAGTTCATCTGCAATTGGACAAAATATGCGTCTCGACTAGGGTAGTGATTGCAACGCTCCTAACGGGGAAGTCTATGGTGCATTATTGGTCGTTCCACCACATTGATGAGCCTGGGCCGGGGAGGGCAAAATTGGGAGATCCTCCGCAGGAAGTCCATGTCGAAATGCACGTGGTTTGCAGAGGTAACAATCCCCAACACATAGACTAATGACTAATTATATGTATGATATGTTCATCTCAATCTTTACTCTGCAGGTGAGATGGAGCAACGCTCCTGCTCAACAACGCGTTGCTCCTCATGGCAATGCTCTTTCCTCTGCAGGTAACTTTGGCTGCGAACTTCACAAGGCAGTCGCTTTCACCTCCTGTCTGTCAATTCTTAACGTTTGTTTAGATTTTTTCCCCATCACTTTGCAATCCATATACCCTAGATCACATCCCTGTTATTATATTAGAAAGCATAATCCCCTCTACACCTAATGGTCCGTACGCACCATCGCTCAGTCGAGCTCTGCTCATGGACGACGTACCACGTCTGAACGAAGTACCTCTTGTACACGAGCGAGGCTTTACAGTACCTCCAACGGTAGACGCGAACCTTCGAGACCGAATCCGATCTTTACTCATCTCACGCAATCGCCAACAACCTCCGAGAACCCCTTGTCCGTCACCTGATTATAGCTACCTCCCTCGCAGTCCGAAAGAGAAGTCCTCTAGCCGCTCTCCTGCGCATGTAAGGAAATACAAGTTCAGCCCCGCACAGGCCATCGCAAAGCTTGTTGAATTAGAGCACGAAGAGCTAGACATGGGAGCCACAAGATTCGATGGACCGGCCGGCCAGATTGAGAAGGACGATGCCGATGTCACTCCAAGACGTCCCAGCCAGCCCAATATGGAGGAAGCCCGGAACACGAGAGCGGATTGGGCATGGTCTCGTCCTACCGCTGGCCTTGACCATCGAGCCGAGCAAAATGTTCTTGGCCGGGAGTCTTTGATACCAACTTCCCCAAAATTGGAACGAACTAAGTCGTCAGCATCAAAGAAGGCGAACAAATCTCGCCTGCCCAGGTTCTACCTTCGTACCGTACCGCCTGCAACAGATGTGAACAAGATTGCCAGACCCAAGCCCCAGCACATACCCGGTAGCTATCAGTCCGAAGTGGACACAAAGAGGGTTATCAGCTCGAGGGTTGACACACCACTTATCGATGACCTGCCAGACACAATGAGCAATGATGTACTTGCTGTGCCTACCTACACCGGACTTCGTGACGAGCATGGCCACAACGCAATTGGTGCGTTACACGAGATAAAGGGTCAAGACCATCACGCTCTGGTATCAGAAGATGTACATAGCGCACCGAGGTCTCCGATAGCCCATTCTAGTGCCGTGTTGGACGACAATCATGGGAAAGCACATGTGGACGCCTTAGAAGCACCAGTATTCATCATTGGAAGTGACCACGAAGAGGACAACCTTAAACAGGGAGAACTGACAAACGACCTTGCCAATCCTGAGGTAGAGGCCGTAGCCCAAGAGCGTGGACCGATTTCCGAATTACCAGCCCAATCTCCTCTATCGGAGTCACGCATGAAGGAGCAAGCCGCCGAGGATTACCTTCTTGCAGGAGGTCCCGTTAAAGATAAGCGGACTTCTTCAAGCGTCTACTCACCATCGGTACGAAGCCTTCAGTCAATCAAACTCGAGGCAGATCAAATCGTAGACAACGTGAAATCTCCTCTGCTGCCCAGAACATCGCCTCGGGCTTTTGACGATACTGAGCTCGAAGTCCCTGTCGCTGAGCTTCCGCTAATTCAAAGCACCGACTCGACACCCGATAAGGCTCAGAAGCCGTCGCCAGTCAGTAGGGCTATGTCATTGTTATCAGAGATGAGTGCACGTACTGGTATACAGGCACCGTCGCTGCGGTCCCTTCGGCAGCAAATGAAGAGCGGTTCCCCAAACTTCACCTCCAGGGCCCATCGTCGCCGTAAACACACTAGCGAACATTCAGGGCACCAGCGAGCGCGAATGATCGCCAAAAAACGAGGTTACAGACCCTTGCAGCATGAAAATCGTCGGGAATACCTTGGCGAGACCGACAGCACGAATGGAGCAGTAGTGTTGCAACACCAGCATGCCCAAGGCGAAGGTTTTGCGAAAGTCATCAGCGACCTTGAGGGTCTCTTGAAAGAGGCCTTGAATCTTGCAGGTCACGCTACTAGCATAGAACAAAGCGAAGATGTCCCGTTAACTCGTCAACATCGGCGGAGGGATTATGAACACCTCAAAAGCACAGAGTCCGTGAACAGCAGCGAATGTGTCTCGTCGCTCTCAGGCGGTGCCGATGAAGAAGACAACTATACCACATTGCCGTATCAATCTGCAGGCAAACATCAAGGCCATTTCGGTGGTGATGAACCTGAGAGCGACAGGGTTCATCACGGCCACTTCAAGAAATCTCGAGATGCAACACAGCATCTTGCACACACGCATCACTTGTCGACTATACCACATGAAGAGAACCAGGCTAAGGTGCAGCCTGAAGGCACGACAAGTGAATTTCTTGAATTGCCGCATACATCCTCGAAGATGAGAGTTCCCGCTCAGAAATCACGCTTTTATCAACCATCTACTGTAACGGATTGGACCGTCATCCGAGTTCCGTCCAAGATGCACAAAGTTCGTCTGGAGATGGGACCTACACCGCCGCCACCTCAGACTCCACAAACAGCGGAAGTCCCTCCGAAAGAACAGCATGTCTTCCTTCAACGAGGTCACGGAGCTTCGGAGAGTGGGGTGACGAGAGATTCTATCCGCGGGTATATCAATGCACACCAGCGGCCACCGATCGAGCCTCGCATAAGCTCGATACGTCGAAAACGGGCAACACGGAAGAGAGAGGACTTCACGTCTCTGGACGAGTATTACTCTTCTGGCGAGAGCGCCTGTACCTGTGCTCCATATGTTGCGGACTTTAAGACGTCAGCGCTTCATTACCACCCAGTCTATCGAGAGGCAATCGCTGGTGAGGCCTCACAGGCTCCCAGAAGCGGACCTCATCCGATCAGACCTCGTCAAGATACCGCTGACTCATTAGAGAAGCATCATAATGTAGACCCAGAAAAAAGTCGCCCGAAAAAGTCCTCTAATAACCAGGACTATAGCCTGGAAAACCGTAATCACTTGAGTATCCGGGAGCCGCGTGGTTTCAGTCTTAGCCGTTCTCATCGTCGATCACCAATTGCTCGGGACTGGAGTACTTTGCGAAAGCGTTTTGTTGCCATTGTGGCGTGCACTACGACTGCTTTCATGGGCTTGATCGTTGGCATCTACGCCGGTGAGGTGCCTGCGATCCAGTATGCCATCGCGGACGAGCATCATTATACTATACTGGGAAATGTGTTATTCTTCCTTGGATTGGCAATTACTACGGCCCTTTTCTACCCTTTGCCGTTGCTTCATGGCCGAAAGCCATACACGTTAGCAGCACTTACGATCCTTCTACCTTTGCAGTTCCCTCAGGCTTTGGCAATCAACTCCCCTCGAACACCAACGGTTGCGACGTACCGTATTGGGCTCCTACTACCGAGGATCTTTGCAGGCATAGTGATGGGATTTGCAAACATCAACCTCCTCACAACATTGCTTGACCTCTTCGGGGCGTCTTTGCAAAGCGGGAACCCTCACCAAGAGATAGTAAACGAGAACGATGTCCGAAGGCACGGCGGAGGTATGGGAGTGTGGCTTGGTATATGGACATTCTGTGCGATTGGCTCGATTGGGATCGGCTTTCTCATTGGAGCCGGTATCATAAGTGGTCTTGATGTCTCTTGGGGTTTCTGGATCACTATCATTATTAATGCTGCTGTGCTGCTACTTAACATCGTGACGCCCGAGACTCGCAGATCAGCTTATCGCAGATCCATGGCTGA
Source organism: Cladonia squamosa (assembly GCA_947623385.2). Lineage (NCBI taxonomy): Eukaryota > Fungi > Ascomycota > Lecanoromycetes > Lecanorales > Cladoniaceae > Cladonia > Cladonia squamosa. The sequence goes on from OX392381.1 coordinate 917,326, forward strand.
GGTCCGCAGTGGAACTGAGACGTCACGAAGAGTTGCCCGCGGAGAGATCAAGATGCATCTTCAATCGACTGGGCCATTATGGTGGGGGGAGGAGGTCTTCGCTGGCCATGTGCTCGCGATACGCATGCTGAAGCAACCCGGGTTCATCGTTCTATCGCTTTACCTTGGTTGGATATATGGCCAAGTGGTTCTAGTGATAGTGGTAAGATTGTCCTACTCGATGTTCATACTTGTAACTTACAATTCAATAGCTTCTCGGAGCTCTGCTGTCCAAGTATTATTTCTTCCATCCCCAATTCGTTGGCTTGGCAGTGGCAATTATACCCTTAGGTTCCCTGTTAGCAATCCCCTTTCAGAAAGCCTCCTTGTTCAGCCGATCACGACACCATCGTCAAAGGACAGATAGCATGACTTTCGAGAAGCGTGTTACATGGACATCACATCTCGTTAGGCGGTCCATCTTCATGATTACGCTACCCTTCGCAGACTTGGCCTATACTCTGGCTTCTGGCGGCCGCCCTACTCATTTTATGGTGCCAATCATCTTCGCTGGATTAATTGGATTCCTTTCGAACTTGGCCATCGCTGAATGTCACGGAATAATCATGGAGACGTATGACACTTCAGACCTGCAACCAGGCATGACTGGTCGGCCTCGCCGCGTCTTACCTGAAGAGATCAGGAAGAAGAGGACCAATTTCTCTTGCTTCCCTCGCGTAACTGCAGCCTTTGCAATCTCGCAGACTTGTGGCTTCATGATCGCTGCGGGAGTTACGGGGTGGGGCGGTGTGGTCGAACGGCATATAGGCGCACAAACTGCTACTGCAGTCATGGCGGGTGTGCTTCTACTTTTGACTTTGTTACTTATCGGTGTGTTATGGCGATACAAGGTTGTTCAGATCATTCCGTCTGAAAGATATGGGACGAACATCTTGTCGGGACCTGAGGACGAGTGGAAACCGGTAATCATTGGCAGTCCTAGCGGCACTACGCGGCGGATGAGTATACTAGAGCTAGGGTACTTGAGCAGGTGGAGTGAGATCAGGCGGAGGAATAAGCTTGCACCAGAGCGTTGAGTGATAGGTAGGGTTGCTGTACTCTGACGGGCGTGGGAACCTAAGGTAGCACAGCTGGCCTGTGCTATTGCACCGCAGAGTTACCTATGATCAAAACTCTAATCTCGATCGCAGGAGAGGCACAGCTTTCCACCCATTTTGCCGTGCTGCGTATGAAATGTCGTAATGCGGTTCCCGCCGCCAGCAACCTTATCCCATAAGCCCGCCTGCAGATCAGATAGATGCCTCATAGAGTAGAGAGATCGGATCAGGGTCTCATGCAGCATGGTCTACGACTCTTGAAATCACTAACAAGTGGGAAAAGTCACATTGAGACTTTGGAAACAGGAAAAGTCTCTTCCCTGTACATCTCGGTCATCTTTCATCGATGCCATCGTGGCCATCATCTTGTCGAACATCCTGTGGATCTACGTCTTCTTCTATACGCCACATGTCCGTCGACAAGTATCAGACAAGCATCCTGGGTGGATGTAGTGCTACGGTTAGTATTGTAGGACATGCGAAGAATATCTGAGCTATAAGATGAGAACTCCCTACATTCGATGCTTGCGAAGTACAGTGGGTATAGCCCACGTTCGTATTCTTGCGAGGATAGAGGTATTATAGTGAGAAGATCAAAGTAGTAGCGGTAATACTGGATAACAAAGAAACATAAATCATTTACATGCAATTGACTGTGAAATCCTGGAACTAGCTCATAGAAGAAGGCCTTGACATAATCAATAATAAGGCCCCTGCCAGCAGTAGTAGCCACAGCGAACTTACAATTCACAACACGATGAGCAGAATCCAACACCCTCAAAGCTGCGAAGAAACCATTCTTTCACATTTAGACCACCTCGAAATCTACCTCCCCACTCTCAATCACCAGCGCTAACAAGTGAGGCCTCTCCCCTCTATCAAACTCCACCAGGCTCAATTTGCCCAACTTTTCCCCCGATTCTTCCTCCCCATCTTCTTCTTCCTCCCACTCATCCTCCTCCTCCTCCTCAGCCCTCTTACTCAACCATATCCCTATCCACCCCTTCGGCATCTCTCCAAACCGCCACCAATCAGTTCCAAGAGATCGATCAGTTAACACCGCTCTATAAATCTCTCCGCGCACCACCTCCGCTTTTTCCACCACATCAGCCGGGACAGTGTGCTGGATCGTGACTGTTTGACCAGAGGTGAGGCTGGGTATTGTTACGACTGTGTGAAGTGTTTGTTTGAGTTAGTATTGCAATAAATGCGGTGGTGGAGAGGTTGTATAGCCTGATCAACTAGTGTAGGGGAAGAAGTCCCCTTTTGTACAGCGCTTTTCATGGAGGATCCTGCAGAAGGGATATATTGCGCTGAAACGATGGTGTTTGCTTGTAAGGGGCACAACGACTGATGCCGATAAGGGATGTTTGAGGAAGCACGCCAATGTTAACACTTAGTGAGGAATCTTACTGTTAAGCGGATCATAGTCTTCAAGATTCTCCTCTTTTTTCTTCGTTAAATCGAGATGTGGAACTTTTTCAAAGCGCAAAACGTATGTATACAAATTTCAAGAAAACCGACCATCAACTGCAACCCGCAAGCGTAGAAGCTCATCAAGACGAAAAGAAAAAGAAACATACATTCCATTCACTCTTTCAAATTCACCCTCTTCCCAAACATACCCCTATGAGCCCGTGGTTGCGCATAGGGGTTAATATTAATACTCTTCCCCCCACTTTCCTTAGGAGCCACGCACCGCATTGCTACGTAGCTCGGATTCGTTGGAATCCGCGCGAAAGGGTTTTGATAAGCTGTTAGTGTTACGGGAAGAGCGGGATGGGGGGTCTTGAGGATGCGAGCGGTTAGGGCGAGGGTGAGGGTGCTGGACGGGGTGATGGTGGGGGAGGGGGTGGAGAGCGTGAGGCCGATGGTGACGGCTGGTTTATTGGAGGGACGCATGATTTTGTTGTCTCCACGACCGGTCATTTTGGGGTTTGTTAGGGGTGTTTGAGGGAGATTGAGAGAGGGGAGGCGAGAATTTTGGTTTGAGACTATATATACTGGGTTCAATTTTTGAGGATGGGTGGGGTAAGGATGGAGCGGCTGGATTAGTAAATTAGCGGCTTCGTGCAAAGAAGAGAGATTTTGATAGCAGTACGATTAGGTATGTACTTAAAGATATTGAAAGGAAGTCTATTTCTACCTTGAGCATATCAAGCTTTTTTGGGTAGTTGACCGCGCCAACGTAGAATTGAGTATTAAGGGCTGTGGTACTACACAGATCGAGAGCAGAACAATGTTAGGCGTGTTGTCTGATTGAATTAGAGGGTCTTGGACATTTTTCGTTACGAGAGGTAGATTCTGAGTTTTTTGACGCCGTGAGTCCAGCAGGTTCTTCGATCAGGGCTAGTAGTATTGGAAACTGTATATAATAAGAGTATCGTTCCTCGGGAATATGTATATTGGACTATCTGGTCGCTCGTCTGAATGCCTCTGAATTGCGTCCCCTTTTATCGGACTGAATGGGAATTCAGGCACGATTTGACAAATAAGCTTAATGAGCTTACCACGCTCTTTAATACAACATAGCAAAGAAATCCGTACGGAAAAGAAAACAAAAAGGAAAGAAAAATTACTCGGAAAATGACACTTTATATGGTGTGGAGTGATGATCTCCCTGGGAAACGAAAACGTCACTAGATGTAAGATTTCGATGAATGCAGTGATGTTTCCCCTATTCTGAACCAAGGTTAGTAAAGGTAAAAAGACTCCTCTTCTCTATCGCTGGGGCACGAATGTGTAATGAATTGGAATAAGGAGTAAAGTATGGTCTTTAAGTTGAGCAATGGTAGCAGTATTAAGTAGAGTAGAGATTCAAGGAAGATAACAATCGTGGGAATATCGCAGCTGAAGGGTCGTAAGATTGACGAAATTGTGGAGCTGAAGTGGCTGAGGCGAATGGATGTAGCTGGAATGGCGTAAGGTAGTGGGGAAAACATAGTGCAGAAAGATTCAATAGTACTTAAATTTATACTAGGCGCAAACGGATATGGAGGTACCTTTGCGGATAGCTTGTTCCTTAGCATATGCCTACAAGATTGTTATATAGAAATTGCTATTAGGAGCGGTGGTAGTGGTAGCGGTGGTGATGGTGGTAGCAGAGCATAGCCTAGATGTCCCCTATAATATAGGCTTGCCATGTAGGGTGTAGGGCTTATAGCGATGCTGGGGGGTTAATCCGCGCAGCAGACTCGAGTTTCTGAGGCTATGCTCGAACAAGATGTAATGCTCACCCAGCCCCCTTGCTAAAGCTGCAGCCCCCGAGCGAGCTTCGACTGAGTTGGGGGCAGATTTCTGTCACTTTTCCCTTGCCAAGTCCCTACCCCACGTGACCCCGCGTTGAACTTCTTCACGTCGCACCAATACCATCTCCTGTATGTCGCTCAACTAAGGAGATACATCTAGAGCACCAGGAAGTCTTTCTATCATAGCGAACCCCTCACTACACCGTAATGAGACAGAGAACCTATATTCCACGCAGTGATCATGTCATGCTGGACCGCCCACTCACATGAGCTGAAAGATAGTACACTGTCGCATGCTAATGTACGCCAGCCATGGACGATCCTATGGACTTGACAGAGAGTGATGATGATCTGGACACTACTAGAGCGGTGAGGAAGGAGCTTGGGCACGAGGATTACATCAACAGTAAGATTCCCATGCCCAGTCTTTGATACCGTGAAGTTGAGTGCTAGTTTGGACAGGAGTCATCGGCGACAATTCTGAAAGTGAATCCGAAGAAGAAACGAACAATGAGCCTCGTATCAAGCGGCGCATGCATGATGATCATCCGGGAGGCGAGAAAGTGGACTGGTCAGAAGACAATGGTGAAGAAGCTTATGAGAAGTTCAAGAAACGAAAATCCGTCAAGCGGAGGAAAGCAGCAGCTAGCACCCGAAAAGCCAAGGCAGTGGAAAGGGGAAGCATTACTGGCAAGAAACAGAAGAAGCTTGACGTAGACAAGAAGGCTAAGGGCAAGAGTGAAAGACAATGGGGCGACGAGTCTGACGATGATCAATTGATGGAATATACGCTGCCGGACTACCTGAAGGATAGAAGAGCACGATTTGACAAACGTACAGAGGTGTTACAAGGGGCTGGTTTGAAACTGCCGCCTAGCTACGATGGGATCGAATTCTCAGATGACGAAAGATTGGAGGAATTGGTCGAGAGACCGGACTTTCCTCGAATGCAACCAGGAGCACCGTACAAGGATAAGCAGCTACCGAAGTCTCTTGGGCTGATACCAGCTCCGATCGCTCAGTGGTTGAGAGACTACCAAGTTGAAGGCACTGCGTTCTTGCATTCTTTATTCGTCTATCAGACAGGAGGCATACTTGGTGATGATATGGGTCTTGGGAAAACGGTGCAGGTCATTGCATTCCTTACTACCGCGTTTGGAAAGACTGGGGATGAACGGGATGCGAAAAGGATGCGGAAGATGCGGAGGGCAGATGCACCTTGGTATCCTAGGGTTCTGGTTGTCTGTCCAGGTACATTGATAGAGAATTGGAAGAATGAGTTCCATCGATGGGGCTGGTGGCATGTGGATACCTACCATGGAAATGCTAAAGACGCGGCGTTAGAGGCTGCTGTGAACGGGCGCCTTGAGATCATGATTACGACTTATACGACTTACAGGATGAACAAGAGTGCCATCAATATGGTGGAATGGGATTGCGTTATTGCGGATGAGTGTCATCAGATAAAGGGACGGCAGTCAGAGACTACCCAGTCTATGAACGAAGTCAACGCTCTTTGCAGGATAGGCCTCACAGGGACTGCTATCCAGAATTCCTATGACGAGCTGTGGACGCTGCTCAACTGGTCGAATCCTGGAAAATTCGGGCCTATATCCACATGGAAACAAAGCATTAGCCTGCCGCTGAAGATGGGTCAGTCGCATGATGCTACAGTTCATCAACTAAGTAAAGCCCGGAAGACTGCAAAAGCTCTTGTCGAAAATTTACTTCCTCAGTTCTTCTTAAGGCGCATGAAGACTCTGATTGCACATCAACTGCCGAAGAAGAGTGATCGCGTAGTCTTCTGTCCCCTCACAGAGACCCAAGCTGCGGCATACGAGAATTGCATTGACAGTGATGTTGTCCGATATATTACAGAGTCTACGGATGACTGTGGCTGTGGCTCTGGTAAGAAGCAAGGCTGGTGCTGTCGCAAATTTCTCCCTGAGGGTGGTAAATGGCAATCATATGTCTTTCCGGCCATCAACTATCTCCAAAAGCTAGCCAACCATCTTGCAATTCTTATACCCCAAAGCACCGATCCCAAGGAGAAGCAGGACAAAGACCTCGAAATGCTCCAAGTTGCTGTCCCTGATCAATGGCGGGATCTCTACCGTAACCGTGACTCAATACTCAACTATTCCAACCCTGAATTCTGCGGGAAATGGAAGATACTCAGAAAGCTGCTCCGGTTCTGGCACGGCAATGGGGACAAGGTTCTTGTATTCAGTCATTCGGTCCGCCTGCTCAAAATGCTACAGTCGCTATTCACACACACAACCTACAATGTCAGCTACCTCGACGGCAGTATGAAATATGAAGACCGAGCAAAAACGGTGGATGATTTTAACAGTGACCCTGACCAGTTCGTCTTCCTCATCAGCACAAAAGCTGGCGGTGTAGGTCTCAACATCACCTCTGCCAACAAAGTCGTCGTAGTAGATCCGAATTGGAACCCAGCCTATGATCTACAGGCCCAAGACCGTGCTTACCGCATAGGCCAAGTTCGGGACGTCGAAGTCTTTCGCCTCGTTTCGGCCGGCACGATCGAGGAGATTGTGTACGCTCGACAGATTTACAAACAACAGCAGGCAAACATCGGCTATACTGCCAGCAGTGAACGCCGCTACTTTAAGGGCGTCCAAGAAAATAAAGACCAAAAAGGCGAAATCTTCGGTCTTGCGAACCTCTTCTCCTTCCAAGGCGAAAAGATGGTCTTGAGAGACATCGTCAACAAAACCAACGTCGCCGAAACAAAAGCCGGCGTCACAATCATCGGTGTAGACCTCGAGCACCCCACCGATAACGACTTCGACGACGACTCGGACTCCTTCCTTGCCAACCACAACAGCCCCACCACCACCACCAACACAAATACCGACGCCAAAGAATCCAGCGCCATGTCCCAACTTGCCGCCCTCATCGTCACCGAAGCCGAAGAAGCCGCCGGTGGCACCAAAAAACGACGCAAACTCCCCTCCTCCACCAACAAAAAGAAGTCCGACCCCGTGCAAGCCATCCTCGCCAATGCCGGCGTCGAATACACCCATAAAAACAGCGAAGTCATCGGCTCGTCTAAAGTCGAAGCATCCCTCTCCCGGCGCGCCCAGGAAGCCGCTAACGACATCGGCGTGGGAGGACAGCACGTCTTCGCTGACACGCAAGAACGGGTGCCAGTTAAAAGGAAACGGAATACAGACGAAGCTGGAGCGGACTCTGGGGGCAGTAGTGATGGTGAGCTCGAGGATATTGTATGGCAATACCATCCACCAGAGGGAGTGAGAAGGAGACAGCTTTGTAAAATGGCAGAGACATTTGGGTTTGAGGATGTGGTTGAGTTTGCGTGTGTGGTTGAGGGGTGGACGAGGGAGAGGAGGAGAGCGTGTTTGGAGAGGTTTTATGCTATAAGGAGGAAGGAGTTGGGGCTTGGTGATGAATGAGAGAGGGTAAGGAGGAAGGGATGCATTGAGGAATAGTTTTGGGGACGGGCTTATGCAGGAGGGAACGGGAGCGGCGTTTGGACTGGGATGGGTGCGGTTTGGGTTTTTGGCGTTAGTAGTAAGATACCCGCGTTTGCGTATACGAGGTGGGTTTGTGTCCACCTGAACTATGGCGTGTAGAGCACGTTTGATAAAGAGATAGGCTGGTATACTTATTACGTGTAACATACATACTGCACACTAACCAACCATACCTTTCCACCTAATATTGCTGCACATGTCAAACACAACGCACAACGGAGCGCACATACGATCAACCACCAAAATAGGGATGGCAGATATCCAGATTCCTTGATACTGTAGGATCTTCCTGTATATATCAACGAAGGCTTGCAGGATAAAGTACTTCTCTAGCATCGTTATGACGGGGCTCACTAGGTGTTGAGTTAGCCAAAAGTTGGTTGAGTTATTGGAATGGAGTTATTTAAGAGAACGGTGGCGGGTGGAATTATGTCTGTTATGTCAGGGTAGGAGGGAGGGGGGTGTATGTTGAAGGAGAGGAGATGGGTTGGCTTATTGCCTCATCGATCAAGAACGATTTCGATGAAAATGCATCGGTTCGGGGCTAATCCAAAAAAGCAAGAGGCTATGAGTCACTATGCGTTAAACTATGTGTACATGTGTATCTAGGTTGTCGTAAGCAATTGTAATGAAACCTTTAACAGTAGGAAATGTAATCCATCCGTTCATATCTCTCATCATTCCATACATCTATCCGTCCATTATCATCCCATCTCATCTCATCTCATTACCAAACAGTCTATGAATAAAATCGATGTTGAAGGTGCGGATGCAAGCAGCCGAGTCGTACGTGGCGTTCGGTAAGGGCCGGTTATTTGGATTTCCTAATATTTCATAGGCCAACTGCAGCGCCTAGGTCAGCCATACTCCTTCTCGGATCCACAGGATAGCTCGTGGGATAACCGAGGATATCGCCGTTGTAAGAAAGATTTGGTGGGCATGACGAGACTGACATATTCCAGGCGTAGGTTAACAGGCCTAACACATACACCATGCAAAATGAGTATACCACGTCTTGACTGAGAACCAGCGAATTTTCCGGCGAGCTTTGATCAGATTGAGGATAAGACGCTCGGAGCACTGGGTCGCGTTTCAACAGTTGCTCGCGCTGTGGGATCGTTGGTGGCAAAAAGGCATAACGAATTGGTATGGCGATAGAATTGAGGCAGACCATCCAAAGGAGGGGTGGCCATCCCAAGTGTAAAATGATGTCCTTAATTAAAGGATTGTTGGCGTCATGCTCATGCTGCGCCACTAGGATAGCGCTTCGTGCGACTCCTATAGAACAAACAGTAAAGTAGATAAGGTGGAGAAAGATTTTACTGTCCCAGAACATGTCCGCCAGCCTCTGGAACATCGGAGATACTCCAGTGCTATCGCGCTCGCTCTTTCCATCGCTCGACCCAGACGGCGTGAACGAGAATTTCTTCTTTTGTACCCAGCTCGGCAGGAAAGCGCCAATAAGTGTTATTGCGTGGTCTTGTAGGCTGTTAGTAGAAGCTCCGGCCTCACAAATTGGCGTGAACTTACAAGGGGCGATCCAGTACGTGGCGTGGCCTTCCGCAACCGCGACTCTGTAACCTGTCACAAGAGAGACAACCAAATCGTCCACCCATTCACTCATAACACTTGCAATTGCCAGGGCGAGGAGATTGCGCAAGCTGTCGTCAGTCGGATACACAACCAGAGGACTTCCGGACCACAAGGAGACAGGGATTGCCAGAAGGGCTATGGTGGTCAATACGTGGGAGAATGAAAGAAGAACGTAGACGAGTCCAGCGCCACGTTGACGAAAGCCCATCTTGCGACTGGGATCACCGAAAAGGTAGAATTGCATGGCTATTGCGGTCTGCACACGACCCACGTGCTATAACCCCATAGTCAGTACGAGTCAGTGGTAGACTAACACCTGGGTTAATGACATACCCATCGGCCCTGTTGCTTCACGTGTGCTTTGTAGGACTCGGGGACTCGGCCGTGCTGCAATACTTCATCCACGTAAACGGCTTTCCACCCCTTTCCAAGAAGAACATTACTGCAGTACATGTCTTCCCCAACCGAACCGACAGGATAGCCTCCAATGCTGTCAAGAGCAGCACGTCGTATCAGATAGCCTGATCCCCCGCACCAAGTAGACCCCATCATTTCTTTTAGAGGTTCCGTTACTTTAAAGTTGACATCGAGGCCTTGTAATAAGGGATCATGGCTAGGTATGTCGTAGAATCTCTGTATCCCCGTCAGCCTACTATTCTATCCAAGGGCCAGTATAAAATCTCTCGCCCATAGAAAACATAACACAAACCTGAGGAGGCTGAGCTAAGGCCAACTTGTCGTCCTGTAACAGGTGTGGGAGCAGTGCACGGAGCAAATTTGGATCCGGAATCATGTCGGCGTCGAGCGCGGCCATGAACTCAGCAGGGCCACCGGGAAGAGTCTCGACAAATTTATAACCATGGTTGAGATTACCCGCCTTGAAGTGGTGGTCGAGAGGTTTGTGGCGTGCTGTGTAGTATACGTTTCCCCGGGATTCTTTCAGCTTTTCAATCCTCTGAGCCAACTCATCCGAACCGGCGTCATCAAGAACGATGACCCTAAAGCGATGATCTGGGTAATCGAGTGCACAGGCAGCTTCTGCAGTATTCATAATGGTTTCGACATCTTCGCCAGCGCATGTGATACAGACATCGACCCGAGGAGGATCTTTCTCATCCAAGAGACGAAGATGCTGAGAACTCGCAGGACCGCCGAACGCGAGGCATCTCAAGAAGTGGTTAAAGAAATTGGGCACTGATGAATGGATTGATTAGTGCGAGAATAAACACAGCAGGGACACTGTCGTGTGGAAGGTGCCACTCACAGAAGAGACCTAGTTCAGCGATGAGATATACCCTTGAGTTCCAGTGTTCATATGGATCGTCAGTCGGTAGCTTGGAGATGAGGAGATACTTCACACGGCAGCCAAGGTAGAATACCAATGTGATCATAGAAAGAAGAGAGGTGAAGGGTAAGATATTCAGGCAGCGATGTTTGATCCGAGCCAGCTCAATGATGTCTTGGTGAGCCATTTTGGTCCAACGATTCTGTGACTAGCTGTGAACTCTGCAGATATTCGAAGCTGGAAGTGTTGTTGCCAATGCAGTAAGCGGAGAAGGTCGTGCAGTGTGCAGCGAGCGGTGGGCACGGGGGCCCGCCGGGGTCTTAAATGAAGAGTGTGACTGATGTTGCAGTGGGAAAGATGTAATTGAGTGAGCAAGTTTCAGTATGATTTAATGGCTTGTTATGACTTATGTGAGTGACGTGCATCAGGGAGTCCAATCAAAAGTCGAGCATAGGGTAGCCAAGGCCCAACAGACAGGAACGCTTTGTCGATCCCAAGAGCTGTCATCCTTGTTCCGACGCATGGGAATTGTATCTAAGCCCTGTAAGCCCTGCAAAAAAAATTATTGTGCATTAGAAGGCGTGGAATTTGTGACGTAAATGGTTATTACAGCCACGTTTCGTAATTCACAATCGATAGGAAAACGTCACATATATGGCATTGTTTCGGCTTGCCGCGGGAATGCGACAATTCCCTCTGCAAATCCGCATCCAGCTTTCACTGCTGGTTGGCGGGGTTATGGGGTATGAGTGTTATGGTGGGGAACATGCTTCTCTGATACTTTCAGGACACATACACAATAGATAACGTAGCACCATTTCTGCTGGCAAGGGGAGCGGCAGGTTCTGCATGATCTCTAGTAATTTCAACCAGCATGATAAAGCTAACCTATCTCTGACATTATCTTCAGCTGCAGCTTATAGAAATGTTTGCTGTGACTCCGTGACAGCCAGACCGGGTTTCCGATCCTTACCACTCTTGCATAATGGAGGGCCGTCGTGATCATGGTTGGCCGTTACAAGAGCTCGATTGAAGTTGACCGACCGAAACTTGCGGACCAATCTCCGCGACGCTACGGAGGTAAGGTAATGTCAACGTTTTGCGCTAGTTCTAGCTGTCCGGAAGTTGTATTACATCCAAACTTACTATGAGTACTCTACTGCTTGAGTAATGGCTTGCTGGAACTCACTTTTATGTACTTTCCGTATGTCTCCATGTCAGGTCGCCTTGGACATGTTCTGTCGCTGATGCTGGCAAACTGCCTGCTCAGAGGCATAGCGCCACGGCTAATGCACCCCTCGGCTAGGCTTTCCGTGGGTCATCAGGCACCTATTTCCAAGCAGGCTGACCTGACATCGCCCATTGCTACCTTGTCTGATTACTGAAAGCAAGCGTCGAGGGGAACTGCTCATGTTAGTAGTGTGGTAATGGCAGGCGTTGGAGAAGGTTCTGCCATTGTTGGTTTAATAGGCACCGCTGCCACGCTGTCAAAAGCCGTGGTTGACATTGCCAGCAAATACAAGAATGCCAGGAAACAGATTGAGTCTTTTGGGGCCGAGGTTAGTATCTTAGGAAACGTCCTGGACCAACTGCATCGCCTTCAGGAGAAAGATCATATGGAAGCAGATGATGGGATCCAATCGGTGATCATGACTATACTGGGTCAATGCGCTGAGCTCTTCTCTGAGCTTGACACCTACAAGGACGCACTATATAGCAGACCCGGGTCGGTGCGGAATTTGACCTTTCGAGGCAAGACAAAATGGGTATTCACTGCAGCGGAATTGGACTATCTACGGGCGAGGCTGGAGAGCGTGAAGACCAATATACTACTGATGATGACTATGCAATGCAAGCATAATTCGGATCGGTAATTTCAAATGCTTTCATTTTGTTGTGAATTAGAGGCTAACATGGATAACACAGCTCTAGAGACGATCGAACGATACAAGAGCTCTCAATCCAGAGCGACGAATGGGTCAAGCGATTAGAAACATTGGAGAAAGAAATGATGATACCCATCGACTCTAGCAATGATGCGGCCGTAAACAGGATGTCTATAAGAGTTGTCGATACAGCAGACTGGGCGCGGTCGACTCGGGATTCGATTCTCAGCTTATATGGGCATCGTTCGTACTATCATAAAATCCTGGATCCTCGTGAAGGACCTTTTGCGATGGCTTTGGAAATGCAGGCTGACTATTCACGAGTATCGAGAATAATTGAAGATCATTTGGAGGATGATCTCCTGCCTGTGGAAGCCGCTTCAAGTGCGGTGGATAAAGAATTGGTTTACCGTGCTTTGAAGTCTACCCTTAGTACAGAACAACTACGATTTCCGTCACAGTTTCCATGTCGTGCGATAGCAGTCAACTCCTACAAAAAATGGGCAGAAGAATCGTATTGTCTGTCCTTTGAAAAAAACGAAGTACTACAGGTCGCAGCATTCTCCGGAAATATGTGGCGAGTGAGAAAGCTTACTGGAGAACAAGGCCTAGCGCCCAGCCGGTTGCTGATCCCATACTATCCATATTGTGCGAGAGTGCGCCGCCAATTGATTGAAAAGGGATCAATCATTCTGGAGAAAAACCAGTTCCTAAATGTCTCCAACAAATACAAACCTTATGGGATCCCCAGTGGTAACCATTTTTGGCGGTCGTGGAGAAAGGAGACAGGAGAGACAGGCAGTGCGCCTGAGGAATTCTTCGATTCTTTTCAGCGGGTTTAGTAGGAAGACCTAGAACCGATTGGATTGGCAGTATAAGTTACATGCCTCGTACAGGAGTGGGTGAAAACTGTTCCAGAGCGCCTGATAACTCCATCGATGCACCAAGCCTCACGAAACACGAAATGGTACAGGCAAGATGTTTGGTATGCAGATTGGGTAATACGTACGAATGTTGGTATGCGTTAAAAGAGACATGTGTGACGGGTTGAAGCCTGAAGATTACTTGGTTTCTCTAATGCTATTTGAAACTGCTTAGTGAACGTCCAGGGTATTCTGCTCATCTGCGATGTATTGTGATCGATGGAAGCTACTTGAGAAACTCTTAGAACCTGCCATAGTCTATGGGCTAGATATAGATAGGTGCATGCATGTGCACTGTCACCATCTACCCTAACCCTATTCAAATCAGACCATTTATTGAACTGAATCGATATTGCCCCGTATACTTCGCGCGGAAAGCGTTCCGGGCAGAGCCAATTGCGGGGCTTCGAGATAATAATTGACTATCAGACTCTCTCGGGACAACAGTATTCCTTGCTCAGTAGGACGAGCCTACGAGTCTGATGGGATGGCAGCCTCAAACGCCAAAGTCTCCCTCAAGCCTGCATTATTGGTGGTTGACATGCAAGAAGACTTCTGTCCACCTGTGGGTGCATTCGGATTGAGCTGATGAAAATTATTCATTGACGATGTAGGATGGCTCCCTAGCAATACCTGGAGGCCGGGACATAGCACCAGCGATCAATACCCTCCTTTCGATGCCCTTCGCTCTCAAAGTTGCTACCAGAGATTTCCATCCTCAGGATCACATCTCCTTCCATACCTCCCACGGTCCACCGAACAACAAACCCTTCGAGTCTTTCGTGAAGATCCATGACCCCAGCAACGAGTCGCGAACGCATGAGATACCAATATGGCCGGTGCACTGTGTGCAAGGAACCAAGGGCGCTAAAATCATTCCTGAGATAGACGTTTCGAAATTCGATATGATAGTGGAGAAGGGAAGAGATAAGAGACTTGAAATGTTTTCCGCGTTCGCGGATGTGTTTGGGAATAAGTCATCAGAAGCGGCTAGCAGTGATCTTGCAGATACGCTCAAAGATGCTGGTGTTACGCACGTCTTCGTCGTAGGACTGGCTGGAGACTACTGTGTTGGATGCACTGCCATTGATGCGAAGAAAGAAGGGTTTGAGGTCTATGTGATTGAAGATGTGACGAGATGTGTCGATGATGGGGAGAAAGGCTGGGGAGCATACAAGAAAAAGATGGAGAAGATGGGGATTATCATCATCAGGCTTGATGGACCTGAGGTGGAAAGAGTCAAAAGTCTTCCTTGACCAAAGGACATGCTACTGGTCTCCAGATGTTCTGGTAAGGGTTTGGGCATACAGAAGGCGGAAGGGATTCTGACTTCCCTCGCTGAAACCGTTGAAGCGTATTTCATCTCCAATGCGGATGATGCGCGCATCTTCTGCCCTACCAATGACCTAAATGCGTGAAGAAGCACTATCGGAATACTTCCCTAGTATTTCGTTTCTAGGGCCATACGATCCAGGATTGAGCGAGTACCATTTCATATGAGGCACCAACTGGCTAGGTTTGCTGGATAGGGTTAAGAAAGCATATACTCTGGTTATCGCCCGAATCTCTTTCTGGCTGTTGCTCCTATCGACCGGAAGTGGAACAACATTCCTCCACTAGCATGTTTCCGACCAAGATTGACTTTAGGATCGTCCCGCAGTAGCTCGTCATGCATCTGGTTTGGGCGCGCTCTTGTCACCTCACAACAATCCCATTTCCCATTTGCCAGCTTCCAAAACCTGCACCATAACAATCGCGATGCCATCTTCAAAGGGCAAGCCAACGGATCCTAAACTTCGTGAAGAGGTGAAAGAAGGTTGGTTTCCTTTCATGAAGCGCCTAAAATTGCTTGATATTGCATTCTTGAGCTGATGCATGATTGCACAGATGTAAAACAAATGCCGAATAAGGATGGGGGCGGTAAAGGTCAGATGGCAGCTTGGAAGGTCAGTCGCGGTCAATCTATTCAGATGATACTCGAGCAGAGATCAATATGTCGCTTGCGAAACAATATATTCATTATCGTAGTAGACCGGCGCAATGCTAACAACTAAGCATCTTACAGGCCGGCAAGATCTCCGAGGAGTACGAGAAACGAGGCGGGGGCTATGAAAATGAGCCCGGATCCAAAAATGAGCCCACAAAGGGCGCACCCCAACCTAAGTCTGACGAAAAGAAGGAGAAAGAGGTAAAGGAGAACGGCGAAGAAGAGGATGAGAAAGAAGAAGAGAAGCCTAAAGCTAATAGTGGCAAGAAAGCAACTGGCAAGAAGTCCGAAACAAAAGCCAAAGCTTCTAAGGAAATGAAAGAAAAGAAAGCACCGCGGGAGGGGACTAGGAAGAGCTCTCGGGTTGGCAACAAGCGTAGCGCCCCCGAAGAAGAGAAGGAAGAGAAGGCGCCTGCTAAGAAGACCAAGACTGGAAAGAAATGAGAGCTTTCTTCCAATCTTGTTTCATAGTATCTCTGTGTGGTCCCTATAGCAGATACTGGTCAGATTTCCCATAATAGTCGTACCGCATCACTTCTTTTGCCTCCTTGCGTCTACATCGACGAGAGACCAGCAACAGATTCGCTAAGAGCGTTTCGATTTGGAACAGTGGACATTTTGTGTATTACCAACCTGTATCAATAATAAAACCTCTTTACCACTGCGACTGCTCATTTCTGAAACAATGCTAGGCTCCGAAAATAAGAACCAAGGATATTCGGCAACCGTGCTTCGACTAATCATGTACAGAGTACAACAAAGCGCATAAAGAGATGGAGACCTGAGCATAAGTGTACAGATAATCACGCTGACTATCGCCCACGGCGACTTTCTGTGTGATGATGATGTAATTGTGCAATTGGGTGACTGCAGCCCGTGTGAACCAATAGATGACAGCATAGGTGGAGAGGAAACCTACCTTTGTCCGGGAGAATTGTAGAGATCACTCGGCCGAAGGCCCTTTCAATGCAGACAATCTAAGCAGCAAGCGTGCTGTCGGTGTCAGCCGGATAAGCGTTAATTGGCTTTGTTCCGCCGGATGTATGTCGGCATCTGTAGCCCATTCTTGGCTCGCAACTTTACCCTGGAACGGACCATGGACGGTCAGCTTTTTTACCGTACCCTCCTTCCTTAGCTGAGTTGGAAATGATTACTGTAGTTTAGGGCGTGCTGACAATCTTTTTCTCTGTCGCTGCTCAAATGAGCGTTCACTCCTTACCTGCAATCCTATGACACTGCAGACTCGGCACTAGAGTTTTCTGCATGCCACTTATGCGAACGTTTGCAGACTGCGGATTGAACATATAAGCTCGACTTCCTACGAGACCCCACCTGATCCGGGACCATTCAGGTCGATCGCTCAACTGAAGGACATGTCGACGAGGTGAGCTGACTGCATGCACTGTGACAAGGTGTCCCGTTATTGGACTGCCGTCTTTTTGTGGGGTGTTCAAGAACATTTGCTGACAATCTCGAATGACTAGTGTGCAAGGTCAGCTCTTATGTTGAATTCTTGATACCCTTCCGAGTCCACGCTTCTCTACTATACATCCTCAAGTATTCAACATGTTGGGAGCCTCATTCCTCCCAGCCCGTCTGCGCCATGAACACAACCACGCGGTACCTTCGAATCCTGGCTACCTAAACAGGCAAATCACACAAATCCTTCAGGCGGTCTCTCGAAACGCTTTTACTCACCCTATACACACAATTGTCTTCGTGGCATTGCTTGCTAGCACATCCTACGTTGGCCTACTCGAAGGCAGTCTATTCGATCACACAAGCTTGGGCAACGATGTTGGCAGCACTGATCTCAAATCACTTGTGGATGGTGGGAGAAGGTTACAACTGGGTGAACACACCTCTTGGAGATGGCAATCCGATAATGGTGGAATTGATGAACTTGGCAATGTACGTCCGCCTCGAATGCATGGCCCCTGGCCTTCATTGACGCCTTACTAGAATTCCCAACATACAATGCTAATGACCTTGGTATTCCCTGACTCTCTGTCCAACACCTTCCCTCGAAATGCTCCAGTAGCGGGTGAGATATCGATACCAAGCAACAGCTCTGTGAAGACTTTGCCTACGACCTGGAATCCGCTGTCGCCAATCTCGCAGGACACGGCATTGGCTTTTGCAGTGCCTTCTGACGAAGCACCTGGATTTTTAGCTTCCATTCAAGAGCTACCGAACATAGCAGCCACTCAAGAGACAAGTGGTAAAGATGCCGGAGACACGCCTGTGGATAGAAGATCGTGGGTCATGAAAGCCGCAAAGAATGGTCATCCCTCTCGGGGTACACTACGTCACTCAGCTGCCAGTGCCTGGGTTGGCTTCGTAGATCTAGTCAAGGTTAGTTGGAGAGTCCTATTTCCAGCAGGAATGGTGCTAAAGAAACGTAGAATGCGGAGTCGCTCGACATTGTTATTATGGTTCTGGGTTATCTCTCTATGCATCTGACATTCGTCTCTCTTTTCATGTCGATGCGAGATATGGGTTCAAACTTCTGGTTGGCTACGTCGGTGCTAATATCGTCTGTGTTTGCGTTCCTTTTTGGCATCATCGTAACCACAAAATTCGGAGTTCCCATTAACCTAGTGTTGCTGTCCGAGGGACTGCCATTCCTTGTGGTCACCATTGGCTTCGAAAAACCGATCATACTTACTAAAGCTGTTTTGTCGGCTGCAGCGAATCCGCGACGACAAGAAGCTAACACTGCTTCAGAAGCCTCTAAAGGGGCAAGCGCACCAAGTAACATCCAATCTGCCCTACAGGTTGCAGTGCAGGAGAGGGGCTTCGACATCGTCAGAGACTATTGTATCGAGATCGCCATTCTGGTTGCTGGAGCTGCATCTGGCGTACAGGGAGGGCTCACACAATTCTGCTTCCTTGCAGCTTGGATTTTGTTATTCGACGCCATTCTGCTTTTTACGTTCTACACGGCTATATTGAGTGTCAAACTTGAGATAAATCGGATAAAGCGCCATGTAGCTTTGAGCAGAGCTCTGCAAGAAGACGGTATCAGCAAACGGGTTGCCGAGAATGTGGCTTCAAGTGACGAGCTGTCAAGAGCTAAGGTTGGAAGCTTTGGTCTTAATGGAGAAACAAGTGGTGGTGCTCCTGCTGTCTTCGGCAAGAAAGCACGCGACAGTAGTATTCCAAAGTTCAAGGTCCTCATGGTCGGGGGTTTTCTCTTGATCAATGCGTTGAATCTGTGTACTTTACCGTTCCGAGCCGGCAACAGAAATGCGGCGCCCACTTCTGTCTCCGGATTATCCAACGTCCTCACGCCCCCTTCTATGGACCCTTTCAAAGTGGCACAAAATGGCCTCGATGAGATCTATCATGAGGCCACCGAAAGGAAATCTGATATTACTGTCACCGTTCTGCCGCCGATCAAGTACGACTTCTATTCAGCATTGGATGCAAGGACTCCTGAAGACATCGATGATTCGATGTCTGAAGGTGATTATAGGGACTATCTAGATTATGTGGTTGGAGGTAGGGTTGTTGAGGGCGTCCTTAAGAGTTTGGAGGATCCAGTCGTGAGTAAATGGATCATCGTGGCATTGACTTTCAGTATCGCCCTCAACGGATACCTCTTCAATGCAGCAAGATGGACGATCAAAGAGCCCCGAGTGTCTCCGGATACTCAGCCCGAATTGCAGACGGCTGAGAAGGTACGGCCTGAATACCGTGTCGAGCCTGTGCAGCACATGCAGGTTGATACAAATTTAGCCAATGGTCACGTTGCCGCCCCTGAAGATACCGCCGTCATGGATGGTACTCAAGGGTCAGAACCTCGCAACATGAAACAGCGCGAACAGATGTTGAAGAACAAGCAAGCTGCACGTCTGAATGACACAGAGTTGATCGATTTGGCTGTGCGGGGCAAGATCCCGGGCTATGCACTAGAGAAGACCTTAGAAGACCCAAGCGTTATGACCAGACTTGCCTCGTTGACTCGAGCGGTCAAGGTTCGGCGGGCCTTGGTGGCGAGGACGCCAGCAACGGCAGAATTCTCAAATTCGCTGGAGTACTCGAAACTACCGTATCAAGATTACAACTACGAGAATGTTCACGGTGCCTGTTGCGAGAACGTTATAGGGTACATGCCGATTCCAGTCGGCGTGGCTGGGCCGTTCGTCATTGATGGGCAGACTTACTATATCCCAATGGCAACTACAGAAGGTGTGCTTGTAGCCAGTACAAACAGAGGCTGCAAAGCCATAAATGCCGCTGGCGGAGCCACCACCGTGCTCACTGGCGACGGCATGACCCGTGGCCCATGTGTCGGATTCCAAACTCTGGCAAGAGCTGGCGCTGCAAAACTCTGGCTGGACTCGCCCGAGGGACAGAAGGTCATGAAAAATGCTTTCAACTCCACAAGCCGGTTTGCTCGTTTACAATCTATGAAGACGGCACTCGCAGGTACTTATCTTTACATCAGGTTCAAGACTACTACAGGCGATGCAATGGGCATGAACATGATTTCGAAAGGGGTTGAAGAGGCTTTGAGGGTTATGGCCCAGGAAAGCGGTTTCGAAGACATGGCAACTATTTCGGTTTCAGGCAATTACTGCACAGACAAGAAAGCAGCTGCCATCAACTGGATTGATGGGAGGGGTAAGAGTGTTGTGGCAGAAGCCATCATTCCGGCTGATGTCGTCAAAAGTGTCCTAAAGAGTGACGTGGACGCGTTGGTCGAGCTCAACATGACCAAAAACCTGATTGGGAGCGCTATGGCTGGAAGCATTGGTGGATTTAATGCACACGCTTCGAATATTGTCACCGCAATCTTCCTGGCCACCGGGCAGGACCCAGCGCAAAATGTGGAGAGTAGTAATTGTATCACCGTGATGCGAAAGTGAGTACAGCCACCGTTGTATATCGTGAGTTATACTAATTCAAGATAGCTTGAACGGTAACCTACAGATATCGGTCTCCATGCCATGCATAGAAGTTGGCACTATCGGCGGTGGCACAGTCCTTGAACCCCAAAGCGCCTGTCTCGATTTGCTTGGGGTCCGAGGCTCACATCCAACAAACCCAGGAGATAATGCGAGGCAACTGGCTCGAATCGTGGCAGCCACAACATTGGCGGGGGAACTTAGTCTCTGCAGTGCCTTAGCTGCTGGTCACCTTGTCCGGGCACATATGGCTCACAACAGAAGTGCAGTACCGAGTGCAGTACCGACAAGAGCGAGTACACCTGTGTCTGCTGCCCTGAGTGCAGTGCCCAGTAGGGTCCAAATGGCCGGGGGCTTGACGATGTTCTCATCTACACGATAACTCTCGTTTCCGATTGGAACCACCTTCCTTATTCTTACGACTGTACATAAGCTATTGGGTCACTTTTTTCACTCGTTAACCTTCCATTCTTACACATACAGGCATTGCAATTACGGCTTGAGCGGTTTGCAGCGTATGGCATGATTGAAAGAAGGCGTTATTTGCATGTCGCTGCATGCTAGATCGTTGGTGGACGTAGAAGGTAGAGGCTTCATTAGATATCTTTCTTGAAAGATCGAGAAGACGACTTAGAGAGGGTAGAAAATATTATATACATTAGACAATCACAATAAAGCCCACATTAGATTTAATGATCGTGGACATCGTAGAGGGACTACGGTGATCCCTGGCGATGATGTATGATGCTTATATAAGCCGACTTCACTCGGGGAATTTCGCACCCCTAAGAGATAAACCAGGTTTACCTCCCAAACCATCGAACGATCCAGGCATCTGCGCGATTTCCAGCTGTACCGAAGCGTAAGTAAGTAAGTAAGTAAGTAAGATAAAGACCCCAACCGGTATGACCGTCCCTTGGCTTGCCGACTCTTCACTTTGTGGCATGCTTTGGCGGAGGGAATTGTTTCGAGCGAGTAGGAGAGTGCTAAAGTGCCCCTTAGATTGCATAGCTGTTGCGCAAATAGCGAACGAATCGCAGTGAATACGATTACACTCCCAGAGAGCAACAATAGAACTTCCTCTCTGGTGCTAGAGTGAAAAAGGGGAGGGGGGCAAGAAAGCAACAAGCTCCCAGGACTCGCCGCACCAGTCCGCATTAAAAAATCCTGCGGGTGTATTTTTTGCATTACGAAGTACCTACCTGGAGTATTTGCCCTGTTTGCCCCACCATGCCCCACCCCGCCTTTTCTCTCACAAAAACACTCCTCACACGAACATCTCTCAAATTCTCCCACCAACCACTTCGACCCATCATACATCCATCAATCAAGCATTTTAGCACCTCTCAAGCAGCAATGGCAATAAAGACCTATTTCGACGTGTCCTGGCAAGGTCCTGTCCTGGACCACAACAACAAGCCCACCAAGGAGATCAAAGGTAAGATCAATTGCCCCACCTTCACCAACATCCGAGTACTCTTGATTGCAATACCTTTGACGGCCTCTCAATCTTTCATCCTTTGGCTAATATCTTCACAGATCAACAGGGTCGCATTAACTTCAAGCTCTACGACCATGTAGTTCCCAAGACCTGTGAAAATTTCCGTGCTCTTTGCACCGGTGAGAAGGGCTTTGGCTACGCTGGCTCTAAATTCCACCGTGTGATCCCTCAATTCATGCTTCAAGGCGGTGATTTCACCCGAGGCAACGTCAGTAACACTATAAATGACATCCTACAAATGAAAACCTTTTGTACTAACCATACTGCAACAGGGCACGGGTGGCAAGTCGATCTATGGCGAGAAGTTTGCCGATGAGAACTTCAAGGAAAAGCACACGAAGCCTGGTCTCTTGTCAATGGCCAACGCAGGCCCCAACACGTGAGTTACCCAGCATTAATTGTACCAACCAATCACATGCTGAACCTCATCCTTCCAGCAACGGTTCCCAATTCTTCATCACCACCGTCGTCACCGGCTGGCTCGACGGCAAGCACGTCGTCTTTGGCGAAGTCGCAGACGATGAGTCAATGAAAATTGTGAAAGCCATCGAAGCCACCGGTACCCAGTCCGGCAAGATCGCCTACAAGGTCGATCCCACCATTAACGCAGCCGGCGAATTGTAACAAACCAGCCCATTGATCAAGGATATAATAGCACAAGACGACACTATTGGCATGTGGGCAGGGTATCAACTTGGTGGTTATCTGACAATCTCTCTCTCTCCCTTTCTCGGAGGATGGCATATCTTGCTTAAGCAAGGATTCTGACAAAAGCGAGCTTTGATATATCCGAGAACCGATCCATCCATCAATCACACTTACATTCCCCTCTCGCATCAGTGAATAATTAATCGCATGCTTTTTCAACCCCTCTTCCATGTCTCATCGCCCCCCTTTACCATCTACCCACCCCTCCCCCCCTTCCCAAACCCCAACACCCTCCTCCCCCTCTCCCTCACAACCCCATCCAACACCTCCCTAACCTGCTTACACCCATCCACCCCCACCGCCAACATCCCCTCCACCCTCTCCACCCTAACCCTACTCTCCATCACACAAACACTCACCCTCTCCCCCGCTCCCACCGTCCCCACCGTCAAAAACGGTACCTCCACCTCTTCCACCCCATTCAAATCCAGTAACGGATCCACATCATCCTCCCCCCCTTCTCTTCCCCTACCACCACCACCTCCTCTTCCTAATCCTCCTGCCGGCGGCGTCAACCCCGCCGTACAAGCCACTAAATAATCCTTCATCGGCACCCCGGCATCGATTAGAGCGAGGGTTGCGGCGTTTAGGGAAGCGGCGAGGAGGGAGCCGTCGAGGGAGAGGATGTGGATGGAGAGGAGGATGGTGGAGTGCGGGTAGAGGTTGGTGAAGAGGACGGAGGAGAAGGCGGAGGAAATTGTGTTTTGTAATTCTGTTATGCGTCTGTTGGGGGGGGGGGAGGGGGGTGTTAGTTAGTATTTCTGAGTCAATGATTGATTGGACGTTTAGAGAAAGCGGAGGGGATGGGGATGGGGATGGCAACCCTCCTCCCCTCCCCCCCCCCTCCCCCCCCCCTCCACCTGCACAAAAAACACGAAAACAAAAACTCACCGATCCCCCCTCCCTCCCCCTCCCCCTCCCCCTCCCCTCCTCCTCTCCATCCCAACCCCAACCCTAACATCCACACCCATCCTATCCTCATCCCCCCCTCCTCCCCCTCTCCTTCCCCCAGCTTTTATCTCTTGCGGCCCACTAACCGTACACAATACTTTTGTATTCCCCATTTCTAGATACGAGGAGCCATCGGCGGAGGCTTGGGTGGAGATTTGGGCGTGGATGCGGCGGAGCTCGTTCCAGCGGCGGCCGTCGAGGCGGAGGTGAGAGGAAGAGAGGTGGTAGGATGAGGGGGGGAGGGGCATTGTTTATTATTATATAATGTATTCTGTTTTCTTGTCTTTGGAGGGGCTGGACGGGGTTTGGTTTTTGTGTTTTTTTGGGCTGAGGTGAGGCTGCGGGGGAGGTTGTGAGGTTGTTGGGGGAAATGGAGGAGAGGAGGATGGGGTGAGGGGTGAGGTGAGGTATGGTGACTGAGAGTATGGTTGTGGGGGTGGAATTGGGGCGTGATTGTTGGGTGTTTGGGGAGGGAGGCAGTGGGCTGCGGAGGAAACTCCGCTGGGATATCAGGACTGGGTTAGATAATGGCTGGGAGTATTTTATGGATGTTGGGTGTATTTGAAGAAGAATGGCATTTGATACTTTGTTGTGATGTATTGTTTAGGTATTTACGTTCTGCCGCTATATGTACCTCTGCAATGCGGCTATTGCAGGTCAACTATATACCAAAGGCCTTCCTAGCATCGAGTACAAGCCTCTGGGGCGCATTTACAGAGAACCTTGGCTCTCCATCTGCTCTATATAGTACGTACTCTTCGCCCCTTCTCTCTTCTGACTGCACAATTGGTACTTTTCCAGCGAATATATCCAGGAAGAGTTGCTTCACGGCCAGCAATATCTCCCTAGCATTTACTGAGGATGTAATATGCCCACATCCAAGCTTGACTCGAGATCCATCAGACTCAGCATTCTCCTCGTCCACGAATGTGATGAGCTTCTCCAAAGACTGCATGTAGTGCATCAGATTGCCTTCTTTCGGGAACATGATGGGCTGTTCGTAGGATTTGTCCTTTGCGACTCGTTCATAGAGTGTGTCCCCAACGAACAAATGGCGTTCGTCTTTGTCATAGTATGCCAATTCATCTGGTGTATGGCCGGGAGTATGCAGAATCTGTATATTCAAGTGAGGGCCGCTGTACACCTTCTCATAGTCTTCCGCCCAGTGAGATACTTTGTAGTCGGGTACGGAAAGACCGAGAGATTGGCATAGGGAGTGTTCAGCAAGATTGTTTTCTATGAATGCCTTGTCAAATGAGGATGCCACTATGTGCGAAGAAGATGCTGGGAAGTGGGCAAGACCAAGGATGTGGTCATAGTGGCAGTGGCTGCAGATGATGGAGTAGGTCCTCAAGGGTTTTCCATGAGAGTCGTGGGGATTCAGAGGCTTTCCACCATTTTCAGGAATTGGGTATGTCTCGATGAAGTCTTTCAGGTTGGTAGAATTCTTTTCGCGATCTGTACCACCTCCACATCCTGTATCGGAGAGTACGATAAGTGGAGGATCGTCACATAGCTTCACATAGATGAAAGGATATTCTCCGAACTGGTCGCTCTCGACGATGAGGAAGGTAGAAGAGTTTAATCGAGAGCAGGAGAAGTACTCCTTCATTTGTAGACCGGTCTGCATTGGTCGTTCATAGAGCGTGGTGCAGTCACATAGCAAAGCTGGGATTCGCACTGTTGATTGGTGGATTCCGGCTGGCCATTTTTAGTGGTGGTGGTGGTGGGGAAGCGCTCAGGCAGATCTGAAACGCTGCCAATTCTGAAACGCTCCTCATCTTCACGACTCCACTGGCCGCTGAGGCTCAAAACTCTTCAATGAATCAAAGACCACTTTAGTAGCCTCTTCACGTTGGTTGCAGAATTTGCAAGGCACGCTTGCTGACTGGACCATTTGAAACCTCGAAGCTTGTCGCGTGTTTTGTGGCTTCATGGCTTTTTGCCACTCAGAAGCCGCGACGGCCAGTCGTAGGACAATCTGGACTCACCAGATATAGATAAAACATACCTTTGAAATGGGCGTCTCTACTACGCACGCTCCAAGATTGGGGTTATGAGACTCCTGTGTACGCGTTCCAGATGGCAGAAGTCAAAACAGCGTTTGATGGAGATGGCCAGACTGCGTTGCAATTGGCTGTCAATCATCATGTGAAGCTCTTTGTACTCTTGTCAAACGATATGTGAATAAAGACTTTGGTCCACACCTGTTCCATTCTGCTCATGGTACCAAAAAAACAATGCCACCCTCGTCATTCACTTATTCACAGAATCCCCTTTGTCTTGCCTCACCTCATTCATTGTTGTCTAAGTGACATCGGCCTCAAGATGCATTGTAGACGTTAGTTCCTCTACAATCACGGATTTCCTTCTTGTCTTACATTCTTTCGACACGTTGACCGTGGCCTTTTCATATACTCCATAATTGTTTCCTTCTTTTTTCACCTAATACCTCCAAAAGCTCCTCAGCGCTACCTACACCAGATCTATCGGACCACGTCCGTACAAAGGCTACGCAGGCCGTACCCTCACAACAGCTTGTACGAATAGATCGACAGAGCAGCTCCTACACAGTCCATCATGCAAAAGTCAGCGACAAGTGCCTTGATGGCACTTGCCCTCATCATCACACCATCCTTAGCCCACTCATGGGTCGAGCAGATGATGGTTATCGCACCAAACGGGAGCTTCAAAGGCAACCCAGGCTACGCCCGAAACAATACCATGAGAACAGTACCAGGCTTCAGCGATCTGCTCATGGTCCATATCCTACCCGGCCAAGGTCAGCCCTCGATCGAAGAGAGGCAAGCACCTTCGCCTGCAGTTTCCGCTCCAGCAGCCGGTACGAGTACTGCTTTTAGCGACACTATGAGCATTCTACCAACAGACCCAATGTGCAAGAAGACTCAGCAGACACAGATGCAGTCTAACGGCAGTCCAAGGTTACAGGCAGCTCCAGGTGCTAACATTGCACTACGCTACCAAGAAAATGGTCACGTCACTCTTCCGCAGAATCAACCTGGAAAGCAAGCAAACCGCGGTACTGTATACATATACGGTACTACGCAGCCAAAAACGGATGAGATATTTCTCGACGTGTTCAAGCAGTGGAACGCAGCAGGCACCGGGGGTGACAAGCGAGGCGTGCTTCTTGCAACCCAGCCGTTTGATGATGGTCGATGTTACCAAGTCAATAGCGGCAATATCTCCAGTGCACGTCAAACTCAGTATCCTCATCAGGCAAATCAGCTCATGGGCGCCAATCTCTGGTGTCAGAACGACATTTCCCTTCCAGCAGATGCTCCCTCTGGTCAGCCATATACTCTTTACTGGGTCTGGGATTGGCCAACCATGCCAGGTGTCGACCCAAACCTGCCTAACGGCAAGGCTGAGATCTATACCACTTGTATGGATATCGACATTCAGGGCACCAGTGCCAATAAGGCACGCAGGGACCTTGATGAAAGACAAGCACCAGCAGCACCGTCTGCAGCGGCGGCATCAGGATTAGACCTCAACAACTATGCTATTCCCAAATACATGGCACAGCTCGCTAGTCCTGGTGCACAATCCGCACAAGCTGCACAAGCTACTCCAGCCTCACCCATGGCTCCTACCAACGCTGCTCAATCCGCTACCGACGCCCAGGCGGCCTCCGGGTTTATGTCTTACTTGAGTACAGCTGTTGGGGTGGAACCTAGTGCGGGCGTGTGTTCAGCTGCAGCTGCAGCCCCGGTCACGGTTACTGTGACGCCGCCAGCGGTGACCGTCTATGCAAGCGCAGAGAGTCCCACGACAATGGCTACTGTGGTATTGCCCACACTAACAGTAAAGTAAGTAACCCCTCTGCTTTCTCTCAATACGTACCTTTGTTTTGTTCAAGAGCCCAGACCTGCAAGTGTATCCTCTGTTACCATTCCAAACTAGACTTAACACATATATCGATATGGGACAAAAGTTAACCTTTGAATTTTCCAGGGTGACTACTTCTGGCGTGGCCTCAGTCTCGGTTCCAGCAGGAACTCAAGCTGCCGCACAAGCTCCTGCCCCTGTCGCATCATCACCTGCCCAAGCTGCACCTCCCAGCTTGGCCTCAAACTCCGCTCAAAGCGCACCACAAGCGGCCTCGCCAACTCCTGCCACTGTCGCTTCATCGCCTGCCCAAGCCCCTGCCCCTGCCCAGCCTACCTCTATCGTCACTGTGTTCTCGACTTCGATTATTCCTGTTCTTGCACCCACAGTCCAAGCAGGATCTCAAATCCCTGCGCCAGTTACCACCTCATCTTCGACCGTTTACATGGCCTCAACCCCGGTTCAAGTAGGCTCCCAAGTCGCCTCGCCGTCTCCTAACACCGTAGCTTCATCACCGGCACAAGCTCCCGCACAATCCCAACCTACGACTTATTCTACAACATCATCCCCCCCATCGATACCTCCAACGGTTCTCGTCTTCGCGCCGCCAGTCACATCGGGAACCCCTCCACCGTTAACGCCTGTAGCATCAGCGAGTTCAGCGGCATCTCCAACTCCGTTGATACCATCAGTGGCTTCAAACATAGCCAACGAGCTCAGCTTTACTGGCACTACAAGCGCAGCGACATCCTCAGCGCCTCTAAGCGTAGCCAATGCGATCAGCTTTAGTGGCACCGCAAGCGCCATTCCCCTTGCGCCTACGCTTTCCTCCTCCTACCAAAGCGCAGCCTCATCATCTGGGTTCCCAGCTCCCTATCAGAACACTACTACACCCTCAAAGAGCTGCTCCATGAACAAATGTAAACTCAAGAAGCGGTCGCTGCTCTTGGATAACCACGTCCACCGTCATTGAGCGTTCACTTCTTCTAGCGCGTCAACCCTCCGTCAATCTGAGCATTAGCGATTCGGTCGATACTTCTTACGATATGTACGAAATCATGTAAATAGATGAAGATTGCCTGGATATACAAAGGGCCGGATGGACACCCTTCTGATTGTACGAAACGAGATATCGACTTGCATAGCGAACGGCGTGTAGGGTAAATGCACATAGCATTATGTTGTGGGATGTTAGCACATAGATGTTAGCGAATGAAAGTTTCCTTCAAGGTCAATAAATAAGGTACCATCTCTCCATGATGGACTCTTCTACTAGAGCTATATGTATCCTGATCATAGCGGGTCAATCTGTGTATACCTGATAACACTAAATGTCCTACCAAGATGAAAAGGGAGGAGTATATTTCGTTCCCTAGTGGAGTCTGCTTCAAAACAGCAGAATAGGGATAACTGGGCTAAGGGGTAATCGGCGCTAGCATAGACCAGATCTCGGGTATCTCATTGGATCTAGATCGCCAGCGTGTAATACGTCACGATGCTTGGTAGAGCTCTTGGAGCATCCTTATAAGGTAGTGCATTGCCGTTGCTTTGCTGTATCTACAATGCTAATGGCCTCCAGTTGCCGTTCCCTATTTCCAGGCGTATGAATATACGCCACTCACTTTTCGCAGCGACGCGACTTCATTCTTTGTCCAGGCCTGAGCGTACACCTCTCTTCCGACATCTGCGCACCACACGCACATACCAAACCTCACCAATCTCTAAGATGCCTTCCCAAGTCTTGGCTGTCACTGGCATCAAACGTAAAGCGAACGGCGTACCGGATATTCCTAGCAAGAAGTCCAAAAGCAGCGTGCCCGCTTTCAAAGATTCTACGGTAGAGGAAGAGCATGGCATTGTGGACCGCGAGTTCTATCCCCCAGAGATGACAAACGAGAGATGTAATAAGTATAAGGCCAGTGAGCTCGAACGACCCATGGAAACACTTCATAAAGCACAGCGGGAGACGCAGTCCGAGCGAGAGGCAATCGAAGTAAAAGATGCCGTGGTGCACTGGTACAAATGCGATCTGCGGACCGCAGACAACAAAGCCTTGCACCTAGCCTCGGAGAAGGCAAAGAGCAAAGGCGTTCCCCTAATATGTCTGCATATAATCTCACCACAAGACTACAAAGCACACATGACCAGCGCTGTGCGGGTGGATTTTGTGCTTAGGACTTTGGAGGTGCTCAAAGAAGACCTAGCCCAGGTGGACATACCTCTCTGGGCTGAGACTGTTGAGAAGCGCAAGAAGATCCCGGATCGCATATTCGAGCTTTGCAAGCAATGGGGCGCAAGTCATTTATACACCAACATTGAGTACGAGGTAGATGAATTGCGGAGGGAGGCTTTAATGACAAGAGAAGGATTGAAAAAGGGCATTGCCGTTACAGCGGTTCATGATACATGTGTCATTGCTCCAGGTGAGCTTTCAACGGGCAGTGGCAATCAATACGCGGTCTATAGTCCTTGGTTTCGAGCATGGATAGCGCATCTAAACACACATCCTCACCAACTCGATCTCTTCGAGCCTCCGAGCCAGAATCCTTCTAGCGCACGACAAACCTATAAGGACCTGTTTGAGTGCTATATTCCCGAAGCGCCAGAGAACAAGCGGCTCACAGACGAAGAGAAGAAGCGATTCCGAAGTATGTGGCCACCAGGTGAACATGAAGCCATGGAGCGATTGGCCAAATTCATCAAAGAGAAAGTCCAAGTCTACAAAGACAAGAGGAATTTTCCTGCAGCGAACAGTACAGCTGTAGTCAGCGTTCACTTTGCTGCTGGCACTCTTAGCGCAAGAACAGCTGTTGCGACTGCAAGAGCTGCGAACAAGGTAAAGAAGCTCGATGGAGGTGACCTGGGTATTATGTGTTGGATATCAGAGGTTGCCTGGCGAGACTTCTACAAGCATGTTCTTGCACACTGGCCATACGTGTGGTAAGTCCTCGTATCAGTCGCTCATCAACCCCACACCCGGCTAACTTCTCCCACCCTAGCATGAACAAACCCTTCAAGCCCGAATACACCAACATAAAATGGGAATATAACACCGAACTCTTCACCAAATGGACCCAAGGCCAAACCGGCTACCCCTTCATCGACGCCGCCATGCGCCAACTAAACCATACAGGCTACATGCACAACCGCGCCCGCATGGCCGTTGCCTCCTTCCTCGCCAAAGATCTCCTCATCGACTGGCGTATGGGCGAGCGCTACTTCATGGAGCATCTCATTGACGGAGACTTTGCCTCCAACAACGGCGGCTGGGGTTTCAGTGCCAGCACGGGCGTAGATCCGCAGCCCTATTTCCGGATCTTTAATCCAATTTTGCAAAGTGAGAAATTTGATGAGGGCGGGGAGTATATTAGGAAATGGGTGCCGGAGTTGAGGGAGGTGAAGGGAAAGGCGATTCATGATCCGTGGGGAAAGGGGGTGAGAGTGCAGGGGTATCCGAAGATGTGTGTGGATCATAAGGAGTCGAGGAATCGGGCGTTGGCTAGGTATAAGGAGGGTTTGGGGAGGGATACTGCGTAATTTTCTCAAGGTCAATGGCTTGTATATATAAGACGGTTCTTGGGAGCGTTTCAGGTATCACTGTACCAATATCAATCATCCCATATGTTCAGCACTTCGATAAAGACCTATCTCAAAGAATCTTGAAAATTAATTTCTTTCATTGATAAATATTTTATTTTTCCCGCCCGTATCTGTGACAAAATCAATAGCCTTAAAACGATCCTGTCTCTTCATAGGCGACCTGCTGTGTGTGTATGCAATATCATCTGCGGCCTGAGAACACTGGATTTTCAAATCCCATGGGGGTGAACGAGAATTTGAATTTTTCTGAGAGATAAACGGACCAGCGCGAGAGGCGCGGTTCGGTGATCTGTCTCTGTGCTGTGGCCGGGGGGGGTTGGGCGGGGAGTGAGGGCGGGAGTGGGAAGGGGGGGTGGGAGTTGGTGTATGTAGGGAGGAAAGAAGCGCAGGGGAGGGGGGTATGAGATTGTAAGATAGCCGGATGGGCAAGGTGAAGCTTTTTGAGGTTCGTTTTTTATAGCATCCTTCGTCTATCCCGCCCCAATATCACCCTCGCCACATCACAACAAACGGTTTACCTACTGAACCGTTAGCCATCATATACTCCCCAAGTTCCCTTTCCCCCAATTCTCACCTTTATCATCTCTGCGAACTCCCACTCCACACACTCTTCAGCAGCCCATCCCTCTGCGCCAGCCTATTCAAACTATCATCCCCCTCTCCCATCGCCCTGACAAAACCGCATAGCGCATATACCTGGTTTTCCCCCGTGTAGCGGCCATTCTCGTCGACTTTTCCGACGGAGATTTGGACGGAGGCGTGGTCTTTGGCTTTTATGATGCGGTTGGTGGCGGAACATTTGCGGGGGACGTAGCTGTGACGGGGGAGGGAGGGGGTGTTAGTGGATGTGGGAAAAGGGAGGGAAGGGGGGGGAAGGGGAGGGGAGGGGAGAGGTACAGGTCGACGAGTTCGCCTTTTTCGTTTTCCATTTTGAAAGGGTGGGTAGGTAGTGGAGGAGGACTGGGGTGGTTGTTGTTGTGGTTGTGGATGGGTGTGCGATGGTCAGGGCATGGGTTGATTTCTGTGTGTGGTGATCGCTTAGTGGCTTGGCGGATTCAGCCTTATGAGAATACAGGCTTAAAGGCTTACGAGTTTTAAAATGTGATACTATCATAGGTACTTGTTAATTGATACAATACGGTGTATTGGGTTCTATGTCTTTGTTTTCGATGTATTACACCAGCAGATCTCAAAGTCATCCAGAGTCATCTGATGTCTCTCTATTACAGAAACCTCTCCAAGATCCGCCTATCTTGAAAGACTGTCTCATCTCACCTCCCGCCTTCTGTTTTGCTGCACTGGGCAAGCCACGATGCGTCTTCTGAAGTCTTTGCCTTGATTTTCCGCGTCACCTTCACGCTACAAGTCTTTCCATCCATTTGAAATTCGAACATTGACTTGCAAGATTGGCATTGCCTCAACTCTTTGTCTTTTTCCAGCCTGCTCACAGGGTCCGGATCTTTCGCCGAGGGAACCACCAGGGAGACAAGTTTTGCTACAATAGCACCGTCGTGTAAGCTCCTGTGCGGGCACAGCCATACATGAAAGGGTTCAAGGAGGTCCTGGATCCGCGTGAAAGCCTCGCGCTTGTACTGGTGATGTCTGAAGTCTATACTCCAAACCGAAAGCAGTTCTAGCCCATCTTTTATAGTCATATATGGCCCATCCTTTATCCTCGTATATGCCGCTTGGCCTTGAACACAGACAGTTTCTGAAGTCGGTGCCTTTGGTCTGCATATCTGGTAGGTATCATACCTAGATTCGTAGTTTAAGGGATCCATAAAAGACCGAACACTTCGCATATCCTCGTGGTATTTTGGCATAGCAGAAAGGGCATCCAGTCTATTTTCTCCCTCATCGCGCAGCAAATCGTGAATGCGTTGAAAGCGCTCAAATGACATCCATTCGTGAGGGCAGACTTGGACATGACTCTCATGTTGTTGCATGGCCTGCGCCGTTGCTTTTCCCTCGGGCTTATCTTTCTCTGAATAGGTAGGCGGATTGGAATTGGTAGGTGAGTCTATGTGACGATAGCCCGAGTTCTTCTTGTTTTCAGAACGCTTTTTAAAACCTTTGGCAAGAGATTTGAACATTTTGGACTCAATGTTCCTGGCTTGTGAGTTGATCTTCTGAGACGAATCCTAAAGATGAATTTTGACTTGCAGGAAATGTATTTAAGATGATTGTGTTCTCTGGCGTCCAAAGCGTTACCTCCCTCATTATGGCTCTCGTGTGGCGCTTTGCCATACTCCACATTACCGGGCTACCGCAGCCATGAGCCACTGCTTTCCCAACAAAAATGGACTTTCAATCTGACTCATAGGCTTCCACTTGCAACAACTCCGAGCCTTCGAGTCGAAATCCCAAGATCTATCCACCTTGAATATGATCTGTTCCTAACATAGCATTACGGCCATCAAACATCCTGACGAAGACCGTCCCTCATTCGTTTCAAGCTTCGTATCTATCTTCTTCAGTTACCAAAATGCAACCATCGACCCTTGTTGTCGCCCTTTGCGCCGCACTCTCGCCTCTCATCCCCAATGGAACTGCACTTTTACTTTCCCGCGAACTCTTACACAGATGTCCGGAAACGAAGGGCGACCAAAGCCCCCTAGTATGCTATGAAACATACCACAGCAACACTACTGGAGCCGAGATGAATTGCTGCCGCCGCCAGCAGTGCCTTGATTTATCAAGCTTGCCACAGCTCTTGGGTTACTGCGACTCACTTCGTGGGGAAGAAAGTCGGGAGGTGACGTTGAATCTTACGGATGAAAGCCCTGTGTTGTTAAGGAAGCCTGGCATTGTATGCTTTGGGGTAGGAGAGTTGATATGAATTCTTGTACTTGGATTCGAGTTCGAGAGATACGTAATACGAGAACGCAGGAGTACTTAAAGATACCAGTGGGTGAACATGGAAACACAGGACTCCCACCCTGTCCTCTGTCTCCTTCACCCTCGGAGAGCCAGTCTTCTTCATCTCCGCGGACAGTGATTCAATTTCACTCCATCCCATCTTTTTTAAGTTCAACAATCATTTGTTGAGCAGGCAGACGCCACAGTTGGCATACTGGATATCAATGATAGCTGTCATCCAGCTTTCATAGTACTATTGTGCGATTTGTGGTGTTGCTATACCTACAGAGAAGAAACGCCACGGCGAAAGTCTGTTGATTAAAAAACAAAATGTGCACAAAGTATAATGCGGCAGTAACTGTGAAAGGGCTTAATAAAGTTTGGTTGGAGTGGAGTAGCGGTCAGCTTTAGGTAAAACCCCTTGCGAGAGGAATTCAGGCATTCTTTCAACACTCTCTCTTCAATCCGAACGAAAGGAAAAGTCCAAAGACAATTCCTCGAGGTATACATATCTTCAGTATATCCACAAGGCCTCTCAATCTTAGGTCGCGACGTGTAATACGCTCGCCCCACGTAGGAGTTATATATGAATAGATATGTTAAGAGCTGATGGACCACGTAAAAGCTTGAGTAGTCTCAACACTATTAATCATAATACTATTGATTATAACACTATTAGTTATAACACTATTAGTTATAACACCGTTAATTGTAACACCACTGATTATCACACCACTAATTATAATACCGATGAATGTAATACCGTTGATTATAAGACTGATAATTGCCACACTATAGATTATAACACCAGTGATTATAAAACTATTGATTATAATACTAACACCATTAATTATAACACTACTACTTATAACACCCATGATTGTAACACCCTACTTATAAAACCACCACTTATAATACTATTAAATATATCGATTTGTCTATACCACACTACTAATAAAACGTGGGTCCTAGATATACCGTGTAGAATAATATATCTATGGACGCGTGGTTAGCTAAGTGAATAGTAGTAGTCAACAAGTTATTTAAGCAAGGACGTAACTATACGTGAGATCTTTAATACTTAAGAGTATCCGGTATTATAATAAAGTAATTTTTGGGAAAAGAGAGGTCTGCTGTAGATAATGTGTGGGTTGGCTGGTATAATACACTGTAGGTGTAGGCTGAATTACATAGAGTCTTAGTCAGTTAAATTACAGCGTCTTAATATAATATACCCTTAATTTATATTAATGTCTAAGATGAGTATGATCAGTAATGAATCTATCTATACCCTCGCTATAAACCTCCGCATGTAGGCTAAAAAGCCAAGACTTGCTGCTGAATATTTCTAAAAACTAAACCTGGGTATCGAACTCCAAATGCCAATGCACTGTTATATAACTCCTTCCAGCCGTTGAGGTACTGATACACTTGTCTTATCGTTGTCTTTACAGTCGTTGCCACCATTCCGGCCCTCCTCTTCAGGAGCCACGATCCTTACCTTCTTTCCACCACTGGCACTTCTTCCCGCAGCGCCTAGGCTCAGTGCCCCTCGACCAGCACTCATTCCTTGTGTTGAGACTGGATGCGTCCCTGGGCCTCCTACTAGACCTCTAGCCTTCTGTACAGCAGGGCTTGGTGCAACTTTCCAATCGTCTTTTTTCACCTCCTTTGGCTTCCGTTCCTCTTCAAGCCTCTTGACCCTCTTGACGATCTCGTCACGCCTTGTCCCAGGCATGCAATCACACAAGCAAGCAGCGGTGGGGCAAGCACCTTCGCTTTCTTCCAGACCCCACCAAATCCGCAAGCATCCCGAGTGGCCGCCATGTCCACATTCTTGACACCAACCCCAAAGGTTGTCACTACCATTTGGATACTTGGACGTAGATTCCGCGGCTTGATCAAGCACGCCTAGAGAATTCCTGATTGAGCTGACTCCTTCACCGTTACAGATTGGGCATTGAGCCCAAGGCTGCTTGCAGCGTTCGCAATATCGAGCCTTGGTGCCTTTGCTGGGCTTGCGACAGACTGTGCACCAGGGGCCTCCTGGGACAATCTGATATAGCCCATGTTCAGCCACCTCTACATAGTCAGGTTGTGCAAGGTTGCGCAACTCAGCCGCCTGAGCGTAAAGCTCCAGCGAAACGAGCTGACTATGATACTGAAGCAGTATCAGCATAGCCCGTTCGTAAGGAAATCGTTGGCTGAGATAAGGGGCTAGATGTATCAGTAGATAGGCCGGTAGCTGTGCGTCATGAAGCTTGTAGGTATGAAAATTTGTTAGTGGTGCGAACATTGCTGTTGTAGTCCACGGTGGGAAATAATCTGGCTCTTGCTCAGGTGGTAGAAAGTCTGAGACTAAGTATGCATCAGACACGGTTGTTCGCTCGTCAATCTTCGTTGTGGGAGCACCGGGTAATTCCTCCATGTCCTCTAGATGAACAATTGGCTGCTGTGAATGAGCAGGACGTTGGCTTACGGCTAAAGCAGCAGATCCAGGGAAATCAACAGCTTGTTCTCCTCGTTGAAGAGAAAGTGGCACGGGGGGCGAAGCCGGTGGAGATCCTGGCGCCCGCATCTGGGCTTCATCGTCGAAGACTAACGCATCTTCCTGGTCTGTACTGTCATACAATTGATCAACTGATGGCAATTCCCGTTCTGGAGTAGATGTCGACTTTTGAGATTCCGGGTTGCTCTCGAAAGATCCTATGACCGATCGCCCACGATGCGAACTGTCTGTGGAAGCGGACAATAACTGAAAGCTCTCCTCAGACTCATGACCAAATGTTGGCACGTTCAGACCCGAGCCGACCATTGATGTCGGATCATCGAGCCTGAGCAACGGACGTGGTATCGCTCGATAATTCCCGATTGCCGCTCGCCGTTCGGCCATTTGGCGATCCATATCGACGAATGCGGTATCCTGTGGTACCTGAGGGGGGTAAGACGGATCCTGGCTCTCGGCTTCTGCTTTCGACGACCCTTCACCATCATCTGAACTATGATTCTCATCAGTCCGGAGTGCCCCAGGACTCCCCATATTAGCTAGTCCTGAGATGGGTGTCAGCGGTTTCGGCGGCTGTTTGGTCCATGTCGGATCTAGTAATTGAAGAGATTCCATGTTCATCGGCATACCGTGCTCGGAGTGGCCGTTGGGCACTGGTCTGACCAATGGTGTTGTCATATTGGATGCGTCCTCAAGACCGCTTGATGTTGTTGTCAGCTGTGTTGGAGGCTGTTCGTTCTCTGACAGAGTCGTTTTGCCCTCCTGGTCGTCCGCAGCCTCAATTGACGCCTTGTATGTGGCGTATAAGGCTCGTCGCTTGACTGTATTCCTAGGTGAAGAGAGCGTTTTACGCTGCTGATAGCTATGTACTGCCCTAGAGTACAATTCATTATCCACAGACAGTGCTAGAATTTGCCAACTCTGTGATAGCCGGTGCTGCCCTGTATTTGCTGAAAGAGTCGAATTCGCCCGAAAGGCGTCACTCAGTACATGATGCAAGTCACAAGTCTTATCGCTTGCTGGTACAGGCGAGGGAGCTCTCTGATGACGGGCAATATATCTGAAAGCATCAGCATCGAAGAGTCCTTCTACATAGCCGATCCCGGCTACTTGAGATGATAAATGCACGCTATTTTCTAAACTCAAGTCTAGGCCAAGGATCGGTCCCCCGGACCCGATTGACGGTGGTGTATCAGCCGAAGATTTTATAGAACGTAAGGAGCTCGGACCTTTGCGTTGACGGTTCTTGACGGATAAGCCCTCAGAGCTGCCCAGGAGGGTACTATGACTGCCACTGAGGCGTTCGCCAGTACTGCTTCGTCTCTGGTCTTGCTTGCTTAGATTATCAAGCACATCTTCGATGGATGTTCGTCTTCGTTCCCTTTTCTGCGAGAAAAACAGAATCTTACCGTTTGGTGCAATATCCAGAGTGTTAGGACTTATTTGATCCATAGTCTTCGTGGTAAATTTCACATCTGTCTGTGTGAACATGCCAGCAGAACCAACGGACCAAAGAAGACTCTCAGAATGCCAAAGCATTGCTGTTGCCGGTGTATCGTACTTGTCTAAAACACGAAATGGTACATAAGGAGAGCGAAAGTCCCAGACATGCATCCTGGGATCCTGTTGGTCATATGATGCTGCTATTTGTGTACACCTCCAGGCTGCAGGACTTTCTCTATCAGAAAGCCAACAAGCGGGGCGCCAGCGCACATTGAGAACCGCTTGAGGGGCACGGATCTCCCAGGATGGCTTTATTCTGCGATTCGACAATGATGTATCCCAGACCCTAATATTTTTGTCTGCACCACCACTCACAAGATATTTGCCGTCTGGGTGCCAGTCGATAGAATGACAGCTCTTGTCATGGGCTGAAATCTTGAGGGAGGGGGCAGCTGGTTTCCGAATATCCCAACACTGGACAATACCATTGTCAGTACAAACTGCGAATCCGGTCCCATCTGTAGGAGACCATCTCAGATCTCGGATACCATCGCTATTACCTATGTATCTTTGACGGCTCTGGCAAGTCATAATACTCCGATCGCCGGCCAGATCTCGCAAGTCCCACATTCTGACTGTACCATCTTGGCTACCAGACAGCATATAGGCTGCTCGATGAGGGTTAAACCCCAATCTGTGGACTTGCCGAACATGCTCGTGTAGACGCGCGATCTCCACCCCAGCTCGATTGATGTCGTATACAACAATTTGCCCATTTGCGGCTGCTGTGGCTATGGTGGTGCTGAAACCCCCATGTGACCATTTGACATCATTTGCTGCTAGCTGATCTTTGTGCTTGGCAGATATCGCTCCTCCGGACGCATCGTGCGTCGACGCGTAAGCGATGATATTCGTCCGGAGGTTGAAGTCTTCAGCGCATCTCGCATCTGAGACTTGGATAGTCTTGAGAATATCACGCCCTGCTAGAATTGCGTGGGTTCGGTCCGGAGAGATGTCGAGGGAATTAATAGGAAGTCCGGTCTTGTGGGTGGCACTTCTGGATGATACTGGGCTATCAACGATGTGTTAGCGGAGGGTTTCTGGGCTCATATGGGACTTCTGGGTACGTAGGGTGACCTTTCACAGAAGAGGAAATGAATGCCCACCTAGAACTTCTTCGCACAGTCAATCGAGAGGGTCGTGATTCTGGTGAACGGTGACCATTGGCACTAGGAGGACGTGAGCCATAGCCGAACGGCTGGGCCAAGCGTGCGAGAGCAGTCGCAGCGAAGCCACCGTATCTTTGGGGAGGTAGAGGAGGGGCGGGTGGAGGAGAAGGAGGTCGTGTATCATCGAGGAAATAATTCGACATCGGACCTTAGAACTAGAGGAAGCGGTGAGATTGAGCACCCGGATAGCCCGATGGCCAGACCCTCTACAGACATTGTCAGCTAGGATGTAAAATCGGCTGCGTTGTTAGATTCATTGGCTTGCATGTTGTTGGGCGAGTCAGGACAGTATGTCGCAGGTGGAGAGCATGGATGGGTTTAAGAGGCTGATGCAGATCTGTCACACGGCATGCCGAAGCATGGTGGCTCCAGCCGACAGGCAGTCGTAGTTGCAGTAGGTACAAGTGGACGTGCAGTAGCGAAGCGCAGCAGCGCACGTTTAGCTCGATCGCATCCGGTGGATATGTACAGTAATCTTGGCAGATGCTGACCTTGCTATCGAGGGAGTCAAAAGTCGCCCCCAGTCGCATGGACATTCACCAGTTGGTCCTCTGTGCGAAGGCCCACGGGAGGTGTTAACTGCTTACGGGCAAAGTATAACGTTAGAGGGTCTACTACCAGTAAGGGTTCGCGGTCAGATGTGATCATTGGAAGAGCAAGTACCGGAGCCATCGGGCCTGGTTTAACCTCTTGCGCCCCGAAAAGTCAAGTTGTGGTCGAGGGGACGATGGGTGGTGGGAGGGTGAGAGTAACTACCGCCTACGGGTAGTGCAAGCTGCGAAAGTACCTACCTACACTACCTACACTACCTGTTTAGCACCACTACGCTCACTACCTCGAACGGTAAGGTACCTAAGGTAGTCGCCTTGACTTCGTCAGGGCAGCACGGGAAGTATCTCGTGCACTCAATTGACTCTCCCTCGTTCCACTATATTCTCCAGATTTTCGACCTTGTGAAGCACCCTGACTAGTCAACATTCACCTCGACCAAGTACGGGCCAGTACCTCACGCGACTAGAAAAATCCCTCCACTCATTACATCGCCACCATAATATTAATCATGCTCGTCTCCACTCATCCATAACATAATATCCATAGACCCCCCGCACATCCTCCAGGGCCTTTCCTTTTCTAGTCTTCTACTGCTTTGGAGGGGTGTTCTGGGTGCTCTCCTTCAGTCTTTTCTCAACCCCTCAGAACCAATCTTGTCTCATCTGCCATGGCTCCACCAGAGCCATGGGTCTCCAATAACACGGCTCAGGCTATCCTGACCTATGTCCATTATGCCTATCCTATTATTCTCCTTCTCTTATTCCTTCTGGCTTTCACAGTCCACAGCGTTTTGACCGCTTCCAAGGATGACATCGTTGAGCCCGTTCCGGATCAGACAGGACCAGGAGGCAAGCCTTTGCCTAGAAACATCTCTCCGTCAGCGAAGAGAGCGAAGCAAGAGGTTCTTGACTTCAGTCCAGCGAGGAAACTGGTCTTCGATTGGCTCTCAATTGGAGTCGTTCTCACCTTTTTGGGTAACACGGTGACTGTCATAGTACATGCTTTATTGGACAGAAAGCATGAGTGGTGGTGTGGACAATCTGCCGTGGTATGCAAACTCTCCTGCCATTTCAATGGTGTTCAGACTGACGTCAGAATTCCAGATCTATCTTGTTGCCTCATTCTTCGTGTACGCCCTTTTTCTCATCTCAATACTCGACACAAAACCTTCACCAACCGCGGCACATTGCTATACATGGATCGTTGGTCTCATTTTAGAATTGGCCCTCTTTGGTGCGTCTCTGGCTATCTATACATCCGATCACCGCGAGCCCACAGCAGGCAAGAAAAGCAGAGGTCAACTCAGACACGGAGTAACCATATGGGAAGCTGTTGAGATCCTCCTAGATCTCCTCCGGATTGTGTTCCTGTGTGCCTTGACCACTTTTTATGCACTGTTCGTTACACTCCGTTGGTCCAAAACGCGAGCAGCGCGTCATAGGGAGAACGGAAGCTCAGAAGAGACTACGGGCCTGCTCAACGGTCACGCAAGAGAAAATGGCAATGCCAATGGCAGTGCATATGGTAGTACCAGTTCAGATAAAGCGGAGCAAGATGCCCCAGGATGGGTGAGACCAGACAAAGTCAAAACAAAAACTTGGTGGGAGTATATCCGTGGTTATAGTCTCTTCTTTCCCTACTTATGGCCCGCCAAATCGCGCAGGTTGCAGCTGGTTGTTATCTTCTGTTTTGCCATTCTTATGGTCCAGAGACTTGTCAACCTCTTGGTCCCCATTCAGGCTGGCACTATCACAAATACACTTTCAGGCGAAAGCGAGGAGCGCCCAGGAGCTGTATGGCTTCAAATATGTCTGTATATTATCTACCGGCTGTTACAAGGGAATAATGGCCTCCTCGGCGCTCTCCGCTCGGTCTTGTGGCTACCCATTAGCCAGTATTCCTACAAGGAGCTCTCCACGGCGTCGTTTGAGCATGTTCATAGCCTCAGCTTGGATTTCCATCTTGGTAAAAAAACCGGAGAAGTTCTTTCAGCTATGAGCAAAGGCAGTTCAATCAACTCCTTCCTCGAACAGGTCACCTTCCAGGTCCTCCCCATGCTCATCGACTTAGGGGTTGCAATAGGGTATTTACTTATCAAGTTTGACGCCTACTACGCTCTGGTCGTGACTGTCGTCACATGTGTCTATCTTTATCTAACCGTACGCTTAGCACAATGGCGTGCGAATATTCGAAGGCACATGACAAACTTGGATCGACGGCAGGATGCGGTGAAGTGAGTCTATCCTATATGCATATTACAAAGTGCTGCTAATGAATTTTATAGGAACGATTCAATGATGTCGTACGAGACTGTGAAATATTTCAATGCAGAAACATACGAATTCAATCGCTTCCGGAACGCCGTGTTCGACTATCAGAAAGCAGAATACAAGGTTCTTTTTTCGCTGAACATCATGAACGTCTCGCAAAACCTGGTCTTCACAGCGGGTCTTATGGTCACATGCTTCATCGCTGCTTATCAAGTCACCACTGGTCAGCGTATGGTAGGAGCTTTCGTTACCCTCCTTACATATATGGCACAACTCCAACAACCATTAAACTTTTTCGGCACCTTCTATCGTTCTATTCAGTCGGCGATGATCAATTCAGAGCGTATGCTGGAATTATTTAAGGAACGCCCCACCGTAGTGGACGAACCGACCGCTGAGGACCTCCCTTCCTGCCAGGGTGAAATTCGATTTGACGAGGTAAAATTTTCCTATGATCCTCGAAGACCCGCATTGGACGGTCTGAGCTTTACGTGCGCTCCAGGAACTACTACAGCACTCGTCGGAGAATCCGGTGGGGGCAAATCCACCGTATTCCGCTTGCTCTTCCGCTTTTACAACCTGAATGGAGGTAGCATCCAGGTTGACGGCCATGACGTCAAGGAAATCACCATCGATTCATTACGTCGCCATATTGGAGTTGTTCCTCAAGATACAGTACTCTTCAATGAGGACATAATGTATAATCTTAAATATGCCAACCCAGATGCCCCTGATGAAGAGGTTTACGCTGCCTGCCGTGCGGCCAGCATTCACGAAAAGATTTTAGACTTTCCCGATGGGTACAGCTCACGAGTAGGAGAACGTGGACTAAAGTTGTCCGGGGGTGAGAAGCAGCGGGTCGCAATTGCTAGAACCATACTCAAGAATCCTCGCATTATTCTTCTGGACGAAGCAACTGCAGCCTTGGATACTGAGACTGAACAGCATATCCAACTAGCCCTTGACAAGCTCTCTCAAGGTCGCACGACGTTGGTAATTGCTCACCGTTTATCAACCATCACTACAGCCGATCAGATTTTGGTTCTGAACAAGGGCAAGGTGGTAGAGCGCGGTACTCACGAGGAGTTGCTTGCCATGAAAGGGCGCTACAACAGCATGTGGCGTAAGCAAATCAAAGTACAGCAGCTTTCCGATAAAGCGGAGAGACTGCGCAATGAAGTCCGGGGCGAGGACAGTGCGAGCCAGAGCGAGGACGAGAGAAACGCTGCCAACCAACGCGGGCGAGCCTCGGGGGCTTTGATGACAGATTCTCAGTATGGAGAATCTGCCGAGCTACCTCCTGGCCACCCTTGATGCTTCGATCAGCTTGACGTACTTTCCATAACAATCAAGTTTATGTGGACCACCATTTGCGTCCATTCCAACAGTAATCTGGCCCTTACGCCGGAATTCCGGCTTTAACGACAGTACTTGGCGAGGAAGTACCACTAATCGACTCTCTTGGGGCCTCGGTTAATATAATAGTGTTTCAATTCTTGCAACAGTGCTCTACTACATACTCGGTAATCTGAATTAGACAAAAGTTCAGCATGGAGTTTGGGTTTCACGAAGGGATGATGCTACGGCTCACGGTACGGCAGCAGGAGGAGAAATAATTCTTAATATTCGCTTTGATGTGGGAGGAAGGCTTTTTCATTGTCCATATTGAAGCTTCACGAGATAATTGTCAGTAAACGACAAACCAATTAGAGGTTTGCCAAGGCATTGAGAAAGGCTCAGGCCAACGGGTAATTGACAGATCACTTGACGATCGATCTGTTAGGTATGTGAAATGGTTCGAATCCTTGTTTTACATAGACGGAAAAAAGTTCCATATCATCATGTGTTCCGGATATATATGGCTGGTGCATACTTTGCCATGCGATCATGTTTACATAGAAAGGTGGGGGAACTCTAAAGCATCATGTGCTGCATTGTCGACAGGAGAGTGTGACTGTTTGATACTTTCTCCAACGTTTCCCTTGGTCTGCTGACGCCTCATCCATTTGCCACATCATATTTGCCACTCCAAATATGGAGCAGATCCACCGCGAACTTCATTCGATGAAACTTCTTTAAGAACTAGGTAATACACGGCCCGGAAATGCACAAGTGGAAAAATCCGGATAGACACTGCAGGTGGTCACCCGGTCTATTACCGAGCGTGATGAAGCCTTTCCCGATGGTCGCTAAGGTAAGGTTGGAGCCCCACACCACCACCGCCATATGCGAACCAGATGGATACAGATGAGATATTGTAAGAGAATGCAGCATAAGTTATGCATACAGGCAATTCTTGGAGGGCGAGAGTTCTGAATATTTCTAAGTCCTCCTGTGGTGACTAACCAAGGCCTACAGCGTACATAGCAATGCACGATCTATCGTTCTCTTCCCTATATGCATGACTTCTGCTGTATTCTCTTACTCTGTTGGCGGAAGGAGCGGCAGTTGTAGGTCGGATTTGTTTAAGCGAAGTGTAGGTATTCCTTGGTACCGGACAAAGAGAAATGGTTCAACTCTATATGTATCTCTATCATATCTGACACACCTTCTTATTTGAACTATCATTCTCATTATAACGTGCATATACAAGTCGAATATCTACATAAATGGAAAGCCTCTGTGACCAACTACAATCTACAGTTGGATATGCCATTCAGCTCACAATCATGCCGCAAGCAGCGCCAAAACAACAAATCAGGCACCCTTTCTCTGTCCCCATAAAGGATCCAAACGGCTAGCTATCAGGACCCCTC
Organism: Cladonia squamosa; assembly: GCA_947623385.2. NCBI lineage: Eukaryota > Fungi > Ascomycota > Lecanoromycetes > Lecanorales > Cladoniaceae > Cladonia > Cladonia squamosa. The sequence continues at coordinate 962,006 of OX392381.1, forward strand.
AACCTACCGCATTTGAAAAAGAGCCCTCTTCACCATCACGATGGACGAGAGCGGAAATCCTAAAACAAAGGAATTGCATAACCTCCCACCATCAATGACTACCACCTTCCCACACAACTCCCTCCTACCTTCTTCATCACATCATCCTCGCACTCTCCGATCCCTAAACCAACCCCACAAAACACCCACCATTATGGCCCCCTCATCCCTCATCATCAAAGGCACCCGCACCCGCCGTGCACCAAAGCGGTACTCTCCCTCCCCAACAACTACCACCTTTCCCGCTTCCCGCACCCAGAAACGCGGTCCAAAGAAGGAGAAAACTTCCCCCAAAGCGAAAACCACCACGTCTAAAAAGAAAACAACAACAACCAAAACCCCACCCAAACCCCCCACCAAAGCTCAGAAGAGGGAAAAGAAAACCGTTACCACCCGCTCATCCCCCCCCCAAACCAGGATACTAGTTCGCAAAGCAAATACCCGACAGCGTGCCTTATCTCACGACAGCTACTACCTATATGGCAGCCAGGTAACGCCGCCATTTAACAACAAGCTCACGCGAGCGCAGATCAAGGAGATAGAACGTTTGGTCAGTCCGTGGTATACTGTGGATGATATTATAAGCCGGTTGAGGAGCGTGAGGAAGAAGGCGATGTTGGATGACTAAGGGAGGGGATGGGGAGGGCCTTGGGGTGATGGACTTGTTTTGTTAGGGATTTAAGAAGTTTGAGAAATGGATTTTGGTGATGTTGGGTTTGTTAGGTGTGAGTGGGTTGGGTTGCGTTGGGTTTACTATCTGGTGATCGGAGTATGGTGCCAATTAACTTTGTTGTGTTTCTGGATTTTAAGGATGTGTGGTAGGGTTTGTTGTGTCAGGCTATGGGTATCTAGAGTATAGATGAGCTATCACTATGTATCGGCCTTATCGGCTTCGTTATCACATGGCCTTTAGAGTTACTTCTAGCTTGGTTAACTGCGACTTCCGTAATGGGAGGGTGTAATAGATCCCATAGCGATTGAAGTAGAGCAAACGTCATTGCGGGTGGAGTTGGGAATGTGATGCTTTTGAAAAGAAAAGGCCAGGACTCTTAGTCAGAATGAAAGGTCAATCAGTGTGTTGATGTCCTCCGACAACATGACAGCGCGGTCGACTCATTGACGGGGCCAGCACTATGAAAGGCGGAAGTTCTGAGGCGCCATCGTGTACCTTTTTCGTCAGGGGAAAATTGTCTCTTATCACAAGGCTGTGGCTGTGGCTGTGACGTTTCATACCACCCTGTGATAGCATTGGGAAATTGTGGCTCTTATCTTGTACCTCGTAGTGTGGGGAAGGAGGAAGGAGGAAGCGGGAAAGACGGGAAAGTCAATCCCCGCGCAGCTTTAATCTGGAGTGCCGTTATCAAGCCGCGAGTAACCGCACATTGATTTGCTCCAATTGAGCCTCACTGATGCTCAACAGAGCCCCGCAAACCACGATAACTTTTCTTTTCGTACATGCATCAAGCACGAACCCTATCTTCCGTGCTATTATCTTGTATTGCCTGCGGCTTTTCTCTCTGTTCCTTCTCCACTTCCTTCTGAATTGCACACGCTTTGCTGAGATTCACAAGCCTCTCTCGCATCAGCCATCCTCTATACTCATCGAGGTCACCCTCAAGATATGATGCAACCACGGCAGCCCGGCTGGCTACTGCATGGTTTCAAAGGCTTACCATCTATCGTCACTCAGTCGCGGCATATTCACACCCAATCACTTCGGAAAGTCAGCACCACAGCCTCTGTCCCAGCAGATGCGATAGCATCAGTTTCCACCGTGACAGCACCACCTACCAGATCTCAACCCCGACGTCCACTTTCTCTGCTTCCCTTCCCCATACTCCTCCGCTCCTATGCTCTCACGGCGTTGTCAACCTATCCGCTGCTCTTGTCGCCCTCCCTTCGTGTCCTCTCATACGTCGCCAATTCGTCATCTGCTCTCCTGAATCCAGATCGTAACCCCATAATCCGTTATCTTCTAAAAAAGACATTCTACGCACAATTCTGCGCCGGAGAGACAATTGATGAAGTAAAGAGAACAGTCAAAGGGCTCAAGGACATGGGATACAAGGGTGTGATCTTGGGATATGGAAGAGAGATTGTACTCAAGAAAGACAACAAACTAGAGGCATGCTCACCACCAACAGAAGTAGAGGTACAACACAATAAGGACGTTGTACAAGCATGGAAAGAAGGCAACTTGAAGACAGTTGAGATGGCTGAAGAGGGTGACTTCATTGCGTTGAAGTTCTCTGGTGCCGGCTGCGATGCTATGCATCAGCTTGCTGCCACCTTGCCACCGAGCAAGAGCATTGAAGAAGCAATAACCGAGATATGCGAGCTAGCGAAAGCTAGAGGTGTTCGATTGCTGTTTGATGCAGAACAAGATGCTGTCCAGCGCGGTATCGATGCTTGGACTCTTCGGTTCCAGAGACGGTATAATGAAACAAGCCTTGGTCGAGCCACTGTGTACGGTACTTATCAAGCATACTTACGTTCCACTCCAGCGAACCTTACACGACATCTGATAATTGCCCAGCAAGAAGGCTTTAGACTAGGCGTGAAGCTTGTCAGGGGCGCTTACATGTCTAGTGATCCACGCCATTTGTTTTGGAGTTCCAAGGAAGAAACGGATAGAGCCTATAACGGTATCGCCGAAGCTTTAATTACAAGGAAGTGGAACCATGTATTGAAGCCATTGGCCGAAGGGAACCTCGACAAGGTCCCTGAGACTGCCTTTGTGCTGGCGAGTCATAATCACGAAACGGTGAAGAAGGCTACAGCACTGAGAATGGAGCAGATTAAGAGAGGAGAACCAAAGATCGAGATGGCGTACGGCCAGCTGATGGGTATGGCAGACGAGGTGAGCTGTGAGTTGGTGATGACCGCAAAGTCAAGAGGCATGGTTCCATTCGAGAAAAGCGAGAGTGTTGGGCCCAAGGCGTACAAGTATGCTGTGTGGGGTTCCGTTGGCGAATGTGCGAAATATCTCGTTAGACGAGCTGAGGAGAACCGTGATGCTGTGACCCGAGCAAAGGGGACTAGAGCAGCTCTGAAGGCGGAGATATTGGCTAGACTATGGCCATTTCGGAGAGCCAGCCTAGTGTGAGTGGTAGCACGTAGGGTATTAATTCTGAAATTCCAATATAATTAATCGATGACTATTAGTAGTGCTGGACAAGGACACAACACATTGTAGATTTCAGTTGTCACCAACCTCGTAAGGGTACGAAGCTCCACAAACCGTTATGACCGCGGTCAGAGCTGGATTTATCGATGCACTACCTCAGACTTCGAATCCCGCTCGTCCTCGGACCGCTGTGTTCCAGGGATGACCAGTATGCCTCCTGCTCATTAATACGGTGCCTGGTCAGCTTGACGAGTCAATCATTTTGAGTCACGAAATCAAAAAATTTCATTATCCCGTTCTTCCCCAGAAGGCCTCATCACTGATAGCATTGAAAGGTTCTCGATGGCTCCATGAGAAGGAGCAGTGTCAACAGGATTGGACCGTTGGCGGAGGCAGTATGCCTACCTAGGCACCAGATCCTTCATCTAATAAAAAAGGTCGTGCGGAAGAGATGATGGTGAGATTAGTATTTGACGGTTCCACGGATCATAGCAGAGCTGCCAACTTGTTGAGGCTGGTTTGAGCATCATCAAGTTGTTAAGACATGTAATGTGTAAAATGCTGTGAAGATTGCATCGCCAAGGCCTGACCACGCTAAGGTTTTCGCAAAGCCTACCTAGTACCTAGTTACCTAAAGGAACGGTACCTAAGCCGTCTTCAGCAGGACGGTGAGGTAAGGTTCCGACCAGTCTGCCAGAGTCACAAAAGCCTCGTTAAATGTTCGAGAGTGCTACGAATGACGGCTCCGCCCCCATATTCGTCCCGTCTTTGGGACAGACTTCGGCAATGTAATCCCTTGGCATCGTCAGCACGTTCGAAAATGCCTTCCAGTTCATCGACTTCCTGGAAGGCGTCGTCTTAAATATGCGTGTGAACTCCACCAGTCTTCCTCTAGTACTCTTGCGGGCTACGATGAATTGGAGAAGATCACGAACGATTTGAGCATAATGAGTGGGAGGCTACAATTGTCGGAGGGTCTGACAGACCCTGTCCTAGGCAGTCTGTGTTCGCGCCGTACCCGAGTGGCGAGCGGGTTGAGCGTGGCCATGGAAGCTTTAGCCATCAAGAGGAATTGCTCTCTCAGGCATGAGAAACAGCGATTGAAAGTGTATGGAGGAAAGAGAAGCTCCAGGCTCTCCAGAGGTGAGTGGCAGGCTTCTGCCAGGAGTTGAACTTACCTATTACTATGGACTTAGGGCATGGCCTAGGTATTTAGCAGCTCCCGGGACATACGTAGCTCATGCTGTGCATGCTGTGCATGTATAGAGCTCGTATCGATCTCTTAGGCGTGCGACAGAAAGAGCAATTTCAGCAACTTAGTGAGGCTACGAAACCTGAAACCGATCATGTTCTGGAGACTTTGCGGAAGTTTTTGTCAGTTCAGGCAAGCTACCGAAGATCGGAGCGAGGAGAATCGGATACTGCATGCGGGTACCGAAAGTACATTGACTCGGCAGAATAAATAGGCTACCATCCAGGCCGAACAGCAGAAGCAGATACGTACCATGATTGCTGTTAAGAATCAACGGGCAAATAAAAGTCTTCTCCATACCTATACAGATCTTGCCTCTGCATAGGTCCGATCCCTTTCGACAAAAGTCCAAAACGTCTGTGCTAAATCGATTCAGCCAGTGAGAGCTTGGTCTCTCAGATGAACATTGTGGGAGAGCGGGATCAAAAAGGAATGAGACGGCAATTCCTAGAACTACGAAATAGCATTGAGAAGGTTCGGGGAGCATACCATAGACACAGCCAGGAATTGAAGGGTACTATGGGAAGGATGAACACTCTAGCGGATGGCACCACACGTCGGACTCTTGAAGCTAAGACTTACTCATTACCGTCGCTTTCTTGTCGTTCAGTGGAATCTGCAGGACCCTAAGGGTACGTATTATTTTGTAGCCGGGTCTTATAAAATGCGCCAATGGCGCAATAAAGGATGATCGGTTATTCATTCCTAATTCCTATGGACAACACTCCAGTCTTCCAAGGTCTCACATCTAGGGGTCGCTAGCCCTCGCTGTCGTCCGCCGTATCACGAAGTAACATTGAGAGATTCTGTTCGGTCATTTTACGGTAGAATCGGCAGGCCGTCGACCACTTCTCTAGAGACTCTGCGATTCACTGGTGTGCCTACCCCTTGAGTGGCTGAAACTCGCCCACCTTATAATTAATTCCACATGTTATCCCTGGAAGAGAGGCCCCAGTCACCTGAGGAATAGACATAAAGGAACAAGCATCGAGTCCACCGCATCTCCTTTTTGAACAACAATGCCCTGGCGTGTTGCTCAGCAAGTGTGCAAGTCCAGGCATGCATGAGAGCAGAACATACGCTCACTCTTTGGTCAATTCGAGCTGGTATGCGTCAGGTGATCATCACAAATATCGGCTTGATACAGGGAGTGATGTTTTATGCCCAAGGGCTGACAGGGTTTAGTAGATACGGGAGAGGCTGATTGGTCACAATATATCCCAGCTTGTTGGCAGATGCAGCGAACAAAGCTCCTTGAAGGGCTGGTACGAGTTCGGCTGCTTTATAATGAACGTATTAGAAAATTAATTGGGTGCATAACATACATCAAGCCACTCTAGGATCAGGCGTCCTCGTACTCTCTTCCAACATGGCTCTCTGGTGTCATGTCGGCTGCATTCTTTGGTTTGCAATGCAATCTCTTACACCTGGCAGCTTAAAGTGAAAATTGGTGGAAGGAGCTGTTGTTTGGGTAGTTGCGATGATTTTGCCGCTTTTGGCTAGTTCTTTGTATCTTTAGTTCGCAGGAGGACGCGAGTGGTTATGGAATTTCCTGTGTTTACTGAAACGCTGTTGGCCTTTGGAACGCGAGGCATTATGGAAAGACTTCTTGATATTATCTCAAATACTCTACGTGATACGGAAGCTCCTACAGGCGTCTATATCTGCACAAGAAACTTTTAAATCTGACGCAGTAGTAACGCAGACTGCCTCCATGACAGGCTTGTCCAATTCGCTAAAACCTCCAACTCAATAAACACTTCCACCACCCATCATTCCAAAAAACAAGTAAACTCCCACCATAGGTGTCAGCCCATTCCGCCCTCTCACACACGCCCCCAATCCCAAAACAGCCTAGCGCCATCCACCCATACCAATCCTCCATCCTATCCCTCTTCACCCACCTCCCCATCCACCACCACTACCACCTCACCCTCCCCCCCACCACCCAAATCCCCCCCCCCTTTTTTTTCAACCACCATCACCACTAAAACAATGCCACCGAAACGCTCCCCCCCTTCCTCCTCCGCCGCCAAACGCCCACAAAATCACTCTTCGGGCGGACAAGCACAGGGAGCCGCTAGTACAGTCGGGCAGGCGCTGAGAAATACGTATGAGACGCTGACGGCGAGGGAGAATCAGGGTTTTGTTAGGGCTGTGGGGATGTTTGGGGTGAGTTTTATTGTCTTTCCCCTAACCTAGAGAAAGAGAAGGAGGGAGGAAGAGGGAGGAAGAGGCCCCACCCCAGACCCGGAGGGAAGGAGGGAAGAAGAGGGGAGAGGATGGGTGAGGGAGGAGGAGGAGAGGAGAGAGGAGAGAGGATGGGAGAGGGTGGAGGGGAGTAGTGATGCTGATTGTGGTGAATATTCTAGGTTGCCGTTGCAGTTTTCGCCTCGAGTTATAGTGATTTTGCGGTTGCTATGGTGCCGTGAGTTCTACCCTTTCCTTTCCTTTCCTTTCATTTCCTGTCATCTATTCGTTTGCGTCGCGCTTCGATGTGTTAGGGAATAGTGAATGCGATAGCTGATTGATTTGGGTGTAGGGTGTAGGGTGTAGGTCTTGATCAGTGGATATTCGATGGGATGGGGAAGATACTCTACTCTACGATGCGAAGGTACGATAGCGGGATTGGGACTATTGATACGCTGGAGGGTATAGGGGGAAAGAATGCAAGCGTGGTAGGAAGTGTCTTGGTGTGCATGGTGTGCGAGCAGGAAGGGCATGTGGGATTGTATACTACGCATAGGCGGTCTGCTCTGTACTCGAGAAGGAATCAATAATGATTGTATATAATGGTGGAATATGCATTCGCATCATCAGCCCAGCCATCCAAACTCGCCGGCATCTATCCAAAAAAACCCCCTGATTAGCCTACCTACCTAGGCACATATCCCATCTTCCACCAACAGCGCCACCTCTCCCTCCCTACATCGTGCCAAGAACCGATCTCCCAGTCGTTGACACTCGGTACCGTAGATCGAATCGTTAATCACTCCGACAAAAGCTCGTACATCCTGCATACATAATACTAGCGATTCTGCTAGATATCGTTTAACCTCCGAAGTTCCAAGATCTATCTCTACATACATACTACCGTCGCGTATCACAGAGGGAAGTAGAGTAGATTAATAAAGTTTACGGTAGCAATATACGCGCGCCTTTGATTTTCCATGTTTCTTCATTTTTGCTATGCTAGCTAGCCTATGCTGCAAACGTTACAAATACTTTGTGTCCGTCCAATCAATCAATGACTCACTCCGATCACAAATAAGGCCGCCCCGCAATGCAGATGCTATGCGCATGGCTTTCGTTTCCAGTCTAGATTGTAAGGGGGAATTCAGTAGGAGAGTACCGCCCACCCCACGCCATGATAATGATAGAGAAAATTGGGTCGAAGGAGCGAAAAGTGGGAAGGGAGGGTGGTGAGAAGCGAGAGGAGAGGGGGATGATGGTGATGATGATGATGGCCCGCCTGTGGCTGTGTCGTACAGATCGATTCGCATACCAAAAGCCCCATTGTGGGATGGTGGTACATGTGTAGCCAGACAGAGACAAAGAGCCCCCGGCTCGCGTGTGGATGGACTAAAATGATATAGTGCGAAATGTAGCATTGCGTTTCTTTCCATGCCATGGTATGTCAGAATCCCAGGTCGGTGCAGAGGCAATAGTGATACAGATGTTGCCAGACACGGATTTTCCCTCTGTCCGGGCTCGGGTCGAATTGAAGTGAAGGGTGTGGGATGAAAATTATAAGGTGAGTAGATTGATGGGTGTAATAAAATGTTGTAATGTTGAAGAAGAATGTAGAAGTGAACGAGAGTCGTACGAATAGAGCGATGATTCGCTGACGCTGGAATATTGCAAAGCACAACGCCGGGCTATGCTAGTGTCGTAAGAATGCTTTTGGGTGATAATAAACGATGGTAGAAGAAGATATCCACGCCGTATACTGTGTTACTTTGTGCAGTAGATCATATCAAACGTAGCTCAATATTGGTCATTGAAAATCGGTGATGTCCCTGTGTGCTCTATCATGAAGAACCCATTTCGCAACGCATCGCCCGTCGTGTACTGGTAGGGTATAGATATGGTGTTCCACAATGAAGTCCTCGCGCTCTCTATCGCTGAAAAATATGAACGGATGTGCTTCGCTAGAAGTGACGATGGTACGCAGATGATGGCTCGTCCGGCAAGGTGAAAGGCGGCGCTGAGTACGGAGGATGGTCATATGGTGCGATGTTCGGAGCATTGAGATCGAAGTCTGCAAAATGCTGGCTCGCGTTCTGGAAACTCTCATCGAAGAAATCGGTCGATGCGCCAGGGGTGGTTGCGTTGCTGAAGTTAAAGGTGTCGTGGCCAGGATCGGAAGCTGCATGATGGTGAGGGTGTTGTGGTTGCTGGTTGTTCAGGCCGGGGATATGCTCATGAGGTTGCGGGAACTGAGGACGGGGTGTGGATTCAAAGTCGCGGTTGCGGTCCAGGGGTGGAGGATTCGGGGAGTTGATGGGCTGGAAGGATTGGAAGGATGATTCGATGGGTGAGAACAGCGTTTCGGGCTTTATGATTGGTTGTGGTGTGATTGAAAACTGGTGCTGGCCGGGAAGACTGGTGAGTAGCGAGAGGTTCGGTGTGCTTCGATTAGTCCGCTTCTTCTTGTGAGGTCGAGGAGCTGCACCATCAGAAAAGCGACGATCACTTAATGGGCGGTGAGCTGCTGTCATGACCTTCTTCAAGGGCCGACCCTTGATGTCTCGACCAGATAATGGCCTTCGCGTAGCCTTTTTCCTCGCAAATTGCGAAGCCTCCGTGCGATGTCCCATATCAGTGGAAGACCTTTCCATGCCTGGAGTATCTTGACCACCAGCCATCTCAAAGCTGAGTGGTGAGTAGCTGTCAGGTAGTGCTCCCTGAAGCCCTGGATCTTCTAGAAGCATCATCCCTTGCGAACCCATGACAGTCTCGTTTTCCGGATCACCTGTTCGAAATTCCTTCATTATCATCCCAAGCCGTTCGACTGCTGCGCCCGCGAGTTTGTGGATGCCAAGCTTATTCATCTCAAGGAATGTGCTGTAAGTGTGTTGTACCGCCGCGAGATCCTGCGTATCGCCTGTCTCGAGCATCGATAGGAGAAGAATCATAGCCGCGTTGAAAGCCATTTGACCCATAGTCCAGCAGATCAAGGCAGAGCGTACCCTCGTCTGAAAATACTCGAATGCAACGAGTAATGCCCGACTGGATGCGAGGACCCGATCCCGACCTCGCGGTACGGCATTGGGATCACTGGCTTTTGGGAACGTCCTGATGTCGATCGACGGAGGGTCCGAGTTACGTCGAATGTTCTCAATTCGCTGGCGATTGAGCAATATGAGAAAATTGTGCGTCTTTGCATGCAGTACTCCTGCTTGAGCGTCTAATGGCCATGCTGGAAGTGGCTTATCTTTCTGCAGCCACGTCCCGTCGAATTGCATCATGGCAGGCAGCGTCGCTGATAGTTCCAGCAACTCGTCTGAATATGTGTCGATCTGTTCATTGCTCAGGTACGCCGTGGATAGAATTCGACGACCCAAAATAGTGAACTGAGTGATATAATTCGACAAACTCTGAATTACTGGATCAGGCACGATCGGTTCCGGAGGTGGGCAGTCACCCATGCTAGAGATCGCTAGAGGTCTGCCCAATGTCATAGAGTACTGTTGATCCATGTGTAGGATCCACCACCATAGATTCTTGCGAATCTTCACCTCTTTGAAAGGTGCGGGCGGATTCAGCAGATGTGGATCACGATGCACTACGCTGTCAGGTTACAAATAATAAAATACCATAGGGTACTCGACTTACAGCCAATGCTTTGAGCCAGCCTGACAGTCCCACCATAGAGAGCTGATGCGTCAAGAAATTTGCCGCTATTGGTGAGGTAGGGACCCATCATGACCAGTGCCTCTATGACAAGCAGGGTTGGACGGTTCATGAATGAAGCCAGCCTTAAACATTGCATGGAAGCAGCGACTATTACGATGAGCGACAGGACAATTAAACATGGGACCGCAGAACTGACTGTACACATCGCCTTTCTTTGACTCTGCTTCAACGCTGCCAGCCAGCCATTTGCCGCCAAACTTATCATACACGCCATCCTGCAACCCCTGCGCTAGCGTCGCAAAGAGCAAAGCAAGCATGTCAGGATGAAGAGCGGCGTTATGCTCCACATTTTCCAGGAATCTCCGGACTTCATTAGCAGTGCACTCGTCAGGAACATGTGGAAACGAGCAGGATTGAGCTCGTCGCTGGAAGACATCGAGGTAGAAGAATAAGTCTTGTTCAGGTGGTAGCAACTTGATGAGAGTTGAGGTGTCGTCTTTAGCAGACCAGAGCGTTGGAAATGGATGTGAAGTCGCAAGTTGAAAAGCAAAGATGTCAGTTCCCCGGGGGATGGTGTGAGTTAGGTTGGCACTTTTGCGGTCAAATGCTAGATGTGCGAACTTTGGCCCTTCAGCCAAATGATTGGACAGCGCAGGAAATGAGTACTCGCGTACCTCTTCAACAACACTTGTCATTCCTGGACTACCAAAATAAATGTTGTCGTGCATCTCACTGGTGTAGGAGCGTTTCTGAGCCAGATTGGTTGGTTTGCGGGGTATTCTTGGGGGCAATTTCATCTTCTGCCCGCTTTGGAAGGGAACATCATCCATGGGTTCTAACTTGATGGGCTCCCCCCGCAAGATAGCGACCTCATTGCGAAGCTGAGCAATAGTCTTGTCTCTATCCTTCAGAGCTTCGGCTTGAAGAATGGGTTGGCGCTCGGCTTCAGAAAGATCGAATTGACATAACTCAGCAATTTGATGCAATGAACATGCTGTACACGGCTGTATACGATCACACTGCAAGCAATTCTTCGTGAGTGATGGAAATCCGGAATGTTCAAGCAAAACTGAAACGGACCTTGACTTTACGAGCTCTGCATGGGTTACATGACAGTTGAGGCCGTTTGGACTTCTCCCGAGGCCGAACGGCCTGCTGTTGAATAGGCACCTGGTGCATGTTGTTGGTAGTGTCGTTAGTTGGGAAGGTGATATTGGAAGCTTCCATTATCTAAGAGGGGGTGAGGAGAGTATACGAATGGGAGGTTAGAGCGGTCCATGATACCTGAAACTTGTTCTCGCATAGTGGTTTTGATGATTTGCTTGAGTAAGATTGATATCAAATGGCAAAGGCGAGTGATTCAGACGCCAACCTCGAATAGCTTAGGGTTCTAACGTTATGCGACAGAGTGTAAGTGGCAGATCTAGGCCCTTGGGAGTCGGAGAGCCACTTTATGCAGGCTGGGGCAAATGGGTATGTGGGTATGCAGCACAGAAGTGCGATTGCGGTGGATCAACTGGCTGATAGAGCGTCCTTGACGTCGTGCATACGGAGGGGGGCACTTAAGCAGCCTAATGTAAAGTAAGAAAAGGTTATTAACAAAGCAGCCACGGAGGCGTGAGGAGCATTTTTGATGGAGCCCGTGAGGAGCTTTGATGGACCCCGACGACTTAAGTTTTGGGTTAATGGGTTTATTGTAGATTGCCGAGCAGCCTTCGCCTCGATCTTGCCATACCTGAATTGCATTGTTTGATGCACTCTTCTGCACACTTCTGCACCATGCCCCACAAACCGCGGTATCCTATTGGCCGGCATAGACTTAGCGCTGTGTACTGCATCATCTTTCGTCCATGTTTCGGGCAATGACACGAGAAAGATGCCTGGTTACGGTCCCAGGGTGGCTTGCATTGGTTCGACCTTTAGTCACTTACATCAGAATGAACCCATGTCCATTAGCCTTCCCAGAATCACCGTAATCACCGTCACTTGCCACTTGCAAATAACAGTTAGATAAGTACAGTAAGTAGGCTGTAGGCTTGCCCTGATAAAATCATAAATCATAAATCATATCGGGTACGGGAACAAAGAAGCAATTAAGGTACCTTGCCTATCGTCGCAAGGATTGCAAGGATTACAAAGGCTAGGAGGCTAGATAATACCTCAAGCGGTCTAAGGGGGAAGAGGGTAAGAAGGTCAAGATCTTAAAAAGACCAAGAAAGAGTCCACACCCGCCGGGGGGGGCGTCAGTCCATTGTACTTTCAGACTCGATTTCCGAGCAAATGATACAAGGGGGAACGCGCAATTGAGGTAGATTGAAGCCAGTTCGAAGCCATTGAGTATGTGACAGCGGATCAATGGCCTGATTTAGGTCAATTAGTAGTCGTCATTGGCTCAGTGATCCCTTAGGACGATGTTGGGGAGGTGCCCTGTGCGGGAGATTATCAACCATTCACAGTCATAATTTGAATTGAGTGTAAACGGTAGCTCCTATTCGCATAGGCCATCTCCGATGCGTCGGTGCCTTTCCTTACTGTTCAAGGAGCTGAAAGGTGCGAAAGGGCTGAAGAGGGCTGATTAATTTGCCAGTTTGCCACCCCCCCCTTCCGGCTTCCGGGGTTCACTCAGCATACTTTGGCCCTCTGTCACCTTCTCTGAATGGAAATTCAATTGGGGGGGGGAATTTGGCCACCCGCAGTGCAGCGTGGTCCAAGGCTTTGAGTGGCCATGAATTATTTTAGGGAGGGAATTGGGATAGATCAGGTGAGCAGGGATCATAGCTTCATCATAGCTTCATCATAGAGTAGTCTTATCCCTAATTCATAAGTACCTTAGTAACGAGTAGACCGATCGCTAGAGGGAGCAAGTTTGGTAACGAATCGTGTCCCGCTAGCGGCCGTGCAGATCCCGTGATGACCCGTCGGAGCCTGACTCCGGGATTGGTCCAGGGAGCATTGGAATGCCATTGAGTGGCATTGACTCCCTAAAGCTTAGGCCCCTTTAGGGCGCTGTCGACCAAAAGGTAGTCTGCCTTCGTACCCAGGATAGCCCCAAAGGATCAGCGCCAGTAGGAACTCTAGTAGCCCACACAGCGCACAGCATTCCACAAAGGTACCCAACACCTGACGACCTGTTCGCCTTCGCATGCCCTCCAAAGTCTCCATGTCACCCTCCCCCCCTCCATGACCCCATGAGATCAGCGGGCAGGTCGTGTCGCGGTGCTTGTTCCCACTGGACACACTGACCATCCCTACCGAACTCGTAACAAACTCATGTACACCTTATGCTGCTCATCCCCATAGGATAAAAGTAACTCTATCCAGTATGGGTGAGGTGGGGTTGGGTAAAATTGGTTCTAGCTTGGGGGGCTTTTTTCTCCACGCAGATGCAACACTGCAAAATGCAACTGCCTGCAAACTGCACAGCTTTGAACACCAATGGCCTTGTCTCGCAATTTGTCACCCTCCGATCTAGATCTCCACGACAATTTTCTTCTTCTATCGCATCAAGGGCATTAAGCGAAAAGGAATGTTTTATGAGCGCCATCCGACTGATACTAAGTCCTTAGTATTTGTCAATAACAGGACGCTCTTCCTGTTGGGGTACAGTGGTACAAGCCAGACAATGTCTTATTAGTCCCTATACTCAATTCGCTATCTGGTCCGGTGACTATTCCCAAATGTGATGGAGAGGCTTCTTGATGTGGACATTTTGGCGTCGACGCCTCAGACGGCTCAGAGCTCCCCAGCGACTGCTTAGGATTAACTAAGCCATGGCTTTTCCTTGGCTTTCCCTTGGCTTTCCCTTGGCTTCCCCTTGGCTTCCCACGGCTGGGCAAGCCACATTTCGTCTCGGATCAGTCCAGACCGTGATCCATCTCATCACTGACGTCGCGCCACCAAAAATAACGCTGTCACAACCGACGTAATAATCGGATGATGGGACGACGATATGCTGAATGATGAAACCCGCCAGGTGAGGTCGATCGCATATCAGATTGCTTCTCAGGTCGGATTTGACTTCCAAGCAGCCGCCACCTTTTCGTTATCTCGCCACTCATCTCAGCTCGACTTTTGCAAATTGCCATTGCCATCTCACGCTGTTGAAGCGCCGAGCTGCGCGAGGGGGCTCATTCGTGCGTCTCGGAATAAATGTTGCTCCGAAATTCCATCGAACAAGAACCAAGCGATTTACCCCCACATACTTCTACCTTCGTGACAAGCCCTCGCGCGCCCGCTGTGGCAAATTGGCCCCTTGGCGACAGTCATACCCTGTCATTTTCCTTTCGAGAGAAAAAGGGTCCTCTGCTTTCACGGTCAGTCCGACACCAATCATTTTTCGCTCGCTTCGCAAAGCTTTGCTACTCGTGGAGCCCGTACGCTGCTGTTTGGGGCGAGAAGCTGGTGCATGCAACACTTCATGCTACGTCCCGTGTATTCTAGCCTAAGTCGCCGAACCGCCGGGATAGGGTCTCGTTGAGAAGAGACGATCCATCGAAACGTGCAGCTGGCCAACCCTGAAACTCTTGGGCTAGGATAAGATCTGCTACCTTTCCCTGGGCTCCCGCATTACCCGGTTTTGAGGGGGTAGCCTATCTATCACCATCTGGTACCCGCATCTGCAATGCACGCAATGCACGCGGTGACGTACCAGCGCGTCTCACATCTTCTCTACATCACAGATCTGGGGGATCTGGTTACCTCAAGTTTGCCGGAAGTCAAATCGCCTCATTAATCATGCTGGAGCCAATTGTCCTATTCCGCCCGATGCATAACATCGTATAGCGGATAATGTACGCTTTTCCAAGCGCCAATGGCGTGCTCACCCTTATTTTAGAGCATTCTTCATCATATGGTGTATGCGAGATCGCGCGTAGCTGATGTTGTCCTTACAGTGCATTGGATGCGTCTTCCCTCGTGGAAGAGGGGTCTGAAAGTCTGGACCATTATACGCCAGCCACATAAACTAAAGTCTTGCAAGAACAGCCAACTGTTGATAAGAATGCCGTAAGGGTTCGGTATGTCCCGATGTAAGGGAGGACCCTCGATACGCCTGAGCCGTTCAGAGCGATATTGCAACACCAATCGATGATTGAACACGACCGTTAGACCGTTGAGGGGCAAAGACTAGCTCCATCACGAGCGCAGAACCCAACAAAGCCAGAATGTGGGGAAGTAGGAGATGTATGGATCTACGGTCATGCTCGCTGTTCCAGAACTCGGTTGGTCCCATCCGTGCCACGGCTGCGCTACCATCTACCAGGTTTCAACACGGGAAGGCCGCATAATTGATATACCAAGCGGGAAGGAGCATCATATCTTGCAGCCTGTTGGCGAGATAGCTGACCCGTTGGACGCATGACCTCCTTCGTACTTTCAGCGCATAGAAAGAAGGTTGCATGCAGAGCATCCGTAGCCTTATGGAAGCTTATGAACTATGGCAGCTTCACTTTATGAAAGCCCGGAGTCACGAGTCATACCAGCTCTACTTATCCGATGCGT
Source organism: Cladonia squamosa (assembly GCA_947623385.2). Lineage (NCBI taxonomy): Eukaryota > Fungi > Ascomycota > Lecanoromycetes > Lecanorales > Cladoniaceae > Cladonia > Cladonia squamosa. Next base: position 977,782 of record OX392381.1, read on the forward strand.
TTTGGGTGGAGGAAGGTTCTTGTTGATCTAATCCTTAATTTGGAGTAGATCCCCCATCTATACGAGTTCATCTTTGCTGATCCAACGGTCAATGATGAAGAAATGTCGTAACGTTAAGTACCGCACGCATTTTCGCCTTCAAACCTGGCCGGAGCAGTAATAGCCAGCTAATCGATTGCTTTGCGTGACTCAGATCCACTTTCGGTATCCTTCACCAAAGGACAAAAGAAACTTGGACGGGGGATCGGCAATTGCCAGATATTTGCTCTGACATCATGTGCTCCAATAGGCGCCGGGAGAAAGTGAGACGTTGTAACAAGAGTGACCTCGACTCACAACGCTGGCAAACCTGCGAGCTTCTCCGTACAGGAGATGATGGAGGTGTGGCACCTGGACGTTCCGACCCTCTCCTGAAGGCCACTCAGATTTGACTATCTATTCGATATAGGGATATGGGAATTGTGCCTGTAATTGTTGGACCAAAGATCCGTACAGATGCGTCGGCCCTGACCGATGCAAGGGGAAATCCACCTGTTGTCTGTCTCGCCCTCTGATAAAGGATTGCATGACCTTCAGTATCGCATGACCTTCAATATCGTATGACTCCCTCCACCGTCCGCTTCTCTTTCGCTCCACATGTCAACGATTCGGACCTTCAATGGATGAGCTTTTCCAAGTTTCAATATCCATGGTCCGGCGTTAGGAAGCTAATTATGCACCCATCTGGTTGTGTCCATTCGTATTCTCAGGGGGTAGCAATGAGACATCGATCGAGGCATCACTGACGCCCTTACTGGAGGTGAGCACGATTCTCGCCTTTGCCCTCCGGCCTCGTTCTCCGAGAGACAGTGAGCTCTTCAACGTTGGCAGAGTTATTTTCCTAGACATTTTATGAATGCCTCGGATACAGCGTGCTTGATGACGGTCTCCATGTGGTGTTCGTGATTTCCCAGCGGCTCGCAAGGCCCCGTTCAGTGTCTGAACGGGTTTTCGGCCACCTCTTGCTTCAGCACTGGGGAACTGGCAGAGAAACCAGGGTGGCCCTTATCAGGTGCATCGCAGAGGTAGAGCTCTTGCAGTGTCAATGATTGCCAGACTCTCTTAGCGTTATGATACAGATCTTTCTACTATCCTGTGTCCGTGCAAGTCGTCCTCTGGCTTAAGATCCTCAATCACGGGCTATCGTGCCATCAGATGACTCCATTTTCCGTCAATGGATGATTGAACATCCATCACATTTCTCATTCTTTCACCTCGGTTTATACAGCCATAGACGGAAGTTAGCTGTCGGCAGACGAAAATGCGTCGAGGGTACATCTCCCTTTCGCTGAGGTTATGCCGACATGCTAGGAGTTCTGACATTCGTTACCTCTGCCCATTGATTGATATGTCTCCAATCCAAGAGCCTGTATCAATGTATTAATCCCTTTGGTTAGATTTTAGCTGATAAACGTACAGCACAATCAGTATGCATAGAAAGGACCATGTAGCAGCACTCAAACTATCCGTCTCAAGTGCAGGTTTTATCCTAATATTTCAAGGAAGCACACCCTACCTTAATCTTGCCTTCGATTGAAGCAACCGAGGCCCAATTTCAGCAAGGCAAATCCCTTGTTCCGTGTCGTCATTTACGGCTTGGCAGGTACGGCAAAATAAGAGCAGAGTTTCTCACAAATCTGGCATAAAAAATCTGTAAAGACATAGGTGTCCATGCTCACAGCTTACAAATTCTAGATGGCCCATTTTGCGATGCTACGGTAAGACATCGTGATCATTGAGAGAAATGGTGCGAAAACCGTTGAAGGAGTTGATTATGAGAACAAGACGCTCTCACGTGAGCACGCGAAGGCAGTGGACTATGCCATGTACAAAGCAGGTTGCCCTTCAAGATCACTTCGAAATGGTCGTCATCATATTCTAGCATCTGGAAGGCCGGTCACGTCCAGTTCCCTCTGTTGAAAAAGCATCAGGAGCTCATCACGGTACCTATACGATCAAAATGTTCAAAAACGCATAACAACAGTCACAAGATGATGAGAAGGCTAGGATAAAGCAGAAGTCGGTATCGATACTAAAAGGATGAGCGCAGGAACAGCAAGGGCCTCAAGAATGACAGGAGGGCCGGCTGCAACACGAGGTGCATGCTAGTACGCCCCGAACAATGGCCTTCTGGTATGGGAAGGCCAACGAGCGGCTACGAGAGACCAAGGACCTATACATTGATAGACACACGGCAGCCAGAAACCGACTATGCACGGCCCCCTGGATCACAGTTCCAGCAAGGGTCTATAGATACACGGGCAACCAAAGTCCTCGGGACGTGGTTTGACTGATCTCGAAAGGTGGTACGATACTGTGCTAGAATATAAAAATCTATATCTGAGGAATCCTTCTAGAGTGGAGGTGGAACCATGAAGCCTTGCTTGAAAAGGCCGAGAGTGTCGAAACACCCAATCGACAAAGAGCCTATGCTATTCCACACGGAGAAAGGATCGGAAAATCTAATATTTCTAGAACCGGGGTCACCGGCATCCGTTACTGTACGAGGAGCCACCAATGCTGTGTCAGTCTCACTGTCTTCAAAAGCGATATCGACGGGGCATCGAAAAGTAATTCATTCCAAATCTTGACCCTCCAGCTGAACTTCGAATTTTTAATATAGCAAAACCCGGTATAGCAACGCTATTTTTCCGAAGAAATCAATTCTCCACAAATACAGCAAAAATCACGAAGCGCAACAAAGAGTTCTTTGTATATCAAGTATGACAGCGGTGGGGTACAGGGATGCCATCTCTACAGCTATAGGACTTGGAATACGCTGAAATGCCTACATGAATAAGCCTCGCATGACGAAACCCGCGTACCTGAAGGCAGTTGCTCGCGCTCCTAAGCAGTACGAAAACTTCATACATCAAACGTGGCCGAGCAAGACACCTGTACGACTCTTTGCGTATCAATTAATAGATACGTCACGAAGCTCCACCAGTATTCTACGCAGAAGATAATTCCACCTTCTTATCTGTGGATACTGTTATGCTGTTATGCTGTCTCTGGATTACCTAAAGCATTGGTGTCACACATGACGGAGTCGAGATTCTGCATCACACTACACGGGCACGAGCATAGCAGTGGAGTTTATAAAGAGTATACCCGGCTCTTCAACACCTTAGCGAGTCAACAGCCTTAATCTTCATGCACCTTACACTTATCACCTACAACAAATTCGTGCAAATTGCATGGCGGTTGGCACCTTTGACAACGAGAACAGCCCCTATGGTTGGAAAGAATGCCAATGCTCACAAAATCCCTGTTCCAGCGTTTTAGACAATGCGACAGCTGTCGCGTATGTTCATCTTCAACTAGTGACCCGGGAGTCCAATTGTTACATGGAGTTGGATTGTCCTCTTGGAGGATTCTACAAGCTAATTCCAATCCATTTCCCCGTCTTTGAAAGTCTCGTCATACCTGTGCCCGTTGGACATCAAATACAGTTCCTGGAGGAGCGTTCCACCCTTCTATGGGATTGGAAAGTTGCCAAGTGTAAAACGTTTAGACAGCTTAAATATGAGAAAGTTTATTGCACAAGGAAAATCCAAGAAACCTTTTTTTTCACATGCACTTTTTCTATATATATTTTTCACATGCAACAACATCCGACAAAATTCTTTATTTTAAGATGCACATTATATTAGTTAATTATGCAGAGGCTTCTGCTCTCATTTTCTCCCTTCATCCATCTGATCCTGCATCGATCTTGCGTCTTCCACATCAAGTCACTTTATCACTCAAACGGCTGAGCGCACAGCTCGAACGAAAGCAAACATGAGAGACAACATCACACCAGTCATGCACCAGCGATTCATGCCCATGTTCGAAAGAGACATAGCCAGCGCTGAAAGCAGGAACATGACGCCAGTCCGTCCCAACCTGGGATCCCTTATCCCCAGCAATCTCCTCGCTTCCCCACCACAGTCGCCAACCCAACCTCCTCATCACACAAACAGTCTCCCTCCCTCTGACACCGAAGAGACTCATTCCACGCCATCAAACCTAGAACCACAGACTCCTCCACGTCTAGTCTCCCAACAACCACAATCACCAGCACTAACACGCCTTCTGGCCCGGTCACGTCAACAGCAATGGATCCTCTGCGCCCCAGAGCAAGCAGATCCATGGAAGCCTACAAAACCCGAGGTCGAGAACCTCGACAAAGAACTCAGGGAACAAGTCCGCTTCGCCTCTCCCCATAACGCTGCCGCCGACGCCAACGCCGAGGAAGATCCAGACTCAAAGCAAAAAGAATGTCAACAAAAACAGAACCAACCCACACAAACCCCGTCACCCCATTTACTCCCCTCACATCCTCCCAACGGTTCCTTACCAACAGAACCAATACCCCATAACGATAACGCAAACGGTCCTACCACTCCCGCCCTCCACTACATCGACCACCAACTGCTCAAGGTCCAAAGCCAACGCCGCGCCGAAGAAGAGACAACCAGCGCCGACCTCCAATCCAACGCCAGCGATACCCACACGCCCGGACTCCAACCCCCCACCTCCTCTGCCCAGCGCACCTACGACCATCACGCTTCCCAGAGTATGCTGAGCGAGATGCGAAGGGATGATGATGATGATGACAATGACAATGACGCGGCAACAGTCTTAGGAGATGATGCCGATGAAGAAGAGATGGGTGGCGCCTTGTATAGATGCGAAGAGAGGGCAGGAGAAATAAATGAGAGCCAGGGACTTGAAGTTGTGAAGGAATGGCGCCGGAGTGTGAGACAATTTCCGAATGTATGGGCGCAGAGGAAATTACACACCGTCGTTGAACCCGTTTGAATGGGAATGTGGGAAACTGGGTGGAAGGGGATTTAAGGTACTTAGTTGGATACCCAAGACCGTAGTAACTTGCCCGATATGTATTGTATTTCGGCCTTGGATGATTGATTGAATGTACATGTGTAATGCAGATACATATGTGTCCTCCAATGTATTCCTACCCTTAAAATAATATTCCTTGCATACGCAGGTTTTTGTAGAATGGAAATGGTCATTTCGGCTCGAAGTACTAGCCACAGATTAAATGTAGGCACTGAAAGGCTTGACGCAGCAACGTCCCTCCGCGAAAAGTGTTCACATTGGAGCTATCAATAGCCATGTCCAAAGAAAACGCACAATGGTATCAACGCACTAGTAACAACATCACAGCAACAATCGCTTTCGGAAGACCTGCTCAGCTTGGCGTAGGTGTCTTTGCACCACTGACATCTCGCGTTCTCTTACTCAAGAAGCTCCTTCGACTTCTCGGACTTTCGGCCGTGACGTCTTCCGCAGGCATGAAGGTTGTTTTGACCAGAACACTGCCTTCGCCTACCTTGACAGGCTTCTCGCTACCAGAAGGAGAGTCATCGATAAAGAAGAGCGCTTCACCGAGCTTGTGGCCTCCTAAAAGTTTGTCGTCTTCCACTTGAATCTGGAATTGGGTGTCGGGTGAGCAGGTGACTTTAAACATCTCAGCGTCCCATTCAACCTGACCACTGGTATTCTTAATGGCCTTGGTTTTGTGTATCTCCTTGGCACCTTTGGCAGACAATTGTTTCACGTGAACTTGGATTTTCGACGAAGTTGGATATCCAGAGGCCGATTGTATCATAAACATAGCAGTACCAGCTTCTGGCTTGCCCGGTGTTCCACCTGCACCGCTCACAGCAGACGCGGCACCGAAGCTTGTAGCTCGCTTGGGCGTTGGGGTTTGAGGGACAGAAGGACTTTGGTCGGCCATTGGAGCTGTGCTTTGCGGCGTGTCCATAGCAGGGTCACCATTGACGGTCAGATCCTCAGGGACCTCGACGTTCCCATTGCTGACATCTTGGCTGTTTTTGTGACTTTTGAAGCCATGCCGCAGGAAGGAGGTGCCTTTGGCAACTTGGCCCCCAACCGCGCTGCCAACCTTGCCGACCCCTTTGACGGGTGCACCGACGACCTTGCCTGGTGTAGCGAATGTGCCAGAGAATGTTGATGAGCCCTGTCTTGATCTGGTAACGTAGTCTGGCTTGAAGAGCATCTTAAGCCGAAGTACGCCAGACTTGCCATCCAAATTTAGCACCATTTCCTGTGCCTTGAAAGGTTCAAGAAGATTGAGATTGATAGCTGCTTCCCCTAGCAGATCATCCTTGTCGCCCATATCCCAATCCATGACAGTGACCTTGAAGTTGGCTGCTGTTCGAGATTTTATTGGACACTCGAAGAATTCGTTCCAAGCGGGATGAAGGGTCTTCTTCTGCACCTTTGTCTTGTAGATATCTTTACCATTTAGAGTAAATTTGCAATACGGATCGCTGTAGCCATTTCGGTCAGCGGCTGGTAAGTCGTCCGCGTCCAAGACATCCACACGTAGAGCACCCATATTGTTCATACTCTCACTTGGGTCCAGGTCCATCTTGACCGGTATGTACTTCATGTTGATGGTGACTCTGCTTACAGTACCCTCGGAGCTCTTTAAAACAAGCTCAGTGTCTTTATACTGCGGGAAAGCCGTCAGTAATAGCTTGGTCTTAGCTCAAGTAAGATTGACCTACCAAGCATCTCTGTAATACATCTATAGTGTTACCTTGCAGTTTCGCGATCGTGTGGTCTTCGTTATCGCCATCACCTTTCCTGTCTTCTTTCCGCTTCAACCGTAAGGTGACTTTCGAGAACTCAAGCTCTCGCACGAACGCATCACCAGCTGTGTGCCGAAATGTCAGCATCGATGAAGGGTGAAACACGAGTATTACCTACTTTCACCAAAAACGGTGTGCGTCGATCTAGCTTTTGCTGTGGAATACGCAGGAAACACGTAATCGTCCATAAGGACTTCAATCCGTACATCGGTATGTGAGAGTGTCCCTTCGATAATCTTGAATATGAGGAGTCCGGACTCTGAAATAATTTGATGTCAGCCTTAATAAAACCGATTACAGATAATTGCAACTGCAATTGTATATTAGACGAAACGATGTGCTCACCGTGTTTCAAGAGTTCTTCAGGGCTAAGACGCAATTTCGGTGGGACCTTTACTACGTCCTGTTGAGTCTCTTCCTGCTCCTTTTCGTTCTTTGAGAGCTGCTTAGCAAGACTTGTGTTAAGTTTCCCAGGCTCTCCACCTTTCCCGTTGGAGCTTGGTGCAATCGCGGTTGAGTTGATAGTGCTACTTCTCGACCTCCCGTCAGTGCTACCGCGTGTGCCGTTCAATGAAGGTATAGGAGTAGCCTCTTCAGCCTTCTTTTTCTCTGCTTCCTCTTCTTCAGGATCAATAATATTGAGAGTTGGGAAAAACGAGACCGTGTAATTGAGTGTTCCTTTTGGCGACCCTTTTCCACTAGCGCGAAGGAGTTTCGATAGTTGTTGCTTGTCATCGTGGATTTCATACTCTCCGTCTTCGGCCTGATGCACGTAGTCCGCAGTTGGTACCTCTACCATGCCCAGCGGACGGTCCCTTCCGTTAGTCTCCTGGTCCATAACTTCAACGATCACTTTCTCGCGAGGCGAATGAATTGGCACATAGATAACTTCATCCCATTCTGGGTTGAGATTGTTCTGAAAAGCGACGGTCTTGCCCTTTTCCACGCCAGATAAGAGCACACGAGCGTAGGGATCAGACTTGCCCATGGTCTCCAGGTTCCGTAAGTCTTTGGCACTGATAAAGTGGAATCGCATGACCCCGATAGGGGTGATGTAGCCACCAGAGCCGCCAAGTGCGTCTTTCAAAGCTACGGGCTTCCATTGAAGCATCATCTTAGCGCGACCAGTCGTTGCCCCTGCAAGATTATACCATTCTTGACCCTTCTCCATCAACTGCATCATGTCATCAAGCTTGATTTGATAAGTACCAAGAGTCGGGTCTTCTCCGAGATCACGATCATCTTTGATCACCAAGCCTAGCTTTGCTGATTTGCGGTCGGTTATTAGGAATTCTTTCGATCCATTATCCCATATAGGATTGTTGGTTCTCTTAAGTTTACGTGTCTGATGCACCTCTTTCCCATTAAGGAGAAGAGTCGCATAAGGATTCAACTGGCCGATCAAGCTCTTAGTACCATCCAAATCCTTTGCTTGTTCCACAGTAAATCTAGCAATGCCAGTATTTGACTCAGGCGCTGCTTCCATGGTCCCATCCTCCTTCTTCATCCCCTCGAGCACAGGGAATAAACGAACATCGGCCTGGATGATGCCTCGATTCTTTCCGTTGCCCAGTACCTCCAGCTGCAGATTCTCGTGTTCCGTAATAGATTCCAATTGATCCAGTGGGAAGGTCGCAGTGCCAAGCTCTTTGTCCTTGCGAATTTCGTTCCAGTCGTATACCTGAAGTGTAAGAGAATCAGCAAGGGAGGTGATGATGAGATGCAATGTCTCATTCCAACGAGGGTTGGCGTTCCCTTTGACCGTTTTAGTCTTGCCAAGAGGGTCGCGGCTATTCAGTGATACGACAGCGTAAGGATCCGGAGTTCCTGCCATCTTGTCCGAATTCTTGAGGCCCTGGGCACCATGAATGGTTACAGACAACACCCCAATGGCTTGATCCACAGGATTACCAGCAAGCATTTTGGCTATCTCGATTGGGAAAACATTCGGATCGTACATTATCGGACGCAAGTTCCCATGGATTTGCTCCTTAATGAAGCCCTCAAGCCCAGGAATGAAATTGATGTCGAAGCCCAGTGTGTCACCACCCAAAGGCTTGCAAACATAGTCAATATCTGGTTCTCCAAGGAAACATATATCAACCTTCTCGACATGTGGGAACGGGATTTGAAGCTTGATCTTGACTCTCATCAGACCCGAGAAGGCGAAGTCTTCAACGATGATGTCCATGCCATGGCTAATAACCCCTTTACCAATCCGAACCTCAAGTACAACCTTAGGATTAATCTTGTTCTTGAGCTGTCGAGCGGTGAGGTCCATGGTATCGTTTGGAGTAAAGCTAAATTTCCAATCCATCAAGACCGTGTCATCCTCCGCTTTGGGATACGTTTTCACATGGTCCATTCGTGGCGGTTTCGATCCTAAGGTGAAGACTTTCATGCGCATACTGTCGAGAAATGCTGGCGTTGACGTGCTCAAAACCTGATCTACAGAGTTGATGATGGTCTCACAAAGTACAGGAGCGTATATTGGCCAGAACTTGACCAAAAAGCTGTTGATCCATTCCAAGCTCTCAGTGTCCGTTTCCAGACGCGTTTTGGCCATCTCTCTGTTGACATCGTCACGAAAATTCCGTCGCGTCCGTCGAATTGAAGTTCGATAATACGTTGCGCAAATAGCCATGATGATGAATACCCATGCAAGACCGCCTCCCAGTAGCGCGACAACCCACGATCCTAAGCAAGCAAATACAATAACTGCAGCGTTGTGATACCAGTCTGCCAACCGTATTAGCAAGTTCTTCACATATGAATGGAGTTGCTAGACTGAAATTAACACACCGCCGAAGAACTTATCATCTAGCCTGCTTTCTAGCATTGTTGCGTGGTCCAGAAGACTCTCTCCAGCCTCCTCTGAGGTTATGCTTCCCTGGCCAAATCTCGGTGCCCAGCCGGTCTGCTGAACGTAACGATCGGCCTCATCATGATGTATATGGCCATTCGGCATGTTCGAATTTCCGTCTGGAGGCGGTGAAGCTGGAAGTGCACCGTCCTTAGACGGTGGGGGCAGATCATATTGAGCAGGCGTGCCGTCATCCTATAGAATTAATGTTAGGACTTTGTACAACACAACCCATGTTCACGTACGATATCTGTAACAAGCCCAACAGCTTTGGGTTTCTTATCATGATGGAAGCCTGGCGGTACATGCTATTCGTAGTCAGCCGATCAAATTCATCACATATTCTGAAAATGGGGGGGCCACAACTTACAGATCGAGCTTGAGCTGCTTTCTCTTCTGGTGAAGCATCGGGGTCGAATTGAAAAGCAGCGACACCGGCTTTCTTTGATTCCTCTGTCATGACAGTCTCAGCATCCTCTGGAGTTACCTTGCTGTCGGGATTTCGTGCAGCATCGGCAGCGCCCTGGGACTTGAGCTCGGCGGCACGCGAAGTAAGATTGGACATCATCTTGAGGATGATTAACCAAGGTTGACTCAGTGAATCCAATTGAAGGAGTGGAAGACCTTATGAAAGACCTTGTAGGTCTGCTGGAGCCGGAGGCGGCAAGAGCTCGTGGTTGCCTTGTTCTTGCCTTCTCAGCGTGTTCGTTCCAAGGAAGTGATGAAGCGATCCAGCAGCTCTCGATCTATTTGCTCTGGACCCTTGATCTTCCTGTAGCGGAAAGCCTCCTAAGCTTAAATTAACGCCGACTGTCCGACGCTATTGTTGCCCCGGCCGAGACTGGAGATCGAGACCTCCAAATCTTGCAGAGGTATCTGCTTGTTGGACACTACCTATACATACACCAGCTACTGAGGTATGCGGGAACCCACAAAGAGCCGGCAAAATTTGGCCCCTCCCACGAACCCGGAACAAAGATGCCTTACCCTTATCCTAAATGCAAGTAGCCATGCGCAACAACCCTCGCTCAGCCCGTCCAGCCATGCGAGCAGATCTTAGCGTATCGCGAAAAACGCAATTTTGACACCAATTACAGTCCATCAACTTTTGGAAATGCTCGGCGTTTGAAGAGCATCAAACCGGTTTCATCGTGGGCTGGCAACAAAGCTGCACTCGGCAGCTTGATATAGTGGCATAGGATGATGGGACCTATCGTGCCTAGGTACTCCTCTTCCTGCGTAATAAAGCTTAGCGCGCCACAAATCACTAGATTAGGAGATTTCTGTATGGTCATATGCTGCTAAAAGCGTTGTTTTGTCAATTGTAAAATACCGCACTCCCAGAGCTCCTCCGCTATGTGGGTCAAAACGACTATGAGCACCATCTTACACCATATCGAGCTCAAGATCCAAGGGGATCCAGACATGGAATAGAGATACGATTTGAGCGAATGAATCTCCCTGTAGGTTTATCCGTAATGCAATTTCGTCCCCTTTGCTGTATGGACCTAATTGTATGGCCGATCAGGCTCAAGCCTAGAGGGAGCGAAAGGGGCCCTTAGAGGCAGCCCAGAGACGGTCTCCTAGAGGCCACGATTGATCCCCGGCATGTGCCGATTTAGGGATTAGAGATCTGGTTCTCCGGGGTGCTTCTACTCTCCAAAAGCAGGCGTATTCACCCATTACTTCGCCCAGAACGGGCGGGACTTTTGGTTAATACATCCAAAAAGCACCTCTAGGACATATATTCCTTTTTGCGAGCTCTTTCTAGGTCGACATCTACGCTTGTCGTTTTTGCGCCGGGGGGAGATGGTAGTGTAGTCAGCGCTACTAATGGAGCTGTTAGAGAATTGCAAGTATTCTCAATGAGAAACCTAAGAACAAGCTCTCAGACCAAAACCATTGAAACATAGAATACGGGTGTCATTTACAAGTGATTATGCTCCGTCGATAACGCAGCGCTATGCTTTAAGATACTACCTGCACAGCTGAAGGCTTCTTGTCACTCCAAGCCATGGTTTTTGGGGGTGGCGAAAATGTTTGGACGACCTGGGGCGAACTGTCTCCAATTATGCAAGGGTGAAAGGGTACAGCGCCCGTGGATCGGGCTTATACCATGTGCTGTCCATCCTACGAGTTAAGCTGATAGGAGCCATGGATGAGAAGAGTTCAATCTTAATAACATTTCACAAGCACAGCGTTCATGAAAACATTCACAGCTATGTTCATGAGTTAATCTTTTACAACGCTTAAATGCAGACTTCGCTAAAGTGCCTCGACAAATAATCGCTTCCTATAAATAAGATACGCCTCTTCACAACCCTAGCCAATCAATTACCGGAATCGGTTCGATATTGCTCAGCGAGTCCTAATCACACCTGCCGCTACCAGCTTGGTGATTTTGTTTCTGATATCAGCGTTCTTCATATGATCTTGCAGGGCAGCCGGGTCGCCTTTGGCTTGTTGAAGGATACTCTGCATGACTGGATCTTGTAGTATACCCATGATCTGTATGGAATTTTAGCTTAACAGCCACAGCGAGTTATTCAACGGTAGACTTACCTCTGGGTCTTTCTGTATCCTCTCCATGGTCTGCTCTTCAGTCTCACCTGCCCTGCCTGCATACTGTGCTTGCAACGCTTTCTGCTGTTGTTGCTCAATCTCTCTTCGGTTCGCACCCCCAACGTCATGCTCCATAGCCTCGGCGCAAGTATCAGTACATTTGCTGTACTCTTTCATCGCATAATATGCTTGTGCTTTCCGTAGATATGCTCTAATGAACTTAGGATCCTTCTGTATGGCAACATCGCAATCGGCTACAGCACTGGGGAAAGTCATCAGTTTGATAAGAGCAGCGGCACGGTTAGAGTAGCCTCGAGGGTCATCCGGCGCTCGTTTGATCATCTCGGTGTAGGCTTCGACCGCTCCAGGCCAGTCTGCTTCTTTGAATTTCTGGCCTCCAAGCTCTCGCGCTTTCTCGGCCTCTTCAGGATTGATGTAACCCTCCGTCTCTGCTTTTATCTGCGCCTTCTCCGCAGCACGAAGTTTATTTAGGATATCTGGTGTGCGATGCTCGGTAAGGGACTTCTGGTAATTGGTGATGGCTTGTGGGAGCTGGCCCATTTTCTCATAGGAGGAGCCGATGCGGCCGAATGCCCTATCGATTGTTAGTTAAGCCTTCTGCAAGATGAGTAGGTTTGCACATACTTTGCAATGATCTTGAAATCTGCAAGAACCTCTCTTCCCTTCTCTATAGCCATTTGGCAGGTCTCAATCGCTCCTGCATAATCGCCTTTTTCAAATTGAGCTGCGCTCTTATTTGTAAGGTATGTTATGTCCTGATGCAGGGACCATGCTTTGTCGTAGTGTTCGATAGCGGCGTCGAACTGTCGCTTCTTGTAGTTCTCTGTACCGAACTTCTTCTCCGCTTCAGCCTCTTCCTTGGCCTTCTTTGCCGCAACAGCATCCTCATCTTCTGGCTCAGGCTCGGGCTCGGCTTTTGGCTCTGGCTTAGGAGCCTTTGCCGGCTCCGCTGACTGGTCCGTCGCAGGGCGAGCGTCGGGCATTGGGACATCCTCTTCTGCTTCCTTGGTGCCATTGACGTCTGGTGCTCCACTCCCTTCGCCAGATGGGTTTGCAAATGACATGTCAATGCCCAAAAGCACACTCATGACCTGCAAAAATCTCGGATCTTGCATCTCGGTTCCGATGTCGTTCGGGTTTTGTCTTAAGCGCTGCAATTTTTGCATGAATTGAGGGTCGGCTAAGAGTCCGCGTGTCTTGGGGTTGTTGGCAAGCTTTTGGATCATTTGAGGGTCGTTGAAGATATTCCCAAGCCCAGCACCGGGACTGGCACCGTCCGCCTGTGCTTCAGCATCAATAGCACGTTTGACAGCTGCAAGTCCAGACTTGCTTTGCGCGTTGTTGGGGTCATGCTTCAAAGCTTCTTCATAGGCATCGTGAGCTCCGACTTAATTGTAGCGATAAGCAGATATTTTCCAAGTTGTAGCAGTGGAACACACCCAGATCACCAGTACCATGTAGTGCAGCGCCCTTACGCCCCCAACCTTTGGCCCAGTCAGGCTTTAACTCCGTGGTTTTGTTCGCGTCCTCCAGAGCTTTGTCGAAGTTTTTCTTCGATGCCCATGCACCTGATCGGTTGGAGTACAGGACATGGTTCTCTGGTTCGATTTCTATGGCTTGCGAGAACTTCTCACTGCATTTAGTTAGCAATTCTCTGGCGCGAAACTGACCGTCTCAACCAAATACCTACATAGCTTCGTCGTAGTTTTTCTCAGCAAACGCCTTGTTGCCCTCAGCTTTCAGAGCGTCGGCCATGACGACTCGGTGATGAAGTAGTGAGTTTGATTTAATATAACGAAGTGAAGTGTTTTGATCGCTCGAGAAATGTATACGGGTCGTAGGAAGCCTTGTACAAAGCTGTACTTCGTGTCTCGAATGTTCTAGAGTCTAAACGCCGAAAGCTCCACTACGCGGAATATTTCCGGAGTCATATGGTTCCACAACGTTTGTATAACATTTCTCGTGTCTGCAATTGTTAAATTCGCTTCTTTCTTGAAGAAGCTAAAGCCCGAAGGCTGCTTAATCTTACCACCATGGCGACTGCAGCCAAGGAAGACCCGGGAAAAGATGACGACGTTACCATGGCAGAAACAAGTGTTGCCTCTAGCCCAAAAGAGCTGAGGAACGTATTATATGCACGATGTGCCACTTTTCCTGAGGACCACGTATTTGACCAGAACGAGCTACTATCTTTCAAAATACTTCCCGAAAACACTGTCGAACAACTATCTGTACATACAAAGCACTTGACTAAAGAGGGTCTGTTCAAGCTTATGAGTAGAGATGGTAAGGCTTGCTGGAAGGTCGTTAAGAGGGCTGATGCTGCCAAGTACATATCCTGCCGTTGATAGGCGATGGGTTAGAAGACTAATTTCATCCATGACCAGGTACAAGACGCTCACTCAAGACGAAGCCATCGTCTACTCTTATATCGAAGCTTCCCAACGTGAGGGTATATGGAGCAAGCTACTTCGTAACAAAACGAACCTACACATGACGACCATGAACCGTGCTATTAAGTCTCTGGAAAGTAAGAATTACATAAAGTCGATTAAGACTGTTAAGTGGCCCAACAGAAAGACATACATGTTATCCAGGTTACAACCTTCAGAAGATGTGACTGGTGGACCATTCTATACAGACGGCAGTTTGGATGAGGAGTTTGTCCATCAGATGTCATATTGGATAGAAAGGTACATCATCGGGCGAAGTTGGTGGCACCCTCCTCTGCCTGAGCCATCAAAAAGGAAGTCAAATTCCAAATTGACACAAGAACAAGCGGAAGAGTTAAGGGCCAGAGATGTCTCACGACGCGTTCATGGAAGGCCTAGGAGCGAGGCTATGTTACCGTACCCTGCAGCATATAATGGTTACCCCACACTTGCGGAGGTCACAAGAGCCGTCAATGCATCCGAACTGTCTGGAGTCGTTATGAGGGAATCAGAAGTCGGCCAATTACTCGACATCCTTTGCTGGGATGGTCGGCTGGAGAAGATCAGGAATGGCAGATCCTACAAGGCTGTACGGCGAGTTGCAGGCGAGGATGGGGCAGTGCTCGAAAACGGCCTTACAGAATCACCATGTGGACGATGCCCTGTCTTCGACATCTGTGAAGACGATGGACCAGTCAATGCAAGGACCTGCGAGTACTTCCAGGATTGGCTTCAGCTATGATGTGGAGAAAGTACATCTCATACCGTTGGCATTGCATAGCAAGGGCGTTATTTTGAGTTAGAGATACCCGGAAGCTCTCCCGTTACCGAAAAGGTGGGTCAAGAGTTCCTACTACCATTGCTCGGAATGCTTTAAAACAGGAAAGCACCTGTAACAAATTAAGGTTCAAGCGACATCCATCTGGCGCATATAAGATCAGGAAGATGGATGACAAGCACGTGGTCTGTCTCAGAGACTAATGATTCAAGCTCATGAAAAAGGCTTTCGCTCCGGCTCCTGGCAAGCCTCCCCTCCCTTACATCACCAAATCCCCCCCAAAAAATGCTCCATACAACGCCCGGATCCCTCCAATGTCTTCACACAATTCCTTATCTTGAAGGTGCGTAGATACAATCACAAACCCAGTGCGTATACATCTCGCTGTCGTTGCCTTATGATGTTGCATCTTTCTTCACAGCCAAGCGGCCCCCAACACAAGCTTTCTGCAGGTACCCACCACCATCTCAAGCCAACCAGGTTGAGTTGCCGCAACGGTGTTATCTACAATTGGCCATGATTTATCCTCTATCTTTCACTGGCCCGACCACCATGAATTTTCCTTCGCAATAGGCGCGCCAAAAAGTTGGAGTCCGCGCTTTGTTTCACCTTTTTTCCACGTTAAGCGCTTATATCTCGAGTTTCGAAGAGCTCGACATCCTGGCTACATTTTTTCCCCACTGCTGCTTGATACAACCCAAGAACCTTCCATGAACCTGTTCCCGCTTGACAGGGTTGAACATGAAGCAGCAATTGCATGTTTCCCATGTCCATGAAACCCATTGTGCGGCAGTGGGGTGTCCGCACGGCATGCTGGGACAAGGGATGGCATCTCATTTCTCGGCATTCATATCTGCGTGTAGTCCCTTTCCCTTTCCTCTTCTCTATACTACGAATCTGTATTATGCGGTAGTACTTTCGTTTTTCTCACATCATCTAGAAGAAGATGTTGTCACTCTTTTTGGTTATTTTGTCAATTGCTGCTGGCAGCAACGCATCACCATGCAAAGTATCCCCTAGTAGCTCAACAAGCTCCAGTCTTGGTGTCGCCCAGACTGGAGAGCCTCCAGGGACCCAGGAACTGGCAGCTCCAGCCAATCCTTCGACGCAACTCACCACTGGTCCCGCGCAACCCATTGCTGGATCTGGCTCCAGCTCCGGAGCCTGTCCCCCAGGCTTCATCAATACGGTCTTCAACACGAATGCGCCCGACCAAGTTGGTTGGCCTAATACAGTTTGGAGCTCGCTAACCTCCAATGGTATTAATGACTGGAGTACGTGGACCTAGTCCTCCATCTTATCTATGTATATCAAGCAACTGACAGTATCCTTCTCATAGTTGGATTCTCCATTGGCACCCTCAACACTAAACAGACCTACGACGTCAATGGCGCCCCAGCCCCTACAACTCCCAGCCTCGACTCCGCTCAGATCCACCTAGTCATGGACCCCACCGATGTCTCTGCCGCCGTTTCCATGCTCCAAGATGCATCTTCACCCGCTTATCTCGGTCTCTTTAACGAACCCGACTACTCCTTTGATGGAGTTACCCCCTTAACCTCACCCCAAGACGCGGCCGCCTCCCTCGCGGCCGTATTCGCAGTTCCCCACCCAAACACAAAGTTCCTTGCGCCCGCCGTCGCTTTCCCCAACAGCGACTGGCTTCCCTCCTTCAACGCCTCCTGCAACGGCTGTTTCTCCCAAATCGATGTCATACCAATGCATATCTACGACCCTGATCCTGCAAGCATAATCAGCGAAATTCAACAATTCCATTCCACTTGGCCAAATTGGCCAATCTGGATTACTGAACTGAGCCCAGCGAGGGACGATTGCACATTAACAGGCGATGCAAGTGGGACAGGGAGCGTGGGCGAGTATATCAACACGTTGATACCGCAGATCCTGGCGCTGGGATATGTCGAGAAAATCTTCTGGAACAGTGGGGAGTGGGATAGTTCGCCGATTAACGCTGCCCCCGCGGCTTGTAATCCGAGTTTGACAGATGTGAACGGGAATCCGACGACGGTGTTGCAGGTATTGGGCCAGGTTTGTGGAAATTCTACCGATGCTGGTGGCACTGCTACGAGTAAGGTGAAGAGGCGCGTGAAGATGGGGCTCTATTGAGGTTGAAGCAAAATTTCTTGTGGATATGCTTGTGGGAATCCCCAAGAAATTGGTGATGAACCGAGGAGTTCTCTTTCTTGCATCAGGAAACATCCTGATATAATTTTCGATTCTCGTGCATTGATTGCACACATTCTTCCCATAATTGAGTCCGGAGATATCACATAGCTTAGGCTTAGCGAACTTAGGAGAAGCTTTTCCCTCCATATCTACCAAACTTGAATACTGTAATCTGGAATTCATGAGGTTTCAAGATCCACTAACTCGATCAATAACAGCAATATGCCACACATCGTCCAAGCCTTGCCACATAGACCACGGGTTCTCTCCTAGAAATCGAGCATTGGGTCCAGAACCTCACCAGGTTGATGAGGGGTACGTGTTTGGTAGCCATATTGTTCTTCTAGCCCAATCAAACAGATATCTTACTCGGCCCCTTTCGTTCTAATCCAATCGGAAATATCAGAGTCCGGGTAACACTGTCAATACCTCATGGCATCTCAAAACCATTCTCTCAAACTCACACCCGTACTTCGCAGCATTGACGTTACGCTTCTGACCGGCGTCGTATTCTCCTACGCATCAAGTATCAGCGACGTGTCTCACCACGAGTACCAAGCTCCCGTGCCGTCCGGTTTCTCAAGGCCCTAGGAGGCTCCACTAGGAACATTCTCCCTAAGCCAGACCCGACATGTGGGACCGTAATGAAACCAAGCATGCCCATTGGCTACGAAGAGAAGCTGGCGTGGCCTCCCTCCCACGTGCCGTATCAGCGTTCGAATCGCAACGACTGCATAGCCGCGTATCCCATTCCCCGAGACCAGCATACGCGCAGAGAAGGTTTAAAATGCACGAGAGGATTGGGTGGCTTGATAGGTGATTTTCAAGGTCCCTCTGGTACTCGTCATTTCGGATAAGTGGCGTTTCGGATAATTTTCCTGGTGGCTCTGAGGATTTACTTGTACCTGGATTGATGTCTGAGAGGATATCGCTGGTGCTCAGCCTTGCCCCTTTCCAACGAATTTTGCCATACCTGTATCAGGCTTAGTTCTCAATAGCACTCCTACGAAGTCGTCCAAGAGACAGTCACCAACAATTTCCAGAATGACTTAGCCATTGGTCGGCCCTTTGGATGGTGTTGTACGAATAAAAGCAACGGTTGCTCACTACTCGCCGTCAATGACACAGCTGCACTCAACTCTGTTCGACTGGTGGGATTCGATGCGCTCAGAGTATAGATTTGGATGTTGCCACATTTAATAAGCTTTACAATAAAGAATAGCAAGGAGCTAAGGAAACAATACCACTTGGGGAGACCATTTGCTGTGGTCCTTCCACACCTCATCGCGGGTCTTCACAATTGTGATTAACATTCACTAAAGGCTTTGGACTTTGATAGTACAAATCAATAATACTGTCCTACTATCAAGACTGCGTACTGCGTGCAACAGAGTACTCTCATAACACAACTACTCCGGTCCATACTCGTAGTCCAGATCCGCGCCATCGTCCACAGCTTCACCTGTATCATTTGCCCACGGTGCTGTGATTATAACACGTCAGCTGGATCACCTACTTGCCAAGAGAAAGCCCATTACTCACGTTGCTTGCTTCCAAAGGTCTTCATGAAGACTGCTTCTTTCTCCGCTGGGGTGCTCTGCTCCCAGGCTGCGGCGGCAGCTTCGTAACTGCTGCTACCAGACGCTGCTGATGCAGCACCGGCTGTAGAACCAGCGGTGGGACCAGTTGTAGGACCGGCTTGAGTGGCGCCCCTGACGTTGTTCGCTTTTGCTGGGCCGGATGCTGGAGAGTTGGACGCTGGGTTATTCGTGATATTGCCGAATGGCTGTCGTGGAGGGGCTGACATCGTCGATTAATCGGATGAAGTATCTAATGGCAAAGCGTTGTCTTCAATGAGTACTCTATGTTCAAAGGTTGTGGTACTTGTCCGAAGAGTTCTGCCGCTGTACGAGTATTGTGCTGAGAATATTGTAGAGTTAGGGCAATAGGATATAAGAATTTGAAAACCAGAAGGCCGGAGTGAAGCTGTCGGTACTTTTCTAAGAAGTTCGCTTGAGCAGGTAAGAAAACTTCGTGGGAAGCTACCTTAGAAGTTAGGGCGCTGGAATGTTAGGGTATGTAAGAGGTTTGTCGAAAGTAAGACGCCAGCCAGTGGCGTTTTCACATGCACCCTGCTTATTACTTAGTATCTCACAAAATTGCTCCTGGTTCTTAAGCTAATATAACACCTTTTATAACTTAAAGGATTGGTCAGCTTATACTCAAAGTATCTATATGAGCCTGTTCAAGCTATAGAAAAAGGCACGAATAGGTAAGGTCGCGGAGGGCCAATTCAGCCGAGTTTAAGCCGAGAAATTGCCCATTTAGGGTCCAGTTCTCCCGCACGGGGAGACCCCAGAGGGGTAGGGGCCCCAGATATTCTCGAAATCTGCACACTCAGCAACACCATCAGCGCCATCTCGCCTATCTGTTCAGCTCTTGACTAAGCAACAAGATGGCGTGAGCACTTGTCCTAAGGGTCTAGAGCAGGATGCCTGCTCAAGACGCCGCATTGGAGACGCCCCCCTCATGTCTTACATGTTTGTTATCCTTACTCATAACCATGCATCGGCCAAGCGCGTTGGCCAACGCTGTTCTCCCTGCTCTGATGGCCTTTCTCTGGCCACTAGGCCATTGGGTCAGCACTGATACCTTTCTAACACCTGGTAGACGATTGTGGGCTAAGCACCTCACTAAATATATAAGCTGATGAATTACGCTTGACCCTATATACACTATTTAGTATCTAGAATTTGTGCAGAAGCAATTGCTTCACTTCCATCTTTTTGTCTCAGACTGTCCTCAGAAGACTCAAACGCAACGAGCTATGTCTAAACAATTTGGACCCGCGCCGGCTTCCAAGAAGGCACGGGCGCCAGCCCCCGCTGGGTCGAGGAACAATACTGCTTCCACTGTGGCTGGTGGACAGAAGGCGACAGGGTCATCAGTAGAACCAGCACCGTCCGGAACCAACTTTGCAACAGTCTCAACAATGTATAGGAATATCTGGAGTGTGACTCCGTACACGAGGTATGTACGGGTCCTGCATTGCATCTCTCTTTTAGTCATTGTATTACCGCAAATTTGGCAGCAAGGCCCGCATTCATTCTCCGTGTACTTATCCTGTCCACTTTTGTTGAAATGAAATCCTGTTGAGGAAAGTCGACATCAACCTAAGCAGGATAGGCAGAAGGTCTCTAGGGACCTCAAATGCAATCCACTTGCTGACTTTAAGTATTTGTGCAGCTACGTGATGTTCGACTATCTCGTGAAGACCGCTCCAGTGGGTGCCTCACCCCTTGAGAGCTGGGGCACTTTCCTGGCTTCCCAAAAACCTAGCCTTGCAGAAGCGGGGCTGAAGACCGTCGCAGCACCTACAGATAGAGATCAGGCGCTCTGGAACGGTCCGAGCGGTTTGTGTACTTCTTTTACCATTCGGGTTGCGACCGAGGCCAAAATGGCCGACATCCAGTACGGGAACCAGACGAGAAAACGGAATGGGATCCTGGCCAGTGTACACAGGGCCGGATGGGAGACCAGTGGGACGTCTGCAATCGTAATAGACAGCTCAGCCAGACAGGCTATTCAATTCACAGATACCAGCCAACCTTTCATAAAAAAGGATCCAAGAAACCCGAGAAACAATACCGAATGGCGGTTCCAAGGGGAGGTACTTACGCAAACGGTCAGTAGTGGTGCCACACCGTTCGAGCCGTGTCTACCGAAGGGACCAGAAGGGTGGAAATCTGCGATGCAGATCTGCCTAGATCAACTTCTTCCACAACAAGAGATGCTTCTTATGTTTCGGTAAATCTGCTCACTCTATTACAGGCCTTTAGCACTTTACTGATCAATTCTCAGCTCTGCTCAAGGGAGCAAACTCGGATTCGCTGGCACCGTGAGATGGAACTTCCAAGATCATACCTGTAAGATGGCCTTCGTACTCCTTTGACTTCTTGCCTTCATCCCGTTACCCAAACTTTGAGCGAATTTCGGAGCTCGATCTTGCTTTCCTACCAAAGGGTCAATACCTAATATTCAGCTTTTTGTGTAAGTTGTGGTGGCTAACTTAGAACGATGCTAGGCACCTTTAGTACCCTCAAGGACAAGGACATTTCCGTCATTACATTTGCTCATGCTCAAATCGCTGAATCTTCCACGCCTCCTGCCGATCCTACTTCTGGACCTGGCGGTGCCTCAGGTGCCCACACTGCCGATCCGACTGCTGCATCGGAGCCTCTTACACCCGTTCAAATAGTGGGATTGTTCTTGGACTGGATCAAGCGGGTACCGCAACGAGTGGCTCAATTCACCCCGCAAATTAAGAGCATCCACATTCAGCTATGGCAAGCTGCCATAACGAGCTGGGGTCCTCCATCCTATCAGTACATTCCGGGCGAAGAACCGAAAGGCAGGACACCACCTGCGCCACAAGCTACTGGATCAGGAGCTGCTGCCAGTGGTGCCAAAAGCCAAAATGCAAAAGCACCGGTAGATCTGCGAACAGCACCAGGTACTCAGCCAGTCCCAGGTGGCCTAAGTGGGCAACTTCTCAATGTGGGCGTGCATGCACTTACGAATGTCAAGAAGTAATGGTCTTTTGCTTTGTGTAACTAAAATCCAGTCAATTATGTCCATATCAATTGCAATTTTGGGCTCCGTTACCGCTGTGCTAGTACATTTTGGACTAGCAGAAGCCGTTCAGATACCACGGCACATTGTTTTTTCTCCACGGTAACTGCGTTCCCTTGAAGCCTGTTGGTAAGAGAATAGGGCAAAAGTCATGTATATAGAGCGAACATCTTCTAAGTCATCCTCGATAAGCACCTAAGAAGTTCTGAATTCAGAGGTTTCTTACCCCTAATCATAGCCTTAACTGACTTAATCAATATATGATAAAAGATATGTATTGCTTTAAAGGGCCTCAAAAAGGGTTATATCCAACATTAATTACCGTCAGTATGCATGATTTATGCCTCATTCACTTATATTTTTGGAAGATTCAGCTTGTGTTGCTGCGAAAATCTCGATTGAATCCTAGGGGCTAACCCGTACATGAGAGGATGGATGAGGAGGGAAGCAAGCAATTTCTCTATGTTTATAATGCATCACCTTGAAAGACAAGGTATATGCGAGCGTGTACTATAAAAGCAATTTCAAAGTGGAAGCCTAATGACTGGGCGCAAAACAATCCAAACATAAAACTTTCAGTGACATGCATGATTTCTTCGGGCCATTTCTTCTTTGTCTCTGGACTTCACAAAATCATCCCTACTGGAATTAAGGATGTATTTGCATGTTCTATGGTAGTGCGCCCTATCCCCAGCAATCTAGAAATCGAGGTGGTGGTTAACCTTACGAGTGTACCAACACGGTGTCTCTTAGCCTCCTGACAACTGTCGAGTTCTTCGTTTGAACTAGCTCCCCCTACTGGCATTGCGGCCGCGGATGTGGAACGATGATGGAGAACAGAGGCGACCATGGCTTGAACGCAGGACATCTGCCTTCGTTTTTGAAATCTTGAAGCGGAATGAGATGACAACTTTTGAGCACTCATTGAGCAATGAAGTCCTTCATCAAAAAGCGTGTACATCTATCGACTAATATACTATTGTAGGAGCTAATGCACTCCTTTGGCTCCGAGCCGCCGAATCTTCTGATGGCTTCGAATAGGTCACTCAAGTCTTCCAAGACCCTTCGTTTAAAGTGCGCATCTTCGAATTCAATCCTCAAGTAAACCCCGATTTTCAATTTCTCCGTTCCAACTGCCATGGGAAGGAACCACTCCTGGAAACCCTTCGATGGTGGATTCATAAGATACCGAACCCAATCGTTTCGACCTCCAAGTTTTACTGTAACATCTTTCAGCATTGGCATATGCCATGCGATGAAAAGCCACATCTCCATCCAATTCTTCGTCCTCACTGATGGATCCCATGAATCCGTGAGTCTACTGTGCGGGGCGTATGCCACGCAAATAGATGTAATGATGCCAAGGTACTGTGAGGGTATTACATGCAAGAAGCCACGGGGTGTATCGGTATGTATATTGAAACCAAAGGCAAAGGTAGTTGTTGAGTAGAAGATTGGAATGGCTTCAATGTAGATATCCCTACACGTCTTCAGAAGAGCCAACTTGCCCTTGCTGCGTCCAGACTTATCAGCGATACTGAAGTATCCGTTTCCCCTTCGTGGTTGGAACCATGAGATGTACAAAAACTGATTCCCGAGGACCTCTTTATAAATCATGTCACGTAATTCGCGGGGCAGTCGATCGAAGAGTCCCATGGAGTTCACGCTGGCCGGAATCTTGGCCAAGCATGTCGCAGAGAGATCCATACGTTTCTGGGGGCATGGCTTGGGTGAATCGGCTCGTATAGACTTTGTCTCCGGATTGGACTCCTGTGTGCCCTCCCCTCTACTGTCCATTGTTGAGTATTCTTGCCAAAAGTATTCTGCTTGAAGTTTTCAGATGGAGTGGATATGGAACTGCGAGAGGTCGATTGTAACCAAATGTGACTTTGATACCCTAGTTGTCCAGAACCTTGTTCGGCACGGAACGTATCTTATGGAGGAAATGGGAAATGTGCTTGAGTTGGGCCTTAGAAGAGATCACCCCCTTACTGTATAACCCTATAGGGCTGGACCTAAAGCTGGCAAAGCGGCCCCTGAAGCGGCCCTAAAGCGGGGACGCTTTATCGTCCAGGGCCTGTTTAGGTCCAGCCCTATAGGGCTATATAGTAAGGGGGTTTATACAGTAAGGGGTTTTATACAGTAAGGGGGTGATCCCTTCTACACTAGCTTGCTTGCGGGCTGCGTCTCACTGGCTGAGCCTCAGCGCCTCCTGGTTCGAGTCAGCGTGCCCGCAGTACCGAGGAGTCTCGATTCAGTAAAGCCCTAGCCCTAATTTTTAGATAAGGCCTGGAGCATGCCGGTGTCTTCGGGGTGCGGTAGGGCTCAGACCTTGAATTTGTAGCGGGTGCTTTAGGCGAGGGGCCTCGATGGGCCCTCAGAAAACCCCCATCAACAGGCCCTAAGCGGGTGCTGTCCAGGCACCGTCTAGGGGTATGCTCATAGGGCTGAATTCTTGGCACGTTAATATCTCGGAATGTTTAAGTCGAGTTCAACACTGATCACCTTCAAAGCAGCAAATATCTCGATCATATACTTATTAAGTGCAAAAAAGATACAAGACTTATGCTCCAATCTCTTACATCATACAACTCTTTGTCAGTTATCGACGGAGCCGTCGTGGAACAGTCAGTCGGAAGTCTCGTTGGGCGTAGAAGCCTTCGGTAGGCAAGGCGTTGGCAAGCCCAAATCGCGTGTCAAGTTGAAATACTCCGCGAATGGAGGTCGAATTAAACGTGGACATGGTCAGAATTAAGTTTTTGAAACCCTGATGCGCATAATGTCTAAGACCGCGATTTTCCTGCACTCCATGTCTGAGACCGCGATTTTCCTGCACTCCTGCCGCGAGTCGGAGGACCCAAACATTTACTATTGCGAGGATATTGGCGTTCCCATAATCAAAGCCGCAATTATTAACACTACGTAAGGCGGGGCTGCAGCACTCTTCCTCCCTTTTCGCCTACTCTCTATTTCGAATGAAGCCATTGCCAGAAATCAGACCTCTTACGTCGATAAGCTATGATTTTGAGCAGAACCGCTGACCGAAATTGGCTGTCGATACTCCATGCTTGTACCATACCTAACGTTTCTCTTTCTGGCTCACTTCGCTAGGTCTGGTTTGTCAATACTTTTCAGTCCTATTCTTCCCTCCTCCATACCACAGCTAGCAGCTTCGAACGTTTCGAAACCACCGCCAACATGGCTGTACGTAAGGGTACTTCAAGAGACTGAGATTCATGCTGATAACATTACAAGAAACACCACATTTATAATTCCCAACAGTCAGATTACTCTTGTCTTGACACTCAGCCACCGAAGGATACCAGCGCTGCGAATAACAGAGGTGATACATAAGGTCGATGCAAGTGTCACAAGGGAAGTAGAACGTTCTCAAGGGTCTCGACCGGCAAAGATGCCATACAGAGCGGTTGTAGAAGAGGGGGTAGAACTCCAATTTTATAATGCTGGTCAACCGGCAAGCGGGATGACATGGAGTCAACTAAAAATAACAGTATACGGGCTTTGGATCTTCATGATCGGTGGAGAACACTTATTCGCTTGTCACTTTGATATATTTTTTGCACAAACCCAACACATCTTCATACATATCGGCTGGGGAAACCTAGTGCAAGCGATGGAGCCCGATCCGCCGAGTAATGCAAGTCGGGCAACAATTAACTATCAACCTACACCATTATCAGCATCGCCATCGGTCAACATTTCTGGATCCGATCTTCTCTACTTGGGCATGCAGAACTCGAGTCTCGATTAGTCTAGTTCCCTCAATCTCCGCAATGCAACATTCCACTTCCACGTTCTTAATACCGAAATGGCCTTATCTTTTACCGTGCGAAACGAGGAGATCTTTCTGGACGCCATTAAAGCCCTTCTGATAGGAGCTAAAGATCGAATAAATAATGAGATGAGTACATATGACGAAATTGCTGCAATTCAGGGCCAATCCTTTCAATATGCCTTTGCCAATGAAAGCGTTCTGCTGGAAGTGATCAGTTGGCGAAGTGCGCCGGGTAGTCTCACATGGGGTCAGTTGGCAGATATCGTCCAAGGACTTGCACTGTTCTACGTTGGAGAGCGTAGCTTTGGCTGTCAATTCAAGGCATCATATGGCGATGCGGAGCTGACAGTCGGGGTCGGAAGGATCTCCAAAGGTGTCCTACACACTTGACAACGACTCAAGCATCTTTGAGCTTTAGTCCTTGAAGAGGAAGCATCAGAATCTGGTGGGAGCCTCAACCCAGTGCAGCTTTAGCCGAGGCAGCGTCGGTTGGCAACTGCACATGCTACATTGCATGGCTCTGAATCAAGCCAGTGGATTCTGAATGCATCTAGTAAATCCAAGCACGAGGATTAGCTACGGCGAGAATCCGATAGCTCATACACATACATTAGTGACGAGGTGAGCATGGAAGCACGACTGATACCAATGGAAGTTATATAATTAAGAATAGACCGTAGAGCCAGTGATGATAGTCTCGTTATCACATGATCATGATAATAAATCGAAGCATCTCGCGCTTTCACTACAGCCCAAACTCTTGGCATTGATTTGTAAGCCATCCTCACCGCGCTAACAGCAGCTCCATCAAATTCTCGAGCTCCAAGTACCACCAGCGAATACTCACGACAACCCCAGCTCTCACTTCAACAACATAACATCACCACACACCCCACGTCCTCCACCCATAAATCACAATGGCCAAGTAAGCCTCCCCCCACTCCCTCCTCTCCACCCCAAACTAACACGCCCCCCCTCCTCACAGCTACCTCGCCTCCATCTTCGGCACAGAACAAGACAAAGTAAACTGCAGTTTCTACTACAAAATCGGCGCCTGCCGCCACGGCGACCGCTGCTCCCGCAAACACGTCAAGCCCTCCTACAGCCAAACCATCCTCCTCCCCAACCTCTACCAAAACCCCGCCTACGATCCCAAAACAAACATGAACCCGTCCCAACTCCAAAACCACTTCGATGCTTTCTACGAGGACTTTTGGTGCGAGATGTGTAAATATGGCGAGCCGGAGGAGGTGGTTGTGTGCGATAATAATAATGATCGTACGTCTCTTGCCTCTCCCCTCACCCTCCAACAAACAAACTTGTCGTGATGGGATTATTTCCTTTGCTAACCTTCTCTAAAATATACAGATCTCATCGGCAACGTCTACGCGCGTTTCAAATACGAAGACTCAGCACAAAAAGCCTGCGACGCACTCAACTCGCGCTGGTACGCCGCGCGGCCTATCTACTGCGAACTCAGTCCCGTGACGGATTTCCGAGAAGCGTGTTGTAGGTTAAACAGTGGGGAAGGGTGCGTGAGGGGCGGGTTTTGCAATTTCATACATAGGAAGGAACCGAGTCCGGAGTTGGAGAGGGAGTTGGAGTTGGGGACGAAGAAGTGGTAGGTTTGCCGTTTGCTGTCTTTGCACTGAGTGTGGGAGTTGTTTGCTAATGGAAGTGTTTTAGGTTGAGAGAACGGGGGCGAGATGAGAGGAGTATGACTCGGAGTCCGAGTCCGGAGCCGACGAGGAAGAGGTATTGATGGGGAATGGAAGATCGTTCCATACAGCAATATTTTTCAGAGCGTTTGATGGAAAAGCGAGGCGTCAGTGCATGAGAGATGTTGGGAGCTTAAAAGGCACCTTTCTGTATTCTAGATGATATCAAGACCTGAACTCCGAACCCACGAGCAAGAAATGACCCCCGTTGCGGCCCTCGCGAGCGTCCTATTGTGATGTATGATCCCATATCCCATTATCCCTCGCTGAACCGCAAGCAACGCTATTCATAAGACCTTCAACTATGACCAATCCCGCCATACCGTAGTATTCAAAGAGCCTAACCTTAGTCGTCATCCACATGACGCCTTATGCCGTATCAATCGTCCTCACTCTTGAACCAATTATGCGCCCCAAGCCACGCAAATAAGGCGATCAAGATCACGATGACCACAAAGAAGCTGATCGAGATGACCCATATAATCGTCTTGTTACGCAGGCGTTGGCGCTCTATGTATGACTCTCTGCAGTTTGCGTTAGCACTCTTGCACCTATCCTCCACGGAGCGACGGGGATTCATACGAATGTGGAAGTGATGGCCGGCGGGGTGCAACATTAGAGACTGAGGAATTAGGATATATTGATAGGGAGTCGGATTGTACGGCAACTGATGGCCAGAAAGTCTTAGGATCGAAGTTTTGCAGATGACGAGGGTCCTGCCGCGTCATCGCGTAGGGCATTTCTATTGTGGCCCAGAAGGCACCCAGTCTCTTTGAGGTTTCGGGGATCTTCAACGTCAGAGTGGGTTTTTCAATATTGGTGACGGTTCGTTCAGCCAGATTTTCTGCCGTATGTGTGCCTTTAGTGGAATGCTGAATGGCCCGTGAGTTCCTCGAACCAAGATACTAAGCAATATTGGCCCCAGATAGTTCTTTGGCAAACGAATGCAAAGGACGGAAGGGACGGCAGCTGGGGAAAGTTAACAGTAAAAGTATCCAGGGTATCAAAAGCAGAACGCAACGAAAGGCAGCTTATCGATGATGAAAGAAGACACGGGACAACAGCATTGATGAATGTAGTATACGGCAATCAAGTGCTTGACTATGACTTGCGTGAAACATGATGGCCGTCACAAAGCCGGTAGGGACAGACAAGAATAGTCACATAGATCGCGATGAAGACTCCTCAGCTTGAGACCGTAGCAAATAAGAGCTCAAATGGAAGTCGCAAAGTCATTCTATGAAACCAGAGGACAGCAAGGCAGATATTGTTAACTAGCGGCGAATATCGATTGGAATGGTTTTGAATTTTAGAACTATTCGGGCCAATTATACGTGAAGCGCAAGATCGCTTACGTGGGGTACGAGGGTCGACGCAAGATTCGCGCGGTCGTCTCCTCGAAACCGGTAATCGAGGATAGTGGTCTAGATACGCTTATGTTAATATTTGAATCATCAGAAAGCATGATAACACTCTGGATGTGGGTTGGAAAACCACAGCAGGAAAGGCTGAGGGGCGCTTGTCTCTGAACGCGTCAGGAATGCCCCGATAGCGATCAAAGCTCTAGCGGCGGCCTGGACTAGGAATCGACCGTCATGAATTCATATAATAGTGCCGTGGTGGCTGGCCATCGTTGCCTACATTTGTACCAGGACAATAGAAACTGGTAAGAGCGTTAAATTGTGGCTTGATTTCGGGCGACGCCTTCCCTCGTGGGTGGTCGAAGTGTGGCTTTCGCATAGATGTGG
This sequence comes from Cladonia squamosa, assembly GCA_947623385.2. NCBI lineage: Eukaryota > Fungi > Ascomycota > Lecanoromycetes > Lecanorales > Cladoniaceae > Cladonia > Cladonia squamosa. The sequence goes on from OX392381.1 coordinate 1,007,187, forward strand.
GTACCTGGAGTGCGTTTCTGAATTCCACTTCCGTAGAGTATATTCATTCATCGAAAAGTGTAACCATAATCCCTAGCGATACCACATCAGCTTGGAAAAACAAGCCAATGGCGGACACTTTTGAAACAGCATCTGCTTCGGGTCGCTGTTTCCTTCAACATTCCAACTGATACACAGTCAAATCGATGACCAAAATAGTTTGGCATGAATTTCCTACCTTCCCAAAAGCTCTGGCCAACAGGCTTTTCTAACCCAGAGCGGCCCCTTACGGCGCATGACTGATGGCTGACTGTGTAGCAATATCAACGGCTAGTTAGGCGCATAAAGCTAGCCTTTTCTCTCCTTCTTCCTCCTAGCCCGCTCTCGCTCTTCCCGCTCTTCTCTTTCGTTGAACAGCTCCCTCTCCAACTCGTCCCGCAGACCTCCAATATCAGGCGGTATGTGCTGCATCTGTACACTCGGACTACCTTGTAGATACCTTAGTTGTTCCATGATACCCATCACCACACTCTCCAGGTATACCCTGCTATTCTTGTTCGCGTATCGCTCAGTCGAGTCAAGCTTCGGAAAGAGCGTTTTCTCGTTTCCGAAATGTTCTAAGTATGGCGTATGGGCTGGCAGATTGGGATGCACTTCGGCACCAATACATAGACTTGTCTCGTACGCCCACGCTTTGGCTACATTACGTGCTGTATAACCTCCACCACCGAGGACAAGCATAGGCAAATTGAACTTTTTGACAAACGCTACGCATGCGCCATGAGCTTTGATGTTGACATTAAAACATCCAAGGCGATCTCCGCCAAGGGAGTCAGCACCACATTGCAGGACAATGACTGTGGGCTGATATGTGCGGACACAAGGCCTTACTATGTCCTGAAATAGCTTGATATATTGATCGTCTTCAATGCCGTCATGGAGGGGTACGTTAAGAGAATGGTGAGCGCCAGGACTGGCGTTGTTAAGAGGCCCAGTGTCATCCAATGCACCTGTGCCAGGGAAGAATTCTGCTCTGTCGTATTTATGAAAGGAAAGTGTCATGACACGGTCTGTAGACCAGAAGGCTTGCTCGACGCCGTCACCGTGATGAACGTCGATATCTATGTAGAGGACACGAGGGTGGTGCAGCAGCAGCTGGAGAATTGCGAGGACAATATCGTTGATGTAGCAGAAGCCGGAGGCTTCGGTCTTCTTCGCATGATGTAGACCACCGGACCAGTTGATGGCGATCTGGGATTGATGATTCGTAAGTTTGCGGGCGGCGTCGAGTGAGGCTCCGGCATAGAGCGAGCAGTAGTTATAAAGACCGTCAAATATAGGGCAGTCATCAGCGGTATTGTATGCGTACGTGCGACTCTCTGGGTCCCATGTGTTATCTGCAGGAGTAACTCTTGTACCGTAATCAGCATCTTTGAAGGTTTTTAGGTACAGATATGATGGTTACCTCTGCAGGAAATCAATATAGTCCTCTCGGTGAAACTCTTTCAACTCTTGAGGAGTAGCAGCTCTTGGTATGTACAAGTCCATAGCCTCGTGCATGCCGTATGCTAGGACTATTTTGTTCGTTAAGGTCAACCGCCATGGCTTCATAGGATGCTTCGGTCCAAAATGCATCTTCTCCATATCTGGGTTAGCATGGTAAGATACCACATAACCCTTCGGCCTGCGAATGCCATTACTCCACACTTCTCTCCGCACTTTCTCATCAACAGTGAATGTCGATGTTGTGCCTGGCTGAGGATGCTTATAGTCTTGGACTATAGATTGTTTTGTCATGGTGCCGTATCTTTCGTTTCTGGAACAGCCTGTGAGCTTTTTAGTATCATGACCTTCCTCCTCATATTCACTTCGAAAGGTTCCGTCGTAGTGGTAGAATTCGAGTAGACGAGAACGGCTGGCGGCGGGAAGGTGAAAGAACGACTGCAGGTACGCAGGCATATGCAGAAGGTTCAGCCGAGTTGCGCTTTGCTGATAGCGGCATGGCTCCAATCTCGGACCGACAAAGTGCCGACATTCGCCGCCCTTTTGTCCAACGCGATTTCGAGGCCATATATCATCTTTCATCAACAGTTCAAGGCAATACTAATACGCTCATCGAGAATCAACTGTCAAAGAACACAAATCATCCGCTCAGGGTACCAGTATTGACCCAACTAGCATACAAGTTTATTTTTTCATCAGACTTGTAAAAAGCACTTCCCAGACGGTTTCAGGCATTGGCCCATCCTCAAGAGGGAAAGCGAGGAATAAGTTGTGAAGTGGTCATATCACGTTGACGCAACTCGTTAAATCGCATTCATTCTCTTTGTGCTGAAGCAGTAGTCTCAACATTCACCAGCGATTCTAGCAAATTGGTTCTCTCGCCAACGTCAACTCCTATACCATCCTACTTTCCATTTGTAATCAACGTCGGTACTAGTCAAAAGACCATTCTAAAAAGAAATATATTTGTACTTGGACTTCGCGCCAAATGCGCAAGGCTCTTGAAGCATAAGCAAGACGCATAGCTTCTTCTAATAGCATCATGAATCAAGTCGAAGATGCCGCCTCTGTGCTTGAGCAGTTCCAACAAGACGGTGAGTGTAGCCTGGTGTTATCTCCTCAAACTCTGAAACGGGACTCTCGAATACTAAACTTCCGGTACAGTCTCAAATCTACCCGGCGAAATACACCATCTCTATGAAGAAATTCAGGCCAAGGATCGGATTATCCAGGATTGTCGAAATACCATTGCAAGTCGTGATAGCAGTATCCAAAAATGGATTAGGATGAATGGGGCTGGTCAACCAAATCCCAAACAGGAGGCCTATTGTAAAATCATCCGTGAGAATTACGAGAAAGCGGAGAAGATCCAAGCGGAGAAGATTGCCATGGCCGAGAAAGCCGCATTACTAGTAAGTATGCAACCTTTCTCCCTTCAAAACCCAGGACTCAAAAAGTACACCAGTTCGATCGTCAAGTCAAACGCCTCGACTTCAAAATCCGCGACCTCCAAAACGAAGGCGCCATCCAACCAGACCCCCAACTCCCCTCCCTCCTTCACAACACCAGCATCACCACTCGCCTTCCCCCCCTCCCCACCAACCACAGCCCATCCATTCCCCTGCACCCCCTCTCCGGCAACATCGGTCCCTCAACCACCATCGCCAACAACCCCATCGCCCGTCTCGTCCAACCCTCAACCCGGCAACCCTCCCCCCTAATAACCGCCCTCCCCCCCTCATCAGCCGCCCAACAAGCCGCGCACCTCTCCGCCCTTCGAAACACCAACCGCTCCCCCTCCACCGACCCCTCCAAACGCCGCCGCCTAAACGCCCACCACCTCTCCATCCCCGCCACCTCCTCCTCCCTCCGCCAATCCTCCCTCGGCCCCGGCACCCCCAAAGCCTCCGACCTCGCCACCTCCCGCGGCTCCTCCGCCGGTCCCTCCCGCCCCTCCAACAACAAAAAGCCCTCAGCCCGCAACACCGCGCCCCCCCACCACCGAATCGGCCACCTAAACCCCACCGCCACGAAAAAAAACACCACCCGTCGCCGCGGCGGCAACAACAACAAAAAATCCGGCACGCCCGTCTCGACCGGCGAAGAAGACAGCGCCGCGGGCGACGAGAACGACGAGGATGTGGAGATGGAGGATGCTGAGGATGAGGGGGATGGGGATGATAAGAAATATTGTGTTTGTCAGAGCGTGAGTTATGGGAATATGGTGGCGTGTGATAATGCGACGTGTCCGTATGAGTGGTTTCATTGGAGTTGTGTGGGTGTCAAGCAGGAGCCGGCGGGGAAGTGGTATTGTCCTGATTGTAGGAAGCAGAGGTGAGACTGGGAATGGAAGGGGGGGGGTTGAGGGGGGCTTGTTTTGTATGAGTAGTGCAATTGATGTGGCTGGGGAGACTGCATGTAGCGTTTTAATGAAGGACGAAAAGTTGGGGGACTACGGAAGGTTTTGCAGCTCGGCATTGGTATTCTAGGACGGAAAAGGATGATGCATATGACAGACAACAGTCTCCTGCGCTCCTCAATGAGCGTAGGATTGAGAGCGAACACAATCAGTTCATATTTTTCGAGATATATTTTCGCCTAAAAATGCTGTGATCATTAGTCCAGAGAGGAACAGCCTTCTTCAAGGCCTTTTCAGATCGCCTGATGGTTCTATGGCATGCAGAAAAGATAGGAAAGACATGAATTCATCTCATAGGCAGTAACACCACCGCTCTTAAACTCTCCATTTCCCTCCTTGCACTTAAAACACTCAATTACTTCCAGGCGCGTCCACAAACTCATCTAAGTCTTTCGTTTCTGTATCCACCCGCCTGAGAGGCTGACCTGGCATTAATGGCTCCTGCAATCTTGAAGGTACGTTTGTAGGCTGTTGCGTCGTCTGCTGTTGAAGAGACGAGTTTCTTTCCGGGACAGAGCTTGCTGGTAATGAATCGGATTGACCGAAATCGATTAGGTCGTTTGAGCTTGAGGGTTGTTGTTGGGGTTGTGATTGAGAGGAGGATTGGGGGGCGGGCTGGGCTTTCTCAGGTGAAGCGGCTTTGGTGTTTTGAGAGGCGGTTTGACCCTTTAATATTGGCGCAACAGCCAGTATTTGTTTGGTCTTCTCTTCGGGGGTTGTTCCGTCACTGCATATCTTAGCGAATGCGGATGAACAACGTTCCATGAAGCACTTACATATTTGCATTCAATATCCAATCAAGATCTTCCTCTCCTTCCTCTGGCCCACCGGGTCCGCCCTGCACTTTTCGAAAGAGCTTTGGCTGCCATTCAATACCCTGCTCTTGTCTCTTTGCAGTCTCGTCTCTTTGGCGATCTTCTATCTTTGTCTTTTCATCCGTAGCTGCAGCATGATTCGACTCTTTGATGGCCAACACAGTCTTATACCATAACTTTTGGGATTCCCGCTCATGTTGTTCATCGAGCGGGCGGACAATTGGAGGCGTGTGCTTGGCATGGGACGCGTTAAAGAGGATTTCCTTGTGGCCGGTCTTTTCCCTATATTAGCGAGTTCGTGCAGCGAAGAGGATTTGGACTTTATACCATCATGTTTTTCGCCACCATTTCTCCACTCCACATACCTGACAACTCATATAATGTCTCTCCGGTCCGTTCATTCTTTATAGTGCCCCCTATGGCATTGTAGGTCCCACCAAAATATCCCTTAGTCTTGAATTCGATATCAGCTGCAAGCCCTTGTTCCGGGCACTTTACTGAGCTATGGTCTCCCAACTCGTATTTCATCTTCCCAAACAGTATTCCGCGAGCGTACATATTTGGCTGAGTGACAAAGCTATAATGCGACTTCCTGTCAGCTTGTGGTATATACGCTGAACAGAGCCACGTACTACTTTTCTCCACCTTTTGAAGTGCTCCTGTTCATAAAACGCAGCACAGCTATCCCCTCCATCATGCTTGCGGCGGAGTTGCCCAGAAATTTACTTCTCGGCTTGAGCGTACCGTCTATCCTTATGTTATGTTCGGGGGCCATGAAAAAGTAGCTTGACTTTGGGGGATGATGTGACGTTTGTTCTGATATGTAATACCCTCGACTACGGTCAGGATATTCCCAGTAGCAGGTGAAGGTCTCGCCAAGGATTGGGTTCAAAGGTTTCTTGACACCACTATATTTGGGTTTAGCCTGCTGCTCACTGCGCGATCTCAATGGAATAGGGACGACATACGGTGGTTTGATATGCCAGCCACTTAAGTAGAACTTGATGACGGATAGAAAACGCTGTACAGGGTCATCGATATCAGGCATGGGTAGAAGGGTTTCAGGGTGTGCCATAAAACTGCTCGGCGCTGTTAGCTACCTGCCACTGAAATTGTTCAGATATTGTACTTTGTGATCCGTTCCAGCATAGATCTTGGTTCCAGTATGAAAGTTGGTAGCGTAACCTTGCTCAGGTCGGCGCCCGGCCTTAACTGTGATATGATATGGGAGAGAACTATGGACAGTGAAGCCGTTCAGTACATGCGGAATCCCACGACCCCCATGCAGCATCTGACTGACCATTGCCCTGCTCTGGCTCCACCACTGGGCGCACGTTAGAAAGCTGTTCATAGCTAGAGGTTTCTTCCCGAACCTGTTTCATCCTCCCCGGCTTGATCCGACCTGCTGTCGTCTCCAGATTTTCCTGTCGTCATAGCAGAGTCAGCGAGTTTTCCTTCCTAGATGTCCAAGATCTGAGAACAATTGGGGCAAAGGGTTGCCAAGGTCAAGACTCACTACCCAACGACATGCGCCGATGGTCCCCATGGCCGTGACCAAGAGGCATTCTCAAAGTAATATATGTCAAGAGTAGGGCAAAGGAGCTTTCCTGAAGCTTGAGGGATTTTTAGGACTTTCGAGTCGGCCAGAGAGGACTGAGGAACGAGTGAAGTTAGTACCGGCTCGGTGTCTAGTGTTACCCTCGAGCAGTTCGGTATTTCCAGGCTTCCGAATACTTGGCTGTGCTTCGTCAAGGCTGCTGACGGAAGTGACGTTCAGGCAACAGGGATCCTCCGTCATTTCTTGGCAGTGTCACCTGTCTTCCACCCATTCGACCACTCAGATAACGTATTTGCAGCTCAGTAGCACCTATTACCAGAACAGGTTGAAACGGACACCCGCGCTTTGAGGTATCAGCAAGGCGCCATGTTACAAGTGTCTTGGCGTAGATGATTGTCACAGCCTCATTCCCTGGTTGCTTGAGAAGCTTGGACTACCCTAGGAGTGTCCACACCGCCCCGCAGGTCCCCTTGACGAGCATTGTTCATCTACAATGGCTGTGAAAGCCTCTATGAGCCTGGGCTGCCAACAGGAGCACACGACAACCCAGATACCGATGCTTTCCGAATTGCATTAGGACAAATCTATAGCCCTTCTGACCAGGACTACCGTGTGAGGACTTGCATCACTGTTTACTCAACAATCATATGATTAGTAGGCGCCATTACTCACATGTGTTTGGCTCTAGCTCAACGTGAGCATGAGAAAAAGCTAACAACGGTTTTTCAATGCGTTTCACAGAATGCTGAATAGGTGGAAACACGCAAATCATATTTTCTGTTTACGACGAGTCCACGATACAGAGGACGCGAGAAACGTCTTCTTTCACATTGGCAGGTCTCCCATCAGGCTAGCCATAGCGGAATATTTGTTGGTGTTTTCAATTTTCAAAGAGCTTGCCTACCACTGAAACCATAGCCACAACATGAATCCACATGCCCAACTACCTGTTGCGTTAAGTCAGCAATGTTCGTGGCAACCATTCTTCAAATCTTGCGAGCCTGCAGCCATCCCAGGTTTTCTACGCATTGCTTTATACTATAGGCTTTCACTCTGAACCCGAACCTGCACCTCGGATTGCCTTCAGCTTTGTGAAGTTCATTATCCCGAAACCAGGGCTCCACTAGCAAACTCCTCAAATTGTGCAAGCTCCATCTCACTAGAACATGCAGCGTCCGAAGATGATAAAGCTGAGGTCTACACTCCCATTGAGGAAGCTGGCCGAGCAGCAACATTGGAGGAACTCTTCGTACAGAAACGCGTGTGCTATCATCCTTTCCCAAGGGCCCAGAGTCAGCAATCTACAATTTCCCATCTTTCCCGCCCTGTGCGAGCCCAGTCGACTGGGTGGCCCAAGACCTTCTCAAGTATCTGGTCGAAGTTGATTTCCGATCATGTTCTGCGTTATCCATTCCTTTTCGCAAGGCTCTATTCCTACCAACCCCGCGAAATCCAGTGGCATACCCCTGATCCAGCCGCGTTACCCAAAAAGCGCCATCGATGTTGAGGCGCTACCCACTGGAGTGTGAATCATCGCCAAAGTCTTCCATGCATTCCCCTTAAAAGAGAAGAGAAAAGTGAGTTTTCTTACCTTCAGACATGAACATGCTCGACCCTGGCGCCGAAGCAGTCCGTATTCAGGCATAATAGGACAGGATAGCACCCAACAGGAACAGCAGGTCTGGGACGTGTGGTGGATGAAAAGCCTAGTAGTCATGGACCTAGAAAGATTGACAATCGTTGATGCCAGTGTCCCATCCTGGTTGGTTTCGCGCAGTTCCATGGCTTTGCTTCTTTCAGGGGTAAATAGCGGAATCATGCCGCTTAAAAAGGTGCCCCCTGGGTATCAGCCCTAAGGGTACCCGAATCTTGTTTCCTAGGGGATAAGCTTTAAGGGCCTTTAGGCATCAGCCTCAAAGGACTGTACGATTGATAGGTCTTTCTTACCATCTTTATTAACTATAGAGCTGCGCAAGCGATTGGAAAGGATACTAAGGACTTGGCATAGTCGAAAGGTATGCTAGATATGTGTATAATAAGGGATATGCGCTTGCGGAGAATGCAGATAGCGTGCTCGTGCCGCTTGTGAAGGGAGAAGCGGTTTCTCTCTCGCTCAATCTCCACCTAATTTATCTGTGCTCAGCTTGATATACATGCCCAATTGATCTCACCTCCTGCCCCCGGTGGCCTGGGAGATGACGGATGTTAGTGGGATGGATGGAAGGGAAAGGAGATGGGTTGGATGGTGTGGTAAGTGGGGAGCTATGGGTATAGAAGGGGGATGGACTGACCTGAGTTGACTGGATGCGGCTCGTAGCCTCCTTGGTTATGTTGTCAGGCATGTTTGATGTGTTTGAATATGAGTAAGGTTTGTTGGTAATCGTTCTCGGATTTATGTATGTGAGGTTTGGTATACTGATCTTGTTGAAAGCTACTCTTTAAAGAGAGAAAAGAAAAAAAAAGAAAAGAATCAGAAAGCAGTGCGAAGACCCTCTATTTATTTTTCCCCCGCCGTACCTCCCCGCTCGCTCAAGACGGGCGTCACGTCATGGAAGACGGAGTATACACTGTATCTGGCAGCATTAGCATCTGCCCCCTTAGCGGTGAGCGAAGTACTTTGTCCGCTGATAAAATTGAAATACTCACTCCGCCAGAGCGCATCCGCTCATGCACATACACGGAGCAAAAACCCGCTTCTGGTGCATCATGCTTGCCACTTTGGTGGTCGAAGGTCAGCTGTCGTCGGGTCGTTGCTGCTACGCACAGGGTTTCTGCAGCTTCGTCGCATCTCGTTGGCGGGAAGGACATGCATGCATTCCGTCCATTGTGACGATGGATTAGCATTCACTGAAGATCTTCAGCGCACGTACATGAATCGAGGGAAAGCTCTTCCCTCACCGCGTTGGCGGCCAGGAGGAGCCATTCGCCGGGAGGTGTGGTCTAACCTTTATCATTGACAGAAAACTATGGTGTGATTGATTGCGGATCTGCGTCGGATGGAGAAGGCTGTGCACGGGATAGAACGGTGGTGAGGAGGATGATTCACAAGGCTGCAGGTGCTACCATAGGCTTTGGATGATGCTCAAAGCAGAGTGGAAATGCGGTGAGCTATATCTTGCAGATGCGGAATTTTCTATTGGAGGGAATGTACGTCTGCAAGTAATGCCGCGGAAATAACAAAGAGCGAATAACCCTTCCATAGCGTTCTAAGCCTGTTTGTGTCTCTGCAGCCTTCCCGTTCCCGCTCTGCCTTTTATTTCCGCCATGCAAGAGAGCATGTCACCAGCAGCATCTCCCCTTCCCCTGGGATACTGGACCTGTCCATTTCTCTACCGCTGCATCGTCCACTTCTTCACTGCTTTCATGCCTTTTGGTTTCAGAGCTTTTGATCCTTAAATCTTTGCTATACTTCCGGCCTAAGCTTCTCGTTTACCTATCTTCGACTGTCGTGCATAATTCCTTCACGTACATTTGACGTACCCTCTAAAGGGACACCCTCATGCCCCGAATACTGCTTCTTCAAGCCCTCATCCACACCCTTAAGTTTCTCTTCGCTCCGTAACTTTCGACGGTGTGCTATTGTGTCACCATTAGCTAGTCCCAGTTAGGTGGCGTAGCGTGCTGGAGACGCGGATTAGGTATTTGTCGGCCTGGGTTATGGTAGCAGAAATTTGGTGTTTCCTGGGTAGAATTGTCCGGAGTGGGAGATGCATATATGTTGGAGGCTGATGGCGTGATTGAGTGGACACTTATGGGGCGAGCGTTTTATCGCGAGTATCTGATATTGCGAGGTGAAGGGGTGTTGGGGTCGTGCAGGGCATAGCCTACTACCTCGCCTACAACCTCGCCCATCACTAGTAAGCTCCGAAAGCTAGGAAATTTAGTAGAGCTATACAGTGAAACGCGTGATACTGTAGGAATATAGAATCAATTCAGGATTTTAGTATTTACTCAGACGAGAAACTGCATGAGGGAAAGCTGCTGCTTGGTGGTGTCTGTGGTGGCTGCGTTTTCATGTGTATGCAGATGACTGGTAATATAAAAATACAAGATGTGGAAGCTATAAGTACACGTAGGGTATCTTGAAAAAGGAACGCATCAAGCTGGTGGCCCCTGCGGATCCCATCCACATTTCTCAATTAAGGAAGCCGCCTGCTCAGCTGAATATCCGATGAATACGGGTCCTGTGAAAACCATCCGTGGCTTGTCACCGTTCTGAGCTCCCATGCCATGACTATTTAAGGGTAGCGTCACATGCTCCATGCTTACTCGAGGATGTTTTTTCTCTGGCTCCATGGGTGTTGCAACAGCTTCACTTTTAGCTGTACCCGGAATGGCTGCAGCGCCAGGAACGGAGATCCCCCATGGCCGACTAGGAGATTCTCCGACTCTGACTTCTTTGAGCGGCCTGTCGAAATACTCTTCTCTGGCGTCTGTGTCTGAGGGATTCGCCAGTAGAGCGCTATGTAAATCCAATCCTTCGGGATTTTCCTTGACATTTTCTGCCCAATTCTCAACCTTCTTGATGGATTTTGCGTCCACGTCTGAAACATCCTCTTCATCACCCTCGGCTGGCAACAAAGGCTGATGCTTCATACCCAGCCCTTGTATCATGTTGACAAGATTTCCATATTTGGCGTCCAACTGCCGAATGCTTTCAGTATTGCTTTGGAAGCGCTTGACGCAGATTTCATGACTTCTGGGAATTTCATGTTTGTGATGTTCAAAGTATTCGGCAATCTCCTCTGGCGAGCGTTCATCTAGCATACGAATGGGGCACTTCGAGATCGAGCCTGTGATCGAAGGAGATGGTGACATGGAGCCATCGTTGTTGCCTTCAACAGCTGCCTTTCCCTCATTATGCTCTTGCGTGTGTGGTGGCGTTGATAGCGAGTTAGGTTGTTGACTTTGTGTAGCCTCGGCCTTTCCAGGCTGCTGGGGACCTAAGTTGGCCATGGAAGCAAATGGACATTTCGAATTTTCACTGATACTTGGGCTGATAGCAGGATGATCGGAGGGGGAATCAGCGTTCTGGCGTAGTCGTTCCGTAGAGCCATGACTCTGTCTTCGTTCCAGCTCTTCCCTGTTGAATCGACGCCACAAAGGCCCCTTGCCCTTTGTGAGCTTTTTCCAGGCCCTGACCCCGCCTACTATTGCCAAAGCATTGTCTTGAGCCTTATCTCCCAGAAACCATACTTCATCATCTTCTTCGGAGTCCGAAATGCGGTTGTGGAGTTTTGACCTTGCAGTCCCACCACTCTTGGCTTGCAGCCACTTTGGACGAATATCCCCCGATAATGGTGCGTTAGATCGGGTGATAGTGGGCCCCTAAATATGCCATAATCTTGTCAGCTGGTGAGGTGTGGTTCTAGGATATTCGACTGGACCGAGAGGGTAAGGTGTGTCGCTCAGAATATATGTATGTTGTCGATCACCGCCACACAAGTAGCTCCAGATCTAGAGCTATAATGTATCGTCATAGGAAAAGAGTCAAGTGCAGGAGGAGAAATCGGGTTATTACCTCTTCTCGCACATGAGCCAGTCGCTGCTCAAGCTCCGTGTTCCTCCGCGCCAGCTCCTGTACCTGTTCTAGGAGAGCACCGAAGCCAGTGGTAAGTCTCTCCACAAGTGGTTCATGGCTTTCTTCGTCCGGCGCCTCCATGGTAATAACTTAGAAGTGCGCAAGCAGGACATTTGTTATGATACGACAGGTACTTGACGGACAAGAGGCAACATTAGGCCGATGCGCTGATACATTTACTTGGTGATATGTCATCAGGTAAACGATGACCACGGGCTTAGTAGTTGCTTTGATTTATTTGTATATAATTTGAAATAACTTACAATTCAGTACATACGGCCACAGACTGAAGGATAATCGGCATCCCGTCCGCTCTGCCAAAGACAAGCTTCAGATCGACCAATTAGTAGTTGGGTGGGTGACCACCAGCGAATACTGGTTGCTGTATGTTTTTGCCATTTTTTTGTGGGTGGACCAAGATCCTCGACTACATAACGTTTTGACATATTGGAACATCGTTTATCTATAAAACAATGTCCTCCGTTGCAAAAGGGTAGTTCTCAGCCTGTCTTACTGCTATGCCCTTGCCATATAGAGCCAATCCATCTCTCATTGGACGACAAGTCGCCTCACAATCGCAGTCGATTAAGAGAACACACTACACATGCATAGAGAAGCTGATCCTCTGGATGGGAGATGACCGTCCTACCTTGGAGCTGGCCAGTTCGAAAAAACATGGAATAAGGGTATGCCAATCACGAAATGCAACATGTGTGACCTGGGAACAGTCCACTCAAGAAGCGCTAAGATTTTGTCACGAAGTTCTCAAATATTATCTTTTCGCCATTGCCGGCATGTTTTCTACCTTACCTTTTTACGCGTCCCATTATTCATACTAACCTGATAGTATTTTGGTGGGAAGGGCGTGACGGCTGAGAAACCAAAAGAGCTAGTGTCTATTAATGTTAACCCAGAGCCTTTGTGTCCCTCCTGAATGGATGCACAGCCTTGTTTGGAGACTTTATAGTGTGTCAGTGGCATATAAGATATATTGATCTGTCATTGTATGGCTTTGATTATGCCAAAAGGCTTCGGGGTTGTCAATCCTCATGGGACCTCAACCAAGATAGTCTATATACAAGCCATCCCATATACATCTGGACATATATCCTCAATCAAGATAATCTATGTACAAGTCGTTCCAGATATAAATACACGCGCTTCACGTAAGATAGGATGCAATATTTACCGCGAGCCGAATGAAATCCGGATTTGGAAGGCTGTCACCATTCCCACCATCGTCTGCGCCCATGCTTTCAAATCTTTGTGCTTCGAAATTATCTCCCAACCGATTAACGCTCAAAACCAACCTAGACCCTGTTGAATACCTCCTCTTCATGCTCGTAGTATCCGCCATCATTCGGCCTCAGCGCCGAAGCGCCTCTCTCAACATTGATACGATCCATTCGCTTTGGTACCGTTTCGAAGCTGCCCACATCGGATGGGAAGGCACTCGGCACAGTAAAGCCACTTTTGTCATTCGTTGTGTGGGATGGCGATTGGACGCTGCCGAGCTCGACCTGATGCAAGCCTTCTTTGTCATCGTTTTCCCGGGACATAGAGTCTCTTGACTCCTTTCGTACGTAGCGATTTTGGCTGCTTCGACCAATGTAGCGGCTGCTACTCCAGCCGGGCCTTCGACTTTCTCGAATGGTTCTGCTGAAGAGAGGACGTAGAGTTGGAATGGTGGCTGCTATGATGCCGATATTCATTTCCAGACTAAGTGATATTAGCAACAGGCTTCACAGATGAGTTTGCTTAGGGTTAAACATACACTACCCAGACAGCTAGATCCACGAGACCCCCTAGAATAGCAGAGTCAGCCTTACTGAAGCATCGAGCGAAGACGGCGCTCATAGATTGTGACCAACTTACAAGTGACCTCTCCAGTCGCTTTGCTAGTTTCAATGTTTCTCAACAAAATTGTCTTCACAATCGCACAGACTCCAGTGCTGCGATGGTCAGAGTTGTAAAACGTGACATAAAAGTTTAGGGTCTTACAAATATCCCATGCTCATCAAGACACAAATACCAGCTTTTGTCTTAACGCTCATTTGTACGTTCCACATGAATACGATGGGTAACGTGGCGAGGACCCAATCGCAGATTACTGCAACGGCTAGAATGAAGGGTTAGTAACAGGCAGAGATAATATAGCACAGTATGCTGGCTAGGGAGATCTACCGCCTTGGAAATCTCCGATAGCAATAGTAGTATCAATGCTCCAGCATGTGCCGGGGAGAAGTGGATTCCAGAGTTTCGTAATGGGTTGACACTGAGTTACAGTAATGACGGCGGTGGCTACTCCGGTTACAAATGCGAACACTGCGATGGCATATAGGCCTATTCTCCAACGCCGGTCCGTCCTGAAAATCCGTAGGAGGAAGAAACAAATGGAGACTCGCGTGAATGTTGCGGAAAGGATTGAGGTCGGCTGTGACACTTCCTGCCATTTGAGACCCGTAAAGATCTCGGGGATGTAGAGCGGCGGCCCGTTCTTGATAGACTCCTCACGTTCGTGGACCATGGCACCTAATATAGCGAGTGTGACAATAGAGAACAACTAGTCATCTGGTAAGTAAGGTAGTTCTCGTATACTCCTTGCATTGGCGCTACTTACCAGAGCAATGACTATTAAAACGTCGTCTAGCCCATTGCTTTTGAGGATCCTTGACCGTACATAAAGGCGTGCTGCTACCAGCGTAGTCGCAATGGCAACGAGGACTGACTGTAGGACAATGATTGCATAGTTTCCTCTTCGATCCGCCTCGACGGGCTCGGGAGGAATCATAGGCGGTGTTCCGGGTGCTGCCATGATGCCTGCAGCACAGCAATGAATCAAAGAATTATTCTTGCAATGTGGGACCTGCTTAGAGCATGTCGAGAGGGAAGCTTGTTATATATGCCAAGATGCCAGATGGGGTGGTCCAGACGAGCCTGAAAAAGCACGACCAAAGACAGCAAGAGTTCCGTAACATTTATCGATGGCGTTGTAACCGACATGCAGGTCACCCAGCGGCCCCATTGCAGATCAATTAATTTCCCGACTACTTTGTAGTTCCACGTGGGGAGACGGCGCTGAAACTAAATACTGGGGAACTTGGTAGTCCTAATTAGTGGGTTGTACCCTCACTCTAGGTGAGCAATCCGCGCGAATCAGATAGGTTGCTGTTGCCCCGCCAGAGATTGCAATTGTAAATTCTGATCTGATGTCCAAGCACATATGTTCATATTGGCCCGTATAATCAAGTGACAATGCATGTAAAAGCGGATAGTCAATGAGAGAAGATCGGTATTGAAACTGTATGCTTTGCTAAACTGATGACTTAAAGTAGAGTATGACAGGAGAAATATCGGTACCTTGCATGGAGGCTACAGATACAGGTCTTAGACATAATACCAGTACTTTGGTCTTCGCTGATCTGTACCCCACATCGTCACACGGGCCCCTAGCAACATTAGCACTCGTTCATCTGTTTCGCCATACCACCTCGATCTGGGCATGACAAGCCACAAGAGGCGGGGCTACTACTATCGGTTTAGTACCTAGTCAATAGTGGGACGCGCAAGAAAAAGAATCTCTATCCAGCTCACCAACAAAGGCTCTCAGCAATAAGTTTATATGATCATCTTCATATATTATATATTTATCTACAAGTTTATAATATCAATCTTCTCTTAATAATCAGCTGTTAGGAAGTTATTAAGCTGTGTATGTACTGTGATTTTACGCCAAGACTTGCGGGCTTGCGTACCAAAGTAGATAGTCAATTTAGTTGACGATTTGCTGCCGCTTGAGGACGAGCCAAAGCCAAGTAGAAATCGTCAAGACCAGCCCGATAGGAGCGCATATGACAACCAACTTCATCCATGCGGCTATCTATAGTCCGTTGTAAAACTAGTAACAATAGAGGATCATAGATGTTTACGAGCCGGCCTCATTAGCATACCCCGATACCATACTCCTGAAATCCCATGCTTGGCCATTGGACTCTGCGAAATGCTCGCCTCATAACGGCTCCTAGTGAGCTTGGCTGGAGGCGGAGGGGGCGCCCAAGGGGCGCCCCAGGAAAAGTTGGCGAGACACCCTACTAATACACCAACCCTACGCCATCAATGTCCTTATCTTACCCTCGGACTGTGCGATGAACTAACGCGGGCTTCTTCTTATCGGGATATCCGCACGAATTGTGTGTCCGCACGGTATCACTTTTTTGGAACTGAATTGACAGTAATTGTTTGGGCCTGCGATCGAGCGTGCAAAAATCCCGAACATGCAGGGTCTATCTCGGTGCTTGGACGCTGAACCACATGTCATCCTTAGAGACTTAAAAACTTCTCAGCTTTGACCTCAAA
Organism: Cladonia squamosa; assembly: GCA_947623385.2. Classification (NCBI taxonomy): domain Eukaryota; kingdom Fungi; phylum Ascomycota; class Lecanoromycetes; order Lecanorales; family Cladoniaceae; genus Cladonia; species Cladonia squamosa. The sequence goes on from OX392381.1 coordinate 1,023,398, forward strand.
ATAATATTACTAAGTTGCAGAGACTTCCACGGTCCCCTTATCGGAAATTTTTCCCTCCTTAATGAGCGCACATGTCATTGAAGTACCACCTAGTAGAAGGTTTCACCCCCTAACTGTATAAACCCCCTTACTGTATAGCCCTGTAGGGCTGGACCTAAAGCTGGTGGAGCAGCCCCCCAGGAGCCTCTGAATTTGGTCACCCAGGCGACGAATATGGACTCCGGAGCGTCGCGGCTTTAGGGCACCTCCAGGGCCCGCTTTCACCAACTTTAGGTCCAGCCCTACAGGGCTATACACTAAGGGGGTTTATACAATTCCGCGTCAAAAGTCTGCGGTCAAAAACTAATTTTTTCGCGTTTTCGCGTTAAGCTCCATCTACCCCACTATTTTACAACTTATCTACAGCAATACTACGCACTCTATTAGCTACTATATTTAGTAATAGGCCTTATAATAAGGAGCTTAGTCTATTCCAATATAGGATTTTAGTAGGGCAGGCAGCTTAGGGCTATTCTTATAATAAGATTACTAAGGCTATTAAATTATATAAAAATACAATCTAAATAGCTATTATCAATATCTTATTATAATAGAATAGTGAATCTAGACCTTATAATAGTTATCCTCTTCTTATAACTAATTATAACTAACATTATATTATTCATATAGCCTAAGTAAACTTATAGATGATATACTTAAAGCTTAAAAAGAAAGTAGGCTATAATTTTAGCCAATTTATAGTCTACTATATATTATAAGAGTATAGCCTTACTAATTAGCTTATAAAATAACGTTCTTTACTTATAGAAGAGGTAGTAGTAAAACGCCTTACTTAGTACTATAAAAGATAATATTAGCGCTAGGAGGAATAGTTTAAAGTAATCTAATTAAATTAATATTCTATTAAGTAGGGTACTAGTAAGGAAAGAGCTTAAGTTTTCTAGCTTTTATATTAGAAATAAATAAAAGAGATAATCTAATCTAAGAAATATAATAAAGATGTAAGTATAATAGTCTAGGATATCTTCTATAGAGTAGGAAAATAAAGTAATTTTATCTAATTAATAAAGGATTCTATATCTAGTTAATAAAGCTACTTAATAGCCTCCTATATAAGTATACTTAATAAAGTACTACCTATACTTTAGGAACTAGGTTTCCTATTTATATAGAATAATACCTCTATTTATACTAGTTATCTCGCGTATTAGTAGTTTAAAGAGAATAGTATAAATATATTAGAATAGCCACCTTATTCACTAAATCTCAACCTAATTAAATACCTCTAATATTAGCTTAAAAAAAAACGTCTATGACGTCTACCTAGATATTAAAGAAGTAGGTAGGAATATAAACTATATCTAAGAGATCCTATATAATACTTTAGAATAGGCCTAGGTACACATAGAAGGTAAGATAATAAAGGATTTAGTAAAGAGTATAGAAAGGAAGGTAAAAGCTATAATTACTATAAATAAATAGTATATAAAATATTAGGTTTAGAACTAGGGGTTAGAAAATCTTATATTTATATTTATTAATTATTATATAAAGCTACAAGCGATCCCTACTTAATGTGGTTGAGTTACAGGTGGTTTTAATGGGGTGGCTTTTTTGGTGGGGTGCGCGCGACCGCAGACTTTTGACCTAGTACAGTACAGTTAGGGGGTGAACTCTTCTAAGGAGGGGTCCGTCAAATGTCAGTCAAAGGTATTCTATGAGCTGAACAGAGGCTCCGCCTGACATCCCCTTCCACTTCGCTATCGACTAAGTGGGCATTAGCCGCTACTGATCCCAGCGACCCAGGGACATCCATAAGTCTTACGGCTTATAGTGATCCCGCGTGCATGGAGACAAATAACATGCCTTCAAATGGATGACTTTTCAACGCCTCCAATTTCCTGTGAGGCAAAAGCAACACAACAGCCCTTGAGCTCGTCAGATATCGCCGACTAGCTCGAATGACAGCTTGTAGTATACACAAAGGCAATATGGCCTCTGCCAGGCCAACCTTCATAGCGTTGGCGTCTTTTTGGTCGATTGTGGCCAGGAATGAAGACGACGTACCTCTGGTAGGGGGCGTTTACTATATAGTGAGTGATGTATACTTTTCGACTGTCCCGTAACATTTGAAAAATGTGAAGACATTTTGACGTAACCTAATATTAGAAATATGGGCATTCTCAAAGCCTTACGGAAAGAATAGTACCCTGTTCTGAAGTCTATGCACATTAGGCCAATCCTCATACCGAATTGGCTATCTTACCTCCAGGAAATGCCTACAGAACAGGGCTAATTCTTCGAGACTTGAGAAATTTTCAACCTCTCTGGTTCCTGCATTTGCAACAGCGTGTTAGTATCGCGACGGGAATAAATCTGTTTTAGCGCCGCGATAGTTCCAAAATAGCTGGCGCACACACCAAAAATTGAACAAATCGACCATTTCTTTGGAACTCAAACAGCAACTATTTATAGGACCCCAAATCGGGCACAATTGAAGCTATATATATGTTCATTTATTTGCCCCTGCTTCCCCCTTAGTAGGAGACCTCGTCGTCGCCTTGCGACCCGACTACTACCAAAATACCTACTCCCGTGACCATATGTATAGCACCCCACCACCTACTATCTGTTTGACCCTAAATCGGGCAGAATTGAGGGCATACATATAGAAATCCTTTTGCCCCCGTTTCCTTCCTAGTAGGAGACCTTGTCGTCGCTCCGTAGCCCCACTACTATTATAGTACCTCCGCCGCTTAATAGATAGAGCTGTTTAGGTATTAGAGTGTACTTAGATAGTACCTAGGCTATCAATTAGCTATTGGTAACAGTATAAGAAGTAGGTAGAGACTTATTGAGTGTATACTAAGCGCTGGGGGTAGAGCAGAGGTATTTTGGTGGTAGTAGGGTTATAGGGCGACAACGAGGTCTCCTACTAGGAAGGAAACGAGGGCAAAAGGATTTCTATATGTATGCCCTCAATTCTGTCCGATTTAGGATTAAATAGATAGTTGACGGTAGAGCTCTAAAAAAGTGGTTGAATTATGTGGTTTTTCAGAATATGAGCTGTAGAGCATGGCCTATAGCGATAGCTAATATATATGATTAAGGGGGTAAAAGCCAGCTTATATGTAGAGCATCAACATTGCCTATTTTAGAAGGACCTCATGTGGTTATGGTTGAGTAATAGCTGCTGTCGCATTGTTCAAAAATATATGTGGTGCAGCAGCTACTAGAAATCAAAGATCATAAAGGTGTTGGCGGCTAAGATTCCAGTTGTCTCTTGATTTATAGTCAATAAATATCATCCTTATACCCTACTGGTATCTGCCAGGTGTTCTAATAACATGGTCTTCACTCGTTCGCTTTTCCGCGTGGCACTTTTCGCCGCAGTGGCTGCCTTTCGCTTCGGTACTCGGTTTGGAACCCGTCGGTTGACAGGTACGCCATCACCGACTAGGTGGTTTGTAAGACGATTAGTATTACAGCCGCTGTAGTTATCAGATGGCACCGTATTGTCGTTGGGTGTTCCAGGGATAATAGAGTCACCGTCCCCATTCGTATCCATATCTTGGTATTGAAGAGAGTGGTACTGTAGTGGCTGTTGACCTATGCCAACGGGTGGTTTACTGGGAGCCGGCACTCCTATAATTCGTTGAACCTGATTGCTAGAACCCGTAGTCAAGTAGGTAGAAGACAACGTACCTGACCACGATGATTGTATATAGAATGTTAGACGCTGCATACCACTGGCATGCATTTCCGCCATAGCACTTCTCCAAGTACGCTCATTCCCTATCTCTATTGTTCGCTGACCTCTCGATTTATAAAAGATCGACTCCTTAGTAGCAACAAAAGCGATATCTTCTGTAAGCACCTTCATGAGACGCTCGAAGCTGACATCGTCGACGGATATATCGATTGAAGGCTTGTTCACCTCAGTTACATCTGAGGGTAGGAACACAATCGCCTCTTTGCCTCCTTCCCTTTCGAAATATATTGATCGGCTTCCGAACGCGGGCTCCCGTATATGCTTTTGCTCCTTCTTTTTCCGTCTTTTGCTATTGTGGTTGCAGTTCTGTGCAATTCTAGAAAGACACGCATCCTTAAAGGACTCTGGAAGATCGTTGAATATCTCTGGGAATTGGCTCATGACTCCAGTGAATATGGACTGGAGTTTCACCTTCGTAGAGTTGTCATCTAGAGTGCGTCCAAGCATACCGAGGGTTGTCATCTCTTGCTCTATTGCCGCTGATATGATCGTATATTTCTTCTTCTCGATACCTAGGCCGGCCAGCATTGTAGGGATGGTAAAAGGGTTGTTGCTGTTGGTGGCCTTTGTCCAGGCATCATGTTGTAATGTACACATTATGGGTTCCTACCCTTTGGAATATCTAGCCTGTAATTTTAGAAGCAGGCCTCAGAAAATCGGGACACATGAGGAGAAGGTTAACACGTACCAAATCAATGAATACGCAGACGATGCTTTTGACTGGAGGTGATATTGATAAGATTTTGGAACTATCGCGGCGGTAAAACAGATTTATTCCCGTCGCGATACACTGCAATCCATCTTTGCGAGCCCAAAGGCCATAACTATCATCAGCAATAAGAAAGCTGCTGGGCAAGGTATGGTCAACGTAACCTCGCACGTCTCATTAAGTTTTGACAGCCATGCATAAGGACGCATTCGCGAGCCGGCCCGGGGTTCCTAGGAACCCACCTCAGCCCCTTGCTATTGCGCATGCACCGCCACTTACCACAGCTATAGCTATGTCTTTGACTTATAAACATGCGAGAGTTGAGTAAATAATATATCAAATCAGACATGAAAGCTAGAAACGTCGTGATAAGTTTATTTAGATTTAATATAGAGAGAATCTCTCTCTTTGAGCTAGAAGACCACGGTGAGAGCCTTCCTAGCCGCTCGCGGAACAGCATTCGCGTATTTGAATCATCATTAGACCGCGATCCAGTATGCTCAAGTGCCGGATACGGTAGGTTGATGCAATAGGAGAGCCTGAAATAGAGATGCAGTATTGTTTGACACAGTGTTCGTCACCATTGACATGCAGCTCAACCTCATCAACAACATCCCCTGATAATGCGCCGGAGCATCCATTGTCGGGCTCTCATTTGCACAAAGCAAAGATCCGATCAAAGGGCATGAAAGGTTGCATTCATTGGGCTTCTAGATCTGACATATCAAGGGACGAGTTTGGCTCTTCTCCTTGGGACAGGCGCAACTCACCAACGATAAGGATAACAGCAGCCAGATACTTGGCGCTGACCCCAATCACCATAGCAAGGGTGCAGCCGCCTCCATGCAGTAAGTAGTTTCCTAACCTGCTAGTGCTCACTACCTCGCAAAGCATATACAAGCCAACTCCTTTTTTCAATCTCCCTGCAAAATTTTGCTACCTAGTATTTCAGGTTATTTAGGACTAACGGAGGTTGGTACGTTGTTACCTACCAAAGGAGAGTCAGATCCATTGGCGGGAGCACCCGGCGTGCAACATTCTCAACGCCAATCATCGGCGAGACCAGAAAGCTTCGACCAACGTATATCGATACAATAGCTTTGCGATCTATCCTCATCCTTACCCTCCATATGAATCACTTGAACAACGAGATCGAGTAGATAGTGGAGTCTCAAGATTGTGGAGGGTCGTGGTTTCTGAAGACCATATCGAATAAGAGTCTAGTGCAATATGCGCTGTAAGTCCATACTTGAGGGCGACCAAGCGATCACTGCAAATGGGGGACACCATGGATATGGAGATCGTGGAGGCTTTTGGAGGGTTCGTCGAGGAATGTGCGATCCAATAGCTATTCAACGCCCCCCGAAACAGCTCTAACTTTGACCACTCGGACGTTATCGCCATGCTTTTTAGACGAAAACATTCAAAGGGTGACGCATAAGGCGCTGCTAAAAATGCTGGGTACGCGGAATTGCGATGTTGAGTGAGTGAAAGGTGTAGAAGTAGGAGGTACTGGAAGCCTTGGCTAAGGCACTAGTGAGCTCTATGGTCTAGCCCAAGCACCCTTGCTTTCGCTTCAGATTTTGCCTGTTGCTGTTTGATCTTTGTGTCGAATATGGAGGGGTCGATAAAAGGTTGGGGACCCTTTTGCGACGAGAAAGTTTGTACTTCAGCATGGTTAGATCCAGCCTGCCAGGTAATGTTTGTGATGCGAGAGCTTACCTTTTGAGTTAACTGAGGTATTAGATTCGTCCAGCAGTACTTCTCCAGCTGATGCAGCGCGTTGTGTGTGGGAAGTCTGCCCGTACACCGGTGTAGGAGGCGATAAGTAACCCTTGAATAGCTGTCTGGGGGCTCTTTCCGACATTTTTGAACGTTAATGTAGAATCAACCCCCATTCGTTCCCCTGCTATCGTACACAGAAGACGGTAGAGGTGAGTCACACAGCGGTGGCGGTGAAGCTGTAGTTGAATACTAGCTCTACTAGTAGATTCCTCTGGATTGAAAACATTCGTATCATGTAGCACTGAGCGGTGCTAGCCAGAGCTCATCTCCCATATGGCCCTTACTACCATTCTCTCACACCTAAAACCGTAGGTCGAAGATATCTGCTCTGCTTGATGCCAAGACCATCATCAAACGTCTTGCCCGAAGAATTACCGAGCCAGATCCAAAATACACCGAATCCACCTCCGATATCGCAATCGGATATTCGCTCCTACTACGCCATTCCAAGCACCAAATGAGCGCGCTGCCAGCTCCTGCGTTGGGTCGACCCCACAGCAGTGCTGGTAGCATTAGCAATGCTCCTGTTAGCCCTGTTAGCTCGAAGGGAAAGAGAAAGAGAGTCCAAGACCTCCACAGTTCGCCTGGGAGCGGAGAGGATGGATATGAAGCTGCCAATGGCGAAAGGAAGAGACAGCCTGGAGTAAAGAGAGCATGCAATGAGTGCCGACAGCAGAAGGTAAGACCAACAACATGCCTCGATAACACGGCCTGAATTGCCCTCATCCTTGTCCATACTGTACTGGCATAAGCTGTGAGCCGGAGAATACTAGGAGAAATAATTCAAGAAAGGCTTCACCTATCTCGCAATGCCCATCTATCATGCTGGAACTAGAGGGCGAACCGTCAATTCATTCAAGACCTGCAAAGCTGATAGTGTTACCACAGCTACGGTGCGATGTCGTAACAGAACCAACCTACATTACCTGTGGAAGATGTCAGCGCCTTGGCCTAGAGTGCAAGATCGAGTCGAATTTCAAAAGAGTCGGGAAACGCAGCAAGAACGCTGAGATGGAGAGGGAAATTGTGGAGTTACGGAAGTTGGTCGAGAGTCAACAGGCGTCTCCAACCGCAGTGGGGCCTTCGGTAAAGGCCTCATTAAGCACCTCTGCGAGCCCTACTATATCTCAGTTACCTTCACATCGAGATCAATATATGGGCTCCGAAGAGGCCGTTGCGGCAATGATGGAATTGCGAGCAGGTCACGATGGTGGATCGTTCATAAGGAACCCAAACGCTCAGCTTAGGCTCACTCGGCAGCTCGGGAATGTGATCCTGACTTCAGATCGCATTCAAGAATTATTTCAAATGTAAGCAGCCTCCGCCTCGAATCTGCTACACGCGCCTCTACTAATAATATTCAATAGATATTTCACATACTACCATCCCTTCCTTCCAATTCTCGATCCATCAAGACATCCAGAATACTACTATACGTCGAACCTCCTCCGTTTTTGGGCCATCATAAGCGTTGCCGCACGGCGTGACGACCCCCCTCTATTGGCTGCCTTAGCTGCGCCAGTATCAGACCTACTGTGGAAGACCATTGCAGACGTACCCCAAAACTATATTGTTGTAAAAGCGCTTTGTCTTCTCTGTACATGGCCTTTGCCAATCAGCAGTACCTCAACGGATCCAACGTTTATGCTTGCTGGGCTAATGATGCAGATTGCAATGCAAATTGGTCTTCATCGACCTTCGCATTCACAAGACTTCACAAAGTTCAAAGTCGAGCTCATGGAGGAAGAACTGAGGGATAGGGTACGGACATGGGCTGCTTGTAACGCGGTAGCTCAACGGTAGCAATACTCTTCTCCTACTTAAGCAGTGGTATACTGAGACCTGCTAGAGTTTCTACAGGCTACGGACAGCCTCCGACGACATTCTATGAATGGACTCTCGCGCCTTCAGGCCCGAACGAGTCCAGCTTCAGGCTTCCCTCGGATGCTGAGGGTCGGCTATTAATTGAGAAATTTAGCAACAATGTCACTAAGGCGCTGTACAGTAATCCTTCAGATCCAGTAGGCTTGGCCAACGACAACGAACGATCTGTTTTGACTTCGTTCCTTCAGAGAGAATACGACGATTTGGAGGTGAAACTCAAGGCGGATGAATCTTGTACAATTTCTTCTTCTAATTTCTATGACGCATTGAGCACATACTGATTTTCTAAGCGATCTCCTTGATCTACCTCCGGGCTGCTGGGCTCCACCTGCGACTCTCGGCCTTCTTCGATTCGCCTACCTCCAAAGACTATCTCCTGGATCTTTCACGTTTGTGGCTTGCAACCATCTCTTTCCTCGAATGTGCTTTCAATCTGGAGGCCAATGGTCTCCTCGCATATTCTACGAACTATATCCTCCAAATGATCATCGCCGCAGGATTTGCGCTCCTTAAACTCCTGAACAGCTTCTTCGCAAGTCAAATAGACTTCGAAACCGGCCGGACCTTTTTCAATCGAACTATCTATGCCATAAGGGCTGTCAGCGTCAGTACTAATGACCTACCCTCTAGACTAGCAGAAGTTCTAGCACAGCTGTGGAAGGGTAGCGCAGCTGGTTCGAGGAAGATCAATGATGGAAACGCTATCACCGATAACTCGCTGCAACTTAAGGTCAAGTGCAGGATGAGCATGAGTCTAGTCTTTGACTCAGTTTGGAGATGGCGAGAAGAGTTTCAGCAGAACGGCAACCTCGATGGTATGTGCTATCCCGCCGTGGCAGATGTAATGCTGACGCTACGGTAAGCTGCAGTCAAAAACCCAACAAATCCGGAATCGGCCGTTGAGAGCTCCTCGACTTCTGTCGCGGACCAGAGCTTGGCGCCCTCGAATGCGTTCGATAGTACGATCACGCCTGATGGCTTTGGTGGATCAAATTATGAGGTGTTCGACCCTTTGAACTGGGTACTTGACGGCCTGGTGGATTTTCCTTATAGTCTACCCCACGTTTCGGAGTTGGAGGTGCAAGGTATGAACTAATGCATGACTGATGACTGGATGAACATAGGTGCTCTAACATAGATGTGATGATAACTAATTCGGTATTTACTTTATTACAAATTTTATGGAGGAAATGGTACCTATAACTCGATAAGTCATACTGTAGGGATTTCTGCTTGCCAGTTTATATTCTATCTCACGAGGTCTATCCGTCCATCCCGCAATGGCAGCGATACTTATGTCACAATAGCAACAGTCATGCAGATCCGAGCCAAGGTAGTGTCAATTTAGATCACGGACCAAATTCGCTTTCAGTGACTTCAAACGCTTACGGTCGTAGTAACTCACCACCTGCGCCCGCGCAGTAGACGGTTTCTTAGCAGACTAGTCACGGAGGTAAAGATATAGCCATCATTGTTCCTGGTCGTCCAGCCTGATACGGAGGTGTGGTGTGCACCAGTGCGAGCAAGGATTATTAAAGCGGGCCTCATACCGATAATTGACTATCACGGTCAAAGCGTGGGCTCAACCTTCCAAATCGATGTCTCGCTCTCTCCATAGGCGACAGGATAGAGACGCAAGTCTCAATTCCTACTCTAGAGCATACACGAAATCCTCCAAGGTCAACATGGAACGTGTAGAGAGTGCTTCAAAGACTGATAATCGTCCTGTAAGTACGGATGCTCCCCACTCATGTATCAAATTAACAATAAGACAGAAGAGCAAGTTCCACGTTGGAGACGAAGTCTATACAAACATCGTCGACTATACAGGTTCACTACAGCGTCGAGGCCCATATCTTATAGCCAAGGTACTAGGAGGAGGCAAATACATCTTGTGCTACTATAGCGGGGACATCGCAGAAGGTGGTAAGGAAATAGACGAGAAAGATTTGGTTGCAGCATGAGCCACCAGAGCACTCTCTGGGAAGACCAAGGCTCAGAAGACGCAGTATGTCTAAGTATCACTCATGAATGGAATTATCTATGCGGGCTGGTGAGACGAAGGTCCGATGGACATATGCATACCACAAGTGGAACAAATGAAGCCGATGCATCTCTACTTCGCATCGAAAGATTACTAGATTCAATCATTGCTCACGTCCCACACATCCCCGAGACGAAAAGGATCTACACATTATATAACCTTTCTCCCATCTCAACCCAGCTTCGCGAACAACATTTGATACATCCTTCCTCCTCTTCACGCACCACCCCACCATTACCCAACCACCTCACAAAAACACAGCAACCAACCCCGCCAACCCCACCACCAATCCCCCACTCACCATCCCCCTTCCTGCCGCTGCCGCACTCTTACTCGTCGTCGTCGTCGCCGGCGCACTCGTACTACTACTCGCCACCACCGGCGTCGTCTGCGACGCCACCACCACACTAGTCACAGGTCCCAAACTCGACGGCTTAGTCAAACTCGCCGTTGGCGTAACGAAATGCGTGGAGTTTTTCGCTCCGCCGCTAATAGTGCCGACGTGGTGCGGTTTTATTGATGAGGAAGCTTTGTGCGTGGATTTGGAGGTGTAGTGTTTGGTAGTGGTGCTGTTTTTGGTGTGGGTTGAGTGGGGGAGGACGAGGATGGAGGAGGCGGAGATGGCGTATTGGGATTTTGTAATGTGGGTTGTTGTGGGGTGGGTTGTGGAGGATGGGGATGTTAGGGTGCCGGAGGTGGGGACTTGGACTTGGCCGTCGGAGAGCTGAGTTGCTGCTGGTGTACCGGGCGTGGAGGAGGAGGAGGAGGAAGAAGAAGAGATATCTGGGTTCGAAATTCCGAATTGTGTCGAGTATTGGAATTCACCACTCGCGTCATCGATGATTTGCAAGCCGTACCCACTGTTGCCAGTGGGAGTTAGAGCGGAGGAGGGGATCCAGACGAAGTTGCCGGTGTTGGGGGCGCCGTTTACGATGCAAGTGAGGGGAACGACGTTGGTGGAGGGGCCTTGTAGGAGGACGATGGAGACGGTGCTGATGCCGGCGGTGGGCTGGATTAGGGGAGGAGTGTTAGTTTCGTTTCTTTTGCGGGAAGGACGGAGGGGGGAGGGGGGAGGGTCAATTGATTGATTGGGAGGAGAGGGGTACGCACATCCCAGCTTATTTCAAAGGGTCTGGAGACGGGCACGATTTGGTTTAGGCCGGGGGTGTAGATGGCGAGGGTATTTGGGGTGGGATTGGAACTGCTTGGTGTTTTGATGCAGGAGGATGCGAGGACGGTGGAGGCCAGGAGGGCTAGAGGAGCGATTGATGAGAGATACATTGTTGTGAGATCAAACCCGTTGTTCTCGACTAATGTATGTTGAGGAGGTAGGTAGGTAGGTATTGTTTCTCAACACCAAAGAATCAAATATGTAAGGAAGGACTCGCTGAGTTTTGTTTATTCGAATGTATCTCAGATTTGCTTTGCTGTGCTATAAAGAGCGACTATGGTTAAGAAGTGAAAGATCGCAATGAACGAAGAGAGTGGTAGGCGGTCTGCGCATACAACCCAAAACAAAAAAACAGTCAGACAACATGAAAACCGCCAAAAGTGCGACAGGCAGTGTTATTTGAGGGAGCTGACATCAAATTATTCAGGGGCCTAATTAAGAACGGATGAAACACAACACAACCCCCCAATTGTGTGCTTTTCCAGCGAGCGGAGCGGGCTGAACGGGTGTCGCTAACGGCCCTGAGCCTAGGGCCTACCTTAGGCAGGGGCGGCGTAGGGTAGGGGGGTGCGTTTACCCGCAAAAGTTTGAATTGGAGTTTGTTCAGCCGCACCAGCCCCCTCCCTAGAGGGCCGGCCAGTTAGAGTATTCAATTCCGCCCGCATCGACTGTCGCAATTTGGATAAGTGAGCTCACTGGTGGATTGACGGATGGGATGTGATTGTCAGCAGCAGCAGTAGTCTCGTGTAATGTAAGCAATGTTAGTAGTAGTATTATTACCTTCCTGCATTCTCTGTTCTCTTTTTGTTGGGGCTGCGCAGTTGGAAAGCCCCCAAGGACACGGCGTTGGGGTTTTTCCCTTCCCGTGGGTATGTCCCTTCGGCGGGTTTCAGATTTAAGATGATTGAGATGCTGTAAGTGCGGCTTGGGTTATCTACCCAGGAATAATCTGTCTGCGGGGTAATGTCCGTGATCTTGCATGAGGATCTCAAATGTCACTGCTGTGCTGGGATTTGGTTGGTGGAGGAGATGCGAGTATGGAAGTTGTGTTTGAATATCGGAATGAGAGTTCGCATGCAAATGATGTGTAGTATAGAGATGTGTGCTAGAGGCCACATAAAGCCTGGTGACATCGTTGCCCCGAGTCCCATACCTCTTTCACGCGATGGGATTGCAATGAAGGATTCTGAATTTGCACGAGCTCACTTATTCGCAGCTCCTCCAGCCTGCGAAGATGCGGATAAGCCATTGAGAGATTGACTGCTGGCCCATCCCGTTCTCAGAGACTGCACGGTTTGCCTATGGAGATGGTACCTCATGAGGTATGTGTACCGATTAAAACATCGGTAGTCTTATAAGAGCCCATATACTGAAGTCGAGGGCTGGAAATCTTTCTAGAGGAAGATGCTTGAGTGATCCAGTAGGACATCTCGACCCGTAGGTATGGAAGAAGTGAAACGCAGGACTCTGACAAGTCGTGGCCCTAAGAAATTAACGGAATGCAGTGGAAGTTGGCTCGGACGATTGATATAGTAGCATTGATGGCCTTGGATCAACGTACAGCTGGTCATGAGGACCTAAACCCAGTGATGTGTTATGAACGTCCCAATAGCGTTTAAGGCATTCCACCTCAGCAAACCCGCAGCCTTCCATATCCACCCACAGTCGAAAGCCAGATCGAGGACACTAGTAGTCTAGATTGACATTTATCTGTTTCCTCGAGCGAATGTGGTAGAATTTTAGGCTCGAAGTGCACGTACAGCACGGTATTCTTCAGCCCAACTAGGCAGTCCGGTCTGTAGAGGCGTGTGGGGGCGACCTTAGGCTCGTCACTGAGAGGAGTCCTCGATGCTGCCAATCCAGCTCAGCTAGGTGCATAGGGCGAGTTCGATTTATGCCATCAACATGAGTTGTGAAAAAGGATGCGGCAAGTTGATGTATATGAAAAGCCAAGCCAGGAACCGTTTCAGTGAGTGGAAAAGGCAGATGTCGAGAGAGAGGATGTTCGTCTCCCTGTCTGACGTGGAGTGTCATTCTTAGGCTTTTGCAGGACTCCAGCGGAGGAGGCTGCGGATGTTAAGGCGGATCAAGACAATGTCACTGGCAATACACCTACCGACCCCACTAATAATCCGCTGCAGGTCTTCTGGCAGTACTCTGTAAAGCTTCTTCTGCGATCTTGCCAGCAAATCCCTTGAAAGGTTTTGCCGCGCAATGGTAGGCTCGGGGGAAGCAATGAAGGGATTGAAGATCAGGCTCGAGTTTGATGATCGTCAGCAGCATCTCGTTTTGGAGTTGCTTGAGAATGGTCATTCGTCTCAGACAGCATCATAAAACCCAGGTTCCGGATTCTTGGTGGGATCCAAGGATCTTCCGTGACTATTGGATATTACATCTGAATGATGGAGACAGAAGGAGAGGGGAGTCTGAAAGCATTGGATAGAACGATGATAGCTGCATAATGCAACGCCCAAACCTCACCTGCGTTACCCAATGATAAGATTCACATAGTTGAACAGCTGCTGAGGATAGCAAAAAGGGGAATTGGAGAAGAGCAACGTGTGGGACCTACCAATAGCCATGTACCTTTAGCTCTCAGACCTCGATGCTGCACAGTAGACTTTTGCCAACATACAGACCAGGATACACGCGGGGAACAAGGAGCTGGGCCTGTCAAAGAAAGACAATGTTCTTGCTCCTATCCATCCAACGCACTGTCTCACCCGCCAGGCCGTCTCGCAGGTCTCAGAGTATATAGGCCAGAACTCCAATCGATTGTCGCCGATAAAGAGGAAGAAAGTAAACCTCTGGCTGACTACGTCAAGACATAATCTCCGTTCATCGTGCAGCACGGACCCAGCGATCATTTCCTTTGATGATTGGTTTTTGGAGGAACGTAGATTAGGAAGGTCATTGTGCGTCAGCTGCGCATGTTTCTGCGAGTGTATCAGTTGCGAGTGTTTCTACGGCAAATGTTGATCAATCATATCCATCCTAAGCGAAGAATTCCCGTAGCCAGCTTCTGGGACTCGCAAGGGCACCACATGTACATATACTACCTGTCAGGAGGACAATTTTTGCTGATGACAAAAATAGCACCACAGGCTGCCCCACGAGGGAAAGACCGGCTGTTGTTCCTCAAGGGCCCACAGTACTTGCAAGGCGCACCAATCGCTGTATTCTTCTCCACTCTCTTCCCTGCAATTGCATGCATCCGCTGCATGCACTCTCCGCATCTCGGGAGGTCAACGTCCGGTGACAGCAAAATGGTCGTGTGAACAATTGGAGCTGCAGAGATAGAGATGCGAGAAGCATGAAGCATGCAAGGGTGACTTCATATTGGCGATTGATGAAAAATTATGATAGAGCTTTGATAATTGCTTGGTCTTCTTTTGGCAGTGGAGACGGTGAGTGCACTACGCAAGGGTAGTCTCGCTTACACGCTGACCTAGCAGGGGCTGGTACCAATCTTGTCGTTGCTGGCTTTCCAGACCTTTACGAGATAACGAGGTCAGGGTATACAAGCCCTTGCTAACTCAGCATGGCTGGTCTCCTCGGCCGTCACCGTAAGTGACAAGTCGGAACTTGGTCTGACCAGTTAGACCTGCTTTCTGTGGAGGTAGCACAAAGTAGATAACGACGTGTCTGTAGGCGCTTGCTAGTTCAACGCCTCGATGCCCCTACAAGGTAGTGATAAGTGTGACGGAGGCACTCTTATCACGTTGGCAACACCGTACCACATGGAAGAGATCTTCTGTGGTCTAAAAGAGTGCATGAGTAGAAGGTCGAGATTGGTTCGAGTCTGGACCATATGATAGGCAGGCATTGGTTCATCTGACTGGAGATCCCTTGGAATGCACAGTCCGTATACATGATACTGGGGATGGGTATGTGGGGATGGGCATGGGTATGGGTATGGGTATGGGTACCCTATCCGCCTGAATCCATATCTGCCTTATCCACCGTGGGGAGTACTTCAGTTACTCACTCATTCATTCTGCATCCAGTATCCATACGGCACCGTCGCTCCAAGAAAAGCGCTCTACCCAAGCTAGAGCTCGTATCTTTGCATTGCGCTATCCAAATTGAGCGGGCATCTAAAATGCCGATTGGCCGACGCGCATCCGTACAAGCCTCGTTCAACACTTGGACGCTTGGCATACAAACTGGGGCAAGCAGGAAGTGAAAATCAATAAATCATTTTCACGCTGGCTCTGCCGCTAGACACATCCTGGGCCTCTAGAACATCAACAAGACTCACTTCAGCTGCGCCCGGGCATGCTGGTGGAGATAGTCTCCTTTCTTAAGACCATGGCCCTCCCCGCTGAGGGAGCTGTTGGTGCGCTATTTACCTCCTCCAGCTGCTGTTGTACCTGACCATTCATCCATACATACATACCTTACTTACACTCGTGCTCCCACTACCTACCTGCTACGGCCTCATAATAGTACATACTGCCGTGCCTACCCTCGTTTCTCCGAAGGATAATAATAACATCGGATCACCTACACACAGCGAGTCAATAATAACAGCAATAAACCCACTTAATATTTAATCCACCACCGCCAGACTCATCACCACCACAACCACAACAACAACAAGATGCTCTTCCCCACATCACTAACCCTTCTCCTCCTCCCCCTTCTCGCCGCCGCCAGTGACATCTTCTGCGAGGAGTGCGGTGTCAACGGCATCTTCTACATCGACCCAGACTGTACCAACGGCACCTACGTCGCTCCCCTCTTCGGTGGTGATGCCGGCGAGTGTTTCGAGATCGGTGCTCCATACACACAAGCGATAAATGAAGTGTCCCATATGCCATTTGGAAAGGGTGAGACGACGAAGAGTGTGTTGATTCAGGTCGAGAAGGATGGATGCGAAGGTATGTTTGTTCTTTTTCTTATAAGACAGAGGAAGAACGTAACGAATGCATTGGATGACATGCTAACGTGACTTGTTGCAATACAGCGAAATTCTACCCTGGCCTCCAATGCGCAGCTGGTACCGGCACAGTGGTCGCGCTAGGCGAGTGTGCGAGCGACAGCAGCGCTTCCGGCTGGGGATCGTTCTGCGTGTCATGCCCGGCAAGTAGTAATGTGTATGGTGCTGGGTCGTCCTGTCCATGAGCGAGTTAGTGACTGAGCGGTATTCGTGTTGTGTGTTTCTTGCTGTCATTGCTTGCGACTTGGAACGATCATAAAACTGGTCGATGGTAATGACGAAATCATTTTCTGGGTTGATGATGGGTATTACTACCTTGTTACATAGATGCTAGACTTATATATTGAAGGTAATATATACTCATACCAAACTTTTCTTGTGGTAATTGCTGCTGTCAGACATGTGTTCGAGGAACCCTGAGACTCAGGCTCATACTGCTTGCTGACTTTCGCCGATGAACCTCATGTCCACTACTACGATCGATTCCTTCTATATAGGATTGGTAGTATATCCAAATAGCAAGCAGCCTCATCTAGTATCTCTTTCACGTTTGGTCGTGTTGTTGCAAGGGGTTGTTCCTCCGGTATTTGAGTCGGATAGTGTGTTGGCAGTTTCGCCAAGCAATCACACGTGATCAACCCCCACGCTAATCATCCCAAGTCGGTGCTCAGCTGAGGCGTTGGAAGCATCAACATACCATCAACCTTTTGGAAAATGGTAGAATTCTTCTCTATGCTCCTTGTGAACATATGCTTACTTGAGATGTAGTCGTCCCTAGAGCAGTTGTACGCGGGTACTGGGCTGGGTGACGCGGAAGGTTCCGTCGAACCTACCTTGGAGTAAGGCTGGCATTTGAGCTGCTGATGACAGCCTATACTGACTGTTGCTGTCCATCAGTATCGTAGCGATTCATGGATTGAACCCTAAGGGGAAAGAGACGCATGCTTTCGATACGTGGCAAGACAAAAAAAGCGGCAACCTGTGGCTTCGAGATAAGATACCACAGCAGCAGCCGTCTGCTCGTATCTTCCTATACGAATACAACTCGAGTCCAGTCTTTGGAAGTTCCCAAAGGCGGTTCTTGGAAGAAGCAAATCAATTCCTAGAGTGTCTTCGTCTGGAAAGACGAAAGGTTGGTTCTTACGCGTCGAATTCTGCGGACCGTTTGACATGCTGTGAAGGATCCGACACGCCCCTTGCTACTGCTCGGACATAGTCTGGGAGGAATCCTGATCAAGCAGGTGAATATCTTTGCCTGGGAAGCTGGTTTCGGGAGCTGAAGCTCAAAGGCTCTCGTAAATGCTTTTAGTAATCCTAGATACCGGGACATTCAACAGGCTACGTGAGTGTCTACTTATTGATACAAAGATCATCAAGCTGAAGCACAAAGCTATGGGCTGATATTCTTCGGTACGCCTCATGGCGGACCCAGTGATGACTGGAAGATCGCCCTCGGGAAGGCCTCAGTCAGGATTGCGCAGTCTCTGCCAGGAAACACCTCAAACGACATCATGGAAGCTTTAAAGAAAGGCTCATTGTTCTCAGACTCTTTGCAGAATCAGTGGCGGCATCAGCTTGATCGTTACCAGATAGTGACCTTCTACGAGGGCATTGGTGGTGTAAATATCTCGACCTTGACAGATCACTATAACCATTTGCTAACGACCTTAGATTGTGCCTCGAACATCGGCCGTGATAGGGCTTCCAGGAGACCAGGAAAATCAGGTCAAGCTCGAAGCAACGCACAGCGACATGTGTAGATTTAACCCCAACGCTCAGGTGGACGCCAAAAACTTCAAATTAGTCGAAGGCAATGTTCTCGAACTATGTGAGGTATCAAACATGCTAGCCTTTGGTTCACCACGTATGTATGGTCTTGCGTCAACTGGTATGATCTAATTCTAAAATCCAGTAAATACAAAGGCCAAGCGGATTTATGAAGGTAGGGAGATGCTTACGCAAGTGTGATTAGTCTGACAAGCTAACCGCCTAACAGCACTCTTGGACAGTCTACGGCCTTATTGCCGCAACCCCCGGCGGTCTGAAAGCTTAGAGAATCATACAGAGAGCTTCCAATGGATTTGGAGTACTGAGGGTACCGGGCCTGGCTTCGTGGATTGGCTTCGATCCGATAAACACATTTTCTGGATATCGGGAAAACCAGGCTCAGGAAAATCAACGCTCATGAAATACCTGACTGAAGAGAAGCGTACAAAAGAGTTGGTGCCGAAGACTTCAATCCCGACTATTCTTATCTCGTACTTCTTCTACGAGCTCGGAAATCCCCAAGAGAAGGCTTTTGTGTCGCTTTTGCATGCAATTTTGTATCGGTTCCTTAAAGAATTCCATGACAGTAATAGAGTGTCTTCCATGCTCATACAGATACTTGAGCCATATATGAAACAGAATTATATGACACAGAAGAGAGAACAGCCATGGGCGCAAGAGGCCCTGCAGGAAGCTATTCGGCGCATCGTATTGAAATTCCCAATTAATGCTGGAGTAGTCATGTTCATCGACGGCTTTGACGAGTGTGACGGAAGCCATGCAGATCAGTTGGAATTTCTGAAGGATATTGTGGAGTCCTCAAAGGGCAGCAAGCTGTCTATCAAAATTTGCGTCGCCAGTCGCGCGGAAGTTGATATCCGGCTCCGTCTATCAATTTATCCTAGCCTGGCAATCCACCAATTCACCAACCCAGATATATCAGCATATGTGGCTAAAAGATTGAAAGCTGCCTGGGAGTTAATGGCTTCCCAACCAGATGGTACGACAGCGACGTTCGATCAGGAACTTATCGACAACGTCGTGCGGAAGGCTGAGGGTGTCTTCCTTTGGGTTAATCTCGTAGTCACGCAGCTTGTCATGGCTATTGAAGCTGAAGCTGAAGTTAGCGACCTCCACCGGGAAGTAGCCAGATTACCAGAAGGCATCGAGCAGCTTTACCAGCGTATTGTGGCTAAAATACCGCAAAAGCGCTTGCATGAAGCAATAAATTTGCTGCAGATAGTGGCCCAAACAACTGCTCACGAGTATCTTGAGCCTAGGTACGGAGCGGACACTCTGTGGAAAGTTTATAACGCCATGAAAGATCCTTCAACAGCAATATCCGAGAAAGCTTACTTTGAAGAAGGATTCCGTGGTAATGATGCGCCTAGGCCAATGGGACAATGCGCAGCGATGAAACGACGTATACAGAACAGCTGCCGGGGTTTGGTCTACTGCGATGACACATCCAATCTTTGCGAAGCTAAAGTAACATTCCTGCACCGAACTTGTGTAGAGTATATCCTTGATACTGAAGTCTTCAGCCAAATAAAGGCTAAGGCAGATCGTAATCTTATAGGAAATCCACAAGTATCCCTTATGGCAATGGCTCTGCGTCTGCTAAAGACGGATCCGCAAGAAAAACCGCCTTTTCTGGTGGCAAGCCTCGAGCGAGCGAGCAGGGACGGTGATGGATACAACATTGTTTGGACGTTCTTCATACGAGCTGAACTTGCAGAACACACCACCGGCTCTGCCCAAACCGTTTTCGTTGATGAATTAGATAGAGTATGCTCCCTGCTACGGCAAGAATGGGCCAGCCTTTATCACCTTGTTTGGAGAAACGAGCTTCAACTAGATTGGCATACAGACGTCCTGTGTCTGGCTGTCTTCCATGGTCTGAGATTGTATGTCTCCCAAGCCATTGAGAAGGAAGGCCAGAAATTGTTTCAAAGGACTGGGCGACCTTTGCTCTATTACCCATTCGACAACGGATGGTTTGAAGATTCAGGCGAGGTCGTGCAAGTTCTACTCGAGAATGGGGCAGATCCAAATCAAAGTTTTGGGCAAAGTACCCCGTGGACTTTTTCTATACTCAGCCTTTCCCCCTATCCAAAAGGTGGTACAATGAAGAACAAAATCCTTTCCTTAATGCTGAGCTCGGGAGCCAATCCATGTCAACGCGTCTCACGCTATAACGGCTGGGATAGCAGCGGATGGTGGAGGGCCTACAAAAGGCCAGAACATTACACGACAGCCTTTCACATCGCCTTGACGGCCGTTGGATGGCTTACAGAGGTTGAAAAGATGACATGTATCAAATCTATGCTCGACCATTGTGAGGATTACAATATAGTGGATTCCGACGGTGTTGGTATCGCCGAGTGGGCTGATACTGGACACTACTATGGAAGAAGCAATGCGCCGATAGACTCATGGATAGGTGATTACATCAGAGCTGAGATCGCAGCTAGAACGACACGTAAAGGACATCACGGCAGGGATGGAGTCGCTCCCACAAACGATGCGGGAGAGGCGTAGAGCACTCCGATATCCAATGTACAGAGACAGCAAAGAACACTCTAAAGGGCGCGAACGCTTTGATTGGTTCACTTACCACGATCTGAGCCACAATTGCTACCTCCCTGAGCATTGACATATGCACACACCAGAGCAAGCTTTATGATGTCGATTTGATCTGATAAGCAACTGGCTGATAAATGATGATGAATGGGTATTCAATTATTCCAATTCAGATTTGAGCGCGTCAGGTGTCAACGTGATTTGCTATCTTATACACGATTATATGTTGTCTCTACGTGTAGCTCCTTTTTTTCAACGTCAAAACGGTCCGCAGCTTCGCAAAGAAGGAACATAAGCGATGATACCACTTTTCTCCACTTACTCCCAGTCTCGAAACCACTCCTTAACAATTACAAAGTCCACTTCCCCCCCGTAGTCACCTGAGTCCATCCCACGCTCCCAATCTTAAATTGTTTCTCACTACGATGCTCAGCACGCAGGAACAATATCATCGGCCCCGCCAGGTCCTCCACGGAAAGGCAATAACCTATCTTCCAATTCCAATTAGGCACAAGAACTAACAAATGCGACGAAAACACAGGACTATAACAGAAGAAAAGAAAATGGAGCAGGTTATCACGCTCTTAGATCTGCCCATTAAAGAAATAACCACGGAGTCATCCTCACGCACCTCCATAGTCAAAGAATAGTGCTAATCCGGCCGCCGAGCAAGCCTTGGTGGAAGAAGCTCGCAACAGGGTTGACGCAACCACTTACAAGGCGGTTACCGTCCTCATTAGGGTTTATTGGGGGCTGGCTTTGATGTGAATTGAGTCAGGCAAGGGTTTTATTGGTGCTGGGGGTTGGGGAGGAGGTTTTTTGTATCAGCAGAAGGGGGAAAAGCTGGGCGAGGGTCGTGAAAGTGCAAGGGTTTTGTGTGGTACTTCTGTGATTGCGCCAGTGTGATAGTACTTTCAGGGGAGAGGAGGACGACAGATCCTACCAGCACTGTTGCAGCGGGGCTGATTCTGGCCTTCAAGGACTTAAGCCGTTCATGCAACTTGGGTAGCTGTTGTTGGGGCAGTGACACGCACAATGACTTAGAAGTTGTAACGAAGCCTAAGTATGACCAATTTTGGCTGCCGTATTGCCATCGTGTCTCTTCATGCTGCATGCTCTTGTGGGTGATAAGTCGACATACATGTTTCACGAGGTCAAGTACTAAGCATGTACATTTGTCTACTTCCAACCAGTCTGAAGCCCGGTGATTAAGGCATGTTCCCCCGCCTTTCAATGGGAGAAATTTGCACTGGTGGACAATTGCAGTTATATTCCATTGGTGCACACACTGTACAGAGCAGACCCATGCCCGTATCTATCTCAACCCGTACAACGCCATCGTACATCCCTCCCTCTGCCCCTCCCCCCCAACCTCCCTACCTTCCATCCACATCTATCACGCCTTCGGTGGCGCCACAACCCTATCAGGCACCTCCGGTTTCACCTCCGTCACCACCCTCAGCAACTCCTCAATAACCTTATCTCCCGTCTTACCGCCCGCCTCTTTAATTTTCTTCAGTTGCTCTTCCGCCTCCTTATCAGCGTCTTCTTCGGCTTTCTTGTTGCCGCTTGTATGCTGTAGTCAAAGCCAGATGTGTTAATCCATGCTCTCTTCTCACTTGTTCATGTGTGATGGTGTGGATGTGGGGGCATTCGCACCTTCTTCTCGAATTCTTTGAATTCGTCGTCTTTCTTTTTTCGGTATTCTTCGATTTCTTTTTGAGCTTCGCTTTTGGCGTCTTTGACTCTTTTGGAGCGGTCTGGGAGGGAGAATTAGGGGGGAGAGAGGGCAATGAGAGAGAGGGGATAGGTACATTCGCGCGCTAGGAAGTGTTAGTTGCTGTAGGACAAGGTGATATGGATGCAAGCGGAGCGTACCTTTCTGAACTATCTTCTGGGCTTCTCTCTCGGCCTTGGATGGGCTTTAGTGGTGGGTTATCTGGGATGTAGAGTGCAGACATACATCTAGGAGCGTTTGAATGCCTTTGGAGTTTTGTGCAGACTTTTGAGGCATTAGCAAGTACCTTTAGAGCTTCTTCAAAGCGGACGACCTACCATGGTAGCAAATGCCTGCTGTTCAAATCCAAATCTAATTGAGAGAGTGCAAAAGGTTGCATTTCCGAGCTGTAGTCGGAGCTTCCAGACCCTTGTTTCCGCCAAGCGTAGTCGCTTTACGTTTGATCATCATCCTGCATCATCCTTTCTTCTACGCACATATCCTCTACAACTATAGTATGTCACGAGCTGCCAAACTCACTTTCGCTGGGACTTCTCTAGGAGCCATTGGGATTGTGATTATGGTCCATTACCAGCAACAAGCGGAGAAAGCCGTAAGGACACCTGGATCGACATCCTGATCTCGGTTACATCTTGCTTACTATTTATCTTTAGGCAATGCACGCTGGTGTGATACGAGATATGGAGCAACAAAGGATCAAGAAAGAACGACAGGCGGATTTTGAGATGCAGAGGGCGCTCGAGGAAGAGTATAAGAAGGTGCAAAGTGTACACGACGGGGCTGGTGGAGCTCAAAAGGTTGGGGGAAGTCCTTGATCTCAACCAATGATTATCAGTACCACCATGATAATCCAGCGACCCTTCGGATATGCCTGCATGCGGGGGATGTTGCTGGTTATAAAGGGAGCCGTGTTCTGCCAAACGGGGCGAGACAGAAGGAGCCCGCACGCATATTCAGTACCCAGCCACTCGCAAGACCCCAGAAGTAAAAAAGTTACCTGGAGTTTATGCTCAAACTTTAGCCTGCTTCTGCTTCTGTGAGATGAGGCGATGGTCTTTTTAGGTTGTGGCATGGTTACGCAAAGATGGCTGGATTGGCTGTTGTTGGGTTTGGCCCAAGTGACCGCGACAGTGTCACACCGCTATCTTATAGCACCTGTACATATACTGGTAACCGCAGCGCATGGCAGGCTAATCCGAACTTCGACTGGTGGAAGAAGCAAAGGAACGGTATACAATAAGAGGAGCAGTGGTATCACAAAAAGTCAACATGCAAGCGGCTCAGAGTCCGCAAATGAATTGCTATGAATACTAAGGACGTACAGTAATCCTCTATTTTTGTAATTTGCGATATCATTGGAGACATAGATATAGTCCATACGACGATGGTTGTCGTTGCCTACCCTGTGACTTGGCGTAGTAGTGGAAAAAGGTGGCTGGGCGAATCATCGCTCCAGCGTCACGCAACTCCCAAACACGCGCACCACCCTGTAACCCTCCCCCTTCTCCCAGAACTTGACCTCTGATAAGTGCGTGACAACACTGAAGAGATGGGGAAGCCCGGTGAGCCTACCACTGCGAGGTCACACCAATAAGATGTCGTCAACACCGGTCGCCTCAGCGGCCTCCGCTACTCTTGATTCACTCCTGTCGCAACCGCTCGGTGGAATGCGTGGTATGGAGCGCCCGGCGACATGCTGTTGCGGCCGAGAGCAGTGCGCATATTTAGAACACAACGAGGCAGCAATTGAGGGGCTTGAGAAAGACCTGCAGAGTGCCGCTCGAATAGGTCAAGTAAGTGCTCATTTCGGTTGTAGTCCAATCTGTGGCACTTTCAAGAATAACCCCCGTATCGATTGTTTTACGAATTTCATGCGACTTTTTTGTTGCAATACTTATTTTCTTTATGAGGGTTGTCCGTACTTTCGAGATCTTGGAGCAAGATGCCTCGAAGTGCTGGGGCCCAGGATCGCACGCTGGTTGGAGACATGCCGCTGACCTTCCCTTTGCAGGCCCTTCTATCTCGCCATGAGGCTTACCTGGCGGAAGCGGAGGCGGAACGCCGCAAGATGGCAGCGAGTATTGAGAAACTCGAGAAGGACAAGAAAGAGGTAGAGGTAGCGAATGCTCAGACGATAGAAGAGAATCGGTATCTGCTGGACCAACTCGAAGAAATTAATGGTACCGTTGCCAACGCTGATGCGGAAATATCGTCCCTCAAAATTACCCTCGAATCCACCCGTAAAGAGTTAGACAGGCTCACTGTTCTGGCCGCGAAAACCTCACAACTTGAGGCGCAGCTCGCTGCTATGGAAAAGGAACAGGACGAGCTTCAAAAGCAGTTGGAGAGCACTGAGGATATGGAACGTACCGCTATCCAGCGATGGAAGGGCGCTGAGCGTACCATTGGCGACCTGCAAGAGCAAATCGATCGGATAGAAAGAGAAGCGAAGGAAGAGCGCGCAAGGCATACGGAAGTGGTGGCCCGCTTTGAGAGACGAAGAGCGGTTGAGAGGGAGCTGGAGAGTGCGGCAGGACGATTGAAAGGAGCAGCAGCCGCAACAACACTTGAGAAGAATGGTGGCAACAGCGTGGTGTCCCACTTTGTCAAAGATATTCTACAGGACAATGCCAACTTGCAGATGGGCATTGTTGAGTTGAGAGAGTTGCTGATGGGGTCCAATGAGGAAGTGGAGAATCTCCGTGAACAAATGATGCTTCACCAACCAGTGGCATCATCTTCGACGGGCAGAGGCTTCATTGAAGATCTTAACAGTGAAATTACCAAAACACCAAGCGAGATCACACCAGACTTTCATGTACATCATCATTACCACGCTGCTCCGGTGGCTAAAATAGCTAGGGAGAAAGCTGTGGGATTGGGAAGGCCAAAAAAGCGGCGAAATTTCACCACAATGGGGCTTCGGACGCCGACTACTGGTGTAAATACCCCTCGAATCCTCAACTCCCCAAGGATGCGGCCTACGCCAGCTTCATCCGCCGCCACTATTCTCTCGCGGACTTCTGTTACCATTCCCGCTTCACAGTCCTCTCATGCCCATAAATGGTCGATGGAGTCATCGCAAGCCCCTTCGTCAAGTGCCGGGTCTTCGCTTCCGAGCTCTCCAAGCTCCGTGTTCAAGAACATGTCGCTCTTTGATCGCATGGACGACGGCATGGATTCATCACGACCCACAACTCCCGGATCCACTACTTTGGGATCACCGTACTTGTATCCCAGAAGGCCCAAACGTGACTCGGATATTTCTATCAGAAGCCTCTCAGCACAGCCTTTTTCTAAAGCTTCTCAAAGCATTACCGATGCGTTAGATGCGGCACATCTTGATTTTCAAGATGACTATATGGACAATACCAATTTCCCTCTGCTGGAGCACAGCACCATATTGGAAGAGCCAGAAGACGGTTCTGTAAAGTGCTCTTTAGTGGACGATCCGAACGCTGGCTCAAACAATGACATTCACACATCAGTGCAGCAGCAGCGGCCTCGGCTGCATAGAGCCTCTTCACATGAAAGTTTGTTATCCAGCCGCGGCGTTGACATTCCCAAACTACGAGGCAAGAGTTCACAGTATCTTGGTAACCATGGCTTCACTCCTCGAACCTCATTAGGCGGCTCCACTGCATCTGCTGTTCCTGTCACTAGTTCTACTGAAGCACTTGCCTACCGCGCCAACCGAACTCGAGGCTACAACAGCAGTGACTACAATCGCTTGCTTCTTGATGGAGTCTCGACAAGCCCGAACACAGCTGATGTATCATCCCCTGAGAAATCTACGCTGGGTAGGCGGATGGGTGGTTGGATGCTTGGAAAGTGGGGCATCGCGCCAGCAGCTTCAAGTAGTACTCCTAAAGCCAAGGATGTGCTCAGTACTTTTGATGAGAGACTGGCAGACAAAAAGCAAGGGGGATCTACGCTTAGCAGGAAAGCTGCCGAGAGACTTTCATCGCACATCGAGGCCGTGAATGTAGACGATGCCCTACTGCAGGAGTCACTGGGTGAGGGCTGAGGAAAGCTCGTTATTCAGGACGCTCTTTCATTTCCTTTTGAGCCCCAGCAAGGGTTTCCGTTTTCTGATACCCACTGTATTCATGCGTCACGGTCAATTTTGTCGGTTAGTCGCATGCATTCATTGTAAGAAAATTAACAGGTGAACCCTGCTCGATACGAAATGAACTCTTCACCATTCCACGAAGCATTCATTGTCAATCTCTTCATAGCAGGATTCCAAATTCAATGCGCTATTCACGTTTCGAAAAACTTTCCTTCCACCGTCTTGAAGCGTATAAAGCATCGAAACATTCCCCTCCCTCCCTTCTCTTTCCCCATCACCTCTTTGCACATGCACAGCGCTCCTCGTCGCCTTTTCAAGGAAGTTCAAAGCCACGTCATGTACTTGCATCCCTATCCACGTCCTCAATGCTGATACTATGCATATATATATCTATACCATGTTCATTATACTTCTTATTATCAGATCGCAACTGCTTATATTTACGTTTTGCAGACAACCATCGAGCATTCCCCATGGACTCTGGGATTCCGTGTTACGTATTACGTTCTTCAATTGGCTGATTGCAATGGGACACCAAGTATATACGATGCCAATACAGAATGCGTTCTAAGCCTTCACAACATTCGTGTTCCTTCTGATCTTACCAGTGATACTGGTAAGTAAACTGCCTCTACCACATCGTCTAGATGGAAGGGGTCCAGAACCGTTTCCTCGCCCTGAGGAATCATCAGACTGTCGCCGAGGGCTGGGAGGACTTTTGGGAGCCAGCATAGGATCGGGTGACTCAATTACTCGCAATATTTCAGAACGAGGATTTTGGCACCATGCTAACTGGTATGAAGTCCGAGGCCGCAATCACTACCCTATGTGGCAGCACTACTTCATTGGCGTGGATCTGTACACTTTATGACCGTGGCCCTCCTCCGGCTCCAATGAAAGCAGTCCTGAGGGCATGTACCAAAATGACATTGACCTCGGAGCAATGCATCCTGTCTGAGGTCATGCAAATCAAGATCACAAAAGGAACTGTGGCAATTATTATCGAAACAACCTGCCAGCTGTTGAAACCCTAAATGAGCCTGTCCAGACAATCAGCTCACCTCCCGCTCCGCATCCCGTAGTCGATTCGCAGCTCGATCAACAAGCTGGGCCCGTTGTGGCTACTGTTCCAGAAGATAACCTGCCAGCTGTTGAAACCCAAAATGAGCCTGTCCAGACAGTCAGCTCACCTCCCGCTCCGCATCCCGTAGTCGATTCGCAGCTCGATCAACAAGCTGGGCCCGTTGTGGCTACTGTTCAAGAGAACAACAAGCCAGCTGTCGAAACAGAGCCTGTCGAAATCAGCTCACCTCCCGCTTCGGAACATTGGCACGACTCTTGCAACGATACGAGAGGATCTCCCCAACGCTATTATTATCAAGGCAAACCTTCCGTCTATGTCCGACGTTCCTGGAGCTGAGCTAGCTCCACACCACACCTACGGGTGTTGATGAAGCCTGCCTCGCCTCTGATGGTGCTATTTTAAAGGGGCTTGTATCCTTCCCGGGTTCTAAATCCCGTCATCAAATGATTACCACCTGGGCTGTCTCTCTCCAACGGACTTCGCGACGGTCCAATCAATTACAATGAATATTCACGCATGCACAGAGTCACTCACAAAGAAAGACTTAAAGACGGCCGCTCGCTCGCAACATGATATACGACTCTCGCGATATAAGTGTGCTTGCACGCTGAATCCTCGGCTTCACCTCACCGTACATTATCCAGTCATTTTCCAATTGAATTGATTTCAGTTGAGAGGCGATCCTCCGCCACGAACTAGGTACCTATATTGGCAATTTGCAAGTTCGCTCTTACGCAAAGCCTGACAAAGTGATCAAAGAATGCCACCACCGAAGCACTGCATCAACGAGACGCAATTTGAAGTCCAACAGTTGCGAACAGTTGCTGTTTACAATGTGTGATACAAGGAAAACCATCTCGACCGGTACGATAATCCAGAGGCGTTGAACGGATATTTCTCCAGCTTATTTACCCGCAAAACGGCCTCGAAAGAGGAATCAGAACCCTCCAGCCCAACCGATCCACCCGCAATCCAATCTTATGCCAGTCTAATCCTATGCTACAGATATCCTATTTGGATCGGGCAACTTCCAAATGTAAAAATCTGCATTGGAGGGAAGTACAGTGAAGAGTAGGTGTGCTAGTTCAACCCACATACTCTGTCAAATTTCAGGTTTTTCTAACGAGCCTGGATCCTTCATCAATGGCGGTTCATGATCGTCAGCAATACAGATTTTGAAGGAAGAGGAGGAAAATCGAAATCTCAGCCAGCCCAATTATCCACTAAGATTCTCTCTGTGCCGTCACTTTACCGCCAACTCAACGAAGATGATCCCGACAGCCTACCATACAATATTTTCGCGCCACAATTTGATACATCGCTCATGGTTCGGGAGATCGAAAACGGCATGAGGTACACCATGCTCACCGACCAACACAGAATGACTGCTGGTGTCGAAGAGCTGTCGTGGCTAATATGCTATGGTGGACGACTTGCAAACACCGCATAAAACAGCAGCACCTTCGAACAAGGTGCTGCTTCTGCTGAGGAAGGTTCTGCTGCTGCTGCTGGAGATATTTCTGCTGGGGAAGATAAAGAGGGTGATAGTTCTGCTATGTCCTTCTTGAGATTAATGGGTCTCCTACAGTATGAAGGAAGTTCGTCTCGTCTAATTTTTGCATGTGCGAGGTGGTCAAGGGTCGACTTCGCGCTACATTCGATATTGTCAACTGAACTTAGTATGTGATAACGCCTGAGTAGTGCCGCAGGCTTTTGTCAAGCCTTGTGATACCTTCCATACAGTCTCTCTCCTTCATAAACCTAGCATTGCTGACTGAGCGTCGGGTGCATAATGGTGGCTACTGGAACAGTGGTAAGTTTTCTTAATCTAGGCCTTCATATCGCTAACGCTATGAAGCCAGTAAGATACAAGATACTAATTAAGAAAAAGACCAGAGAATTTTTTGATACGGCTATCCTCAAGTCTTGATATTTACACTAGGTAGAGGGCCGTGCACACGAAGCCGGATATTGGAGATGTGGCCTTGTAGAGAAACAGGAAACAAAACCCAGTTTTTGCACTATTCAAAGTAGAGCATGCACTGCAGTATACCAGGGATTATGTTGCCATGAAGAAAAGAGAAATGCGCTCGCATCAACGATACCAAGAATTCATTCTCCGCGCTTGAGGTTTACAGTACGAGTCTTCACTGCATCAGTATCGCCTCCCTGCGGTTATGTTGGTTGGCCCTGAAGAGCTGAGGTCAAGCGACGCGTATGGTGCTTTACAACAATAACTTATTGGTGCTCATTCAGGACATGGCTGCGAAAGGAGACAAAGAAGAATGTCACTAAGAAGTGTTGGCGGGTGAGACTGTCGGATTCGGCTATGGGTGTAGTCATTTACATAGGCGTAACGGTTAACAAATCTCGAGACTACTGGCCACTTAATTTCAACGCCTCCGGATATGCGATCGCAGAGCCACGATTAGCACACTTAGGTCACCCATTCAAGATCAGAGGAGCAATCGGCCAATTTGGAAAGGATGACAAAACGATGTATATTCTATCAGGCCATACAAGAATCGAGAATCACGAAATAATCACCAGGTGCGTGGACGATTTGAAGAGCACGAACGAAAGCAAGGGTTATGGAAAAGTGCTGTACACTCCTTGAGCCTATATCGCAATCACTATGGCCCTTTTGACCAACATGCCTACCGAACTATTTCGTACAATTCTTTCCGAGGTTGTTGAAGCAAAGCCAGTGCTACCTGAATTCAGGAGAGGCAGCATGTGAATGTCGCTTGCGGTGTCCTTGGTATCGACTCATCCCACATATCATGGCTATTAAGGAATGGACCGATAGAAACCGCTTTTTCCACAACAAAGTTCGTCTATACGTCTTCGACTGCTACTGGGTATCGCTTGCCCAGCAAATCTGCTGTGATCTGAAGGAATTACTTCATCTGGCGCACTATCCACAAACGGCGGCACAGTATGAGAAGGCTTTGGGCCTTCGTAGCTATGTTGGTTTACTCACTCACCCTCGTCATCACCGTATTCATTAGCGGCACCTACTCCGAGGGGCGCATGGACCGTTGCTAGGCTTAGATCCATAGGCGTCCTCACCCTAAATCCAATGAGCGGCTAGGGTTAGAGGCACAGTGGTTGAAAATCACTCTAGAAGTACAAGAGGCGCACCCTCAGTCCGAATCTTTAATTCTAGGGTCATCTCGATGAGCGAATCTCTCTGGTACCATCGAGATAACTACCTCAAATGATCTTTTGGGGTTAGTCTTCCTCGTTCACTTTGCACGTGGCTTTTTACCTATTCAAATAATGGACTACGCATTACATGTGGGCTACAAAAGCCCTATTAAATGGACCGACTTACGACAGTGCAGAATACCAAACAGCGTAAGATTTTTTAGAACGCCTTTGTTTAAGGTCAGACACTGACAGTGTCTACAGTGTAGCACATGTGACGGAGACCGAAGCATGCGCACATATAGGCAAGAATAAGATCAATTTGGATTCATCCAGACGTGGAGGCGCTGCTTCTACCGGGAGGTGGCAGTGCGCGCGGCTTTGGCCGCAATGGTGGACTTCGAGCTTGCGAGTTAGTAAAGACGAATTAACAAGGCAAAGGACCAGATGATACAATCCTTATGCAAGGCATGGCTTTCCCAATGAAAAAGCATCATATCATTGCCGCATACTGAAGGCTGTGAAGTCAGCACAAAAGGATCAGAAGATACGGAGGGAACCTAAAGATAGGCCCAAATAGACCAGCTAATGCCCTCACGTGGGAGCTGCACTGAAAGCCGTTGATAATATCCAGTACCTGGAGCGCTCGTGTCGGGTACTTACGGAGTGACGTTGGCTCATCTTTCCATTCCTCCAGGAACAAGACTCAAACCAGAATTTTAGACAAGGATCTTTCAGCAAATCAGCGACTTTTCTACCAGAAAGGGGCCAAATGCTGTCAGACATCGCTAAGCAATCATTGAAGAAACACAATTCCATTATGTCATCTTGCAGACTTCTCTAGCATCCAGCGAATCTGAGATGGATGGTCAAATTCTTCCAAGTTTAGATGAAAAAGAGCTGGAGGTTGTGACCTAGGTTGGGGTATCTACTCTGGGAGTGTTCGGTTGCTTGGTACTATTCGCACGAATCATCATCGTCCCCAGTCTCAACAAGACGGCGGAGGAGCCAGTCAGCGATGTACGGGGAGGCATTGGATCCTTGGCCAATCGGCTTGAAAGCGACGTACAAGGGTAAAGTCGTCAGAATGGTTATTAGCGACGTGGCTCGGTCCGCCAACCCTCCATTAACACGAGAGAATGTGATGGATTAGATGATGTTGGAGATATTCGTCCAACCCTTTAAGGAAGACCTTGAGATTGAGAATAAGCAAGTCACCCTATAATTTGTGCACCTAAATGACAAAGAGCCTACTAAACTGCTCAAGGATCGGCATCTTCGTGGAGTACTTACTGCGGTCGTTAGCGCCGGCGTCGACGGTTGTGAGATGTCGTTCGAGTTCGTGCCAATCGACAATGCCATCAGTCAACAGCATGGTTCTCAGCCAGCAGCTGCCACTCAGCATTTAGGTGAGTGCATGTGACCTCGGTATCCTGAGTATATCACGTGTACATGGCTAACTTGCGGCATTTGTATTAGATGTGGCGAACGACCTCAACAGTATCTTCGCAGCCGCAAGTGAATCTGAAAGGAATTATCGTCTAGACCAGAAGCGTAAACAAGGTAAGTGAGGCATCCGTTAAGAAGCCCACGTCAGTAACTCAGTGGAGCATAGATTCCCTAAGCGGCTCGAATCGGTTACGAGAGCGGTTACAAGGGCCAAAGCGATCCAAGCAGTTTCACGCCGCTACCAAGGATGACGGGATTCCGTCGCCATCGCAGATGAGTCCGTCTTCGGCTCTTAGGAACGTGGCCAACCGGAGTATCTTACGTTGGCAATCCTGTTGACCCATATCATAACATTATAACACCATGCTATTGGCGAGTTTCGGGTCTCCATCGAGCGAGCTTCCATGCTCGTGTTACGCCCATCTGTTCCCAAACCCACAGCGTCAAATGCTACTGTCCATTGTCCTAGAGACCCATCCGAACGCATAGCAAAGGAAACGCAAATATTAGCTGATGCGGAGTTAGCGGCACGAATAGAGCAAGAAGCCACGGTCTATGTTGATAATGCCAACGAAGACGAAGGCGACGGATCAACAGAAAGTAGGCAAGTCGCTCCGGTAGTGGAGTCGCGAGTGAAAATATCGAAGGACTATTTCCCTTTCATTGCACAAGCATCATCGTCCAGGGATGTCCTGGCACTATAGTCTCTCCGTGCTCTGGGCCTTTGGCCAGATTGATTCGGCCCTCCTGATCCAATGTCCGAGATTCAGTCCACTTTGCTCTGGCTGGCGCTGGCATAAGCGCGAGTAACCTATGCTACGTTGCAGTCTCATCTAAAAGGGGGAAACATAAAGACAAGGAAGTAGCGTACATCAATTACATGGACAAGCGCAATGGGTTATCGTCACTATCCTCCTAGGCGGTACCCGCCCCCACCCAATATTCGGCTGAGAGGGTGGATATTCCTTTCAAACGTTGTCCCACAGAAGTTGGATGGCACAGGATATAAATTATTGCTTAAAGGTCCATGTCAACAACACTTCTACGACGCCGCTGTCTGGTTTTGTCAACGCCATCAGCCGTCAAGTATGGCTTTGATCACGCTTTGGCATCAATATGTAAAACCGTAAGAGACCTCTTATTCTTTGTTGTTCCCGTTCTTGTGAGACTTCATTACTAATTTCGCCCTCTCTTCCCTTGCCTGGGTGTATGCACAACTAGCCAAAATAAAGCAGCCCGTTCTCAAAGTGCTCATATACCATGAGCGTGCCATGAGGGATCTCACACGCAACATTTTCGAGCTCTAGTTTGCCCTCGAGGATACCTACCCCAAACTCTAGTTTTTTAAGAAATGCTCAACTTATGGATTTTTCAATAATCAGGAGAATACTGGAGATGCTTCCCAAAGTTAGTGTTGGAAGGTACGCGAATGATGGACTCGGATGGTCGACCAATATCTTGCCGAAAGAACGACGTTGGTGTCAGACGTTGGCGGGAAGACATTCGCAGGCCCATACAGGAACTGATCAGAGGCACTCTGGAGAGCTCCGAACACGTGGTAACAACTTGCTCCAATGCGCAGATGAGACCCTACGAACATGTACCGCTCCGCACATTGTGATTATTGATGAGACCGCACGTGGGCGGGCCAAGACCGGCGAGCTTTCCATTCAACATCACTATGCCGCGTTGAGCCACCCGTGTGGCGGCCCCTTGAGGCTAGTTTAAGAGAATAG
The DNA here is from genome assembly GCA_947623385.2 of Cladonia squamosa. NCBI lineage: Eukaryota > Fungi > Ascomycota > Lecanoromycetes > Lecanorales > Cladoniaceae > Cladonia > Cladonia squamosa. Next base: position 1,057,284 of record OX392381.1, read on the forward strand.
TGCTCTAGAATTGGAAGGAATTAGGCTTAGGCGTATTTCAACAGCAACCCAAGAATCTAGAGATGACCGCATTCTTGGAAACCAGAAGGTTTGGCGCGCTATATCGCTCACGAACCTTACGGAGGACAGAGGACAGCAAACGGTTTGGTGAAAAAATTCTAGACCTACCACCCGTCCATCAGAAAGATATGGACGTCGCATTTCCAATCCAATATAGAGAGGCGTTGAAGACTATGACTCACAGAATAGCAAATAAAATCGAGCATGGTATTAACCAAGGTTCATTCAAGCAGAAAATGAATACCTTCTATAAGACGATCACCCGGCAGCAGCTCCTCGCCTCGACTAGCATACTGGCAGTCAGCTATTATTTCACTGCTGCGCAAGACGTGGCGCTTTGGAAAGGACTTCGACTGCAGGACATGCCAGGAGATGCACGGAATTCTCTCAATTCGATTGGCCATATTTTGAACGTACTCTCTCTCTATATATTTACACGCCGGCCAACCGGAAAAAAGTGTTATGGTGTCATATGATCTATTTAGCTGCAGTTTTGGCAACCACTAGGATGCCAAACTTCTACCTCACTTGGCAGGATTCATCAAAGCTGACTATCAATAAATACCGCGAGATCATAACTATCGAAGAACTGCTTAAAGATGAGACTGACCAAGTATATGGGTACTTCCCAGGAACGCTTGTCTGGAGAGATATTATGTCGGAATTCTCATTTCGAAGCTCGTTAATAGCGCAATACAAACACGACCCTCAGTCAGCCTTGAGGTTTGAGATAAGGAAGGCGCGGACTGGTATGTTATATCTTCTCCTAAGGTTTAGCGAAGAAAAGCTGACGGTCTATTCAGTGGCGTCGAGGCCTGCACTAGTGTCAATTAAGCCTTGGGTGGTAACGATGATTGAGGTCAAGAGCATGAGCGACAGGCAACGGAAGCAATTGGAGTAGGCACAAAAGCAGCTACAAAGGCAGCTACCACGACGACTATCGGTGTCTAGCATTCCTTATCATTGCCCTCTTAAGTCGCACTACTCACCGGTATTTAGGTTCTGCAGGTTCATTCCGATTCAGGCCCCCCAGAGATCCTCTGTCACCTTTTCCTTGAGTTTGGCATTTTGTCCCATTAGAATTTGCGCTGTTTGTTCTTCCTCTTTCCCTTTTCTGACTATCGATCAAAATGGTTGTCTGTGGCCCACTGTGTTGAGTTGCCCTTCGGGTGCAACGTGCTCGCGCGGCTGATGTTGGGACTGGGGGGAAGGAAGAGGAGGAAGAGATGGGTTTTGGGGTCAATTTAAGGCCCCTAATCACGGTGCTGCAAGTTTACCTGACTCACTGGAAGAATGCCATGAAGCTCACACATTTACTGGGGCCATGACTCCGGACTGGTACACATTGTGCTACCTTTGGCTGACAAAAGCGCCCTAAGACTCTTATTCAACTGGTTGCCTACCTTATCGTACTCTCTGGACTGAAGGCGAATTTGCTCCCTGCTTCGCTTGCTTTGAATCTACTTCCATCTTAGTCCACGGATTTGGGTTAGGCGTTATCGCAGACTATTGCAGGTTGTTGAAGGAAATCATTCGGAACTACAGTGCGACATATTTTCCAGCAACGCATGGTGTTAGGACTCGTAAAGGACAACCACAAAATGGCGCATATGAGGTTCATGATCCCACTTGAGGTGCCTTACTTGAGGTATAATAGCATGGAAGGTGAATTGCCTTTCAAATGGCAACAGAATACCAGTCAGGACTTCCAACTCTGCGCGATGATTATGGACTTCCTGTGGCGGGTAGCAAATTGATACGTTTTTACTTTTTTAGCCCCCGGGCCACACACTTCTCCCATTTTATTTTCCTCGGGGTCGTTATTGTCTTATGTGCCTCTGGCGTACCTTTCTTTCATTCCGCCAAACCCGACTAGGTCTTCCTCAGGAACATCGATAAATCCTTTAACCTTATGCAAGACATGGTTTCCCAGCTCTACAACTTGTGGATGCAAGCCGAGACGCCCACAGCGGCTCGACACTACCACAACGTGCATGACATGGTCTTGGAGTGCTTACAATCGCTGCGAAAAGCAAGTTGTTTACCATGCATTTGAGATGCTTCCGGTAACACTTTTTGCAGGATGGAAAGATCGTCAAGGTCAAAGAGTCGGATGAAGCCTGCCCCCTCTGCAGTGTTCCGTGGGCCGAACCCAACAATGGGGCATACTCGTTCTGCTGTGACTGTGGCATCCGAATCCACGACAAATGCAAGATCCAATGGTACTCAAACGAATAAGTAGTGACTAGGCGTTGCGGATACTGCAAGGGCGCAGATGAATTATTTCAACGCGATGCAAACTTCTGGGGGGGGCGCTGGAGGAGACAGAAAACCTTGAGCAGTTCGCTAAGATTCGGCTATATCGATTAATCCTTTGCCAAACCCGACTAGGTCTCAGGAATATCCATAAACGCTTTATCAACCAAAGAAAATCAAAAAAAATCAATATGCCAGTCCTACTCCTCCAAGCTCAGGAGTTTGCTGACTACGAAAGGTTCGCCTATCGATGAAGTTTAGCCAGATACCGTAATACTTAAGTGCAATTGCTATTCCTAAACAGCTGGGACCCAGGACAAAGAGGTCGAGAAACTTGTGAAGGCTACAAAAATGACTATTGAAAAACTGGGTAAAGTATTGGAGCATTGAATAGTATGTGATACAGTAGAAGGAACAAGGATCTCCAATATTTGTTACAAGCTGTTTCCTTCAAGAGCGCGCTGGGGACAGGCCAAACCCTTCGCTGGCAACGTTTGCGTTCTCGCGGTACCTTATAGTCACCCCGCATACACCAAGCAGGCCCTGAAACGCTTGCATAGGAGGGACCAGACCTGCGAAGTCTTCGTCTTTCGGTGTAGTGGGGCCTTCTTGCGCAGTCTCGGCCTTGCGGTGTCAGTGGAAACCACTGACTTGACTGTAGAAGGACATATCAATTCACCCTCTACACTGGCAAAGACCCAAACAACCCTACATACGCCAAGAATGGCTCCGACCCTTCAGGATTCGCTCTCCCTTCCTGGCAGAAGTCGCTAATTATCTCTATCCTCTCGGCCGGTACCTTCTTTGGCGCTCTAATGGCTGGTGATTTCGCCGGCTTCATCGGACGTCGAACGACCATTATCTTTTTCTCAAGCGAGAAGGTAGAAGCATGCCACCTACTGAGGCAAACCCGCAGCACTATAATTCCGATATCGCCCTCATTACCAGGTTGACATGTGCGGATGACAAGAATGGCGTGTTAGCAGACATTGTCTTCTAGAGAAGGGCAGACGCCAATACCCACAGAAAATTCTCACATTGATAGATGAGAGGCAATATATGCTGACTACCTCAAACGAGTGGATATTTGGTGCTACTTCCGCTATGCTTGACCATCACTATACTACTATCATCACACCTGGGTCATAGAAATCACCCTACGCCACAGAGCACATGTATAAGGAGAAACTAGGCTCAATCGACAGAGCCAATGCATTCCTCCAGCAGCTCACCTACAAATATATATAGAGTGCAGTATCGGACCCTCCAGCTTCTGGGCAAGGTAGTGGAAAATGACCAAGGTTCGGGGACAATTCTATCCCTGGTGTCCTTCCTGCGTGGGTCATCATCGATGAAAAATGATGGGGAAATGTCCATTGAAGCGTTCATCTATCGCTCAGATGACTATCGCTCGAGCATCTACTGATGTCTTTGGCCAGAAGTCATGGTCCTTAGGATGTCCATACTGGAAATCCAAAATCGCTGTACTGATATCCCGTATCTTATTCCCATGTTTGCTGGTTTTGGAGACGCCAGACCTCGATGAACGGATGGACATAAACGCCGTGGCTATTAAGAAACACCTAGAAAAGGCCGGGTTCTATGTTGAAACAGCAGACCGTGTCTATGCATTGGTTCAGATACAGATTTGGCAAGTACAAAAACGACACTACCCTTTTCAAATAAGCGAATTCACAAAGAAATTTCTCACCATTGAACCACGCACTCCAGCAATGATTCCTGACCATGTACATTAGACACAAATCGAAGAGCATGAACAAACCCTCGCACACGCGGCGGAGCTGATCAGACAAGGCCTGGTAGGTGTGGGAGTAGCTGCAAGCAACTACGCGGAAAAGACTAGGAAAGCCTCAATCGTGCTTAGCACTATCATCGTGTGGATACAAGAACTGATAGACTCTGGTGGATGATATTGCGAAAAATGCGGCATGACTTTAGGGATCCAGAGGAGGAACATCGACGTCTCTGACATTTGGGTAGCCGTCGTAATGGAATACGACAAAGTCACACATAGGATGAGTCACAGGAAATCCTAGTTCATCTTAACAGCAAAAAACACCTCTACATGGGCTTGGAAGCTTCCAAGGTGTTGGGTTTTGGCGCCTGCACATCCTCGGCGAAGCGTCGAGCTACATCCTAATATTAAGTCCCTTTGTATTGAATCTAAACTCTCCTTGCACTTCTTCTAATTCGTGGCGAACGGAAATACCTACCGCGCAGATTTGATTGTCCGCATTACATTGTTCCCAGCCACCTGAATATACCTTGCCACGGCTACCACGAGTAGGTCTATATTATTTGCAAACAAGAACACAACGGCTCATCTAAGTCTTAATAAGAAGAAGCGGGCTCTGATAAGAGATGCACAGATGGACGTAATGGAGAAAAGGGGTGTGGGAAAGTTCTATGTTCTTCGTGTTACAACTTCCTACGTTCAAGTCACAGCAAGTCACGACAACACGCAAGTGCGGAGTTCGCCGCCGCGATGATATGAACCGGGGCCATCGCTGTTGACTTTGGTGTCTTCTTTCGTAGGTTCGCCTGCTGATAAGGGGAGATTGGGGTTGGTTGGGGGTTTCCTTGACTTTAGTTAAACTCACTCGCAGATCTATTCATTGCCGCATCTGACAACAGTCTTAAGACTACCGAAGCCTTAGCACTTATCCCTGAGTGGGCAATTCTTCGCAGTGTCACAGATTTGAGACTTTTAGAAAAGAGACGGTCCAAAAACTTTATTTGCCTTTGACTGATGGGCATTGTCTTGATAGCAAGGAAACTGCAAGACTCTCCTCACCCTATTGCGATGTTCAATCAGCATGTGATACTGTCCCGCTTCCTTCCAGAGTACCGACCAAAAGATAGGTTTCCCACCGACATGGATATACTTATCAACTCAGATGTGATAAACGACGATAATGATGACGAAACGGCGGGCTTGCCTATTAATGATAGACTCCCCGATAACCATTTAATAACAAACGATGCATCAGCTGTACAACCAGATGCTAATTTGACCCGCGCAGCCATTCTTCCATGCAACCCACTTCTCCGAAATGAGGTGCTCAAGCGGCCACAAGTGCCGGGCAGTAAGGACTGGATGGAGGAGTGCTGTTGAGAACAGAGCTTCGCATGAAGATGCGAGAAAGGCAGGGATGCTTGACTGGAAACGAGCACGATCATAAATGATCGTGCTCTCATACCCATAGGCAAACAGGTCTTATAAGAAGTGATATAGGGCGGTAAGGACTGTATGGTGGAGTGGCAGACTACGTTCTGTTCTTACATCCTGTTTGGAATCCTGCTCAGATGCAGCAATGCATCGGAAGAGCTTGTCGGCATGGACAAGAGCAGCAAGTCAAGGCTAGCATTCTTGTGGCGGAAGATTCTATTGAGACCTACATCTATAATATCCACGACCAGAAAGGAAAGAAGGACCTGCTGTTGAGAACGGAGCTCCGCATGAAGATGAAGATTACAACGCTGACGTTAACGATCTCTAGACTGTTAGTGCTGATCACCCTAAAATGTGGTAGCGTACCAGTATCTACCAATCTGCAGTTATTAAGATATGTTCCAGCCCAGACGGCCTGTCCAAAGTTCCGAAAGTTATAAGATGAGCTGCGTACCCTATATACATCTTGCAGCTCGTCAGGATGCACAAAACCCTGCACAGGTTCCACCCGAATGGAGCAATTATTGGTGTTCTCTTTGCAACTGGGCGTTGGTCCCATCAGCTAGCTGATGTTCTTCCTGGCCCATTTTGCGGACAATATCGCATCTCCATCACAGTCATATAAGCTTTGGAAAAACCCCTCTTAATGAAGCACCACTGCCTACCTGGACAAAAAGTGAAAGAGGACGTGAAAGTAGAAATGCACGATTCTTTCATTCAATTTATACTCTCCCAAGATTCACAAATTAATCTAGAGGGAGCAGAGGACAAAGCGAATAGACCTCCAGCCGACGGAGAGTCATTCTATGGACTTTCTTTGCACAATGGAGCAGGTTCGAACTGAAATCGACAAAACCAGGAATAAAACTGCCGCATCGGATGACGGAAGTGAGAGGAAAAGCAGGAGCCCCTTATGCGTATAGCACGCCTAGAGCAATGAGAATGCGTGAAAATGAAAAACTGGAAGAAGCTCTCTGTTACTCACAATTCCTTGGATACTCAAAGGCCCGTAACAGTGCCATGACCCCTCAAAGTCATCGATAAGTCGAAGATCGCTCTCATGCCTCGGCGTATCATCAGCATGCCAGAAAACGGCTCAGTTCAAAACAAGTGATAAGTCTTATTGAAAACCTCGAAACCATCAAGATCTATATATGGACGCTGGCAATAGTTGCTCTGAACCTCTTCTACTAAGAGCCTCGATCTATCCTCTCACACTTAGCTTCCCCACTGAAGCCAAATCCCAGCCGTTCCGCGTCAGACTCTGATGCTCTGGCCAACGCATGCAAGAAAAACCCCAAAGGACGCCCTTTCATGAAGAAGCCGACGCCCTGCTTGGAAGAAGAGCCAGTTGGACATGGCAAATACATAAGCCAAACTCGAGATCCATTTGACGCTAAATAGGGGCATCAATACTTACTACGTTGACAACTCAACCCCAGTATCACTGCATCAGGGATATTAGCTCTTACTTATCGGGTCTGTAAACCGCCTTTGACTCTCTTTCAATCCTGCAACACATTCGGATCAACACCTGTTCTCCTACACCTTTTTTTCAAGAACATCGATACAACGCCTCTTATATCTGAACAACCTAAATCGTCCAAAAACTCACTCGCCATGACCACCAAGTCGCCGCTCGAGACTCTCCCCCCGAGATTCGAATGCAAATAATCGGTTTATGTGACCTGGATGATCAGAAAGCATCGCGAAAGACATGCAGGGCACTCTACTTAGCTGCTAGCATATTGCCACTCGGTCAAGTCTATCTTGCGGCTCGTGCAAAGACTCTAAGCGCGGCCCTATCCATTTGCAAAGACGACGACTATCGCAAGCAGGCGACTGGACTTACGATTGACGTTATCGTGTATGTCGAAGATGCACACAGAGAACCCAACCTATTGCAAGCTATGTATCTTGCCAAGAAAGAACTACGCAAGCCAGGATTCAGGCAGTGGACATCTTATCTTGCAAAGAAAGACCGCTTGGAGTGCATGAAAGCTGCCACTGCATATATATATATATCATTGGTATTGATTTCATCGACTGCAATAAATTTGACTTCACTTGGGGAAGGCGCAGGAAACCAAGCATGATGAATTTATATACGGAGGATCATGTTCAGATCTTATGCGGTGCATCAATCAATCGAAATCGGCTGTATTACAAGATGGTTGGAGTTTCCAGACGAGCGCTTCGAGACGCTCGATAACATATATGCTGCAGCTACGAGAGCAAATCGCAATACAGCAAGCAATACACACTACCGGCAAGCGTTCTTGAATCTCGATGATCTGAAGGAACACAAGACCGAGTTCATGCCTGCAGAAGCCGAGGGAATTACTCAAAAGATTGGAATGGCGATGAATCGCATAGTGGCTTATCCGAAAACTCTGTTGTTGAGAGATCGTAATACGTTCATTCACAGAATCTAACTTCTTCATTCCTTTCCCTTTCCGTTCCCGGGATGTGGTTCGGCGGTCTCCAGGGTGTATACGGAGTGTTTGCCGTACCCCTAATCGTGGCAAAAAAGGCGGGTAGAAAATTTAACATATGAAAATGAACGACGAGCGCGTTTAGCTATGCTAGAGAGTGATTCTTCTTTGCGGTCGGGTCTCCGGCGGTGTCTGATGCTGATGGTAGGCTAATGTATATTCCTGGTAACGCCTCTTTTATTATGGCGGAAAATATCAATGTAAACAATAGTAAAGTAAAGATGGAGGAAGATACTATCATGGGAGGAATGGATACATATCCAGGTAAGTCCTCTATTACGCTGATTATTAGATTGTTTACTAGATTACTTATTCATCACAGTCGCTAGTTAAGAGCATGATGAGCAGAAGGAGTTTGAAAAGATAATACATAGTGAGACTGTGTCAGCTACTCTACCAGAACGTCAAAGGATCCCACGAGTTCGTCCGGGCACAGCTGGGAAGCGTAGAATGCATACCCTTCAGGTCCGTGGAGGGAGGTTCATCGAACAGATCGGGATGCGATGGCTGTGCTTAAGATAGTCAGCTGAATGGCTAAATAATATGGGAACAGTTGCTGGAACCCTCCACAGGATTCGCCAAGGTATTGATTCATTTACAGGAGAAGGGCGCATCAGAAGTTGAAAATAGCGGACCTATGGACGAAAGTCGTAGACCACCAGGAACAGCAAAGAATTGCTACTATTAAGTTCTACGAGGCGGAGCAAAAGACGATACACACCAAAGAAGCCCTTCAAAAAAGCCTAGGAAATGCCTCCTCTGCCCCCTCTAACCCCTCTCCAGGAAAACAGTACGTACCGTGATCGATTTCGACAAACGCGGGGGATAGGTAATGCAGAGAAAAGAATCGCAAATGGGTGCATAGTCCTTGTCCCAGATGTGCGCAATGATGCGACAGCTATGGCATACGATGAGTGGACAAGAGCCGAGATAAAGAATTAGGAATTAGTATCGAGATAATGTATATACATACCTACAGATATCCATGATAACACCCAACTACTCTCCAATCGATTTCCCACATAAGTGCATCTTCCATCTACCCAATCTCCTCAAACCCCCTCGCCTTCCACTCCCACTCCCTCTTCTCTCCCTCGCTTCTTCCACGCAGCACCAATCCAACCTCCCGTCCACAGCGCACCAACTACGATACCGGCAACGCACAGTATCCCCAACGACCACCCTAATGCTCCCCATCCCGCTTTTAAGTTCACGAAACCGCCCCATAGCGGGCCGATGAGCATTCCTCCTGCATAGGCTGTGTTGAAGAGGCCTATAGTACGTGCTGAGTCAGTGTTTTCTTTCTTTCCAGATGAATCTTTGGAACCGTAATGCACATATCACGCAAGCAAATAACGTCTCCAAAGCAAGTCATTCAAGAAAATCGGATCGAATAGAGCAAGACACCCACCATAAGCCGTAGCATAAGCACCTTTTCCCCCAAACGCCCCGGGATGCGTTTGCTCCTTATGGCTGACCACGTATGTGAATTCTGCGAGTAAAGGTGTCATTCCTAAGGCGAGAGCGAGACCGAGTAATGCTAATAAGGCGCAGAGGAGAACTACTTGATGGATTCCAGAGTGAGAGACGAAGCGGAGGAGGATGAGGATTGGGGTAGCGAGAAGGAAACCAAGAGTTACCGGGAGGCGGGGGCCGTGGGTGTCAGCGTAGTTGCCTATTATGGGGGCGACGAAGGCTGTGGTGAGGCGACAGGTTAGTGGTGGTGATTGAAATTAGTTCGTTGGGGAAAGATTGGGGTGGTGGAGGGCGCGTGATGGCAGGGGGAAGGTGTTGCGGTTCTGGTAAAGCCAGGGTTTGGGAGATGTTGTTCTGAGCTGTACGTACTTGGCAGGATCAGAGGCAGGAATATTAGCCCGGCGCCGAGGGAGGACCAGCCGAAGAGGTCGTGCACTCGCAGGGGCAGAACGGCGTCCCAGGCTGTCATGAGGATGGCGTACGAGAGGGTAGTGTAGCAGGCGGCGAGGAGGCGGCGGGAAGTGAGGAGGAGGAGGATGGGGTGTTTGATACCCGAAGACTTTTCCTCAGGAACTACGGTAGGTAGCTCTGCTGTCGCGTCGGGTTGTTGTGGCGCTAAGATAGCTGGCTCCTCCGTGGCTGGCACAGGTAACTTCTCATCATCAGGTGGCACTGGAGACGCAGTCTCAGATCGATCGATATCCCACTGCTTCGCAATCTTCTTCTCCACCAACAAAATCCTCAACACAATATCCACTCCGATCAACCCAAAAGCCATAGTAAAAACAGCATAGTACCCTGCCTTATCGTACACTACACCCCCCAGCAGCGGCCCAACCAGCACACTCACGCTCATACTCATAGCCACATACCCCATCGCCTGGCCGATCTTCTCATGCCCTACAGTATCAGCTAACAAGGCGAGTCCAACGGTCCAGACGATGGCCGCGGACATGCCTTGCAGGATACGGCCTACGACCAGGAGAGCGAGAGACTTGCCAAGACAAAGGAGGAGGGTGGAAGCTGCGAGGGCGAGGAGACCGATAAGGAGAGGGAGGCGGCGAGAGGCGGTGTGGTCAGCGAAGTGGCCGCATATCGCTGTGGTGGTGGATTAGGGAAGATAAGTCGAGCGAATAAAGTGGTAGTGGCGACGTACGTGATGAAGCGAGGAGAGCAGCGCCATAGACGGCTAGGAGGACAGAGGTCCAGTGCTGCACTGTTTATGTAGAAAAGGAATGAATATGGTGATGCATCACATCGTTACCAAGTTGGTTGTGCCTACCGTCATCAGGTGCAATGCCGATACGGCTTGTTAACGAGAATGGAATGACTGGGACAATCTATAGCAATCCTTCGTCAGACCAATTCAAAGACCGACAAACATCTATACTTCCTTCTCAGTCTCGACTTACAATGCCGTACAAGAAAATATCCTTTTGGTTGAAGATATTCAATTAGCCTGCCAATTCTTCCATGATCCTCTCGAAAAGGAAACACTTGCACATACAGTAAAAACAGCAATACAAATAACACTTATAATAAACCAATACGACGATCTCAGTCTCAGCAAAGGTGGTGGTTTAGATGCATCTCTATGTTTCCATGCCAAGATATCTCGCGTCATTACGAAAAAAACGGTATTAGAGTACTGTAGTAGAGAGAGAAAAGACAGTAGGCCGTTAAAGACAAGATTGTGCCTTATCGGGTATATACAAGAGCATGACGTATGTGCAATAATGAAAAGAGAAATGAGGGGATACTGGGAAATCTAGTGGTCATACATACAACGTAAAGTACTTACCTTACAGTTAGCTACTATCGTATGACAGGCTCAGGCAACGAAGATAGAGTCTTGCCGAATAGGAAATACCTGCCTCTTCCGATTTAGCGCTCTTCACTTGCGGAAATACGGCGCGCCGTCAACGCCCATAGATCCAGGCTTTGGGCTTCGTGACCCCTAAAAGCCAATTGGCGAGCTTGCTGGCTCAGGCGTTGATACGGCGGAGCATATTAAGCAGTGGGCCAACGCGCGAAAAACAAAAAATAAAAAATAAAAAACGCAAAACCGCGTAACCATTAAAATATCAACTATAAGATAGTATATTAGTTATATAGATAGAACCCTCTTAATAAAGGTACCTACTTTAAATCCTAGTTAATCTATAATATTTCTAAATACTTAGGTGATGTTAGACCTTATAAAGTTTAATATTTATAAAAAGATACCTATAATTAATAGCTAGAGTCTAATAAATAGATATATCTTTGTATAGTAATAATTATTATATAAAAATCTATCAAATTTCTAACTACTATAGGGGGTGGCCTTGGGGGTGCTCTAAGGGGGTGGCTTTAAGGGTACTTTAGGGGTGTACTTTAGAGATGCTTTAGGGGGGTGGCCCTAAAGATAATCTAGGGGCTGCTTAGTAGGATTATTATAGGGTATAGAATAACTATTCTATTTTAATTATAAGATAGTACTTCTAATTACTAGGCTCTAGCTACTAATTATAAGTACTATTTTATAAGTATCAACTTTCTTAGGACTACTACCACCTTAATAAAAATATAAATAATAAGTTAATTAGGATTTAGAGTTGATACTTCTATTTATTAGGCTATATCTATATAATTTAGGTACCATCCTATAGTTAATAGTTGTGTGATTTGCGTTTTTTATTTTTCATTTTTCGTTTTTCGCGCGTTGGCCCACTGCTCAATATGCTCCGCCGTAGTTGATACGAAGTTATTGTTGATCTGATTTGCATGAAAAAAATATCAATGCCTAATCTGATGGTTTGAAATCTACTGCAGTTATCATATCTTAATGTTATAACTTGCATTGCTAGGGTTTCTATTGCTACGTGTGGGGGTATGTGGTCTTGGTATCAGGTAGATTGTACGTTTTTGAGGGTTGTAGCGGTTTGCCAATAATGGCGCGCCGTAATAATGTATGAAGAATGATGAAATGCATCGATTTCTTCCTTTAAGAAAAACTAGATAGCTCTAATCGCTACCGGTAAATGAAGCCATAAGAGCTTTAGACCGCCGAGGCTTGGGGAATGATTTATGTTCCAGCAGTAATCGATAGCCTTATTCTACCAGCTGCCTTGCCGCCGATCCCATACATGGCCGTGAGAGAAGTTATAAAGATACATGAGCATGCCCGCTCCGATCTTCGTCCAAACGCCGTATCCTCCTGGATGAGAATCAGAACCGTCCTATGCACATCAGATATACCAGCTGTCGAATGTGCCCGGACGCCGCGCTGGGAAAGAAGATGGTGACTCGCCGATGTGTATGTGGGTATCTTGTGATTAGTAGACAGATATAGGAAACATATTAGCTACTATGTGACCGGAGAAGGATCTGCACAAGCATGGTTAGCCGTCACATTGCACGCAAAGAACGTTAAAGAAAGCACTTACCCTCTCCATACTAATCGGGTCCTGCATCTCCGCACTCAGCAAGCCCGGGCTATCCGTTCCTCCATCAGCATTGATCGGCCCAGCACTCGTAATGGCCCGACTTTCCATCGGCGGCCGTTTCGTACTCCTCACTACCCCCATGCTTCCAGAATGACTGCCGGAGTTCTTATTCGGCTCTGGGGGGTCGTCTTTGGCAGACAGTCTAGTTTCTTTGCCTCGCTCCAAAAGCTTGCCACCTAATGTGGCGCACTTCAATATCGTTTGCATCATATGGTTTTGCTTCAGGGGTTTGGTGAGGTACTCATCCATCTGGGCCTGTATGCATTTTTCGCGATCCCCAAGCATAGCGTGGGCAGTGAGTGCGATGATTGGAGTGCGGGTGAGGCCCTCTGCACGCTCCCACTCGCGTATTGCCTTTGTTGCTTCGAATCCGCCCATTATCGGCATTTGGACATCCATGAGTATAACGTCATAGCGTTTTTCCTTGACCTTCTCTAAAGCTTCTTGGCCATTGTTGGCGACAGTGACAGCATGGTTGTATTTCTCCAAAATCTTCACTGCCAGCCGTTGATTTACATCATTGTCTTCCGCTAAGAGGATTTCAAATGACTTAGAGGCGTCAGAAATCGATTGTGTTTGGCGACCTTCGAGAGCGGGAATCATGCCGTTGGCGAGATCGATAATGTCACATGGCGTAGTCATATAGGAAGCAACGCCAAGATCGAGAGCAGACTTCATACTGACGGAAACAACAGGAGCAAGGAGGACAATGGGAACATAGCGAAGCGCGTCGTGGTTACGAAGTCGGACGGCTGTGTCCATGCCATCGACGAGTATAACATCGTAAGGAAGGCCGTGTTCTGACTTAGAAGGTGAGCCGGGGATGTTGGGACGAGGTACTTGATCTTCATTTCCAACAACAATGGGTTGGAGCTCAAGCTCTTTGAGCATAGCTCTAATGGTGTCTGAGCAAGCCGTTCTGCCTTTGTCGACGAACAGCACCACGTGATTTTTGTATGCGTTCAATTGTGATCGTACACCACCGAGGTCATGCGATGCAAGTTTGCATATGCATGTGAAAGAAAAGGTGCTTCCTTTGCCGTACACTGACTCCACCCAAAGTCTACCGCCCATTAATTGAACCAGCTTCCGTGAAATAGAAAGCCCCAGTCCAGTGCCGCCGAACTTTCGAGTGGTTGAGCCGTCAGCTTGCTGGAACGTATCGAATATCAAATCTTTCTTATCGGCCTGAATACCAATGCCTGTATCTGATACCGAGAACTCAAAGGCATATTCATCGGGGGCCATCACTGCTGACGCGGCTTTTCGAATCGTAAGCTTGACCTCTCCATGTTCTGTGAATTTGATAGCGTTGCCCACAAGATTGAGGATGATCTGGCGTAGGCGGAAAGGGTCTCCAATGACATAGTCCGGTACTGAGCTATCGACCTGGTATGCAAGGTTGAGGAATCTGTCGTTCGCCTTGACTGCTAGTGTCTTCAAAGCACTAAACACACTACCTCGCATAGAGAAATTTATGGACTCCATCACCATACGGTTGGCTTCAATCTTAGAAATATCCAGGATATCGTCGATAATTGTCAGCAGGCTATTAGCGAGGTTGTGCACTATATTCATCATCTCCCGCTGATACTGGGTCAGATCAGTATCGAGGGTCAGCTGCGACATCCCAATGATGCCATTCATGGGTGTCCGAATCTCGTGGCTCATGTTGGCCAAGAACTCTGACTTGGTCCTGTTGGCAAATTCGGCCGCCTCCCTCGCAGCGGTATTTCTTTGAATACTGTCGCGTAAGTTCGATATCATAAGATTGATTTTGCGCTTCAGGTCATCCATCTCGCCAGCAGCATTGACCGAGATCAGCTTTGAAAAGTCTCCGCTGGTAGCAGCATCCGCGATCTCTCCAAAAGCCCTGACCTGAGAGGTCAAATTCTCTGCCATTGTATTGACGTCTTCTGTGATCTCTTTCCATCTTCCGCTTGCGTTATGGACATTAGCTTGCCCTCCCATTTTTCCATCAACCCCAACATCGCGGGCTACCCTTTTAAGCTCACGAGCAAAGGTGTCTAGTTGGTCGACCATATTGTTGATAGTCACCTTAAGTTTAAGCACTTCCCCTTGAGCATCCACCTCGATTTTTTGGCTCAAATCGCCTCGTGCAATAGCCTGTGTGACATCCGAAATCCCTCGTACTTGCTGCGTCAGGTTGTTCGCCATGGTGTTGACATTCGTCGTGAGTTCGGCCCATTTTCCTTCAACTCCATGAACGTTGGCCTGACCGCCTAAAGTACCGTCAGTCCCGACCTCACGGGCGACTTTGCTGACCTCGAAGGCAAAGTTATTGAGTTTGTCCACCATAGTATTTATGGTTATTTTTAAGTCTTTGATCTCGCCACTAACATTGGCTGCGACCTTTCGGCTGAAGTCTCCTTTCGCGACGGCCTGAGTGACCGAAGCAATTTCGCGGACCTGAGTCGTAAGGTTATTGGCCAGGAGATTAACGGTCTCGGTGAGATCTTTCCATGTCCCTTCCACATTGTCCACTGTAGCCTGTCCACCCAAAATTCCGTCTGTTCCGACTGCCTTGGCAATCCGCGTGACTTCCGAAGAAAATTGTCTGAGCTGATCCACCATAGAATTGATGGTCGTTTTGAGATCTAAGATCTCCCCTTTGCAATTAGCTTGAATCTTCTTGGTCAAATCTCCTCCTGCTACAGCCTTCGTCACAGCAGCAATATCTCGGACCTGGCTTGTTAACCTGTCCGCCATGACATTAACGTTGACGGTAAGCGTCTTCCATTCGCCCTTGACGCCTTCGATCTGAGCTTGTCCACCCAGCACGCCTTCAGTGCCTACATCCCGGGCCACCCGTGTAACTTCCGAAGCAAATGTACGAAGTTGGTCCACCATAGTATTTATAGTCTGCTGTAGCTGAGCAATTTCACCTTGGGCTGGTCTTTGAATCTTTTTGTCCAGATTGCCTTCTGCCACTGCAGTGGTCACATCTGCAATTTCTCGGACCTGCAACGTCAGATTGGAGGCCATTTGATTGACTGCAAGGTATTAGCACAGACACTGATTGTTCTCTTGTCCCTTTATAACTCACCGTTCTGAGTCAAGTCCTTCCATACTCCACTGACGCCCGTTATCTGAGCTTGGCCTCCTAGCTTGCCCTCTGTACCGACTTCGCGAGCCACCCGTGAGACTTCGTTCCCAAACACTTGTAGTTGGTCCATCATCGTATTTATTGTTCTTTTGAAGGTAGCAATTTCTGGATCCATCTCGACTAAGTGTATTTGGACTTTCTGGCTAAGATCACCATTTGCTACATTGGTGATAATAGTACCAATCTCTTTCAATGCTTTCTGAAAAGCCTCATTCGCTTGTTGATGCTTCAGGAGCTCGCGCTGAAGCTTGCCGATCCCATCATTCTCGACCGTGTCAAGTCGTTGTGCTGCATGCTGCTTCTGCTCTAGGAGCTGCTCCTTGACGTCAAATATGGTCTCCGCCTGAGATTTGATCTCTTCAGCCTGCTTTTCAACATGATCCCGAAGATGTTCTAGGTCGTCTGGCGTAAAGGTGAGAGAATTTCCTGTAAGGAGATTCGAGACACGAGCTTGTCGTGTGGAGCCAGAAAGCTGCCGGACTGGTCGGGTGACACCATTACGAGCTATACCCGTTGAGCCATTCATAAATGGCGAAGAAGGTGCACCAAACTCACTTGGAGTATCTGGAAGGTTATGATGGCTGACAGTGCTAGCTTTCGCCTCGAGGTATTGTATTCTAGCTGCTAAGGCTGAGAGCTCCTTCTCAAATGATTGCTTTGCACCACTACTAGGCCCAGGCAATGCAAGACTGCCGTTCGTTGATGTGCCCTTTGTGTAAAGGTTAAGATCCGGGTCATTGTAGGAAGGACCAGCATTCTGTGCAAGACCGCGTAGGAAAGCCGCCGCTGCTGAAAGGGTCTCTTCGTTGGCCATGATGGCAAAGCTTAGGCCAGAAGAATGTAGAGGTTATTATTGTAGATTAGGTGTATGGACGCCTGTGTTGCATAACGGGTATAATTGTACGGCTCAGGTTGCGCTTGGACCTGCCAGCGATCACACGTCGGACATGTCCTTGGTAACCATTGATGGTTCATGCAGCTGGAGCATCAAGGTTCGATAAAGATGTCGCAAGAAGAGGGCGATTGGCGATGACGGCGAACAGTGAGGCTTGGAAGTCTTTGTACTGTATAATGAGGCTTGCCGATCAGATTACAAAGGAATGTGGTACGTTGGCGGAGACAGGAAAGCGACGGAGCAAAGGAGGGAATGATTCGAAGGAGTGGAAGGAATCTCATGCGAGTGTAAGATCAGGGCATGGCAGTCGTCGTCGTCGTCGTCGCTGAGTCGCCAAATGTTGAGTCGGCTTGGGTAACCGGGCAGAGTTCTCGTCGCCGTTCTATGTGGGGTGGCCCCTGTTCAGTTCTAGCGCTTGGTAGCCACACATTAGGTAACTACCTTAAGTACTTGATCGACTGTTTTACGCCCCGGCGAAGCGTTATAATATCAGGGGCTACTCGGTAGCGACTCTGTGACAGGTCGTTGCAATAAAGCTTTGATACTGTCAATGGATTTGTCTATTTGCTATCAACAGGATGAATGCTGGAAAGATGGTCTCTCCTATCGTGAACATAAACGGTATGTATCCGCACGTATGGGTCATATGCACGCTCTACAATTCAGCTCATTCGAAGCAAGCACTCTCACAAACAATTCCAATCGGAGAGCTCGGCATGAGAATTAAGGGGGGTGGACAGGGTGGTATTTAGCGATGCCTGCCGCACTCTAACCCTGCAATGACTGCCACCTCCGTCATCTTTTACGCCCAACCATCACTGACCGGTAGGGCTTTTAATTATTCTAGCGGCTCGCGTGGTTGGTAAGGTAGCAGAGGCAGAGGCAAGTTCATCAAGCATATGTACGGTGTATAGAGTATGCACCTTGACTTTTTCCTCTTGTCGATCATCATGCCCGCCAAGAGTTGCTCATCCTATCATCCATGCTGCAATACTTACTACTTGTAGGTGTACGGTACTCTGTCTGCATTGCACTACTGCTACTTCCGAACCCGTCTTGCATGCTTAACAAGGTTCTCAATTACTCCCTCAAAGGCTTCTTTATCCTCCAATGCGCTGTCTCTCCTTTTCAGCCAGTATTCAAGCACTTCACTAGCTTTCGTGGTCAACTCCTCCAACTTTCTTATATGTGCTTGGAGTTCACCATCGGTCATGTTCGACAACGCCGCTCGGGTTGTCGCGCATAATATCTTCGTTGCTTGCAAATCTAATTCGGGAGGCGACGGCGGGCCTCTTCGCTTCCGAGATGCTTTGGTCGAAGAAGGTTGGTCGACAGAAGCGGACGACGTATCATCTTGCTTCAACCGTACTCTGGACCCGGTTCGACGCCCACCCGGTGGAGATTGAGATTCGCTGCGCAGACGTATAGATGGTAGAATGAGCTTCTTTTGCTTGGATGCGGGTAGAATCTCATCGAGGTCTACAGGCACTCCTAGGGAAACGAGGAAGAGGCGGCGAATGCGTGAGCGAACCCAATTGGGTGGTTGCAAGGGCGGAGGTGCGACGAGCTGTGACCACAGGGAGAGGCTTCTGTCTGTGAGAAATATTGGATTTCGATTAGATGGTTCGTCCGGGGGTGGAGCATAGGTTACTTTTGTTGATGGGAATATTTCGTCCAGGTAGGGGCTGGCGACTGCTATTATGTCGTCTATTGTATCTAGTTCGCTGAGGTCTAGAAGAGGCTTGGTAGCATAGGTGGATTAGCTTTAGTATCGCTTTCGGCAACGCGATAGAACTGAGAGCAAACAGATCTTGTTCATATTTTTCATAATACTTACAAATGGAGATGTGAATTGGGGGATTGACTGAATTGGACGCGCCAGTGACTCTGTCTCCTCCAGCTCTTCGTCAGATTCTGCTCGCTGCTGAAACCCTTCATCGAAATCACCAAAATCTTCGTTCTCAGCGCCGGATTCGAAATCATCAAAGTCATCGCCGAGCCCCTCTTCAGCTTGTGAAGATGTATTGTCACGAATATCGTTATAGTTATGATCAATCTGGAAATTTTCTTCTTCTGCTTCGGACTCTTCCTCATCCATGGGACCGAAACCACCATCTGCAGCAATGGGAGATGCGCCCGCTACTAGGGGCTTCACTTGCTTGATTCTTCGAGGATGTGATCTACTCAATGAGTTGGTTGGTAATGCTGATTGGGTCATTGGCTCGCCGGACAGCACCGAGCAGGGCAAATTTTGGCTTACCAGAAACATCACCCTTTTTCTCAACGATATCAGGAGTTGCATCCCCCTGTCGAATATCGAATGCATCAGTGCCTGGAACTTCACCGTGAGCTGGTATCGAGTCTACTCTCGTTACCACAGTTCTGGGTATTGGTATCTCAGCAGAGATCTTTTCTCCTTTTGACGGGCTGCTAGAATCCTTCTGTTGCCCAGATACTGGAAGTATGGCGTCCGGAACGGCGTCTGCCTTGCGTTTTGCATGCGCAGCAGTTCCTGGCACATCGCCATGGCTTGGGGATGTAGGGTCTACTTTCTCCACCACCGTCATAGGTATTGGCATTCCCCCAGGGCTAGTCAAGCTATCTTTCTGGCTCGATATTGAGTTGGACCTACTCCGACCACCCTCCGGAATGATTTCAAGCTCATCTGGCACTGCATCTTGGGTCCGCATCTTGTATGCCGCTGTTCCCGGCACTTCACCATGACTTTCCCGATCGTCAACCTGGAAAGTAATATGAGCTATAATGCCTGGAAGTAGCATACTGGGCGTGCTGACCTTCTCTACCCTTGTTGTAGGAATTGGAGAGCTGGGCCTCGAGTGAGAGCCTTGTCCCTCTGATGCATCAGCAAAGACATCATCCTCGTTCTCGGACGTAGATGCCTCTACCTTGAGTGTTAGCTTAGTCAAACCGGTAACAATGATAGCGTAGGGGCGACACTGAGACGGACCTAATTCATGAGCTCCAGGATCTTCTAGCTCAACGCTCTTTCGAGGAGGCAGCAGCGTGGGACTTTTGGGAGGATTAGAGAAATCTGCCATAGCTACCTTTCAAAACCCAAGTTAAAGGCAGAGGAGCGAAGCTAAAGATAATTCAATAGATGTGAGAAAGCTGAAATTGGTTGATCATCTACGGAGTTGGATTTGGTAAGGTACCTGTAGGTAAGGCGGACGCGCTTAGGGAGACGCGCTAGATCGGGGCCCTAGGTACTAATTCAATACCACATGCATGTAGAATACACATATTTTGACCCTCTCGACAATCTGCCCAATTACCCCTCTGTTCCTCGTTTAAGCTGATACTATAAGGCTTCACGTCCTCTTGTCAGTCTCTAGGCTACAGAGCTAACAGGTACATGCAGAGCATTGTCTCGGCACAGTATGACGGATCCCTCGAAGACCAACCCCCCATTCTCCTTTGCTTCACCCGCAACGAGTGGAACTTCTGGTGTAAATTTCGGTCAGGGTACTTCTGATGCTTCAAAGCAAGGGGGCGCCATATCTGGACCTACTACGTCGAACATCTTCGGCACCACCAGTACACCTAGTGCGAATTCCTCTGTTTTTGGTAGTGCATTCGCTGGGGGAGCAAATAAATCGTCTACTGGGTTCAATTTCAGTTTTGGTCAAACGCAGAACAACAGCACATCGGGCGGAATTCTTGGCTCTGGGCAAACCAGTTCGCAGAATACCCAGCCTTCAACTACCGCACCAGCTCCCAGTCCATTCTCAGGTTTCTCCACACCTAGCAAGTTGTCAGAACAGCCGCCGACTGGACAAGGTCAGGCCGGTAGCACTGGGCCATTCTCTTTTGGTAATGCAGGCTTGAATGCATCTTCTGCCGGCCAGACGAATACAACTACGCCAACAAGCAAGCCGACCACCAATATTTTCGCGAACTCGACAACTCCTGCAGGTCCACCCCCAAGCAGTGGAACTAGTACTGGCTCAGGCATGTTCGGCAACCCGCCTCAGGCTGCAGGTAACCCTTTTGCGAACTTCGGCACAACATCGTCTGCGCCGGGTACAAACACAACAACGGCACCATCTGGAGGTTCAGGTGGTCTCGCATTCGGTGCCAGCAAACCACAAGCCTCTCCCGCGGTCGCCACTAGCACGCAACCTCAAAGTGTATTCACGTCTACAATGAACACTGGCGGTTCCAATATATTTGGCAACAAAAGTACATCCCAGTCCGGTGGTGGAATTTTCAGCAATTTGAACAAGAATCAAGACAATGCGAATAATATGGCGACAAACCCACAGCAAAATGAGCCTGCGAAGTCCATATTCAACCTAGGTGGGCAATCATCTACAAAAGCATCAACCACTCAGTCAACCAGTGGATCTGGGTTCTCATCATTCCTAAGCAAGCCTGCAAGCTCCGGTACTTCAGCCCCTTCTACCACAGCTCCCACGACTAACATATTCTCAAATCTTGGAAAATCCCAGAATGCACCTGCTCCCTCTACGACTGCTCCTTCGAGTGGTATGTTTGCAAACCTTGGGAAACCCCAGATCGCATCTGCTCCTCCTACGACTGCTCCTTCAAGTGGTATGTTCGCAAATCTTGGGAAGCCCCAAGAGAAGGACAAAGCACCTGCTACTTCTGCCGAGACGACAAGCACATCAGTCTCTTCAACCTCAGCCCCTGCTCCCACTTCAAATCTGTTTGCACCAAAGCCAACGGACACTGCTCCCACTTCTCAAGCCTCGGACAAGCCTACAACGACAGGCACAGCTCAAGGCACCGGAGGTGCCACAGCAAGCTTGGGTGCATCCACAGCTGGTCCAGCACCTCCTGCTCAGTCGCGCCTCAAGAACAAATCAATGGACGATATCATTACCCGGTGGGCAGCCGATCTCTCCAAGTATCAGAAGGAATTCCAACAGCAAGCACAGAAGGTAGCTGCCTGGGATCGTACGCTCGTGGAGAACAGCGACAAGATTCAAAAGCTTTATGGGAGTACTCTAGAGGCGGAACGAGCCACTACGGAGGTTGAACGGCAGCTAACCGCGGTTGAGAACGATCAAGCAGAGCTTTCGATGTGGCTCGATCACTACGAAAGAGAAGTAGATTCAATGATCTCAAGCTCAGTTGGTCAAGGAGACGCACTTTCGGGTCCAGATCAGGAGCGAGAAAGGACGTAAGTAAAGACTACGTTATTCAAACGAAAACTACTAACAATATCTCATAGCTATCAATTAGCTTCGAGGTTACAGGATCGCCTTGATGAGATGGGCAAAGACTTGAGTGGCATGATTGAGGAGATTAATGATGCGTCGTCGACTTTGAGCAAGAATAACAAAGCCGATGATCCGGTAAGCGTCTTCTCGCCCGTCCGTCTAATCATAAAAATTGACATCTCCGGTATCAGCTTGCACAAGTCGTCCGCGTCCTGAACAGCCACCTCACTCAGCTGCAGCAGATCGATCAAGGTGCTGCTGCATTACAGGCAAAAGTCAAAGAAGCTCAAAGCGTAGGCCAAAGTATGGGGCCATCGAATGGCCTTAGTGGTCCCAGCAGCGACGCTGCCGATGGCTTCTATCGATCTTTCACGGGAAGAAGATGACCTTAGTTACTGTGGTTGAAAAGTTTCCAAAGCATTGAACATGAACTTTATTGTCTGATGGTTATCAGATTCATATATGATGTGCATATATTGCCTCACACGCATAATTCAGAGGCGCTAGAACGCTTGGATTAGGCTGAAGCCTGGTGTACGATGATGATGGAAAGAAGGCTCGGGTGTGCATCCTGGGTTGTGTAATATAGAAGAGTGTTTCAAAACACCACAGATATCCTTACGATGATCTAAGATAGATACATCGATATACTGCACCAGCTAATTGCACAAGTCTTCCCTCGGGTGGGGTTCCCATTTCGACGGCCGCCAACAGCTTTTGCAAGTTGAAAGCAATCACGACCCCATCTGTTCTGCTCTGCTACAATATTAGGCCTCGACCACGACTACTTCTTCTCTGACCCGATCGATTCATCGCTAATGGGTTGCTCTCATCAGTAATCTCTACATGTAAAAGTATAGAGTGCAGTTCCATTCATCCTTACATATTCTTCTCCAGCTCATCCAGCTGCTTTTTATGGGCCGCGATCTTCTCTTTCATCGCCTGTAGCTTTTGCCTCTCCGACGCGCGTATGGCATAATCCTCCTGCGCTCGCTCGCGGTTCGAAAATGCGTCACTATTGGCCCAAAGTCCCAATTAGCCTGATCTGTCGAGGGCCAGTCGATGTAAAGATATCCGAGGTATATGTGACTGATGTACCCTTGAGCTGATCCTCCAGACCTTGTACCTCCGGTGTCTCCCTCGCCCATTTTGACTGCTGTAGTACTGATGGCTCGTGTTGCTGGGTAAAAGGTGCTAGGAAGACCTGGCTTCAGGTTTCGGATGAGAGATTGACGAAGCATGTTTGTGAAGTAGACGGGGTGACGTTTAGGCAATGGCACTTCTGTCGTAGAACTTGTTTTGACCTTGAGCGGGGAGATGGTTCGAGACCAGAGCCGCGCGCTAGTTGGGTCAAAGAGCTGCATGCTAAGTCCCTAATTACTTGAGCTTATGATTCTTGACAGCACACTTATCATAACGCTTGACTACATTTTCCGACTATGGGACTGCGAATGGATGATATTCATACACCAACTGTGCCCTCTGGGCCTACTACAGGTCAAAGGGCAGCAAACGGTGTCGACAAGGACAAGCTCTCATTGATGGAGCTTATATCAACAAAGACAATGGTCGAGGAAGAGCTAAGCGCTTTGGGCAGTGTGCTGGACAGTGTAACACGGTAGCCTCTGTACATGGCATGGGAAGAAAAAGCTGATCGATCTGCTCTGCAGCATGGTGTTACTATGAGCACGAGCTTAACAACGTTCGATGGCTATCCAAGAAATGACCTTGACATCGCCCAAAGTGCGTAGTTCTTCGACGCGCTGCAGTCGTCTAGATGCCAACAATATTACAGTACGGACTACAAGAGCACGCATCATCCATTTACGCAACGACTACAAGGCATTAATGTCGAAGATTGAAGTTGGGCTGCATGAACATCACGCTGCATACCAAGCCGCAAACCCTCCGGGTTCGAGCTCCACCCAGGCAGCTGGAAGCAGCGGAAGTTCGGCTCAAGGCGTACTTGATACACCTTTTGCAAAAGTTAATAGTGTCGTGGATGGAAGTCCGGCGGATCAGGCAGGATTGAAGGTTGGGGATAGAGTACGGAAGTTTGGGAACGTAAATTTCATGAATCATGAGAGGTTGAGCAAGGTTGCGGAGACGGTCCAGAGAAATCAAGGGGTGAGCAAAGCTATCCCATGGCTTAACAAAGCTCTTTCCACTGACTCGCTACATAGCGAAATGTGGTAGTCAGGGTGGCACGTGGCGCTGGTCCCGATCAGGCACCGGAAGAGCTGACACTAAACCTCATCCCAAGAAGCGATTGGGGCGGGCGAGGGTTATTAGGCTGCCATTTACTGCCGACGTGATGGAGCCCGAAGAGAAGCCTGAAGGTTGACAACTACCAATGATTGCATGGCTACAGCGCCGTGCTTAAGAATCAATAGCAGATAGTATGTACCATTACGAGAGAGAAGTAGTTTCTAAACAAGAACTTTTGCATTGTTTGGCTATGATTGAGTGAAGGCTGAAGAATCAAGGTGCTATTGAGAGCTTCCTGACTTGGTGGATAAATATCAATATGCTGACTAATGTGCTGACGATGTCTGATTGGCTCTATGCCGAGCGTACTAGCTCAGCCGCTTTCCGTTGTCATGGAACTTCTTCTGCCGTACGTACTAAAGTACAAGCTTTGCACCACCAAATAAATCCTTCACTTGTCACCAATACTACTACACTTCTTTTGCCAAACACTTTACAGTCAAAACAGTAAGAGCTCCTGTCACTCCTTCCTAAGCCATCAACCATCGAGGGTCTCAACGCCGAACTCATAACAGCGGAGCATTACTCATATTTACATCAGATCCCCAACCAAACACAGTCCAGGTATTTCCACAATGGCAGAAGCAGCTTCGGCACAAGCGCCCCCTACCTTCAAGCTGGTGCTTGTCGGTGATGGTGGGACTGGAAAGGTTAGAGCACATCTCATCGTTCTCTAATCACTTCCGCTGCCCAGATGGACTGTCATCCTAAGGCGGTCATAGCTAGCCACTTGCATATGCTGACAGTGAATCACAGACTACCTTCGTGAAACGCCATTTGACCGGGGAGTTTGAGAAAAAGTATATTGCGACATTAGGTGTTGAGGTTCACCCTCTCGCTTTCACAACAGTATGTCGCGCGGCTGAGCTCTACCAAGACCATGAACTCATTGTGCTGTAGAACTACGGAGGTATCCAATTCGATGTATGGGACACCGCTGGACAAGAAAAGTTCGGTGGACTCCGAGATGGCTACTATATCAACGGACAGTGTGGTATCATCATGTTCGATGTCACATCGCGTATCACATACAAGAACGTTCCCAACTGGCACCGTAAGTCCATATAGAATGTACTGGGTAGCAGAGGTTTAACTTTCAATAGGTGACCTTGTCCGTGTCTGCGAGCAAGTGCCAATAGTCCTCTGCGGCAACAAGGTCGATGTGAAGGAGCGAAAAGTCAAGGCCAAGACCATCACTTTCCACCGAAAGAAGAATCTCCAATACTACGATATTTCGGCAAAGTCGAACTATAACTTCGAGAAGCCATTCTTGTGGTTGGCTAGGAAGCTTGTGGGAAACCCAGCTTTGGTACGTACATCAGGTCCCAGGAATAAGTATGACCATGCTAATCGAGCCTCAAGGAATTTGTTGCTGGTATTGCCCTCGCTCCACCCACCGTACAAGTCGATGAGGCTCTTTTACAACAATACAATAAAGAAATGGAGGACGCTGCTCAACAGCCATTGCCCGATGAGGATGACGCAGACTTGTAGAGCAGCTTTAAAAGCTGTCTCTGAGCAATAGTACGAGCAAGGCTATGTCAGTGGGCCGATGAGAAGACGGTAGTATAAGGAGCTTAGTCCGTTATGTTTATTCCTTGGGGGGTATAGACCAGATCCTGCATGTTTTATGCGCTACGAGAGATACAACATTCGAAATTATTTGGCCCTGCAAGCGAACGGAGGAGAATTGACGACATTCGAAGTCATGAAGGCGAATCATCGATCCTATCAGTCACAGAGAGCCTTGATGTTTCAGACTTTTTCAAGCATCCCCATTAGATATCTTTGTAGGTAGACTCACATTAGCACAGAATGGGAAAGATTTTTCTGCTGCATCCCCCGGACATGGAGAGGATAAATAACGCAAACATCTCACAAAACCCGCTCTCAATTCTCCTTCTCCCCCAGCAAAAACCTCCCAGAGTTTAGCCTTCATCAATACTTCCTTCCCCCTGCACATCCCCAACATCATCTCCTCCACCCATTCCATCCTCACAACCGTACAACCCTCCTTTATAACTCTTATCTAACCCCGCTTACACCCTCATACCACATCCCTACCACAACTAAAGCTAGAGCTACAACACTTTTAATCACATAATGATTTATTTCGCTTATCCAGGCTCCCTCCTATGAGATTTTGCTGGATTGGATGGGAATGAATGGGGAAGCTGTGATGTTGATGGTGTGGAGAGGGGGGGGGGGGATGTACAGGAGTGTATGCAGTTGGTTTACAACCCCTACCTTATGAAAAGGAAGAAATCTAGCTTCCAGCTGTTAAAACTCTACGGCGGCTAGTATCTTATGATGGATATATTGTTAGCACCTGTGTATTGTAGATAGAGATGTAGATAGTGTCATACATATCCAGAGTCAGCTATTGATTAATTAACGTCTATATATTTTTATTTCTAACAACCGAAATCCCCCGCCCCCCCATCCTACGGCTTACCTCTCACCCCATCCCCCAATCGGGATAGTAGGTAAAGTCATCCTCTTCCGACTAATCTTACTATACATCCTCGCCACCGGACTCGCACTCTCCCCACCATCCAGTTCATACTCCGTCGTCGCCATACTACCACTCCACAGCCGCTTGTGCCTCCTCGCGGGTTTCCTTCCCCCGTCTCTACTCTCCATGTAAAGATGCTCGTTCTCCCGATCTAGTTCGATATGCCAAGGCACGATAAAGTGTTCTTTTTCTGGGCCGGCGCCGCATGCACCGTCGAGGGCGGCGCTGGGAGGAGAGTTGAGGGTTAGGGTAAAGAGATTTAAGGGATCGATAAAGTCGGTCACGAGAGAGCCGGTGATGCCGAAGTAGAGGAGACAGCAGACGTTTATGATGAATGTTAGGCAGAGGACGACGTAGAAGATGCCCTGCCATGGCTCGGTGCCACCCGATGCGTAGGCTTGGGCTTTGAGCGTGGCGTTGAAGGCTTGATATTGGGGATCTTGAAGTACGTTTACTGTTGCGGAGTAATTCCAGTAGTGAATAAACGGAGAATTTATTGCGGATAAGAGAAGAGAGTTGCCAGCGAGGACGGCAAGGGCTTCGGAGATGGAAGGGAGCGAAGGGTCGAGAGCTGGGGAGGTGGGAATGAGCTCGGTGAGAAGCCGAGCATTACTAGAATCCCCATCAAAGATGCCGTCGTTTAAGCTGATGGCATCGCCCCAATCGGAAGCAACATCAACCCAGTCTGGTAACCATTTGCCCACAGGCGCTTTCGGTTCGGAATGGCTATAAGCGAGGTTGTTGCTTGGATCATCGCAGTGAGATTGTAAGGTACCACCACTCATGGTGGCATGGTATTCAGTTGAGCAATTAGGTGATAGCGAGACTTGTAATGAGCACATTGTATACGTCGTTGTTGCAGAGGTGGCTAGCACATATATGGCGTTAGGTCCCCACTCCAGACTGTAGTTCCGTACTGTGTTGTACGGCTTCGGTAGCTTCGAGAAGATAGGATGTATTTGTGTGACATTGTCGAAACCGAAGAGATCGTCAACAACGGTTGTCGTGAAATTTATGGGCATAGTAAGATTGAAATCATCGGGCCAGCTTGTGGCGTTTGGAATAGTGCCGTTATTATATGGTGCTGGCCATAACTCGTAGACCATGGGGATCAGTTCGTCCTGTGCAATGTTGGCACAAAGAACGTTGATGCTCGGTGAGGGTACTGAAGCATTGAGGTAAAATTCGCCAAGTCCCTGTTACCAGTTAGACCCATATATGCTGAATCCTTCCTAGTTCAAAGGCGACATCGCAGAGTGATAGGACATACACTGAGATCTTGAGGCTGTAGGATGTTGTTGATCGGGTCTCCAGCGGCTTGCAATACTCCTGGGTGCGGCATTGCCATGGTGATGTTGTTAACAATTCTTTTGTGTGTTTCAAAGAGACTCGTCATGTTCTGTTCTTGCCCTAAATTTGTCCAACTTCCTTTGATCGTAGTGTTATCGTACAACATCTACGGCTCAACCATTTAGCATGTGCTTCCGAAAAAACTGGGATTGCGCTTACTGCTACAGGCTCAGGCCGATATGATAAGTTGGAAGAACCATTCCCAACATCGATGTTGCCTACCCACGTCGCCATATATTGCATGTAATTGTGGTAAGCTTCTCCTGCGTGCTGAATCGAGATACAAGTGTCCTGATAATTGTACTGATCAAATTTTTCCTGAATAGGAGTGGTGCACTGAGCTTTGACGTAATCGGTGTTGGCGAATGATGTAGCGACTTGGCCATACATCATTTTATGGTCGGACTTGCCATATTTCAATTTAGGGGTCACTAAGGCGTCCGAAGCTGTGGTGTATAGCGTCGCAATCAATGCTGCCAGCAGGGCAAAAACTCCCAGGAATGTCGCTCCGGCGTAGCGTACTGACTCTTTATGGGTTATCAGAGTTCCAGGTTGTATGACCCAGGACCTCATTGTCATTTCTGCGATAGTGATTCCTCTGTCATGCTTATTCATGGCTCTGGTGGACAGCAGCTGGCCCAGAAATCCCACGAATACAGTGACGAAAGACAACTCGATTGACTTTGCAACAGCTGTGAATATCACAGACAATGTATTTGGCGACAGCCTGCCAGTAGTGATGAAGGTATGGTCATAGCGCGTTTTTTTTATTGCGAGCATGACCCACATCCCGGACATGACTGTAGAATATATGGACAACATAAGGATTGTCACTGCCAACCAGCTCCCACGACCGAGCTCTATAGGTTTTTTTGATTTGCAAGCGAAGTCTCGGGAATTTCCAGCGGGTGCTTGTGGGCGGAGCCCTTCCACTTCAGAGCTCGCTCCAAAGGTTTGATGTAATGATAGGGTGGAAGGATTGTTGGAGGCGCCATCTCCTTCGTCCCCTTCAGGTTGAGTTTGGAGTGGGCGATATGTCTTGCCGCCAAGTCTTGCTAGATTTGGTGAAGGAAGAGGATTTGGTGAACGAGGGCTGGTGGGACTAATCTTGCTCCCCACTGGTACTCTTGGAATTGATGTCCTTTTTTGCCCATCATCTACCGATATCCCTAGCCCATGACCTTCATACGCTGTATTGATGTAATCTTGATGTGAGGGGGTTTCGTGAAAGGAAGGGAGCTGTTCAGCAAGAGAACCCGCCCGATGATATCCGGGGCGGTGGTGGACTGGGGATGAAGGCGACGCTACGACTGTGGAATTGGAGCCAATTGAGACTGTCGACGGGCCCGAATCAGGTTCGCGAAGGAGGTTTTCCTTTTGCTCGGGTTCGCGATCCATGAGATGGAGGGGGGTGCGTCTGAATGCGCAAGTGTTGAGCGCTCAGCCTTGTATATAAGCGGCAAATGAGGGGCATTGCAAATTGTAATGAGACAACATTGAGTTAGCAAGACATGGCAGGAGAGGTATATGGAATTAGAACTAGAGTTCGGAGGAACGAGAATGGGTGATGCACCGATAACAATGTGTGTAAGTTGGGAAAAGGATGCTATCGCAATCGCAATTGCTTTCGCTTCGACTTCAGCTCATGCATTATGCCACGGTTACCAGCTCCGCGGCAATCTTGGGACCGATGTTGCAGCAACATGCCGAGCCTCCCAAGAGCTCGATGGCTTTGGCGATTGGCGTGCATTGGTGGGGTTGCGAGTGAAGTGCAAATGGTTATCGCTGCAATTTTCTCCTGCAGGTAAGCCTAGATCAACACACATTTCATACATTTGGCCAATCCCGATTGGACCCAGCCGAGCAGGGCGGGTTATCCATCTATTTCTGATAGAAATGTGCCGCTCGCTAGACATGATAGGTGACCCAAGACGCTCAGGCCGCTTCCTGTTTGGCTGAGCGAATTGATCCTTCGTGACAGGATAAGAATCTGTAACCTGCTGAAGCGGAGCCCCAATTTCCGCAACTTGTGACCGTCAGCCATGGTACTGGCTGGCCGAGCTTTCTGTGTTGATGATGTGTTCGCTGACAGCGGAGGAAAAGAACAGCAGGAAGCATGGTGTAGTTCTAGCTGTACTTAGGCGCCGGCCCTGGAAACCTAGACAAGCCTTCCGCGACAAGGCTGAAATTAGCCCCCTACGAGTTGGTCCGGGCCTGACAGTTCAGATCCAAGCTGAAACACATGTAATTACGACGGTCACCTGTTATTACGTCTTCCAAGTAGTCAAGCTGGCATACAAGATCAACAAGCACAGTCATAAAGTCACATCCGTTGTGTGATCCGTGAGTAAAAGCCATCAATCAATTCTATCATACACAACGCCACCATCTAAATTCAACTTTAATAGCAAAACCTCAGCACTCAGCAATGCTGTTCCCATCGATGCCGTTTCCTATTCATGAACGCCTAGCGAAGCTTCTGTGCGCCATATTTACCCTGGGTATCTCTTCGTAAGAATATATCGGACGTAAGCAATTAAAAAATGTTCTATCTAAAGGTTGTACACAGCATCGAAGGTGCCGTCATAAGTGTAAGCTTGGAATTGCTGGAAGAATTTCGGCCAGACCGGACTAGTGATAAAATGTCGAATGTGCCGTTAGTAACATATTATTCTGTCAAAGAATGCTATGCAAATTCTCTATTTTTAAGAGAAAAGCGTGTCGGTAAGTACGCCCAGGATATGAGTGGGCTCAAGTTTTGAGCGAATATGCAGGCGAAATATCAAGTAGCCACATCCTGATATAGTCAGCACGAGCTGTTCAAATCGGCATGTTTGAGCGACTCACGAAAAGGAAACCGAGTTCCCTGACGCCTAACCGGCTGATGCTCTTGCTTGCATTTTCATCGAGAGCCGCCTCAATAAGCTCTCTCTTCTTCTCTTGCAGGGCAAGAATGCGATCTTCAACGGTGTTTTCCACAATGATCCGATGGACCCGTACGGGCTTCTGCTGACCTATACGATGTGCTCGGTCAATCGCTTGCTCCTGACACGCAGTCCGTAAGCTATAAATATCCCAAAACCAACACCAGAGAGCGAATACCTCGATATATGGGTTCCAGAACGGATCAAGCATGATGACTTGAGAGGCGGCGATGAGGTTGAGCCCTGAATTGCCTGCTTTGAGGGAAACAAGTAATATTTTGCAGCTCCTTTTGTCCGAGAATTCCATAACTGCTTCATTGCGAGCATTGGCGCTACATTATGTCAGTCAATCTAGGAGTCTCATGACAAGGCGAAGCTTACCTCATGCTGCCATCGTATCTGGCATATTCCCAACCTTCATGGGCAATAGGTACTTCCAGAAGGTCCAATAGCGATGTGAACTGGCTGAAGATGATGGTCTTTTCGCACTGCTTAGTTTCAGGATCTTTGCGCTCTTGGATTGCTCTGAGAATTTCCATAGTTTTTTCGGTCTTAGCGCTCGGAATCCAGTCCTTCTGGAGGCGCTTTAGGTAACGTCGGCGAGCTTTGAGGTTATGTGAGCCCTCTTTCTTGAGTTGGGCTAAAGTCTTCTTTGGCGGCTTTTCCGTTGCTTTACCCTTGCCTTTGTTGGGTTTTTTAAGTTTTTTGGATTTTTCAAAAGGTGTCTTCCCGGGCCGGTAACCATCACCTTGCTCGTCTTCCGTTTCTGAAGGGTCATCTACAGCGCCATCCTCGACCACGAATCCCTTTATGTTGCCTTTAGAGTCTACTTCGTCGTCATCCTCTCCATCATCACTACCACTGTCGCTGCTATCCGTCGTCTCAGCATCTTCTGGGGCTTCCTCTTCCAAAGCTTCACGAATCTTCTCCGGCATATAAACCCGTTTGAAAGCATTGTGGTCCATAACCTTTGCTGGATTTACTGAACCTCTGCAGTTGGGACATTTGACAGAGGTACGTCCTTCGGCGACACCATCAGCTACTGCCTGGGAAGGGTCCGAGATCCGTGCAAAGCACTCTGAACAAGTGTTATGTCCACATGGGAAAAAGATGATAGAGTTATCTGTCATATCCATGCAGACGGGGCACTCGAGGGCACAATCGTCGTTCGATAAGCTTTGCTCTTTGATGCGGGCAACAACATCGGGAGCTAGTTCTTTTGCCAGTTTCATCATGTCTTCAGGGCTGACGTCCATAGCACCTGTTGCCTGACTGAAGTCTTTGATCAGGTGGGGATGGCAACAAGCCTGTCGAAGTCGTAGCAGCAGCACCAAGATATTTGAATAGTGTTTGCCGATAGTCCCAGCTTTCAGGAATTTGTTAAATTGAAGTTGAGTCCTTGTTTGAAGGGCTTGGTAGAACTCGTGTTCATCTTGACTGAACTCGGCATGTCGGGCCTCTGTTGAACGCTCTGGCAGATTTAAGATAGGTTTCCCATCGATCTTAGACTTCTTAGTACGCCGGAGGAGAATTGCTTTGAGCAGAGCCTGAAGTTTCTTCATTGCTGTCTTCTTCAGTCCTTCGCTATGACCCTTGAGAGGATTGGAGAAATCGTGCCGGAATTTCTGGCTCTCGCAGTATGGCTTTATACGAAGGAAACTGATAAGAGAGTACAATTCGTTGATATTGTTCTGCATGGGCGTCTAGAAATAAGGTCAGTTGTGAACGGGATAATGTTTGGATGGAATATGACCTACGCCGGTCATACAGAACCGATGGACAGCCTGTAATAGAACGGCACCCTGTGCCGCGTTTGTGTTCTTGTTCTTGATGCATTGAGCCTCATCGATGATAACTCGGTACCATTTGGAATCCTCGCCTAAGAGAGGAAGATGGTCTTGCTTGCTCGTGGGTCTCCAATTCGGGTTTCCACGCCTTTTCAAATCAATATCCTCTCTCCGCTTATATTCCGTACCAAGCGTGCCGAAGGTGGTAAGGACAACATCAAAAGACCGGAGTTTATCCCATGTAACAGATCGCTTTTCTCCATGGAGAATATATGTTCTTAGTTGATGACTTGGCTTCAGCTTTTGACTGATCTCACGTTCCCATTGTCTCAAAAGACCAACCGGACATACGATGAGAGTTGTTTTTTGCAGTCTGTCATCACTTTTTCGAGAGACCATCAACGCCAGAGCCTGAATGGTCTTGCCAAGACCCATGTCGTCCGCTTGATGATGTGCGATTAGCCGATGTCCAGAGGAAGATAGGTGGGAGGGACCTTACCAAGTATTCCACCCTTGTTCGAGCCTTCTTCCATGGACTTCATCCAAGATAGACCAAGTTTCTGATGTTCCATCAAGCTATATTTCATAGCCTCCGGCGTTCCCTCCCGATTCTCCGGTGGCAGCTCCTCGTCAGGACGAATATTCTCCAGTAGAGTTTTGATCTCCGCAGCCGTGCGTGTAGGGTCGTTGGTAACATAATCGACGCGACTTATATACTGGTCAACTAACGCTCTATTGGCTGGGTCCTGGGCATCGATTCCGTGGCGGCCGAAAACATTTTGGGCTAAGTTCTGTGGTGGCTGATCGAAGTAATCCAGGCTCATGTAATTTGAGGATACGCCTAAGCCGCTGCTGTCGTAGACTGGATTGCCACCAAAGCCCATTGGCGTACTGCCATAGCTTGATATCTGATTGTTGACGAGGTCAAGTGCCGAATTGTACAATCCTCTTGCAGTATTGGCAATGGTTGAACCAAACCGGTCTGTCGAATAGCCCCAACTATCTGCATTGCTGTTACCTCCAACATTACCATATGCGGGGTATGAACTTTGGGGTGTGTAGCCCTGCATATGGTTAATTCCGCTGTTAAAGGCCTGTGAATCAATCTCGACGAGATCACTACTTGGATTGCTGGCAAGATTGTTGGGTTGATCATATTCATCGTCACTGCACAGATTAATGTAATCCGTAGGTGAGAATCGTGATGATTGAGGCTGATAATTACTCTCGTGCTTGACCGGAAGTTGTGTGCCTGTGTTCTGATAATCGCTCTCCTTCTTCACTGGAAGTTGAACGCCCATATTGTGATAGCCATTCTCCCGCTTTATTGGCAACGACAAGGGCGAGAATGGATCTTCTCGGATCGGGAGAGGGGATGAAGACAATTGGTATGGATGATCAAGGTGTCCCCGATCGTTAAATGTTGTCTGAAACGTGCTCCGAGATGCAGTGCTTGGACCAGCTCCATAATTTTCTTCGGATGGGACAAAATCATCTCCCTGTGCCATGAGCGACCTTGCAAATGCTTCATCCTCGCGCTCTTGCTTCCTCCTCGCCTCGAGCAGCTTCTCCTCAGCCTTCGCCTCCCGCAACTCACGTATGTGGTCTTTCGGGTCCCCCCCAAACAAAGAGAAGAGCTCGGGATCTTCTGGAAACTCGAAAGAACCCAAAGATGTTGGTGTCGTTATTCCAGTCACAGCGGGACTTGGAGTGGTACGCATTGATTTGGCTGTGCGACCTGTCAAGTCATTTGCGACACCGAAGCTCTCCCTCTGTCGTTTTTGGGGCCGTAAGAAGCCGGAGTCAGGGCTTGAATTGGAACCTGATGCAGAGTGCTCGTCGACAGATGGGAATGCTGGGTTGTCGGAAGTTGGGGCTGAATCTTCCAGAGAGCCAAAGTTCCAGGAAGATGGGGTAGCCGTAGCAAGACCGCCCACAAAGGTATTATGAGAGCTCCCAGCAAATGGTGTATACCCGGTGCTATGCTTCGTCGTTGTGTGGCTTGTTTGCGGGCGCGAGGTTTCCGTGGCGGTGAGGCTGTCAGGCTCGCTGTCGTCTAGAAACTTCATGTCTCTTTCGTGTTGCTGTTGATCTTGCCTGCTTCGCTCCCTCTCAAGCTGGACCTCTAAACTCGTAAGGAAGCCTTGAAGCGCCATTTTCCGGACCCCATTGTAATCGCTTCCTTCCTCCCAATCCTCAAGCTGTTGCTTGGTCACATTGATCTGGTTTTGAAGATCCAATATGCGAGCTTGTAGTGGCGATGGATCCATAATGATGTTATATTAGGAAGGTATGAGAGGTCGGGTCGGATATGTGTGGAAGACCTGAGCCTGATCAGTGTTAGTGAAGTGGTGGAGAAAGTGTGAAGGCAAAGGCATACAGTGAAGGAGGGGGACTGGCCGTAAGGTTCGACGTGCCAGAGAGGTCTAGAAAGGACGATGGCGGTAAGGTGAAGGTGATATGGATGTGTCATCCGCTGCTTGTGCGGAGTTGGTAGCCAGGTCGCTTGTTGCACGCTTTGACCAAGGCTGCAGGGCCATTAAGAGGCGAACATGTCAGATTGCCTGGATATGGCTCGTGTTGGTCAGAAAATGCCGGTAAAGCGAGCGTAGGTGCAGAAGGAGAGATGTAAGAGGCAGGGATACCTGTAAGGAAGTGAATGGATATATGCCCCAAGAGAATGTGGTGGACAAAGTGTCGAAAGCTGGGAAATATTGAGTGCTTTGGGCGGCGCGTTTTCGGTATGACGCGAGTCAACAAGGGACTTAAGGCACTAGAGGAAGATAGCTTCTAGGGCAGGAGATCCCACTAGTGCTTGCAAGACTGTCTCGAATGCACCTCAACGTGGATGATATTGATAGGCTTCCTTAGATGGAGGGGTGAAAACGCTGCAATGCATCTCTTTTCAAATTCGCAAGCGAGGCGGGTGTGTGCGAGCTGAGAGGGAGAAATAGGCTTAAAAGGATCTTGGGATTTCGGGGCGTCAGGCTGGCTGGCTGAAGCGGACAGCTACTTTGTACCCCGGCGGACAATTGCCTCGTATTCCGTCAAGACTTGCAGCAGGCCGCCTGAAAGATTAAGTACCGTGAGCTGAATACTATCAGAAAATTCCTCGAGTAGGAAAATGTGAAAAGCAAATATCCTTACCAGGCACTTGCCTGTGGCGCCGAGCTTACCTTTCCTTGCCCTTTCTTTCCGGCCGAATACCGCCGGATAAACCCACATGAGGCTTTACGCACGCAAGCTGAACACTCCTCAACATCTCAACAATCTAGATGCTGGGGAACATGCCGCCTACTGCCTACTGCCTACTGCCTACCGTATGATGACTATTGCGATTACTAATGGTTTCATGGATCAAAACATGAGTCATGCTCTTGTGAATAACGGCCTCTTTTCTGGCGTAGTACCCCCTTCCTACTAACAGGCAAAGAGCGCCTAATCTATCTCTCCAGACTCTCAAAAACCCATTATGGCCTCATTCTTTTACTCAAACAGAGAGGAAAATGCACTCGGAATTAAATCAGCTATAAATGCTATCTCCTACTGTGCAGAGAAATGCTCGTCCCAAAATTGTTGCATCTTGACGATTCAAACTGCTTGTAGACAAAGATAGACCTGCCGCGATTACAAACGTCTGAAAGTGCCACATCGTCTAGATTTTTAATCGAGACTCCGCGTCCTTAATGGCCAATCCATTCACCATAAAGTGGAGCACGCATGGTTGTACGGCTCCACTTAATGTACTGAGCCAGGCTCACGACAAGATCAGGAAGTTATGATGAGGTTCAGCAAACCGATGTTGCGAGGACAACGTCATTCCATTAGATTTCCACATATGTGAGCGAGTAACTAATACGATCTGTGTTCTTTGGCGCTGTTCTCTGACGGTGCACTGTCGACTTCGGCCTGGCAATTTTGGTCCGTCTTTTCAAAGTATCGTCCCTTCAGTAATACCGTTGCCAAATTCATGACTCCTCACGCATGCGCCACTATGTCTCCTCAGGCTACTGCACTCTTGAAACGGGGTCTGGAGGAGTGATTTGAAATCTCTCTTATGCCTCCAACCGAGGATATATGCGAACGGCGGAGTGCGCGTAAATGGGGCGTGTGTTTCCAGGCGCAAGGCGATGAGACTACTGGACAAACTCGAGCCATGGCCTTCCGAGACATTTAGTAAACGAAGGAAAGAGCATGAAGCGGGAACAAAGATTGTAATTAACATAAAGGCAAGATCTGTGGCAGTGTCCTGCGAGGTGTTTCTCCGTGAGAACTTCTGGCTATGTAGCCTAACACATGCTCCATTCAATGTCTGGCTGTGCAATGCCAATCTCAATCTTGAAGCAAACTTTGGCACTTCTAAAAAGACAGTCTCAATTGTGATGGATGCGTTACTTTCTTCTCTGCCTAGCTCCACGGACGCTTCGATCTGATCTCAAGTGTTGAAGGTATCGCCACGGGAGACTTACTGTCCAGTGTGTGAGGCTACGTCAATTATCATCGCGAGGCT
Source organism: Cladonia squamosa (assembly GCA_947623385.2). NCBI lineage: Eukaryota > Fungi > Ascomycota > Lecanoromycetes > Lecanorales > Cladoniaceae > Cladonia > Cladonia squamosa. The sequence goes on from OX392381.1 coordinate 1,094,832, forward strand.
AATCCGCATGGATGCATGATCGACTCCTGATCTTCCAGGGCATATCTCGGTGTCGCGTGTCACGATGACATGCTACTCCTGCTCGTGTGCCAACATACAATCTTCTATGCCATATCAACCCCTCCAGCATTATCATTGCCTTTTGGAATATCCATTCCCCCTGGATTATCATAATCGTTTTGAAACCTTGTGTCCAAGCACGCCAAAGATAGTGGCAAATGTTGTTCGTGGTGTGATCTTCTGCAAGGAGGGAGCTGCCAATCCATCAGATCCTGGCAGCCACCTTGGGAAACCTGACTTGGGCACGTTAGGCTCCTGGGCTTGAGCATCGTATGCACGTCACGTGAGTCATTCAAGTCCCTGCAGAATGGTCACACGATTCGTGGAACAAAAGCTTTAACCTAAATTTGTAAAATGAGTCTCTGTAAGCATAGCGCAGCTTTTCGCTATGCAGCTTACAGTGTTTGCAAGTGACGCAAACATTAATGATAGCAACAGATAGAACTGTGTTATGTTAGGAGGCGGCTCTTCGGATCCTGGTTTATAAGTCTTTTATCGAATTAAAGGCGCCAGAATGGATTGCTGAGGCGTGATTACTTAGATCGATAGTTGAAGCTCCCTGGCTCATAATATGCTAAGAAGATTTCTATATTGGTGCTTTGTCGCTGATGACCTCGCTTGACAAGCCGCACGTATGCCTCAGCCGTACTAATACTGCAAGAAGGAGCTGTTCCCCACGGTCAGGAGACATCAGCATGGCACAGCCTGTCAGTGAGATGTTTATTGTAGCTTTCTTGGCATCTTTCGTCACTCCCCGTGGTCAATGTATCAGGTATTCAACCATGGACGGGTCGGCAGTCCCTTGGTACGGAACAGCCTGGCACATGCGCAAAAGGTTTCATAGTGCCATATTTGTGTTGATCACCAACAAGGAGCGCATCATATTGAACGTGATGGGTGGAAGTGAAGACCCTGCTATAAAGCAACAGCGATAATCTTGCTGGTTTCTGTGGGCACGCCCCTGGCCATTCTGCTGGCTGTTCGACACAGGTACTCTTGGTAGCCATTTGTACAGTCAGGTAGTCTCTGGGCGCTCCTGAAAGTCAGCTGTCCCTCAGTCGGATCATGTTTCCTCGTCGGACAATTACACAATTACTTAAATACTACCCTGGACATGCGATTCAGCCTAGAGAGGGAAAAGAAAGGGGGACGGTTGTCGATCATAGCATCATCGTGCAGGTGACCCAGCAACCGCAGCACCGCAGGGACAGGCCGCTAGAAATCACTACAGCCACTCAGTATGATGCGAGGTCCACACCACGGGAATTGACATTATCAACGCCTGGACATCGTTGCTCTTTCACACGAGACTTCGATGATTTCCCTCATCTTTGATCCGATTAATTTCTTCGACAGCTCCAATCCGTTGCTCCTTTTTTCCGGTGGCGTCTGTTTTGACCGGTTGAGCTTTGCCCTCAAGCGACGATATTAATTGTAAGCCCTTGTGTTACATGCTTAAGTGTGTGAATTGCCTGCTGACCGCTCTCCAAGAATACCAATTATCTGCTCTGTTTACGGCCGTGATACGACTCCGCAACGTCATCGTCCTAATGAGGTGAACGAACTGAAGACTCCCCCGCGGTTGGCATCACGTGTTCAGACACAGTGGAGAATTGCCCAATATTGCAGCGCTCTTAGCTTTGAGACTCTACGAAGTAATATCTTTTGCCCCTCAAAGCAACAATTCTCATCTGGACCCAAGAACCTACTATGGCGTCCACAATAGCCACCAACACCATGAGCAGCACAGAAACAAGTGCCACGCCTTCTCTTGCTGAACCCTCCACGGCTACACCGACCCTCGCGACCGCTGAATCAAACCAAATCTCCACGAACTCCTCAGAGGGCGAAGAGGACGGCCGCTCGCGCTCCAACAGTCGTACCCTCCGCCCTCACGTCGGCACGCGAAAATCCTCTGGTACAATGATTATCCCAGCAGATCATCCAGATGTCGAAATAAAAGAGGAGTCATACGCAGCGGATGACGCACGAGCTATGAGCCCGCGAAGGTCAAGTGCAGACACGGAGCGGATGGTTCAAGAGGCGCGCCAGGTGGCAGAAACGTACGTACTGTTACCAGATCTTGAGTGAGGCTTAAAGCTGACTACCAATTAAGCCATGCAATCGAAAAGCAATCGGGAATAAACGCGCTGATTGAACGAATCGAGAGCGTGAGAGCTGAACACGACAAATTGGAGCGGAATAACAACGCGCTACAAGACTACATAGGCGGTCTCCATCGAAGTATGTCTCGTACTGCACTCGACACAAGTCGCAAGAAATAACAACTTCTTGTATCCGCCACCACTGTCATCATCAGCACAATCATTACTCCCGCATGCCATCTCATCAACTTCCATACTTGGACCTTACCCCCCATTCCCCAAATAACCAGCATAGCGAACGGCCCACCTGTCTCATGCATTTACACGGACACCGGAAAACGACATAAGTCATCAAGATCCCAGCATCCTCAGCATAATATCAATGTATAATACCTGCTGTCCTTCACCCTTGCGCCCTGTACAATAACAGTCGACCCTCAACACGACGGGCCTGTCAGGCTGACATTACTTTTCGGACACGTGTTTCTAATCCCCATACAGCGAAAGCGAGCTTCTCTATAGTCCAGCGCTCGCTAGGCATACGAGGCAGGAGAAGGGATAACATGGCTCTGTTATGAAAGACAGGCCACAAGAGGGTTAAGTGTAAGATAAAAACCTCATAGATCCTCCATGAATAGCTCTCAATCAAAAGAACCAATGAAAAAAAGCAGTCCTAATGCGAGAAGCACATGAGTACTTCGCTCAATTGACAAAACGCCTAACCCTAGATTCCCAACGCGACTATGTCATAGTTACCTTACTTCTCTCCCTAGCAGGCCATATCCCCCCTCCACCCCCCCCGAAGTAGTAATCCACCTCTCCCACAAAATTAAACAAACATACCACCAAAAATCTTCTTGCCTTACCTTTGACCTAGAGCATATAACTAAACGCAAAACCATAAACCCACTCATCCTAATTCCAATCATAGAGCACGTGCCCACCTACTTCCCGCAACAGGTAGCCAGCTTCTCTGCAATCATGTGATATAAGTCCTGAAAACGGACAAGACCGACTTTCGCTTGATATTCCAGTATGAAAATTGGGGGGTGAAAAGTCTACCTGGTCCTAATGTGTTCTTTCATATTCGGAAAATCTCTTTCACTTTGTAGGTATATAAAGTATTCTGTCTATATTTAGACGTCGTGCTTCCACGTACAGTTCGTGGAGAGCAGGATACGTGTCAGCGCTGGCTACGTCCTACGTTATGAATTAACAGATGTGATCTTGGAGATCTTTAGTTGTTCTGATTGCTTGGTTATTGGGAGAGGCGGTGCTAGAGAGCATTAGTCAATTCCAGAAAATCTGTCTGGCGGTCACCGTCCAATTAGGGCTGTGAAGCAATGTATGTATCTAGATGACTGATGTTTTTCTATTCTCTGATATCGGTATGGTGCGCCAATGTAAGATGTCTTGCAAGGAGCACTGGAACAAAACAAGGAACTTCATGATCCATCCACCACCCGTCGCCCTCATAGATCATGTGCACGCTGAAAAGACGTTGAGTAGCCAGCGAACTGTTGGGTTCTGGGCCAAGGAAGGCGAATCAGGAACTGTGTCAAGTACGGAGATGTAGCTCTGCCGTTCTTCTAATAATCCTTGCATCCGAACATCACAGTTGTTGCTTTCGAAGTGACGGGAAAGAAATCTACTCAGCAGTCTTCTCGGGCTCTCCGGAAGCAGGGGCAGCTTCTTCTTTGGGTTCCGCTGGTGCAGTAGCACCTTCACCGCCACTCGGCTCGGCTTCAGAGGAAGTCCAGAGGGTCTGCCGCGCGTCAGCGTTATTGATCCAAGCAGCCGGCAATGCACGCTTACCAGGTTATCTCTTAGAAGCTGCATTATGAGAGTAGAGTCTTTGTAGCTCTCTTCACTCAAAGTATCGAGCTCTATTGACATGTCAGTAGATGCCAGTACTATACAAGGAGAGTGCTGACCAGCAATAGCATCGTCAAACGCTTGCTTAGCAAGATGGCATGCCTGATCGGGGGAGTTGAGGATTTCGTAGTAAAAGACGGAAAAGTTCAACGCAAGACCGAGACGGATGGGGTGGGTAGGAGCGAGATCGGTGGTCGCGACCTCAGTGGCAGCTTTATAAGCCTCCAACGACTTATCGGCAGAGATTTTACGTTTGTCGCCAAGAGCGAATTCAGCGAGGTAGCGGTGATAGTCACCCTTCCTATAACCCAAATATTAGCCAAACGCTGCACATGCGGTTGAGTGGTGTGCGCACATTTTGTGATAGAAGACCTTTGACTCGCCGCTCTGGGCGGACTTAATGAGATGCTCATCAAGGACTTCCAAGATATCCTCACAGATCTTGGCTAGCTCGGCCTCGATCTTCTGACGGTATTCTTTGATCAAGGAGACCTGAGACTCGTTGCCCTTAGACTCTTCCTTCTGTTCGATGGAGGTGACAATCCTCCACGATGCACGTCGCGCACCAATAACGTTCTTGTAGGCAACTGATAATAGATTGCGCTCCTCGACAGAAAGCTCTTGATCCGCGGAGGCGACATTTTTCATACATTCTACCATCTCTGTGACAAGCGCATTAGATTATGTTGCCGCCCTGGGAGGGGTTCATCTAACCCTCGTAACGCTCCGCCTGTTCCGCCAGCTTAGCCAGGTAGACATTGTTTTCGACTGCCATGATAACAGGTTTAACTATAAATTCCTCTATAATGTTAGCAAGATCCCAGATTTCGCGATAAAGATGTCTGAGCAAAGGCAAGGAAAATCATAAGCTCTTAAATTCCGGTTTGGAGGGTAAGCCAGGTAGCGAACCTGGGGGTTCAGTTGGAGAAGGCTCTCAGCACGGTAGATTGAAGCAGCGGTCAATTTGCTTCTGCAGGGCACGGAGCCCGTGACCGTCGCGAAGCATGTTATGCCTGAGGGTAAAGGCCATGTCTGCCAGATCATAACAAAAACCAGTATCATGCCGAGACCTCCTGTAACTCCTACCCATTATGCAAGTGCAGATCTGGGCTGCGAGAATTGATCCATACAGGCACAGGATTGAAGCTGCCGCCAGCGATCGAGGGTCATTCCCCAGGGGCATGCGTGAATGGAGAAGGTGGGTACAGGCATGGGGACAACACAACAAAACTTACCGAGTGAGCGAAGAGACAAGAATTGGATTTAGCAAGTCGACCGTGCAATATGGATCCTGCAGTATTTTTGTGTAGTAGAAGGCTCGTCTGAGAGTATGTGGGATGCTCTATCGGAGGGAGAGGTTGTACGGTTGGGAAGGGAGTGCTTGTGTCGTTGATCTGGTAGAACCGGCAAGAGCGAGGACGTCACGCTAAGGCTGTGCTTGCGCGCTAGTTGTATTACATAAGCCAGCATCAACAAAAACATAGTGGCTTTTGGGGGGACAACCTCCAATCCGCAACTTACAGCCTCACTCCTGCCTCAAATATGCGAGGCGTCCCGGACAGACTAGGCGACAACTGAAGATTGTGCTCGAAAGCCTTGAGCTGCGAGCGTCTTGTCTCGCTGCAAATGTTCGCCCGTGCGAAGCCCCTGCGCCAATTTCACAAATCGACATGTAGTACGTGGCGCGAGAAGAAACAGTTGGTCTGTCTGACTCCAAATATGGCCGAAGTCCATGTACAGTATGCGCAGGCCCAAGCCTAGCCCAATTCTCGGCATAATTCTCAAGAAGAGAGGATGATGTCCTTCGCTCTGCGGCTGCAGCACTGGATGTCAGACGCCGAATATATGAATAGAAGACGTAACATGCCTGAAAGCTATCTGTCCGGTATTGCATAATGTTTAAGCCGCCACCTTCATTGCTGTCATTGCTCTTTCCATATTTGGAGAAGTTGCTTGTTCGCACATTATCTGTAGACTCCCCAGGTAAGTGCTATGGAGATAGCGAGATCTTGTACACCTAGGTCTTTGGATTATATACCCTTTGAGTTCCTTTGTATACATGCTGCAGGCTTTCACTCGCATACTTTGTATAGCATCTCTACTTAATAACCCTTTCTTTCGAAGAAAATTCCCTCGTGCAACTATCCACAACTCGTTCTCAAAGTTCTTAGCTCAGCCTGCTGGGTCCAGCATGAGTCTCTCTCTGCACCACCTGGCTCCTCATGACAACTGGCAGAATCTGCCCGATGATCAGCAGTCCAAGGGGTCGGATACATCTTCGAGGACAGTTCACCGTACGCCTAGTCCTTACCACAGATCGACCCACTCGCAAGGATCCTTATCATCCTTGGGTCTTCGTGTCAGGAATGAAAATGTGCCTCTGGGCCGTAATGCCTCCCAAACATCACTGCCTTTAATGTCTAGCTCTACTAGCGTCCTGTTACATCGAGGGGTGTCCCAGCCCTTGTCTCCTCAATCTAGCTGCGGGAACTGCAATTCTCTACCAAAACGTATGCAAAGCACTCCAAGCTTTCTATACGACGCGGGGCCGCTATACGATGTTGATCTACACACTAGCTCTACAAATAACACCCCTGATAGGGAGCAAAGCCTGGAAGAACGGGGGGAGCAAGCTTCAGACAATGGACTTTCCTTTGACAGCAAGAGAGCGGAAACATTGTCTATACCTGGGCACAAACCCCCTATACCAGGCCATCCATGGAAACCTCGGCCTATCATATCAATGCCAGGGACTACGACAACCCAAGCACCCGCTTCAGCTATGGATCGGACTTTCAAGGAGCAGAATTTGATGCAAAGGTTCAGAAGGGTCTTCGGCCGACAGCGCCAAAAATTTCTCACTGTCCGTAAGGAACGCTGGACATTGGATGATTTCGATGAGGAACATACCATCTGGCCAGAGCTACCAGAGCAGTCGCAACTAAATGGACATCAAAAGGCGTCATCGTGGGCCGCCTTCGGCTTCGCAAATCCGACATCAAGTGCCATAACAATTGAACCTGTACCTGGTGCGAAAGAATTTGCTCACAAGAGGTCAAAATCTTCATTCTTAAGGCGTAATAGAGATAGCAAACTTTCGAACCGAGCAAATCGAGATACTTCAGATTCTGGCCAAGCATCTCTCAAGACAGTCGAACTAGCCGCATGGGCCAGAGCTATACAACGACGTAAAGTATTGGAAGAGCTTTTTATTTCCGAGAAAAGCTACATCGCAGATCTCAAAGTCCTTCTACATGTGAGTGATATACACGGCTATGCGTAGGAGAGGAAACCGCTGAAGGAGACTCGTTAGGTCTATTTGACAATCCTTGACTCCGGACCTAAGACTATCCAGGCTGCACGCCCTGAATTTTCCCGCAACGTCGGAGAGATGTTGCGCTTGCATGAAGAGTTACTGCGGCAAATTCAAACAAAGTTACAGAGCTCTATGGCTTATCGTGGTGCACGAGCTATGTGTCTAAAAATGCTCAAAAGTGGAAGTTGGCACACTTCTGATAGCCTTGGCGAGGTGGACCTGAATACAGTAGCTGAGAAGACTCCCGGTACAGGTCTACAGTCGAAAGAGTTTTTCGGGTTTGGGAGGTCGAAGAAGCACAGATTGGTGACAACGGCAGGAGAGGCAGCGGACGTTGCCAATTTGTTTGAGCATATGGTATGCCGCTCTAAGCTCCCTTGACAAGCAGAGCCTCGCATACTGACTCGGGACCAATTTTCAGCTTGAACGCCTTTTCGTGTACGAAGAATATGCTGCTAAGTATGAGTCAATGCTACGGAACATGGCGTCGCTCTCGAAAACGATGCCAAATTGGGCCGCTTATGAACGAGGGATTGAAGCATTGGTGAACTCATTAGTTCCACAGAGCAGCGGCTTAGAAGACAGTAGAAAGTGTCTCACGCTTGAAGACCTGTTGATCAAGGTATGCTTGGGGTGCGTAGATGAAAAAATGGGTTACGGCTGATGTACTTCTGTAATAGCCTATCCAGCGAGTGTGCAGATACCCTTTGCTGTTCGCCGAGCTGCACAAGCACACACCAGCTATCGATGATGTAACATCTCAGAAAGAAGTTGAAAAAGTTCTTTTCCGCCTGCGCGAAATGGCTAAAGAGATCAACACCGCTACCAACGATGAGAAGACACAAGCCAAGATTCAAAGATCATGGCATCTTCAGGATCTCTTAGCTTTCCCAGCCACGGTGAGTGCCAAATGCTATTCACATGATACAGTGCTAAACGACGCCGTCCAGAGTCAATCAACGCACTCACTCCGGGCACTAGGCCATGCTTCGCTCTGTGGAGTCCTCTATGTTGCATACCAATCGGAGCGTGAAGTTCTGGGAAATTATATGCTTTGTGCATTATTCAACTCCTATATGCTTCTTGCACAACCTAAGCCGGGAGCTTCGAAGTTCGAGATCGCTGCTATAATTAGCCTCGGCGACTTGCAGGTTGACCAGGCTGACAGTGGAAGAGGTGAGCAAGGTAAGGCTGACAGCTTGTGCTATGTACTGATGAGATCAAGGACTCCAATGTCATACAGCGCCATTTTCATGGAAGGTCACGTTCGAGTTTGATCAGCAGCTATATGACTTGATCTTCTGTGCGTGCACGGCCCGGGAAGAAGATCAATGGAAGACTACTCTTAAGGAGCGTTCTAATACAAAGAAAAATAATCGGGATTGGCGGAGGGATATTAGCTTGGAGAATTCAGCACTGTATCTCGAGGTACGATCTCTGGGTCCCGTGTTTGGCCAGCCCGGTACTCTTATGCATCGTCAATCAATACAACGTGCTGCCACGCTCAATTCGCGAAAACAAGGGTGCCACGTTATCATCAAAAATACCAGCTCGATAAAACAGCGAGAGGATTCTCCAATGACGATAACAGAGACGGTTGGCCGTTCGCAATCATTTCTATCAACATACAAGATACCAATTTTAGCCCCCAGGCGAGCTGATAGACAGCGCATAGAACAAGCCATGGCTAGTGTCTGGACGCGGGATCGATTAGCCTACCCTGGCATGGCTGGCCACCGTAGGGGGTCACTGATAACGTCGGCAACAAATGTGATGCGGAGGCTCAGTAGAGCGAGTACAACGACCACTTCCACTACGACTTCTGCCACGAGTGGTGGTTGTACCAGCATTGCCGAAACAAGCACTCAGTCTGCATACACAGCGGCTTCACGCATGCCCGGCAACTATCATTCATCAGGTCACATGCCAGACCATCGCCAATCTGCCACTTCGGCGCCAGAAGTTGAATGTTCCGAGACAGGAGAAGATTGTGAAGCTACTGTATTGGCTCTGGAGAAAACAATCGGCATTACGACCGAGCTTAGACCAATTTCCAACAGCAGTAATGCAGCCAGACGAAGCGATGTCTCTGGAGTGTCGACGATGCTTCCTGGCATGGAGTCTTTTGAGATAGAGCAAGGAAGAGGTAAGCTTCGAAAGCCTAAGACGCTACTCAAACAATTTTCAACAGAAGGTATGAGAAACTGGTTTCATTATTAGAAGATTGTCAGCATGTTTGACTTAGCAGGAATACTCAAGCACAAATACCAAGTAGGAATGCTCTAAAGACAGAGTTACAATGCGAGTAGTCAAAATGTCTTTAGTCGCAGCCGTGCTTTGAGTTTCTCTCTGCATTGTAACCGCGCCAATCAGCCCTACGTGAGACCCATGTCGCGTGACGTAGTCTTGGCGGAGAGCTTCAGTCAGCCCAAGCTCCTGTACTCTCCAAACTCAAGAAGCAACTTCTACTCCTGACATAACTTCTGAATACCCATATCATACCGAAAACGCTCTATCAACACTTCCAGCCAAGCATACCCTGATTTCTATCCTCTTAGCCCACCATGACTCGTGGAAACGCATCCCAATCGAAGGTTCATTACCAAGGACAGGAGGAGGACTTTGTGATTTACATCGACGACGTCCAGTCAGTCCAAAAATGGAAGAACGATCGCTCTATCCCACTGGCACAAGTTGTCAGCGGGTTCAAGATCTTCGTCACACACAAGTAACCTCCCCACTTACAGCCGTGAACGCATGGCGGTGGACTCATGTTGCTGATATTCGCATGCAGGCATGGAGCTCAGAATGCGTATGATGGAGCTAGCAAGCAGACGCTCGAGAATGAGTTTGGAACATCGAACGAGGACGAATGTATGATTAAGATCTTGGAGAAGGGAGACATTCAAGAGACTGAGGTAGGTCTATCCGCTTCGGGTTGGGACACAAACATGGCTGACGTGCCATGATTCAGACTTCAGAGCGTCAAGGACCCAAGAATGACACTATGGGTTCTCGTGTGGCTCACTGAATGATTCGGCCTCCATACACTCTTTTGATGAACAGCCAACCTCCAGCGAGGTATATGGACTACTTTATTGCATAAGGGAAGGTTCGAGCAACTCAGGAATGGTAGCATCTAGCAATTAGCTTGCACAATCAAGTTGTCCGCTTCGTTCTCATCGATTCTTGCTCTCGTGGCCGAATTGTCTACTTGAACTGCTCAAGGCTCCCTTCCCATGACGTCATATTTGCAATGATTTCCTGCACATTTTCTACCCAACATATCTGCAGCAAAGCTAGATCGACGTATGGTAGGCATCTATCATTTCCTAGTCAGGTACATCGCTGAAATCCACCATCAAGTGCATGTGCTTTATGTATGTGTGAGGCTCGCTTGACCTGCCTTTTTTGTCAGGCGCTTTTTCACCCATGTCTTGACCTCATTCACCACTCCAGGCCATGACATCTGCTGCTGAATCGCATCCAGGCTCCGGTGGCTTTCTCCAGCCCACTCTACCTTCTCCTCCAGCTTCAACAACTACATCCGCCTCCCCTGCACCACCCGTGCTACCACGGCCTCGAGCCAATCCGCTCAAGCCGGGAAGCTCGAAAGAGAGCAGCTTTATCGACTATGTGGACAATAAACTGCTGGGAATATCGAGGCGGTATGAGAAGAGATATAATGCTGATTTCGAAGATGAGGCTACTTCGGGAATAGAAGGCAGGGGCTATGAGAGTTTCGGAGAGATGGTTAAGGATTTAGAGGCTGTGATAAATGTTGTCTGGGTGTCTGGTACACGTATGAGACCATAAATTCTTGGAAGTACATATACTAAAAAGTGGCTTTGCCGGCACAGCATCATTACAGACGCCCTACCTGCTCACCATCGCTCTTACTGCTTGCTCTTGTCTGCCATCATTCCCCTTTCAACCTCGTCCAACTTTTCAATTATTGCACAAGCTTGACTTGGCATTCTACTCACTTCTGCGAGGAACGGATGCTGAAACAGGAGACATACTACCGGGCTTCGAAGGCGGCAGAGTAAAGCTGAGTACGACTGAGAAGGTCAGGATGAGAGGCCTAGTGGAGAGAACAAGGGTTTCTGTGGTTGAAGTTGCTGCGAAAGGGGAAATTGTTGCTGATGCTGGGAGTGTGGCTCAAACGGATACGGAGGATGGGTTCACGACTAATGATGATAACGATGATGAGGATTATGCTATGGACGGGACGCAGGTGGAGGGGAATCATGGACGGTGGGAGATGGAGGTTGCGAGGGTTTACGAAAGAACGATTGTGGAGTTGGGAACAAGTTTGGATGCTTCTGGGGGTTTTGGTTGATTGTTGCACTTCTCATTCAGATCTTCTTTTCTTGCTGGGGGTTGCAGCTGATGATGCTCAGAATGAAGTCCAGAATGAAGTTCAGGGAAATAAACCTGGAAACACTGAATTTGCGTTGCTGAAGCCTTAGCAACCTTCAACATGGTGCACGTTCGCGGGGCTATAATCCAGCAGTCATACTATCCGTGGGTGTCCTTCCTTGTCCAATTCACGCAGGAAGGGTAGGCCGCCGCTTCCCGGGCAATTCTAATGCTCTATCACCGGGTTGAATGTTCCTTAAATGTGAGAGTTTGCAGAAAGCGGAGCACCTTCCGTATCCTGTGTCCTGAGTCGGGATGTAAACAAACAACAGACCCTGCGTCCTCAACATCTCTCATTCATCTCCACTCTAACAGGCATTATTATTGACCAATTGTATATTCTATGCTTCACGGCCATGGTACGTTTTAGCAGTGGCAAAACCTCCGTACAGCTGTCTATTATAGACCTGGAGAAAACAGCAGGCACCATTCCAGAGACACCACGAAATGCAAAACAGAGCAATAATATCCAGCAATGCAATTTAGAGTTCGGTAATGGATCGCAACATGGGATCCTGCCCGAGCTATACATTACTGATCCAGAAGATGGCATGTGCACACATTTCCTGGGGAAGAACAAAAACATACCTTTCCTCATGGCGCAAGCTGGGTGCAATATTGTCAGCGCAACAGCCTCAGAGATTCGGAATACTAGACCCGCGGAGATCCAATTGTATGGATCAGTGAATGGCCCAAAGCGCCAGTAGTATGACCTTGCTAATGAGGGTTACAGGGAGAACAATGATGAAGAGCGTATGAGCAAATCCATATACACTCACTATTTAGTCTATCTCCTGACCGTCTATTAGTGAGGATAGGGACCGTAACGTATACCTCTCTAGGCCAACGCCGAATATATTCGCCTCCCTCTAAGCCCCAGGGATTATGTCTGACAGTGATCCTCGATCCTAAGGCGTTCATATCACTGGAGCCAAAGGCTAAAAAGACTGTTAAAGATATCAAAATCGATGGTATGTCTGTTTGAAATTACGTTCGCCCCTGCGGGCATGCAATTGAATCATAAAGGCTATCGAAAGCTTGGTCTATATTCCCAATGCCAGAGTCGTCTGATCTTTTTCTCCTCCAATAGGACAGACACCGCTGACTTCGGTATCGAATTAGTGTTTCTCAACGGCCAATTCTTTGATCGTGAACTCGTCCGCTCTGGTTACGCTAACCGGAATGGCGCCATCACCAAGCAAGTCGTACGCTTTACTGGACACAGAATTAGAGGGCCAATCGAGAAACCTTGGATCTTAGTTCCATCAGGTCAGAATCCGGACGGTACTCCTGCCCTATACCGCGGTAGAGGCAGCGATACTCCTGGTAGGAAGTGGCATGCTCCTTGTAGGAGGTGGCATGCAATTTCAAAAGCGCTTCTGTCCGCGGCAGATGGAGCTGGGAAGAACAGAGATGGCGAGAGATCAGCCCTCGGGGAATGTCTGGAGAGCCTTGCTTTACTTCCCATGCAGCCGCAGGTTGTGGGCCCACGAAACCCAGGGAGCGGAAACTTTGGAGTCATTGATGTCATAATTTCTTGGGCCAAGGGCATGAAGGTGAACCAGCCAGAGACAGACCTTAGTAGTCAAAGAATCACCCTCGTTGAAGGCTACGGTAATGTTAAGCCTGTTGACTTGTTGGTTGACAATCATGCCGAAGATACGGTATCACGGATTCCAAGCCCAGATACAGCGCCTAGAACGCCGACAAATATCTCTGCAGGAACAAAATTGTTCGATGACGCAGCAGAGAATACCGCCACATCTTCTGGAAATACGGCGGCTTATCCTAGTCCCTCTTCTTGTGCACGCACTCCCCCTACCTCCATGGCACCCACCACCAATATAGGCCGCTCCAACATTGGGAGATCCCGCCTAGTCGCCTCCTCTTCACGGAAACGAACTCGTTCAGCATCCGTTCCGGATTCAGAGTCACAGTCCAAACGCCGTAAGCAGACTTTGGAGCAAGAGATGGCTTCCATACAGAAGAAGGCCGAGGAAGATAACAGAGCTTCGAAGGGCGGTCCTCAATCTACTCCTTCGAATGTGAGGCGCAAAGACCGGCCTATCGACATCGAAGATTCTTCAACAAACGGACATCTGTCGCCAGAGTCGATATCACTCGTTGAGACAGAAGATAAGAACCATACCCCGGGAGAGAGGACGCTATCAAAGGACTCTATACGCCCAACGGAGACGGAAGATGAGACTGATACTCCGGGACCGGCGAGGAAAGGTAAGTTAAAGCTGCCACCCTCCACGATGAAACTTCGCCCATCGAAGAACGTAGAATCCTCTAAGGGAAAGGGAAAGGGAAAGGAAGCTACAGTCGAGAACCTTGAAAACCCAAGACAAAGAAGCGTAACGAAAGCCGTATCTGCTGGACAGCCACGTGATGCGGGGTTCCAGGTGCCAGAATTAAGCAAAAACTGCGTCATCACTTACGCACCGCCGGGCTTGGTGAGGGATGTTGGGGCAAGCAGAAAAACGTATTTTGTGGAGGAAGGAGCTGTGATTGTGGCGGTAAGATTCCTTGTTGGATGAACGAAAAGCATTTGCCAGCAATACGTATAGACGCTCTGTTACCGCTCGCTTTTCGATTTCGCATTGGATGGTGGATAGGCTCTGTCCGCGTTGCGTTATACGCCTGGCTTGGATGTGCTGTATAGGAAAGAGCATGAAGATACTGCTCATATCTCTGAAAGCCTTTGTTATGGAGCCTTTCTTCGATCCGTTAAGAATAGCTAATTGAGGTGTGGCTTAGCCTGTTATAATGAAAAGCAGATTTCGCTGTATGAAAAGCCGGCTAAGTTGCAAGATCAAATGCGTGATGTCAAGCGGTGATGTGGCCAGCGTATATTGCAAAGCGAGATCATCTCAACCCTCACTCCTGCCTATCCCCCCCTCCAGAGACCATCCACCTCACGCCTTCTCTGGATCGTTGATTCCACCATTCGTGATTACATACGTGGCTTCGCGCTCGGGACAATCTATATGGAGCATTGCGTTAACATCTAATCCCTAACTTTGGACAAGCGAAGGAAGATTCATCGGGAGAGACAAGAAAAAGAAGACTCATGAGCGAATGACAGCGAAGAGAAACTAACCCGGCGAATCCTGAATCTTGGCCACCCTCTCCTCCCCCCTCCCCTTCCTCAACAACACCCTCGTCGTCGACGCATGCGCCAAAATATGCCCCCCCACAGGCTTCCTCCCATCCGCGCCCGCAAAAAGCGCACTAGCCCCCGGATCAGATTGGACCTGATTAGTCATTAACACGCAAACGTTGAATTCTTCCGCCATGTGTGTGAGTTTGGAGAGGAATTGGTTTAGCTTTTGTTGGCGGTCGGCGAGCTCGCCGCGGCCGCAGTAGTCGACGCGGAAACAGGCCATGATGGAGTCGATTATTAGGAGGCGGTAGGTGTTGGTTGCGAAGGAGGTGGAGAGGGTGGTGAGGAGTTCGAGTTGGTGCTGTGGGTTGGGGGGAAAGAGGGTTAGTGAGAGGGATGGTTTGAAGAGGGGGGGGGGGTTGGGAAAAGGGGGATGGGTGTACTTCGCTGTTGAGGGCGCGGGCGTAGGCGATGTTTTCTTGGGCGGCGTCGGGGTCGACTAGGGCGTGTTAGTAGGGTGGGGTCTGAGAGAGCTGGGGAGAAGGTGGATGTGCCTCCGAAGCGTTCGGCTATTTGGGCTATTCTGCTTGGTTGTGAGGATTTTGGAGATTGAGGAGAAAGAGAGGAAGGGAGGTACCTCTCAGGCCTGAAGGTGCCTTCGGTGTCTGGGATGGAGAATGGCTGTCAGTCCGGGGTTGAGGAGGTAGGACGTAATGGCTTTGGACTATACCGATGTATGCCACTTTTCCTTCTGCACCGCCCATATCCTGGTTGACTCAGTATGAGTTCGTGGACATGATTGGGGCTCAGAACCTTTGGGAGCTACATCTCGGTCAGCCTTGGAGGATATGGAAAGCGTGGAGGAGTCTTACTTGGGCGACGACGGACATTGTATGGGATAATTGCGTCTTCCCACATCCTGAAGACATCAACACTGTTGTACCATCAGAAGCACCACCAGGGTTGCGTACTGAATTCTCCATAGATCTGGAGTCCATTTTAGCTTAGTAGGGTATTCTGCAATTGCTAGGTTGCCACACCTCGCTGATACTCATGGTCTGAAACCCTCTGAGACCAAATCAGCCGGCATCAAAACATGTGAGACTTCAGTTACACTACCCTCCGAGGATTGCGTCTAGCTGCTTGCTTCCGGTTGAGATCCTGCATACTCGCTTTCTCTGATGTCCAAGCTCAACAGCCGTGATGAAGCCGGAGGCGGATGGCTATTCAAGATTGACAATCAAGATCACTTCTCAGAAGCAAAGAAGTAAGATGTGGCATTGAGTAGTGTCTTCGAGCGTGTTTTCACTTACTTGGCATTTGACAATAGCCTCCTTGATTTTTTCTACCTTTACTTCACTGAAGCCTTTGACTTTGAGTAAGGTTCTGCGAGTGGCGGCATGCACAGACTGCTTATTGTCAGCACGCCTCGATAGCCACGAGACAAACTCCGTACAGCAACGGTGTAGTAGCCATTCGCTTTTAGCTTGGTGATGTCTGCTGCACCCACGCCTGGTCTGAGTGAGCCCCTGGGCGAGATTGCTGGCTATGAAGACCTTACCATGGGCTTGTATACCATCAATGTCGACGATAAAGTCCTGCAATCATAGGGATCAGTGGCTTGCCTCTTGGTGGGAGTGGACTCGCGTACTTCGTCAGAGTCATCCCCAGGAATTGAAGCCGTCATTGTGTGGCTGCTAAGGGAATGGAAATGCTGTGAACGCGAAGAAGGTAATGAGAGGGCTTGGAGACAATTACAAGCACGAAAAGGTGTGTAATAAAGAGAAGAGCGAATCTTTGAAGTGCGGGAAGTAGAGCGATGCCAAGATAGACTTTCCCTATGCTCTTCAGAATGTATGCGACTCCAGGGCAAAGCAGTAATTGGTGCTGACCGTTATAGCACGAAATTAGTACTTGAGTCACTGATAAATTGTCTCACGTCTTGTTCTCACACATGATAAATAATTTGCATAACCAACATCAACTATTGAGATCTTCCACATCCTCTGGAGGGCATCCAGAGAAATGTAGTAGAGCACAACAGATTCCAACTCATGATGACCAACATCCCACCCCTATATCCACGATCCTCTCTCCTAGCCTGCACTCTTTATCCTGGTAGCGCTCGTCCATGCGCTCTCCATCTTCCTCCGCTCCTTCGGGTTTCATCCATTCTCTTTCCTCCTTCGCAGACGCTCCAGCAAAGCAAGATTATTAGAATACATGGATGACGCCGTTCGTTACGTATTGGATATGCTGGGATGCAGAACAACGTAGATGTGATTATCGCGATGCTTTTGAGAGGTCGTGAACATAAGATGCCGGTAAAAGGTAAAAGACAAAGGCGCAAGAGAGAATGGAAGCGATTGTCGATTCATAATACAGAAAATGGAAATGCATCTTTGGCCGTTGAAATATTCAAAATAACGAGCTTAAGCAACAGCAGTCGTAGGCGCTGGCTGTACTGGGTCGACAGCTCCATCAACGTTCACTTGACCGTTCGTCTCTGCTGCAGTGCAATCACGAGAGATGTGTCCTGCTTGGCCACACTTGTAACAAACTTTTCCTGCAGAATTAAGTGGCCCGCCGTTAGGGGCGGTGCAGTCGCGCGATATGTGGCCCTTCGCCGCTCGGGTTAGTATTTGTAATTGCAGGAACTATCTTCCGGCGGGCCACTTACCAGCTTCCCACAAGCGTAGCATTTCATTGCTTGGGCCTGGCAGTCACGAGCGTAATGATTGGGTCCTCCACACTTGTAGCATGTTGCAGGTCTTGGGCCACCTGCACCTCCCGCAAACCCTCCACGGAAACCTCCTGCGAACCCACCACGAGGTGCAATAGATCCACGGCCTGCACCAAAAGCCGGGCCGGGTTGAAATCCTCCGTTGGGACAAGATCGCTAAGATACCAGTGAGCGTGCGTCATTCTTAATATAAATGCAGGGGGCACATACGGCAAGATGACCTGGTTGACCACACGAGTAACAACGTCCGCCTCCAGTGCCAGCTCCACTTATGCGCAAGGTCGGGCAGTCAGCTTGTACATGGCCGAGGCCCTGGCAGTGATAACACTGCTTAGCTGTCCTATGGTCAGTCCCTTCATTCGGACCCGAGATAGATTTTCTAGCGCCTTACTATCTGTGGTGCGTGGATGGGGGCAGCCATTCGATTCATGTCCTGTACGGCCGTTAGGTATGTATGGCGATGAAGAACCTCGCAAGTGAGCGAGCGACAGGTGGTTTTACCAGGCTGCTTGCCTATCGAGAGTTTAGCGCATGCAGGTAGGTGAGATTGATCGAGCGATCTTTGTTTGATGGCTTACAATTATAGCACAGACGTTCCGAAGACGAGCATACTTCTGTGTATTGTTAGTTTTGCCACACATTCGGTAGCCTATCTATCGCTGACCAGCGTAATGCCCAACGTTTCCACACTTGTAGCACGCCCGGCGCGATAACGAAGACATGTCCAGCGGAGATCCTTGCAACCCTGGAACACCAGCGTTAGAGTCTTGGATGCTGAATATGCGATTGCCGAACTGCCAAGTTGCTGATTCTATGTCCATTTTCATGTCCATGTTAATGGTGGGGTGGGTGATGAATGGAAGTATTTATCGGTTGTGTAATGAGATGTGAAGCAACTCGAGGTGGGTAGATGGTGTGTATAAATGGTAGCGGGGGGGTTTCCCTTTGCGCTCATAAATTTCATACCTCTGTTTCAAACCTGAACCTGTATCCCTAGAATTACCAATAGTCAGTGCTTCACTCCTCAACGAATTCCCTGTTTCCCTTGAAGGCAGCGATATGGCTTCACGGAAGAGTGTACCTTACAACCAGAGATCACCAGACCAGCCCTCTACCTCACAGCGCTTCCTTCCTCCCAAAGCACAACCAGCTGATCCGATCAACTCGAGAGATGCGACTTGTATGCAAAGCTCTGAAAGCGACGTTTGGCAAAAGTCAGAGGCCAATCATCTCGGGTAAGCCAACTGAGACGCCTTACTGTATGGGGCATCGTGCCATGGCGAAATTCCCACGAGGCTCGACTTGGCCACCTCGGCGGATTCTAGAACCGTGACAAACCGCTTTAGGCAATCCAGAGTATGCCACTTATCAATGTCAGGGACAACAGAATTCGGCTCAGTATGCTACGCTGCCCAGGCCTATCTAGTCCAGAGCTGCTATGAGTCTTTCACTATTGACTATGCACTTTTCCAAAGCTCCTAAAGATCTACTCTACCTAGCATTCATGTATCCTTTAACGCCTATCATGCACGTCGTATTTTGTCCACCTTCAAAACCTAACTTCTGTAGTCTATTCTTCCTTCTCGATGACCGCAGGCGCCTTGATAGTCCTGTCTTTGAGGAATTCGAGACCCTCGCCACCCTAAGTTTGTCATTAGCGAATGGAGACTTGTCAGGAGACG
The DNA here is from genome assembly GCA_947623385.2 of Cladonia squamosa. Classification (NCBI taxonomy): domain Eukaryota; kingdom Fungi; phylum Ascomycota; class Lecanoromycetes; order Lecanorales; family Cladoniaceae; genus Cladonia; species Cladonia squamosa. The sequence goes on from OX392381.1 coordinate 1,114,144, forward strand.
GGCGTAGATGGTCTCATACATAGCTAATCAAAGGGGATACCTCGACCCCAGCGTCCTCCACTCCACTCTCGCTTACCACAGTACCGCCAACATTTTGAACCCATCTCTTACCTTGCTCCATTATGTCTTTTTTGCTCGTGTCTGGATCATCTTCCCCTGTACCTTTAGCATTCTTGAGAGGTGAGAACTCGTCCTCCCGTCTGACCTCCATGCACGCAAACTTTTGGAGATCGAGCATTGGGAAGACATCGAATACAAACTGCTCGAGCTTGATACCATTTGGCTTGTCTGGCTTGATAGTTTCACCTTTCTCAGTATCCACGTAAGGTATCTTCTTCCGAGCAACGTGATGGGGTAAGTCATGCGCCCATTCCTCAATGCTCTCTAGGAATCTGAATGAGTAATAATGATTGACTATATTGGCCGCTCGATACTTCAAAATGTCGGGTTGTTTGGGGTCTTTAGCTTCTGCAGTTGCAGTGTCGATCTCCGAATACTCAACTACATCAGGCTTTCCGTTCTTGAGGAGGATTAACCCGACAGGTTCGTTGGCACTCCGTTTTCGAACGACTTTGGTAGCAATATCCACATCTTTGGACGCAGAAAAGCCAATAAAGACGGGATCAGCGACCTTCACCAAGCAATTGTCAACGCAGTAGGCGTGTATGTGTTCAATGCCTCGTTTTCGCATATCCGTGCGCGCATTGGAAGTGATGAGTGCTTGGTAGATGCCTCCGTTGCCATCTGGAGCTACAGCGACCTGCAGGATGTGTAAGGAGCTGAACTTTCCTCTTTATGCTAGGACAAGTGTACCTTTGATTTGGTTTCTAGCAAGATCTTTCCCTCGTTAGAAATGCAAGGAAGAACACCCTGTTCAAAGATGACTACATCATCTTTTGCCAATCCGAAGTAATTGTGTTCCTGGAAAAATTTCTCTGTCGGCCCTCTTGTAGGTCCACTAGTCATCACGTACCAGGGTATGACAATGTCCTTTTTGCCACTCTTCTTCTCTGCCAATTGTTGGACCTTCCAGATTCGCTGCGCCTGTATTTCGAAGAGTGATTTTTGGCTGGGCAATCCAATATTGAAGCAGCCTTTGGGAGCAGAGCTACCCAAACGAGTGCCCTGACCACCAGCCATCAAAACCACAGCGACTTTCCCCTCTGCCACGAGGTCTAACCCAGAATCATACCATGATTCAATGTCTTCCGCTTTAGAGTCAAGTATTGATGCTGTTGCTGACTCTGGCAAAGGTTCAAGCTTTATGTCCTCCTCCTTTCCTGAGCCTTGGGGCTTCAATGCTTTTTGCGTTATATCATTGATGTAATTTGGGTCGATGGACGAGAGACGTTCATAGAGGCCAGCCTTCTCAGCAGTACTGAGCTCATCGTAGAAAGCAAATACTTGCTCTTGCCCGGCGTGGCTGTAGCGCTCACGGAGGTCCTTCAACTGTTGCTCCGTAGGTTCCTTGGGAGGAACGCCCTCATCCTTCGAGCTGAGATTCAACTTGTCGAGGATTTTATTCATGGTAGACGCCATCACAAGGAAAGGCGATACGCTTGATATAGTTTTTGCCCGCTCATTCGCCGCCTAAGGGTCTGACGGCGCTGTAGTGTTGTCAGGAATGGAGCGGTAGGGCTTGTTTACACCGCCCGCAGTTGCCAAGACCTCCTCGCATCATAGCTAGGAAAATAGCACATTGGAATTGGAGAGTACAAAATAATGGGGAAGCTTTAGTGTTTTACATATTCTGGACCCTACGCCTATATCATGGACTGAATGAATCTTTTGCGCAAGGCATGATGCCCTAATTTTTTGCAACACATAGGTATCACAACCACTCCTATAGCGTACATATATACACGTCGTCCCTCATAAGTCATAATGCAAGCCACTCATAAAACCTCGATCACTACCTTCTTCTACCACCATGGTCATCGCGTGCATACTCCCTACTCCGCTCCCGCCGTCTTCCATTGTACCGTGGAGGGGTTCGCTCTCTATACCGGTCCTGTTCTCTCGGACTGCGGCTTCTTGATGGTTTGCGTAATTTCTGATCATGCACCTTGTCCTGTCCTCGTCGAATGGCATCTTTGTCGAATACCATTCCGTAGCCATTAGAGCGTTTACGGTCATCATCTTCTTTGGAATCCGCAGCTCTGAACTGCCGCTTCTTCTCAAGACTCGACACCCCACCAAACCCTCCTCCATTCTGTGCACGCTTTGAATTCGTAGCAGTCCTCCACTTGTCGGAAAGCCTTGAGACCTGGGTAGCTTGTAAGTGTGTACTCAAGGCGTCAAGGTCCTCAACTCCACTTACGCTTTGAGAAAAGTCGACGTGTATGCGGTGGTCATCTATTAAAACCCCTTGCATCTTAAAGTATGCCTGCTCGCAATCTTTCTGATTCTCAAATTCGATGAATGCATATTGAAGGCTGTCGTGGGTACGTTTGTCTCGAATGACCTCGCAAGATACTATAGGACCAAAACGGCTAAATATTGTTTCCAGATCCTCATCTATAGTAGCCGATGAGGTTAGTACAGCGCTGGAAGAACAGTAGGACCGGTATTCTGACCTTCTGTAACGGGATTGAGCTTGCATACAAAAAGGACATTTTCAGGGGGTTTGACCTCAGCGTAAGGAAGATCGCCGACAATTTCCAAGGTCAAAGCTTGCGCTCTAGCCTCTCGCTCCCGACGTAACTTCTCTCGGGCTTCTTCCTCCGCAGCCTCATCGATCTCATTTCGTGTTTCATCCTCTTTCGGGGCTTCATCATGTTTCATTGAGTCATCAACAATAGGGGCAACTTCATTGGAAGGCTGTTCATCTTGAGACTCTGCACCATTTTGCATCATCTTGAGTAGAATGTGGCCTCCCTCCTGCAGAGAGTGGTACGAGCGTTTCGGAGCTCAGCCGTCACCCCCGGGCATAGAGCAGCGAATAGCGGTAATGTTACAGATATTGTCGTTGGTTACATCGGGCGAAGATTGGAAGTAAGGTAAGGTATTCCAGCAACTCCGAGGGGGTTACTTTACGCATTGAATGCCAAGATATTTGAAGCTAGACTCCCATTAGACCTAGCCTGTCTCGGTAGGATTCCCATGCTAGCTGCTCTTCCGAATTCTTGCACGAGCTTCTTCCTCTGTGGATTTTTACAAACTCTGCTGATCTTGGTGAACAAGTCCTCTTAAGAAAGGCACCTAGCTGCTTCGTCTGCTGTAGATACTTGCTCAAAGGGTCAATGAATTGAGACATTTGTCATGGTGAAGGCAGAAGAGTTGCTAGCAAACCCTTGGGAACCAGATATCTCACCGAGATGGCACTCCACCCCCGTTTTTTAAGCCCCAATGCTCCCAGGGGCTTCTGAAGAAAAGCATGTGGCTGTCGCATGGCCCATTTAAAACCTTGATACGGCGTTGCTGTATTGCGCAGGATATCTGTTATGGACTTCGCCTGTGTCTGTCTGCCTAGGTAGCCACGGTCCATGAGTCCTACCACTATCATGAACGCTTCTACGTCCGCACCACTCAAGAAGCCATAAGCTATAAGCCTAAGCTATAAGCCATTCGTGCACCATTCCTTGACACCGCTTCGGGTGCACGCCTTCCCTTCGGCAGCGAGGGAATGACTTCCTCCTGCAGGTATCCCGGGAGTGTATGCAGTTTACGAGGTTGGTGGACCCTGTTTCACGCTTTTCAACATCAACTACCATGATTGAGGTGAGATCTCTGTGCGTGGAGAGATCCTTATCTACAAGAAACGTCCTAAAGCAACGACTAGCATATGTCCTGCAGATGACATACACCTGCAACCTTCTTACATATTTGTGGGGCTTAATTTGTGCAGGAGCGAGGTGCAGTTCGCACTGAAGGGGTGGGAAGATCTGCCAGTGTGTTTATGGTTGTTTCATCTCATGTTGCTGTTACCTCAGCCTGTTTACCGTTACACTCCTATCCCTTGACCCTCTAGACTATCAATGATTGCCATGTTCCATCTTGGGCGCCGTGAGATGATTGAGGAAGCGTTGGTATATCAGAGAATTCCGACCGCTCTCCATCTTGGCTATGTTCAGCAGCTTCAACCAGCTAATGTGCCACGCGCAGAGAGATCCCGCTTTATTAAGGGACCCTGCTTTGCCAATTTGGCGTCCATCAAGTTTCGGTATTTCGGTTCGGTTCGAATGACCCCTTTCATCTACCCAGCTTAAGTGCTCAATTTGCAATTGCCCGCAAGCAGATCACCCGGCGTAACCTACCACCGAGGATGACTTCACTTGAACAGGAAGGCTGCTGATTCTTAAACTCAGAGTATCACTTGCTGCCAGTCTGCGCTCTGGAATGTCTCGCAAGAGCTCCACTGTAACGGCTCACAGCGGATCGAAGGACATGTTGTTTGCGGTGAGTAGGACTATTCGCGCCCTGGCAGATATTACACGTGCGCGACTGAATCTTTGATTGCCTCCTTCGCTTGAACGTGGCGGGGCTCATGCACCCCAAGATGTGTTTGCTTGAACCTGGGAAGTAGGCAATCAACAAATAATCTCATCGCCGGAAGGTAATAGTACCCTTTCAAGTGCCCTAGCTTTTATGACTTACTTCCAGCAAACTTGGTGCGTCAAAGACCAAACTGAGGTACCTATAAAGCTTTCCAAACCTTCCATGGATATGCGGTCTGTTAGGGCCCTATTCATTCCTGTTTGAAGCGACCGTCTAGCGACAGTGAGGCCGACAAAATGTAGAGAATCATGCGGGAGAAATCTATGATTTCGTGATGCGGCTCCCCTCAGCCTCACATTACATTGCTTTTCTAGGCTGGTGTCCAAGCCTATCAAAGAAGAGGTGGGGGCCGTACAATATTGCCGGGATCGCATCCGATTATCAATCTCGCAGCAACTCTCTGGCCGATTGACTGTGCTAGATGTTTGCCCCCGTTGAAACAACTTGGGCTGCCAATCTATGCAGCTAGCCGATAGGGTGGAAATCCCTCAACGCGTATACTGAGGATCAGCACCAGCCTTTGTCTTCCGCCTTCAGACCTCCCTGCTGGGCCTGGGAACAAGTGTGGTCCAACAGTACAGTTGACATGTCATATTATCAATAAATCCATGTGGTGGTGAAGCGGTCGACCTGCAGCCATCTCTCTCGCCCTATCCCTGATGAAGTCAGATGGGCTCGTCTACTTATAGGGCAACTTCAACCCTTCTTCTAATCACTACTTGCTACTTTACTGCAGACTTCTCCGCCCCCTGCAAACTAGCTGGGTCTTACCACTTTTCTTAAACACATGTCCTCTGATTATCCATCATTGCTTTCGGCCCTGCACTTATACGCGTTCAACCGGGGCCTCGATCTTGCGAATAGATTTTGTGCTCATGTTCGATTGTGAAGTCTTCCGGGCTACGTATGTGAGCAAACAGTTGATGACCCCACGAAACCACGGGTTTCCAACGACCTAAAACCCATCTACATCCAAACGGCGTAATGGCTCAGCCTAGAGCCCTTGCTTATCACGGAAGTACTCGTGGTTATGGAGACGGACGTGATGAGGATTATTCGCCCCACAACGAGGGATCCCGAGGTGGACGAGGGGACAAAAAGCCAAGGAAACGGAACAGTGTTGCCGTAAGTCCTCCCGCTACAGCAGCCTAAGTTGTTATGTTGCAGTCCAGCTGACATGTGACGAGCAGTGTGCGCGTTGCCGCAAACGAAAGATCAAATGCACCGGTGATATGCATGACGGCCAAGGTTGTGAGGCCTGCCAACAGTCTGGAACAAGTCCTAGCAGCTGTTTCTATTTGAGAGTAAGCATAAGCAGATGCCTCTCATTATCGCTCTCAGCTGAAACTTCTCGATCAGGTGAATTCTGTTCATCTTGACGATGCTGCCTTACAGCAGCATCCACCGGAATCCGAATGGCCATATTCGCTTCCAACAGCTTCAGCATGCGCCTCGTCTGTGCCCAGAATTTCCAGTGACCCAAGGCATCATGCTCTTGCCCATTATAACATGCTCCTCCAACAACCGACAATCTCTCCTTACCTTAGCCAAGGCAATGGTCGAACGACTAGCTATAGTGAGCTTTCCAACTCACAGTACCCGGCGGCTGCGCCTCGTCAGTCTATCTCCTCAAATTATCACAATAATCTGGACAATCATCTTACTCAATACGATATGCAACCATCTAGGCATGGATATCCGGTACAGAATAACCCAACACCTACAACAGGGTTCCCCAATGCGGATCACTCTCACTCCTGGACAGCATTATCTGCGAGCAACAGACCATTGTACCATAGTCCAACATATGATGGAGACCTATCTGCCAGCTACTCCTCCTCCACCTACCAATACTCCGCTGTGACTGGGGCACCGGTACCCGCTGTTACGACGGAGGGGGCACCGAGCTTTCCAGGGCTGTCTCCCCTTAGTGCTCACTTGCCATCCACCGGACCAAACCGAACATTGCCAAATCCAACAGGCGTCCATGGCTCATTTGATGGCAGCAACAGTTCCACGCAGGACGGCGACAATGAGATTGCTATCATGCAGCAGCAATATAGCAAAAATAAGGATGGGTGGGATCTGAGTCGTATGACTACAGGGACAAGTCAAGGCTCGGTCAGCTCGATTGCTCCCGACTCTATTGGTGCCCCAGGGCCCGCCAGCAGTACTGCTTCTTCATCTCCAGACCATACTACAACATTTGGATATATTCCTGTAACCCAAACGTCTTCCATCGAATCTGGTATCAGCACTGCCGACTATCGCCGCACTTCAATCACTGCTCCAATGAGCAACATGAGGGGCTGTACGACTTCACATGCCCAGTCAAGTGTCCTTGTCAATCAGGTTCCCACTCTCCATCCGTCATTCGGACTGTACAGCAGCCAGCCAGGCGTTGAAGGAACTAATACCATCACTACGGAAGCGGCACCTCAAAACGGCCTACCTATCCTTCACCCGCAGCCCCAACGATCGTCGTCATACGATCTCCTGAAGGCCTCCTACGACAACAACCCACAACGCAATCGCAAGTCCGTGAAGTCGAGCATCAAGAGCCAGTAACGTGATAAGATCAATTTGCTGTTTGTAAATTTACTTTCTACGCTATGGTGGTACTCGTTAATATGGACCCTTGTTTGTCTTTTCATAATATCCTGTATCAAGCACTTCTTTCTTTTTTACCCTGGAAATAAAACGTTCGGACTCGGTCCGCTCACCGATGTCATTCACTCTATACAATAAGCGAAGATGGTCTTTTGCTGGGGCGACCCTTTGGGGACATGGAAAATTGGGAGGGCAAGCGTTCTGTTTCTTCAATGATGTTGGTCAACTGAATGTTAGTGCTCTAGATAGATGCATGAATTTCCTTTCCTGTCAATCAATGATTGCATGCAACGGTCATTCGACAAATAGCTCGAAGATGCTCTTGTATCCCTACGCGCCACATAATGCGACTACATCTCGTAGATACACACAAGCAACCTCTGCCATGTTCCCCATCCCCCATAAAAAAGCCGGCCACAAATATGATTCCCACCTCCAACATTGCCCTACTTCTTCTTGTCCTTCGTCGCCGCCTTCCCCTTCGCCGTCCCCCTCACAGTCTTGGCCCGGTTCTTACGTTCCTTGCCTAAACACACCCAACCAGAATCAGCACAAGTCCATCTCCACACCAACAAATATCCAACGCCATAAATGCGAAGGAAATGCTATACGTACGTTGCTTTCTGCTCGCCTTCTCAATCTTCGTAGCAGCCCCATACCTCACCAACCGATAATGCGGCTCAAACTTCTTCATAACCTCATGGCTATCATAGATGAGCGCGAAACCAGTGCTCTTGCCGCCTCCGTATTGTGTTCGGAAGCCAAAGCAGGACACTTGGTCTTTGTTGGCTTTGTAGAGCTCGGCGAGTTTTGAGCGGAGTTCGTCTTTGGAGACGTTCGCGCGGTTGGGGTGGAGGACATCTCTGGTATGGTGGAAGCCCGTTAGTTGGCTCTACTTCAATAAGAGGGCGGTGCTGAGGTTTGAATATGAGAGGGACTGCCTACACGACCATCTGTTTGCGGCCGAGGAGGGGGTTGCGAATGAATTTGCGGGTGCGCAGCGTTACTGGCTGCTCTCGGTCTGCCATACTTGCGGTCTGAAGACTGCAGTTAGTACGACCTATAGACCTGAGTTTGGTAGATGAACCACTGACTTGACAGAGATCGATGGGGATAGAACTCGTTGGCTGGTGTCGCTGTCTATGCTCTTGAGATTTCGTGCGGTTCGATATTCGCTTAGCGGGAGTAGCTAGTAAGGTCTTGGCGTAGGTCACCCTTAGCGCGTCTCTTAGCGCCATATGTCTCTGTCTACTTGAATTTTCGAACGCAAAATACTGCCGATTTTTGAATAAGTCAAGATCTTGTTAGACTTCCGTAATTGCTCGCTATGGGTAATTTGCAACCTGTGGAGTTGTTGAAGAGGCAATATCTACAATTAATCAACCCAGAGCAGCTTACCTTGCCAAACAAGGAACTCCTTAGGCTGTCAGAGATCCAGGCTCAGATCTACCATTCTATGTTCGATGAGTCTCTCCTTATCTTTGCACCGCCGGAGCGTTACAGACTCCGAGTATTGAAACGACTCGTAAATGCCATCGAGGAAGCTATAGTGGACCCAGAAGAGGATGTATGATTTTTCCTTCTCTCTGCCTGGGCAAACTAGGCTTGTCTCGCTTTGTATAAAATCTTTTGTTGGTTATGATCTGATGCATTTCCTATCTGTGAGCTGATGTTCGATTCACGTTTATTCCCGCAGGAATTATCGGACGACATCTCTGCATGTTTGGCTCAGCACATGGCCCAGCCTCTACCATCTGCAACTGCGGCTGCCCAGCAGAAAGGTTATGTGACGTATACGGCCCCCAAATGGGGCACGAACGTGCCCCAGATCACTTTACTTGAAGCACCATCGCTATTGGCATTTTCGGGTACTACGGGATTCCGGACTTGGGAAGCGGCACTGTTCCTAGGAGCTTACTTAGTTTCTGAGGCTGGCAGTAGACATGTGATTGGCAAAAGGGTGATCGAGCTTGGTGCTGGCACTGGACTTCTGTCTATCCTATGCGCTAAACACCTTGATGCACGATATGTACTAACCACTGATGGGAGCCGAGAGGTTGTCGCTGAGTTGAAAGCCAATCTGGAGTTGAATAAGCTTGAAGAGGGTGATCTGATCCAATCGGCCGTATTTGAATGGGGCCATACCTTGATTGGGGGTCCTGCAGATTGCCGTGATGCTGGAATTGCTTACGATCTACTTATTGGAGCCGATGTGGTGGGTAAAACCCTCCTCTCTTCGATCTCCTTGTGTTGTGCTACTGCATCATGAACAAACAAGTCGCCTGGAATTCGATTCATAACCAGCTTGGGCTTATCTGGAAAAATGAACACGCTTATCCGTTGACAGACCTATGACTTCAAATCGACGCCTGCTCTTGTTGCAACTATCAGAGATTTGTTTGAGCTCTACCCGAGGCTCAAAGCCTTGATCTCGGTCACAGTGCGTAAGGAAGAGACTGTGAAATGTTTCCTTGATGCTTGCGGTATGTGACAATGTTGAAAGTATCAGCAAGAACGAAACTGACACAAAGAAGCTACCAATGGCTTTAAGACAACGCAATTGGACATGGCAGATTTTGAGCAAAAGGAGCAGACAGGCTTCTTCATCGCTCCTTCGTCACCGATACAGATATTCTTGATCATATATGAAGGAGCTCGCAGAGACCCTTTCGCAACTTAAAGGACCGGTTTGCCTCGAACAACCAAGCAAAAGGAACAAGGGCCACTCAATTGCCATCTTATTTGTATACCCGTGGCTACCAGCTCGATTACTACTATGACAAAGCAGCTTGCTTAAAGGTCAGAGCACCAGTGCCGTAAACGTTCTCCTTCCACAAGCCGGGTGCTCCCATATCAAAATCAAAATCTACATACTCGTACTGATTCACAAACTCCCAAATGGCTCTCGCGGCTCCTTCCACCATCCCCCAAGTCAGGAGGGCCTTACAGTGTATTATCAAGGCTACATTATTCGACGTATACTTCAATATGAGCGTTCGGACATTCATTTGACCTGGATGAGTGGTGGCCGTGGCTACGGCCCTCTCTAGCACTTCGCCTGTATCGCCTTTGGAGAGTGTTTTTCTCCCGTAGTTAAAGAATTTGATGATTACTGCTGGTGCTGTGGAGCTTCCTGGACAGGTATAGTAGTACGGATCTGGGGGAAGAAGACTGCATAATATAAGCGTTTCGTGCTAGAAACTCGAAAGCTACTCTACTTTGCCACATACTTGGAAGAGGAATTCTCCGATGCTAGGTTCAGTGGGGAAGTCAGGTTCAGTGGCAAAGTTAATGGGAGTGTGCTGTTCGCATCTGCGTTGCTGAGTGTTGTAATATCGAACGTTGCTGGTATTGAGGCTGCAAGAGTGGGTGCAAGGCTATAGCCTGTAAGGCACAACAATAGGTGGGATAGCTTCATATTTGCAACGGAAGATAACGTTCTACTAGCAGCCGCTGTGAATTTTTGAGATTGTCTTGTTTTGAGCATGCATTATATACACGCGCCCAGGCATTGCATATACACTTTGTCGCTTCTGTCGCCGTTTCAGCCAGAATGAACTTTCTCTAGTAGTACAGATTTTGATGCGATAAACGCATGCGAAACGACTTTTCTTCATTGCCGTCTTGGCCTGCGACGGCGATACAGGGTGATAGAGACCCCTGTACAAATCCACTTGTAGTAGCTTGCCGTATAGATAATGTGAGATGCCGCCCAAAGAATAACATCCATTCCATTCTATTTATACAGGGTATCATGAGCTCACGACGATGAAGTCTTGCTACTTTTCCAGAACCCTTTCAAGGAACCCAACGTGCCCACCTAGTATCCCTCCTTCGCAAGCATATCCGCAATATCCAAATAAAAAGCAATAGCATTGAATGTCCTCTTATTCCCCAGCATTTCCCAAGCCAACCACCTCAACCTATTTGTCCAATTAATCAAATCCAAATGACTAACCCCTACCAACGTCCCCTTATACGTTCCCCACCGACTACTCTCCACACTCACCAACCCATCATTCGCCCCCTCCACCTCCTCCACAATCCGATGACTTCCCCTAAACGCACTCCACAGCGCCGGCGTAGCCATAGCCCCGTAAGAAAAATACTTCACCCCTTCCCGATCCGGTGTGTTCGGATTGAACTCCTCCACCATATACCTCCTCGTCAACTGACTAAACGCCCCCGTCTCCACATTCATCTTCTTCAGAGCCTTATACACATCCGACAACCTATCCTTCCCAATCCTCTCAAACACATAATCCGCAAACGCACTCCCCCGATGGGGACTCGCAACCGTAGTTAAACTCCTCACTCGCACATTGCCTGGCTTCATCCGGCTAATCATATACCGTGCATCCAATCCGCCCATACTATGCGCCACTATATTCACACTCTTCCCACCAGCCTTCTTCTCGATATCTGCACTTAGTTTCGCGGCGCGGTCTTCGATGGAGGCGGAGGGCGGGACGGATGTTAGGATTACTTCGATACCGTTGGCTGTTAGAGCTTCGGTTATTCCGCGCCAGTAGTGCACGCCTGGGAGGAGAGAGCCGGCGAGGCGGAGCTCGTCGAAGCCGAGGAGGCCGTGGGCGAGGACGATGGGGGAGGTGGGTGTGGCGTAGTGGGAGCGGAGGGTCGCGTAGGAGTCGGTTATGAGAGGTCCGAGGGGGGTGATGTGGGGGTCTGGGGTTGAATGGGAAGGACGAGTGGAGGTGAAGGTTCTTGGGAGGTTATGGTGGACGGAAGACGTGCTTTGAATGAGGAGGGCTAGTGGTGAGAGCTGGCGCAGAGAGCATCTTGGAGTGATCGAGGTGATGAGGAGGGCCATAAACAGGCGGTAGAAATTGCTCAATGTTAGCGTAGTACCGTGCGACTGCCACTGTGCTGTATGTAGAGACCGGTCACAGCCTCCTCTGCTGCAATGCGGACAGCCATAATTTGGAGAGGCATGACGAAAGACTCGACCTTCAGCGCTTGACTTGCCTTTTGACTAGTTCTAGTCTTGGCGGCCCTTCCACTCCATTCCTCTTTCCCCGTCCTCTACCAGCTAGAATCACGCTACTTACTCAATGGCGAGTGTAGAGAGTTGTTGGCGGGTGCTGGCCAGAGCATGATGAAAGCCTGAACGAGGATGAGGATGATCCAAGACCTACGCCGAACTCCCTCAGTCATCGCCTTCTAACAGAGCACAGCCATCGAAGGATCTGTGCATGGAAGCTCTATCCTGCCGTTGTGTTCCATTTGCTAACATTATACTGGATGGGCGACTTGTTGTCATTCGATATCTGTGTTTGCGGCGCTATTCCTCATTAGCCCGATGCGTGCATGCATCAGTCATGGTCGTATTTTTCTCTCTACCTTCCTCCTCTATGCTTTCACTGCTACGGTATCCTGCTCAAACAATGCTGCAACTAATGTGGTATTCTAAGGAACAAGGTACCAAGGGACTCAAGTGCGAACATAAGCACTCATTGCTATTTGGATCCGTGTGTAACACGAATCCGTATTGTACAGGCCCCAATCAAGCGATTCTCGACTTCTAGACTTTGGGCACATGCACAAATCCAACCTTTAGGGACCCAGCGCTTCCCTTGCCTTTGAATTCGTGTCTTCTTCATCTACGGCTGGATAGCACTTACTGTCATGTGGCTTTCCTTTGTTAGTATTCGGGGTATCCTGTATCAGGTAATAAAGAATGACGGGTTTAGGCCTCTATTGTGTATGAACGGGGCGAGGATGGTAAGCAAGGTTGTGTATGAGAATGCTCCGCATTTGAACAAGTCATGTTACCTTCGTGCCTGGCCATTTCTTTGACAAACCTCTTAGCAGGTGTGAACCATTTAGCCAGCCCACTGAACCAGCTGTTTCCGTCACAATATAAGAATGATTACTTTTGTCTTTTCGAAATATTCTCTGTTTTCGGAAGAGGTTGGGTTTGGTAATGTTCATTTTACATTGAAGCCGAGGAATGGATATCCCTGCTTCCCATTCGTGGCTGGACGCGATATTGTACATTCCACAGGCCGTGTCCATCTTCTAATCTCCACGAACTATAAGCAGAGTATGATTGCGACATTGTTAGCCTCAGTCACACTCTTTTTTTCGTGTCTTTGTGTCGGATCTTCGCGTCGCTACGAAGGCCTTCTGATAAACGTGTATTCAAACAGCGTGTCTTCGACATCGGGCGTAAGATGAAGTCTCTCAAAGGTGCCTTCGCGCTGGGGCTTCTGCCCACGACAGCTATTGCCCAGAATGTGGTGACAATCAGTTTGCCTACGTGTATACCTGGAGGTGGTACCGGGATAATCTCTGGTTCAGCTCCAACTGGGCCTACAACCGAAGTCATTGATGTCACAGCAACCAACAGCCTGGGCTCTGTTACCGTTGAGCCAATAACAGAAGTCGTGACACCAGGCGCATCTGCAACGTAAGCTACCCATGCTTCAATCAATACTCCTATGAAAGGCCCTCTACTGAATCTCTACTAGGCCCAACAATGGGGGTGGATACGCGACTCCTGGTGGGGGTTATATTGAAGTATACAATTTCGCTTTACCGGTAGGCTCTTCGGCACCCTTAGATGGCGCATCTACGAGCAGTGGATTTATGTCGGTGGAATATTGTGGAGCTTTCTGTGGAGGATCAGCGTTTTTTGCACTTTATAATGGTACGCGGATATCTCATTTTGAGGCCTGTCCTCAGATATTTCCAAGTATCATATTCACAGGGCCGGCACTGATGAGACCTAGGAGATACATGTAATTGCGGTTCTAGCGCAACAACACTTACCGGTCTACCAGAGGAGAAAACATGCACATCGTGCAGTGGTAACGCGGCCGAATGCTGCGGCGGTCCCAACGAAGCTACCTTGTATAGATCGACTCCGTCCAGTGAACCGTCGACTTTCGTCTCCGTAATCACCACGACGAATTCGCTTGATTCTACTGTCGTGGAGACAACCACCGGTGTTACAACGGCTGCCGTTGAGTCCACCACACCGCAAACTTTCACCACTGCGGTCACAACGACAAACTCGCTTGGTTCCATTGTCGTGAAGACAAGCACAGGTACAAGTCCGGCCACCAGTCCTGTCGAGTCAACAGCCTCAGTCGCGCCAACCACGCCGATCGTGTCAACAACGCCGGGCATCCCTACAACGCCAGTCGCGTCATCAACACCCCTGGGGTCAGCACCAATTCAATCCACACCGGTCGGGCCAGTCGAATCCACACCAGTCGAATCCACACCAGTCGAATCCACACCAGTCGAGACCACATCAGTCGAATCCACGCCAGTCGAATCCACTCCAGGCGGGCCCACACCAGTCGGGCCAACATCAGGCGGGCCAACAACCCCAGTTCCGCCTGACACTACAACTGTCCCAGTTGTGCCCTCTTCCACCACTGCCACCACACCTACCAATAGTGATCTTTGCCCTTTGCCTCCAAACACGCCGTACACCGACCCTAACGGAAGAACGTACATTGTCCAATGCGCTGGCGATTATCCTGGGAACGATCTTCAAGACAGCAATCAAGTGACCAGTTTGGTGGGGTGCATGGAATATTGTGACACGCTCACTGGTTGCATAGGCGTGAGCTTTGGAGCGCCGAATAGTTGCTACCCCAAATACAACATCACGGGAATCGACTACAATTATGGCAATTTCGACAGCGCTTATGTGAATACCTACCAGGAAAATCCCCAAACCATGACCACTTTCGGCGTAAACCCCGTCGATGGTTCTACAGTAGCAGTTTCATCAGCAACCACATCCACTAGTGCAGCACTACCTCCACCTATCGCTACTTCAACCACGACACCAGTCGTCGCCCCTACAAATACACCCCTCCCCTCCACCACCACCACCGGCTCCACTCCCCACCAAACCGTCGGCGGCACCCCCACTTGCCCTACCAACAACGGCAGCTACTTCGAAACCGTCTTCGACAACACCTACGTCATAACCTGCGGTCTCGACCTCGTCGGCACCAACGGCGACGCAGTCTTCCACGCAGATTCCTACGTCGACTGCCTCGAAGCCTGCGACCTCCAGGTCGACTGCGTCGCCGTCACCTACACCGGCTCCGGCTCCCCCACCACCACAAACTGCTATCCCTACTACAACGTCACAGGCACCACCTACGACGCCGGCTCCGAGCTCATCGCCGGTCAAAATGTCAACGGGCCCAACCCCGGCACCGATACCCCCAACGCCTACTGCGATCCGTCCGACACAACCGACGCCAATCAAACGGTTGTAAACGACATATTCGGAAACAATTACTTTATAGGTTGCGGGCAGCAGATTAATAGTCCCGGTTACCTTGTCGGGGTGGTTACGACGAATTTGGAAGCGTGTATTGATTATTGTAGTATTTGTGACACTTGTGTGGCGGTGGGGTATACGGGCCCACATACGGTGGGAACGCAGGGGAGTCCGAATTGTTTTACTTTTGACAGTAATGGGACTATCAGTCTTAATGCGACTGTGGATTACGCTATTCAGCCGGCGTATATGTAGGTTAGTAGAGCAGTCTAAGGCGGGGGGGGGTTTAAATGGGTGTTTCTGTCGAAGGAAGAATATTTTGATTATGTGTGTTTTTGCGATAGGGTGGGAGTAGATATGGCTTAGCTTTGTATGGGGTTCAGGGCGATTTAATTGGGTGTATCTATGTTGTTGTTATTACTAGCAAAAGAAAGGTCATGTTTAATTTATGACAGTTGTTGTGGGCTTGGACTCATCATTGTCTCCGTTCACTGTGTGTAAGAGGTATGCATCAGTTGTTGAGCCTTCCTTCCGCGGTCTTTGTAATTGTGAGTGTACATTTTCGCTAGGACGTTGAAGGGCATTGGAAACCCTGAATTGTGACCGATACGAGTACGAGATGATTCACGAACTCTTCCTCACAGGAAAATTTGAGGAATTGTTTGACTGCATGAGATTGTGTTTCTGGGATACTCCTGACCCAAGGTTTCCTCCGGCCTGAAAATAAATTAAAACTTTCTTTCATTCTCAAGTTACTGTCCTCGCTGAAATTGAGACGATGCTTTTACCCTCGCTGACTGCTGGCGCTGAGCTATGAGCTATCAAGAGTCATTAACATTAGTTTCATCTCTAATAGCAAATTTTGGGTGGGGCTTTCATACCTAACGGCAGGATCCTACCACAATTGCACAAACCATTGCCGTGATATTAGAACCAGCCGCTACGTCCCCCGCCTAGCTTGTACTTCTTCATGTGTGCTCCCTTGTTGCGCTTGGCAGTGAGATCATAATATTTCCCACCAATGTCGTCCACATCATAGTCCGGTCCATTGGCCCAGACTTTGATGGCTTGCGTGTCTCTGTAGGCTTCGAGCTGTTTACAATTAGTTTAGTGCTTAGAGGGGTATAGCAGACTATGTATGACGTACTTCGATATCCCAGTCATACTGCTTCCACGATCTCATTTCGCCACGGTCGGCGTAGGAATGCTCTCCACTTCGGTAGCAGTCTGACATCTTCTCCATCAGGTCATCCGGGTCCAAAATGACTGATTCTTCCTCATCGGAGTCGCTGTCGTAAGCGTTATCTCTGATGTCCTGAACCAACTCATCAATGCCCACCAAACCTTGGATGGTGACGCCGCATTCATCAGCCTGTTCCACAACGACAGCCTTCCAGCCGTCCTCGTTACATGAACACATCTCACCCTCATCTTCGGCAAACTGGAGGAACAGTGAAAGGATAAGCCCGAGGTTTCGGATTCTCGAACTGGTGTTGGTGAAATATGTATAGTATTCGAGAAAGTCGATGGTGGTAAGCAGGGCGGTGCCGATAAGCATGATGCGCTTCGTGTTGCCTTCCGAGTCATCAATCACTTGAACCAGGAACGTTAGTAGGGTTGTTCACTTGGGCTTGGTAAGAACATACTATGCCAGGGTGTCAGATCACAATTCCTGAGGAACAGCGCCATACTCTCCATGATCGACCACATTGCCACAGGGTCCTGAGTATTCTTGCCCTTCTCTTTGTCAAAAGCCAGGAACTACTTATTGTCAGCCACAGCAACGCTTAAGCAACAGATATGAACAGTATTACCATGTTCTCAATCACTTCACTAATCTCATAACCATAGAAGTCATTGAAGATGTACATGTCGAAAAGGTCGGGACAGCGCTTATCCGCTTGGTCCATCCACTCCTGCATCAGTTCAAAGCCCTTCTTCGTGACGATCCATTTGTGCTCGGGATGATCATCTGCAGCCTTGAAGCAAAGGCATTTCTTTCCACCACCACAGGTATCTACGGTATCCTCATCATCTGAATCGAGGTCCTGTTCTTTTGCTATCTCTGATGCAGGACGACAGATGCAAATCCAAGTCCTGCCACTAGCACGTCGAGAGACTTTGCCGTCCTCGTCCTTTGCGATTGATTTAGCTTTGGACAAGGCTTTGGACGAGGTTGCAGCTTTCTTAGTGTTCTGAAGATGCTTGTCAATAAGCAGCAGGCGTTGTATGTATGGCATTACTTACGCTGGCTTTGGTGGTGCCCTTTGGCACCGAAGGTTGAATGGATGTATTTGATTTCGGTAAGGCTATTCCATCGTTCGCCTTATCGTTAGACTTGGCTGCGGCTGCCACCGACTATGCGGATTCCGCGTCGGCCATTTTACCAATATCTGCAACCTCCACCGTTGGAGCAGTTTGGGGTACAGGCGAGTCAGTCCTGTTATCTTTGGCTTTCTCGCTTGCTGCTTTCTTTGCACTCAAGGCGTTTAGAATCATGGTTGCAGCTATGGGGACGGGAATTTTATCCGTCACAAGTACTTCATTCTCCGACTTAGTCTCGTTGTCTTTGGCTTTCTTGGTTGTTGCATTCTTTGCTTTCGTTGCTTTCGGACCGGTGGACTTCTTGGCTGCAGCTTTGGCGACAGGAGCTTTCTTCGTCACAGGTACTTCATTCTCTTTTCCCTTAGCTTTACCTCTGCCCGTCAAAGCCTTCTTCGCTACCGTAGCAGGTTCAGCATTGGTGTCTACCTCTGCTAGGGTACGCTTTGGTCGCGGCATGACTGTTGCGCAGAGTCTATTCCTTTTTACTGCAGAAACAATTCGTTGTGTTATTATCCTTACCTATGAGTAATTGGTATGGAGATGTTCGAGGAGGAAAAATCAAAACAATAGAAAAGGGGCAGAATACTCGTACATATCGATACCGGGGTACGCGTTGCGTCATTCTGTCGCGAAGTCACGTGCATTGGTTGCCTATCTTGGCGCAATCGAGATTGAGAGTACCTGAGGAGAATCAATCAAGTACTCGACATTAGAAGCAATTGGGCGTACTGTAAACATGGCAGGAAGTACCCGGAGAAAGTGCTTGCAGTCATATATGCATTATTGACGGCTGTTTCGAGAGCCACTCCCAGTAGGCATAAACCAGACATTTTACCACTTGACTTCATGTGCAAAACACATCGACACAATAAATTCATTCAAACGTAACGTACATGCCTTCCTTTTTCCAATGCCTGACTTCATCAAGCCTCCGACTCCAATGCCAAACCCTCAAGTCAGTTCTGGGAAATTCCTAACATAATGCGCCGGACACTCGTATCCCCCGGGATTGTTATCCAAATACAACTGGTGATAATCCTCAGCGTCCCACCACTGCCCCGCCTCCAGAATCTCCGTCGTGATCGTCCCCTTCTTCCACCACTGCTCCTGCACCTTTTTGGTCACTTCCTCCGCTTGCGTCTTTTGTTCCGGCGAGTGGTAGAAGATGGCGCTGCGGTATTGGGTCCCGGCATCCATGCCTTGACGGTTTTTGGTAGTTGGATCGTGCATTTTATAGAAGAATTGGAGGAGAGCTGTATAGGAGAGCTTTTCAGGGTCAAAGGTCATTTGGAGGGATTCGGCGTCTGGTCGAAAATCAATTGTTAGCATCTCGTAGATCAACCTCATCACCACTCAGCATGGGGCAAAGCTCTACATACGTCCAGTTCTTCCAGAGCACACCGCTCGGTAGCTCGGATTGTTCGTGTCGCCACCGATATACCCCACTTTCGCATCGAGTAGTCCCTTGCCGGCAAAATTCTTGCGGAAGAGGTGCTCGACGCCCCAGAAACAGCCGGCTGCTACGGTACACTTCTGAGCGTTCTCGGGTATGACTTGCGCAGCGCCGCCATGGGGGTTTAGAGACATGCTGGTAGTGGTTGTGAAAGGGCGGAGAAGACGGGAGATGAAGTTCGGTGTGCTTGCCATGTAGAGGCTTAGGAAGATTAGGATGGCAAGGAGAAGAGTGCGAAGTGAGAAAGACGGTTTGAATGATCCCAAGATTTAAAGGCAAACGAGGAGTATTTGTATATGAAATTCGTTGTTCAGTTGCTAGAGCATTTTGGCTCTAAATCTACGTCAACGACTGCGGCGGCTGAGTAATCTCGGTGGCGCTCATGATATGGAATCAAAGAGCCCCCACCACCCCACCAAATATGTATTTAGGCTTTATAATTCTTTAAGACACACTAAAAAGCTCATAACAAATACTGAAGAGGCTGATGAGGCATACAGTGTCTAGCCGATAAATACCACTGCGCTGGTGCGATTTTCATCATAAACGCGCTATTACACAACTCCATGCACGAGGGGTTGACAAGTTCTTCCCGTGCCTGCCAGAGAGAACGCCTTGCTAAATGCATAGCCGCTAATGACCTTTATGGAACAAGGTTGAGACAAAAGTACAGTCTGAAGTGAGAAGAAACAATTATTTCCAGAGACCCTTCCCACCTACTAGGAGACTCCCTCGAGATTTCTCTCCACTCCCGGCAATTGTTGTGCTCAAGCGCACTGGTCCTCTATCAATCATGCCTGGCTCTCGTGGTCTGCTCTCCCCCATGGTGGTCCTTCGCGAGGCCGCACTCTTGACAACGGGCGCTGTGCGTGGGCTCAGTATACTGGCCTTGCAATCGTTCTCCTTTTCGCTTTTGACCATACGCCGTGCATGTGAGGCAGTGAACATGGCATTTTCGTTCGGCGGGCTGCCTGAAGATGTACCGGTAGGGCTCCGTCGGCGGTGACGGCTGATCGAGTTCGCACCTGACGGCGCGACAGCGGAAGCTCGCTTGATGGCAGTCTTGATTTGCATGGCATCACTCTTATTTGCATTCCATTTATCTTCTCCATCCGAGCTTGAATTGTTCGCGCTGTCGGAAGGTGTCACATCGCTGTTGATGTTTTGGACATAGGCGAGTGATGACCGATTCCCTGCTTGACTAGGCTCGATCTCACGCAAAGGTGAAGTATCAGAATCGGATGAGAGGTGTGTAAGAGTAGGCGCTAAAGGAGAACCGTCGCTCTTCTTGGCAAGAAAACCAGCCTTGAAACGGTTGTGTTTAGGCTTAGATTCCGTCGACGGGACGGGCGGTGCGGGTATGGGAGAGGAATCAGTGCAGTCCGATGATAGAATCGGCTGGTTTGCCACGGGTGAGCTAGACGACGGTGGTGCCAGAGTGACAACAGGTTCAATGGATGAAGAATCGAGAGCCAAATTCGTGCGTTGTGGGGTCTTCTCGAATTCTGCGAGAGTGCCCTCCTCAGTGTCATCACGCCAACGCACGCCCCTCTTGAGCCCCTTTCCAGGTGACTTTTTCTTCGGCGTAAAAGAGACTCCCTTTTTAGCAACTGCGGCTTTGCGACGCTTTGGTGACGCTCGAACCGGAGAGCCGAAGTTCGAAGTGTTTGCAAACGAGGGTGCCATGATGGGTTTGAGTGGTGATGGCCCTCCCAAGGCCACTTGCTTCTTTCGCTTGGGAGTTCCAGAACGTGTGGGTGGGAAAGCTTCAGTAGGCATGAGGCTGCCATCAGGCTTGATGATGTGAGATATCACCGTATTACAACCGGTAAGTATTTTACCGAGTATGCTCTTCGCAGCCTCGATAGCCTGTTCTTCGTCCATCGCCATTATGCTGTGAATGGCAGCTATAGTCTCAAAATGAGCCTGCAGAAGCACTTGAATTGTAGCTGAGTCACCGCCTCTCTCATCCTCAGCTACCGCAAGCAAGGTCTCTCGATCAGCATTTGACTTTAGAAGCTCGACCTCTTTGCACAGGGATGAAGCGTCCTGTCCATCCTCTCTGCCATCCGCTTCTTTAAGCTGCCTGATAGCGTTTTGCAAAGCCGAATCGATCGCGCGTTCCCAGTTGCTCTTGTTCAGCCGCTGGTGATAGTGATGCCTGCTGCTCTCAAGCTCGAGTAGGATACCTTGTGCAGTCTTACGCATGGCTTGAATATTATGAAGAACACTCTCATCTTCAGCACTGTCGCACGCTTGATCGAACGCGGCGACCCAGGACGAGATCATCCCTATCCTTCTCTCAATCTGGCGCAATTTCTTCATGTGTGACGCCTTTTCTGCCCTCTCTTTCTCCGAGTGCTCGTATGCACTTCGTATCCTGGCAATCCCTTCTCTTGCGATTAGTTCCCGTTTCTCCGCTTGTCGTTGGAATTTAGCAAATGCGACCCCTTCATGGTCCTTCTGTTGCTGCTTCAGCTCGTTGATGAGAGCCATCTGCTCATCTATCTTGACCAAGAAGTCCTTAACGTGGCGATTGACATTATAGACATTCCTTGTGACTTTCGTCTGAATATTCTTGGCACGATTGGCATATCGCAACGTATTCTGCGTCTCGTCAAAATGCTGACTTGAAGGACTCACACAGACTATCATGACAGTCTTGCAGTTCCCGCCAAGAGAAAACTTCAGCAGTCTCGTCAATTTTGAATTCCTATAGGGAATGTGATTTTTCTTCCGTGGGTCGCAAAGAGCGTTAATGCAACTTCCTAAAGCCAGCAATGACTTGTTGATATTCGCACCTTCTTGCAGCCTCTCCCTTCTATTTTTGGTGGCGCTCGCTCGCTCGCTTCCAGCCAAATCGATGATACTCAGTGTGGCCATTGTGTGGGGCTCGTGTATATCAGCATTCCTGTCTTTCTGTGAGACATTGATCTGCAGCACAGCATGTGATCGGGAGGAAGTGGCATTGGCCTCAGTGGGTGACATTGTGCGGTATTCGTTTCCTCTAACAATCATGTCCATGACTTCCTGTACGTTTTGAGGGTGATGGCTTGACAGACCAGCTACTGAAACAGCCTGATTGGCGTCTTCCCGCAGCATCAGGCCTTGTTTGCTTCCTCCGGGCACCAACAGATCACGAATAGTCTCATTGTAGATTTCCAGGTACGACAGCGAAACCTCTGTAACTTTCTCATCCTGGCGCTCTGCAATCCGTTCGAAGAGTTCCTGCATAGTCAAAAAAATCACGCCAGGAGCCTGTACAGTCCCGGTGATCGTATGTGTTTTCCCACATCCCGTGGCACCATAGGCGAATACAGTAGCATTGTAGCCGTCAAGCACATTGTCCAGCAGATTTCTTGTTGTGGCTTCGTACACCTCAGCTTGGGATGTATTCTCGTCGAATACGCGATCAAAGCCGAAGGTCTGGTCTTTGGATCTTCTACCATTAGGCCCAACTGATTTCGAGCCTCGGGCAATTGCATGGTCTTCTGGAGGATCAAACACGCTGGAACCGTCAGCTACTGGTACAAAATCCGCCAGACGATATGGGTGCCTTACAGACACTTGTCATCCACTACTTTGAGGACTGGACGAATGCCTTTCTGTTTCAGTGAGGGTGTTGGAGCTCCGGCAAGCGAGCCATCGCCCAAGAAGAGGGGCCCGTCAGGAACCTGTGTCAGTTGGGCAGCTTCGCGGACCTGTGACAAGGAATGAGCACTAGCATAGAAGTGTCTGGAAGTTTACTTACTGTGAACGGGCGGACACGAATAGCTACACTGATCGAAGAAGCTCCATCAGAGGCAGCCATTGCAGGATCGAAAAAAACTTCTTTATGCAAAGTCAATCACCTGGAAGCGATCCTAAGGAAGTAACCAGGATCACCAGACGTTGGGATTAGACGTCTGGTGTGGCGCCAGAAGGAAAGGAGATGCAAAAGCTGTTGATGTACGTCTTGCGCCGAGCCGCATGTGACGATCCTGGTGTTGATATCCCGCTGTTAGGCTTTTCCCTTTTGGGGACTTGCCGCAGTTGTCTGAGCAACCACGCGCGTTGGATCGCGCTTACGCATTAGCGAGCCATCTTTGTATGCAACTTGAGCTTTCATTGTTTTAAAATTGACCTACTTTCTACTACAGTGATGTTGTCAGTCTAATGCTATTCTGAATGCAAGTCACCCCTCGACAGCCATTCCTTTCTGGCAAAGTACGACGGGTCATATAGTATTGTCCCGTCAACTCTAATTATGCTACCGTAACCTTCGATCCACACCTTCTCGCAAAGAAAATCCTTTCCAGTCTTCTCCGCCATCTGCTCAATGAGCGCCTTGTCCATGATGGTGGATGCCTGATACACCTTGAATGTCTTAGGAATCCACCTGCCATCGGCGTCGATGAGGTACACGTATTTTCCGAACAAGTAACCCGCTCCATACCCAGATTGGTTTGTTGAGTTAGCTAGCCTCTTGTGATCGTCAGAGAACGGGCATGTATCTTGAACCAAGAGACCTTGTTCCTTGCGCTCTCTCTCTATTGCAAGTCTTGAGCTTTGCTGGGACTCCTTGTGGCGAAGCCGATCTTGGGGTACCTCTTCTCATCAAAGAACGCCGTTAGGGTTTGAGGATTATGATGGAATAGTATTGTAGCCAGAAAATCAGCCATCGTCAAATTGTCTGTGTTCGTCTCCCTTGTGAAACACTCGATACGGATCAGGCGTGGATACCCACGACGTTCGATGTCTGCAGGCAATCCGGAATTTTCCATGAATGGAATATGAGGAACGTTCGCATAGTCAGATAGCTTGTCGCTGTCCCGAGCCTCTGTGTGCTCAATCTTTCGTCTCTTTTACTGCTCTCGGGAGGTTGTACTTCGTTCTTGTCTGTTTCCACTTCTTCGCTGTCATGACTATTGCGGGCTTGAGTCTGACGTTGATGATATCTTGACGCACTACGGGCTTCACGAAGCACCGATTCATAGTTTCTGTCACGCCATCGTTTGGAATCAAGATGTAGACCACGGGTAGTACATGAATGTCCCGGCATTGCTCCTTGACCTGGTGAGCATGTAGGAGAATTTGAGAGATCTTGCACATCTGGGCGCTCTTTCAATCCTTGAACATGCCTGCCTGAGCTGCTGGCAGCAGTTGTTTCTTGATGCGGTTGGCATGTCTTCTGCATAGCATCCGCTTTACGCTTCGTCAGTCTTACTTCCGCATAAGCCAGTGAGTTACTGTTTCCTTGATCGACGTTTCGAGCTTTCCGTTCTCCGCTTCAATAAATCGTAATGGGTTTATCTGGGCTGACTCGGGGGAACGTGCTACAAAGTGGCAGAGCTTCCCTCTCGGCAGTAAGCGGTGTAGTGTGCCCGGTTCCTTTAAGTGTTGTCTTCGCGGGCAATCTCTCTCGTTCCGCTGTCTTAGCACTGCCCGTGAGCGACTGGCCGTTGGACTCTGGGAGTGCCAGCTTACTCTCCCTTTGAGATTCGACTTGGGGCGTTCGTATGTTGCAGGCTGCCTCATACTCTAGGACGTTCCCGTCTTCACGCTTGACAGCGCCAGTTCCTTCCGAGCCATGAGAATCTTGAGCCCTTGACCTCCGGGCTTGGCTTGTGGGTGACCTGGATGATACTTGGGAAGAGACAGGACCGCCTGCAGAATCGAACCACCGGTCCACCGCAGTGTCTATCAAAGCTTCGATCCGAGCATCCAGGGTGCTGTTGCTAGGATCAAATGGGCGGTCCAATACCGCCATGATTCTTCGATAGAATCCTGATGACGGTCAACGTGGGCAGCGACACACTGTTCAATGGGGCGCGGTCAAGGCCTTGTTTACAGGGCCCAATGCAGGGGCAATGGCCGCTTCAAAGACTGGCTCGATGAAAGAAATCAGGCTCGGCGCTTGAGGGGCATCTTCAATCATTGTGATTGATGAGGCTGCATCAAAGTAAGATCGTCAGGCAAGCGACAACGTCTCAACCCTGGAACAATGCGAACGTCGCTGCTTCTCCTGCTGTGAGACCCAAGATGGGATCCCACCAAATGAGAGAAGAGCTGTTCTAACTACACGCCTTCACCTCAGCATGCCGACTTGCCTCAATACTATTCTACCAGTATATGAGCTGGACCTGTCCCGTTCGGTAGATGAGGATACCGTTGGCTGACTGTTGAAAGGATACCGTTGGCTGACTGTTGAAAGGGTTCCGTAATATGAACATGTGGTGGTAACTTGACATCTGGATTGCAAGGTACATGAATGGCATTTGCTCAATACGAAGTGAATGATGATTTCAACTTGAGTTCGCTCACTGAGTGAATAATTGATGCATATTTTAGAGGTCGTGGATTCTAGTCAAGCTACCTAAACAAGTAGTATGTGAGAGGAGACAAAGGATCAGTGTGAATATGCAAACTGATGAATTTTTGAGGATGGACAAAGCTTTGTTCAGCGCTTGATCAGCTTAGCCATCGAGGTTACATGAAAGCTCTGATAGTCATGACAAGGATATCATAATGCATATAAGTGTACCCACTTGTCAATAGCCTTTAGCTTTGACTCCCATTAGCCTCATCATCATAAGCTGGTATCACAACATCCCACTCATCATCCAGATCCATAACGTCCTGAGAATCTGGGTCCTTAAACTTGAATGCTAGCATTGCTCCATCCTTCAGACCGGCCCCCAGAGGACTCTGATTCAGCACGCTGCCCTTCTTAACGCCCTTGCCCTTCGTGTCCGTGTCTGACACTTCAGGTATCTCCAAGGGCACCCATCCTTTGTCGATGTCATTCGTATCGATGGGCACCCCGAAGACTATGGCCTCAGGATCTGATGGTAGTAGATTGCCGCCGATATCTGCAATGCGGGTAGCTTTCAATGAGTCTAATAACTCTTGCTTTATTGATGTAAAGGACTGGCTCTGGTTCACGAAGAGCAGGACTGTGGTTTTATGATGCTTAAAGCGCAACGTCCACTGCGAAGGATTGGGTGCTTGGGAAGGCTGGTCATGTACAGTCAGTAACACGAGAATAGAAAGGGTCTATGCCTACACATACCATAATGGCTAGTATTACACGCTGCAGAGTTGACGCGTCTCAGAATTGCGGTCATGATTGAGATGGGCGGGATAATTCCGCCGCTCACTTCAACCTATGGTCTTTGGCCGTACGATAGTTGTACCTACCATCGATCTTCGGTCAGATTTCATATCAATTTTACTAGCATTGTGCTGCTCTCATGGAGGAGGAAGTAAGCGTAGCTAGCTCCCAGCGGGCTGGGAGCTCTCCGTTCTCCTCGAGGCCACTCTATGAGCATCGTCTGTCCGTTCCCTTCTTCATCAGGCTCCCTACTGCCACCGCCGGTGCCTTCCTCACAGGCATGGCATTGGGTCTTTCACACGGTAGCAAGACAGCTGGCTTGCGATTCAGAGCCGAAAATTCGCACAGATTTCCTACTACGTCTGCAGGATGGTATTTATACCATAAGAGCAAGAATTACCACGCTATGCTTGGGGGTATCAAGGAGGGCACGAAAATGGGTTACAGAATCTCCTTCTGGACTGGGTCTTTCTTCTTAGTAGAAGAGGCTGTCGATCAATTGAGAGGGACGAAGGACTTCCTGTCTACAGTCGTAGCGGGCCTGAGTATTTCTGGGGGGTTCAGTGCTTGGAGTATGTGCTCGATTTGGGAGCCAAAATCTCAATGGGAGTATCAGCTGACCATGACTGGAACAGATCGATTTCCTCTCCCTACGGCAGCGCGTACTTCAAAGGTGGGGTTGATTGCCGGCTTGTCCTACGGCCTGGTACAAGATGCTCTAGGATTGGCCCGCGGTCGACAATTAGGCTACGTCGATTTCCTGCTAGGGAAACGTCATGATGGTATAAACGTAAATGACTTACACAGTTGAAGAAGCGTTAGTACTATCTGGGAAGCTCTCTGAGAAAGGAAATCTCGAAGCATGGCCGCGAGATTGGGGAAGCAACGGCACTCCTCAATTCAACCTACGGCTGTTATGTCAACGCGCACTCTGCATCACCACACATCTAGGTTCATTCTAGGTTCTAGTGTGACTACGGATAGCCGCGAGCTACGTGGAGAGATTATGATCTATGTCATGGACGACGACGATGAAGACACTGATCATGACGACCCAAGACAAATGAAGATTTCGCTCCGGGGCCACCGAGGGAAGTTGCCATCGCCGCGATAGTCAGGTCAACAACAACAACAGATATCGAAACGCCGGCAAAATACAAGACGGCGAGTCCCATTTAGCAGATCCCGAACTTTGATAAGCCGCAGCGTAAACGTAAAAGCACCGGTGAAAAACCTGCTTACGAATCTGACCGCGAGTCTTATGGTGGCGACTGTCGAGTGCGGAAAGCAGTCGGAAAGAAGGCACAAGTCTTGACCAAACAGCCGCTTACGACTCAGATAATGACGGCTGACGCAAAGCTTCGAAACGCTGCTGCAGGCAGACGTTCGATGGAGATCGCAAAGATGATGAAGATGAGGAGGAGTATTTGAAGACAGTCATTCATTCCCGTGCCCTATGAAGCGGTCCACCGTGATTTTAAGGAGGTCTGTGGAGTATTCATGCTTACAGGACAAGTTCAAAGAATCGGTCGACGTGGTTTGACCGAAATTCTGAGAACGTTATCCAGAATGTTCCTAGAAGGGTTAACATGTGTCTTGTATTGTAGCAGGTTTCGAAAAGTTGCAGGAAATGCTGGGAGAGACTGACCAGGGAGATGGAGAGGGACGATGAATTGCAGAGGGCGGGCATAGGGGGCTTTAACTAGGGCTTTGGGTGGAGCTACCTCGATGACTATGGCTCTGACCAGGGCTACAGCTCGTGCTCTAAACATAGCTATAATCTTAACCCTATCTGTCAGTCCTTTTAATTTTGTCTCTCGTTGCAATGCCCGCATGTATAATGAGCACTAAAAGGCGCCAGATCCGCTCGTCGTCAGAGTGGGACTGAACTGAGAAGCGCATATTGTCCTAAGAGCAGGTTATCCTTGCGAGCTACGTAAAGCCGAGAATATAATAGACTGATCGTAATATATCATCATCAATCAATGCCAAAGTTGAATTTCCTCTGTGAATACTGAACGCCAAGACTTGGCCTTCCTGTCACGTGCCATTGTTTGTGTGGCAATACCAACGATGCGAACAATTCATGAATTGCATGGATCGCCAGGTATTCTGATAAGTACCTCTTGAAGCTCTCATTGCTAGTGGAGCGGCGCCCGTGCGGAAACATCGTAGAGAACAATACCTCAACTCTGACGTTCAATTCCTTGCTACAGCGCGTTGTGCGCTCTGTCAACATGGCAGCGACTCCAACAATCGTGCCTTCTTCCACGCCAACTCGTGCTCTGACTGCCAATTTTCCCGCACATACGAAGCCTACCGCCATGTCCTCCTCACCTAGTTTACCCTCGCCGTCGCAATTGTTTTCCAGCATGCCCCTTCGCCGCCAAAGTGGAAGCAGCACAAATCCGATCCCAGCAGATGCGATGCCCGGGTTTGCAAGCGCATCCTCTCTGCTTTCTCAGGAACACTCAAACAGTAAGGATGCATCAAGGGTTGGAGTCGAGAGTTTTGAATCGGGAATTTTATTTGGCTTACGACAAGAGGACGATCTACATAGCAAGAGCATGACCGCGAAATTAAGGCCAGAGAAAGTTCCCACATGCAAAAAATCAAAAGTCTCCCGCGAAGGACAGGCAGGTTCTTTGCAAAGGGACGCAGCTATTACTCAGTTGAAGGTCTCTAAAGTCTGTGAGAGGGACAACGAGACCCTGGCACCGAAGAAACGCCACAAAAAGAAGAGCACGGAAGGCGACGATACGCAAACAAAGATCAAGAAAAGCAGAATTACGAAACCTGGTGCTCCAAAGGGAGCGGTCAAAACCGAAAAGACAAGTACACTCACACTAAAGCCCTCGGAAGCCACATCTGCAGCACCGGAGCCATTAATCGGTACGCAAGCCGAGGATGCAAAGGCTCGGGAAGAATTTCGAGATTTGTGCTTAGAAAAGGCTATTCCTAGGAGGAAGAATTGGACGCCTGTGAAAGATACAGTACAGTCAAGAATACATATAGATGCTATCGAAGGACATCCGCTCTCAGCCACCCCTACTGATATCCCAGAAGCAAATGCATCATCAGACACTTGCTTTGGCAAGTTGATAGGTGATTATAGTTTCGCTCAGAATATTCAATGTGCGGAAAGTAGCTTTGAGGGAATACGAAAAGCAGACGGCGAGTCTATGGTCAAGCGGCGAAAGATTGAACTCGTGAACGGGACCAACGGCCCTCCGCCAGCTGAGAAGGCTCAACGGACAAAATCACCAAAGAAGAAAGCTCAGACGGTCACAGCAAAGGCAACGGCTCCTTTTGTGCCTGTAGAGTATTCGGCAACGTCGTCATTACTGCAGTACTTCGGACCACCTGTAGTAGCAGCCGGAATCGAATCCAACGGTCAGGATGAACCCATCGCAACCCCTGTAATTGCAGCGCGCAAGTCGTCCATGACCAAGGCAGCCAAACCGAAACGGACAACGACCAAAGCAAACAAGACGAAGAAGCAAGCCCAACCTATCTTACTTTCCCCCGAGTCGGCCATGAAAACAGCTAGCAATCAAGAGCTGGTCTTTGGTACGTCTAGCCAGCTGGCCCGGGGAGAGTCTCCAGCCTTCATAGAGCAGGTTCAACAAGCTATATCACAGTCTATAGACGACGAATGCAAATTTTTAGATGTATCCTCGGCGAGCTACAAACCCTATAATTCCCTCGCGCTGACCCGATCAAAGGACCTCTGGTCGGTCGCCTCTCGAAGCTTCGATGGCGCGCTTCTGAAGGCGGAGGTCGTGGATCTCTCAATTACACCGAAGCCATGCAAGGAATTGCCTAAGCCTACGGAGGCTCTGGAATTGACAGAGACCAAGCAGGAAATGCTAGTAGATAGTGGACACGATGTTGCAGTTGCAGACATTCCCACTGCATCGGTGCCCGGCATTGACGCATCTCCGACACCCCAGCAGCAGGTTCAAGGGCCTGATCTTACGATACCTCGGTCTGTAGCTGAGGCGGCTCTGAAGAAGCGTCCTAAGACCCGGTCTCCAGTCAAGCAGGTCACCAGCGGCAAGTCTTTACCAGATCAAACGCCTAATTATAAGGGTTACACAGATGTCCAGCTGAGCAAGGAAGTTGCATCGTACGGGTTCAAATCTATTAAGAAGAGGGAAGCGATGATCGTGCTTTTAGATAAATGTTGGGAAAGCAAAGTCTCGATGGCTCTTCAGGAGGCACCAACAAACGCCAATATAGGTCAGCCGTCTACCAGCAATGTCGATGCAATGAAGGAGGAATCCGAGCGAAGACGCCCAGCAAAAAAAAAAGGAAAGCCTCCCAAAGCTGCCGCCACATTACCATCAATCCCAGGGGAGGGAGCCGATGCACCTCTTAAAAAGCCCCGAGGCCGGCCAAAGAAGGACACGAATTCAACCTCAACCCCCACAAAGCGGAAGTGTAAGGTAGACTCTGCAATTACGTCTAATGCCATAGCAACAGCAGCAGCCTTAGCTGGCGACGAGATATACGATTCAAGCCCACCCACGCCATCTCCACCACGCAGACGGCCTCGAAGTAAACCACCCAGTCAACTTCCACTTAGCCAAACCATCGGCACGTCTACTGGTCATGACAATGTGGCCACGTCCAAGGTAAACGAAGCACGACTTTTCGCGGAAGTCACCAAAGCTATCACATCATTCCCGCCAAGCTATGATCCTGATAACCTTACATTCCACCAGAAGATGCTTTTGTACGAGCCAATTGTCTTGGAAGATTTAACAGCCTGGTTAAACGCAGAAGGATTGAACAGAATCGGTGAAGACAATGAGGTCTCGCCAGAACAGGTCAAGGCGTGGTGTGAGGCAAGGAGCGTTTGCTGTTTATGGAGAGAGAATTTAAGGGGTGGGGTTCGAGCCAGGTGGTAAATGATCACTCCTGTAGGCCAGGGACCTCCTTACCAGAGGTTTAGCCTTTGCTCAGAGCATCGCAGAATACCATTGATATAGCAATTACTATAACCTTTTCCAGATCAATTTGCTGACCAACCTGCTACCCTTGCATGATGACAGAGTGTTTCCCCAGCTACGTGATTCTCCCCAATGCTCACACATTCAATTTGTATCTGCCAAAATTGATGGAGTATACCCAATCATCGAATCAAGCCATCGCCCAAAACCTCCAAATGCTCACAGCACTACTCCAATCTATGGCAGATACGATTCCCATACCTTTTCTCGGCGCGAAGTGCCTGGAATGGTCTTCGGGCTATCGTCAATATAACTACAATATTACTTAACCTGTTTGAGGAGTCCTTGCTCCTCTTCTGACGGCTAGACACTGTTAAGCATTGCCTGACGGGAAAAGTGTCAGTGGCACCGGCTGTTTTGTATGATAGTCTTGCAGGAGAATGTGGAAGATGTGACATGCTTGTAATAAACATTTACTCGAATATCTGGTATCCCAGAACACAAAGAAAATAAATTAGCAGCGGTCTGAAATATCTAGGAATGCACAAGAAAGTCTGATTTGTTGGGTATCTATCCTCTCATTCACTGCGCAACTACCTAGCAAATGCGCATGTATTTCTTCGGGCTTCATATATAGTCGTGGAGCCGGATCCCCCACCTAGCAATCAATGCACAATGTCGCCACAGAATAAAAGTCCTGAGCCAGTAATGATGCCGGCTTATCTGAATAACATGTTTTGACCCCGAAAACAACATCTCAAAGCCCATGGTGGCATCAAGCAAGCAAGCCGGAGCAATTTAAAATCATGATTTCTCCTTATCTACCAGCCGTCTTCCTCCTCCCCGAATTCGCCTTCGCAGGCACATTCCTCGGGCCACCACTGCTCCTACCCTTCTTCACCCACCCTGGGCCGCTTGGCAGCACAAAACTATCGTCATCATCGTCTTCATAGATGGTATGCGGTGGATCACTCGAGATAGTCAGATCGACGATTGCAGAGCCAGTGGGGGGCTGTGAAGGCCCGGGCGTATCGGCTCCGTCGTTTCTACTGTCGTCGTCATCCTCATCGTCGAGACCCGACCACTTGCCATTGGGTCTCCGGTCCCGCTTGGATTCCCGTTGGGAGGAGCTGCGTGTGCCGTTGGGTTTGGACTTGGTTTTGGATTTGCGTTTGGTGGGAGGTGAGATGGAGGGTTCTTGGGAGGAGAATTCGTGTTTGATTTCCACGTCTTGGGAGATGCGCGCCTCGAAGGCTTGGGAGAAGAGGGGCGGGAATTCGTCGTCGGAAGACGTGGTGAGGGTTTTCGATACTTTTGGGGAGTAGCTCTCCTGTGAAAGCCGTGTGCGGGAGCGAGTGCTGAGTGTGGGTGATTGGTCCATGCCGTTTAATGATAAGAGATCTTGGGAGGAGGGGTCATGGTCAATATTGTGAGGGTTTGAGCGATGCTGGGCTTCTTCATGGAAGAGGTCGCTGTCGTCGCCTACCTGCGGTAAGTCCGGGTATTCAACAGTCAATTTGTTGTCTAAGACCATAGACGGCGCGTCAGATTTGTTGTTGTCAGTAGGGGGAACGCTGTCAGCCACCTCGTAATCTGAATTGTATTCTGGCCTTGCAACTTGGATGTCAGCTCGCAAAGGCGAAGACGGGATATCGATTCCACTGTATGGTGGGCTGGAGCCGAAACCATGGAATTGAGTCGACGGAGAATCTGCAGGTGCCTGGCCGTCCCTAGCTGAGACATCGTCGTCTCGACTGGCAGTCAGGCTCCCATTGACCCCTGGGCCGAGACTTGACCGCCAACCGGCATCTCTGATCAATTCGGAAATCTCTTGTCGAGCTTCTTCGCTTGGCATAGCCGCCTGTACTTCAATGACTTCTCCTGCTCCGTCAAAGCCAGGACTTTGCTGACATGCCGCATCATGCTTTCCTCTCAAGGTGAGAGACTCAGTATATCCCTCTTGAGAAGTACCAGGATCTTTGGCCTGAATTTCCCCGCTACTTTCCCGGGAATTCTCATTGCCTTGCTCATTCTTCGAGTTTTCGATCTCGTTGGGCTGAATGCTGTCCTCATGATCCATATTGTCTTGATCAGTATGTTCCAGAGTCTGCTCCCTGGGACTTTCGCTCTTAACATGATGTTCTGCGGCGTTTGGTACCACAATAGGGTCGATTAGCTCCTCAAACGGAATCGTTATCTGGCCGTTATTGATATTGTCATCTTCCTCATTATAGCCAGGCATCTCGAACCTTCCGTATATCCTTTCCCCAGTCTGATCATCGTATTGACTGTCTTTTCCTGGCTGGTCACGCTTTGCCAATTCAATCTGCAGCGAGCCTGCGTCCAACACCTCTGTGATGATAGCTGTCCGGTAGTCGGATATTCTAGGCTGCCAGTTGGTGTTTGCCGACATTTCGAATTGTTTGAAGGCTATGACTGTACCGGTTGTAGCTGCTCCTCGGGTCAGTACTTGGCATGTGCTTAGATCTTTCGGCAAGGACGGTAGGTCTGGTGCGTCCTCAGCCTCGACGAGTGTCCGTTCTTGAGTCTCACGTTGTAGTTGCTCGCTAACTCTGATCGAGTCCTGAAAGCTTTCATCGTGCAATGCCACCTGTTCAAGATCTCCAGGCTCTATACCGCTATTCATGATAGTATCGTTCTGTACGGATTCGTGGCTTGGTGTATCAAACTCACCATGGCGCGCTATTTTGCTTTGTGAGCTTTGATACGGACTTTCTTCGTAGTAGCTGTTGTCATTGCGCTTCCTCTTTTTCTGTTTCCGCTTCTTGGTGTTTCCATAAGAATACCCTCCTTGCTGTTGTGGGTCCCATCTTTGTACGAAAGGAAATGGAGGCGTACTGAGCTCAATTCCATGGTGGCAGCATTCTACAGCCTTGAGGTCGATTTTATCCTTCCAGCTATCGTCCGCGGAGGCTGCTTCGACATCAAGCCCGGGTTCGTCCTCTTTTTCGAGCCGCGGGTTCCTCATGGGTTTTGAGTCCTTCATTAATTGTTCTCGCATTTTCATCTCGTCTTCCTTAGTCTTCGGTGTTCGCAGACCCAAAGAACCGAAAAGCATGCGTTTTGTGCTGGAGAGATCGAGTCTATATCGACGAGGCTCAGACATGGATGGAGGACTACCCTCCGGTTTCGTTTGGAGTTCTGTGACAGGGGATCTGGTAGCTGTTTGCGCCTGCACGTGTTCCCGATCCATATATCCGGTCATACTCGTGTTCGTTGGCGCATCATGCATTGCTTCGTCATGGTGAGTACTAGGGGAGCCCAGACGCTCAATTTCCATGGCATCATTACTAGCCGGAGGTTGTCCATCTGTCCGCGACACCTCGGGTTTCGTCACTGCTTTATCTTGCGCTGGAGTAAGGTCGATGCCCCCAGAAATGATCGAGTCAAGCAGAGCCTGCTTCTTCGCTTCAAATTCAGAGCCAGGTCCGATGTCCTCGTCTAGCGACGGCTTCGCAGCCATCAAATCATCAATCTTCTCCATCTTTTGGGCGCCCTGGACGTATTTGAGGTAGTCCGCTTTGGTTGCATCAATGGGGAGGAGTCCCTGGCCCTTCAGATACGCCAATCTCTTACTCTCTTTTCTCCGCTGATTCCGCGTCTTGGTTCTTTGCGCTCCCTGCCCTGGCTGTACGTCTTTTGTGACAGCGGAGGGCAAGTTCTTTGGCTTTTCTTTCGTAGCCTTGGGCGTAGAGTTCTCTGAAGACCGCGGGTGTTTTGGAGACGACTTGCGTTTGACTATATTTTGACTAGCCGACCTCGAGGCTTCTACCTTGGATTTTCTTTCTACTTGTGGACTCGAACCAGAATCGCTGGCGCTAGACGAAGAGCCTGATGACGAAGTCTGCGAGCTACCAGATACTTGCTTGGTCGGCTTGCTTGCCCGTTGCTCTGGCTCCGAATCCGAACTCGTATTACTTGACGACGTTCCAGAGGACGAGGTCTCTTCGCTGTCGGATGGCTGGGACTCTGAGAATGCAGACGAGCTTGAGTTTGAGCTATCATACGAATCCTAGAAAGGTGTCAGCAAATGACCTTTTCTCACGCAAAAGCCTACGCTCCCTGATCTCGCCTAAGATTGACACCTAGGTGTAGAAGTAAGAGACCGTACTTACATCGCTTGTATCACTCTCGTCAGCCCGTGGTTCAGCATTCTCTTTATCGGACTCATCTACTTCAGCTTTCTCAAAATCGCTATCATCGTCTTCGTCTGAATCCTCGAATTCTCGTACGGTTGCAGGTGTCTCGATCTCTGCGTCGTCAAATCGAACACTCTTATTGCTGCCAGCTGAGCTCCGCCTACTAATGCGCGCTGAACTTGCAGATGATTCCTGGGCACCATGGGAGGCATGCTCGCCATTACCTTGGGCGACCTTTGCTGCACCACGCTTTCTCACCCTGAGGGCAGGTACCCTAGGAGATGGCTCATCCTGGTTGTATTTATCCAGCAAAGGGTTTTCATAATCTCCAGGAAAAGGACGGCCATTTTCGTCAACGAGCGCAAGTAAGCCTAAGCCCCTGGCCGCTCGTCGAGAACACGTATTTGCTTTACGCTTGCTGTGGACATCTCTAACAGTCCCATCCCCACCTTCGAGCACATCAACATTGAAGTCCCTCTGCAAATCATTGACCTCCGCATTCAAATCTTCCTCGTCTTCATCATCAGGAGCAAAGTCGTCGTCGTCGTCGTCACTTTCATCGCCCGCAGTAGCCTCGTCTGCATCATCAAAGCCAGCTCTCACTACGATCTGCCGGTCATTGACTGCCTCTTGCTCATGGAAATCCTCCTCCTCATTATCATACGTCAGCCGCCTTCGTTTCCTTGGGGGGATTCTGACGGCTGGTCTGTCTACTACGCGTAAGAATTGTCGCCCAAAAGCTACGCCGTCGATTAGATGTTTGCCGTCTGAGGAGATCTGATGACGGCCTGAAATTCTTCGGATGCGTATATCTGATGTCTGAAGAGGTCTTATGCTGTCCCAAGTTTAGCTTTCTGTGTGTAATATTCGGACTAATCCTCATTCCATCACTTACCAAACCTCGTCATCTTCCTTAAGCACTTGAGCAACTTCGGAGAAGTGTAGACACTCGAAACCTCGAACTTCCACAGCATAATCCTCTAGCCCCCAGTCATCAGATTCCAAAGGTATTATGTCGTTGACCTGTTCTACGAATTGGGAGATTGTGATGCTGTTCCCAGCAGCAGCGTATGGAGCTGGTAGGATATGCCCCGCTGTCCATAGCAATCGTACGGGTGGAAGGCCATGCCTCTGGACCGTCAATTGGAGCCTCATAGCTATGAAGCACGTTCGGTCATCTTTTAATAAGTCGTGGGGGTAGATGTGAAGTGGAGAAGCGCGTTGGAGTTGGGGGTAAACTCGAGACGCCGCGATTCGCTTAGCTTACCCTAGATTGAGCTTTAACGCTTCATTTGAATAGCAACTAACATAATAATACATATTTATTGCTATACGGTGTTCACTCAGTCTCTGCAGGGGTCTGAGAAAACCCCCACATAATCTCAATTATATATAGACCTAATATTTCGCTCTATGTTTTACACTTGGCGTGCTATCTATATCCATTGCACCATCATAACCATTCATTAATGCTCCTGACATGGCGTTTCTCGGCTCGCTAATTCCATTCACCTGCCTCCTTCTCCTCTCTGGTATCCTCATAGCTTCTTGTTCCTGTAAACCCCGTTCTTCTTCGTCATTGAGCATAGTCCCCTCGAGACTCAGGAAGCTAGTATCGCGGTCCATGCTCCTTGAGGTCTCTACGTCCTTGACTGTAAATCGTACAACACCCTCGACCTTCTTGCCATTCTCATCCTGGAAATAGCCCTGCGTATCCTCAGGCGTATCTTCTGCTTCCTTCTCCTTTATCTCATCCTCCTCTGAATCTGTTTCCGCACTTTCTGCAGCTTTCTTCAATTTCCGCCTAGTAGGCTTCATGCCTCCAGCAATCCATTTCCAACCCTTTGGCAGCCTCTTCCTGCCAATACTGGCATTGAAAAAGTTCCAGCACACCAGGCCCAGATTGCTCTCGTTTTGCAAATTCACATAGCCTTCTATCAGGGTGCCTTTTGTGGGCTTGAGGACCAGGAATTCAGCCGTAAGCCAGATGAAGCTGGGTGCGTATTCGTCAATTGACTTCGCATAGGCCGGCTTTGATTCCTCGGCATCAGGCTCAGTAGAGAGCCGCGGATGGCTGTACGAGATTATGACTCCATGGAAAGGAGGGTAGTACGTTAGGATGAGAGGGGATAGATGCTCGGCGCAGAGGCCTTGTATGGCATGACGTTGAGAGATTGGTGATAGTGGGAGATACAAGGAGTATGTCTGCTCGTAGAATGGTGAGTCGATTGAGCGCTCAGGGGGAAATTCAGCAGCTTCTTTAGCGATAGATGAATTTGAGTGGTGTTTATTTTTAGGCTTTTTTGGCGAGGTGACGGCAGGTTCGTCTGAAGTATGTCGCTTGCGTTTCTTCTCACTCTGCTCAACGTCTTTGTCTTTCACTTTTTTGTGCTTCTTAGGCTTTAGAAGCCGTGGGTTATCAATTTCCATTGACATTGCTGAGCCGTTTGAATCCGTGAACGCACGAACGGTGAAAGTTCGAGCTTTTTAAGGTTGCGGAGATAACGTCTTAAAGCCTAAGCTACCTGCGCATATCTTGGCGGGCCACCTGAAACAATGCCCAGCGAGGACAGATTCCACTGTTGAACCTCACGCTTTTTACATTCCGTCCTTCGCTTTTATAATGAGGATACGGTTAGAATGTCAGCTGCCGTGCTATCGTATGCGGGTTGGGCGTTCTTACCAGGTGTATGTCAGCCCACAATCCCGTTGCGACAAACTGATGCTGACATACAACATGGCAGCTTGTCACAGGATGGCTACAGTCAATCTACTATGGCATAACTATTCGCGCCGGCGAGCCCAAGCCCCAACCCGGATCTCCAAGATACCAGAAGCACCGGCAACGAATACATATGACAGTGATCCTCGCCTACCTTCTCTACACCTTATATGAAGCAGACTATTGGGTTCAACAGAAGGGTGACTTCTACAAGGATCTTGGACTCTCACCAGATGCAGGCGAGAAGGCGATAAAATCCCGCTTTAGGAGATTAGCGGCACTATACCATCCAGACAAGGTCTCAACGGAAGATCCAATAGCACACTCAGCAGCAGAAAATCATTTCGTGAAATTAAAGAGCGCGCAAGATACTCTTTCTGATCCTATCAAAAGACTCGCATATGAGCGCTTCGGTCCCGAGGTTTTGAAATGGCAACACTGCAAGACGTACCGTGATTATCTTTTTGCAGGCATGCAAGCATCGGCCCTTCCTCTATACCTCGGCGCTGTTTCCTTCCTTGTAATCCTGAGCTTCACGAGCTATCTTCAATGGGGGCGATTCTGGAGATATTTCGCTCTGACCGCCCTCTTTCTTCTCGAATACCACACCCTTTCTCGCCCCTACTTCACCCCCATGCTCACGAAGATTCTGAACCCGATCCTCACTACACTTACGCACCACGCGCCTCTTCTCCCTTTCCAACTCATCATCCTCGCCCGAAAAGCAACATTCACTCTCTTCATCGCGTTCGGACAATTGGGCAACCTATTCCCCCAACCACCACCTACGTCGACTACAGCAAGCTCGCCTCACGACCTGCAGCAATTGGCAAGGTTGGAGAACATTGCTAAAACAACGGAAGCAGAAGCGAGCAGGCTGATAGCGATGGAAATGACACCCTTTGCTGGGGATGAAGCGGGGACAAAGGAGCTGAGGGGTCGGATGAAGGATTGGTTGGTTAATAATACCATCAAGAATGATCCGGAAGTAAGAGACGCCATGGGACGAGCACTTACGAAGAGGAGGCTTGGGGCGCCAGCGGGAGCGAGGGCATCATCGACTGCTTGATATTGAAGAAAAGACGCGTTCACCGGCGTGAAAGGGGTAAGTGTATATGCCAGGGATGTACCTATATTTATGTCAGCATTTGGTGTCTCGATAGACTCGGCGTGATAGACAGAACGGCACAATTTCCTGGAAAATGAAGCAATCTTTGTTCTCATAGCACTTTGCAGCGTGGATGTCAATTATGCAGAACGTGATCCCTTCGAGCAGGAGCGCGTCTGCTATTCCGAGGCAGGGCGCAGTTGGAATCTCGTCCAGGGCTTACTTTTGCTTCAGCCTCCAACGCATGACTATTTGAATTCGAAAATTGAGCGACTCACCCATACCCTATGAAATTGACAGAGCTTTCAAAATGGTGGAGCATTCAAATTTCATTCTTAAGGGTATTTTCCCGCCCACACTTGCTGTAGAGATCGCCTCTACTTTGTTGCGTCCCTCATCATGCAAATGATCTTCTGCACATGGCCATTGAACCCAAAAGCATTGAGATCAAATACCATCTCATCGACATCCTTCCACCCAAACTTGGCATAAAGCGAGTGCCCTTGAGGCGTAGCTTCTAGGAAAACTCTCCTACCGTCAGCGTCGATCTTTTCAAGACCCCATTGAAGAAGTGCTGAACCACATCCTTTGCCCTGATACCGGGGAAGTGTGCAAAGGGCCCGTAATACTAGTACCCATTCCGTCAGCCTACGGTATTTCCACTCAAACGGCGGCCGGGCGTGGGAAGTCACGCACCGTAGTCTTCCTCTCTATTGACATATTTCCCTCTCATTCTTGCTGTTTGTGTGTCAAGGTCGTGCAGGAGCGCAGCATTGGTGCCCTCCGGCAGCTCGGCATCATTGATTTTATTCTCCTTCCCATCTTGCTGTTGCTTAGCTTTTTGTTCTTCGGTCTTTGACGGATAAGGCTTTTCCCAAATTGCAAATGCAACAATCTTGTCCGTTACAGTGTCAACGCATTTGATGTAGGAAGAAGTAGGGTCATTGTGAAAGTTTTCCTCCGCACGACGTAATCGCCATTTATATACGGCTGCTTCGTTTTCTCGTGGTAACATCCAGTAGGATATGGTATTCGGCGAATCTTTAAAAGCATCTCGGACGATTTCTGCGATGGCTGGAAGGTCGGTGGCTGTCGCTGGTGAGACTGCAAATTGGGACATGATCGAGCCCCAGTGGTAGCGTTAGAGAAAGAGAACGAACTTGGGTCTCTTCTCTCGCAATGCTCGAGTCGTCATCAGTCAGACCCTTGTTCCCAATGACCAGCCCATGGCCCAGCTAAGCTATCAGCGCGCATAATAATTCTAACGATCCTAATCCGCATAGAGATGACCTTAGACGATAACACTATACCTAAGCCCGACCAATGAACAGGCGCATTGATGTTGTACGCAAAGGCAAGAAGTTGGGATGAAAAGGAGTCTTTAGGGCTTATAGAGCGTAAACCCTAAGCGTACATCTAGCGCGTTCCTAGTATTTGATAACTCTGGCAAACCTCTTTCTTCTTACCATTCTTCTTCAATTGAAACTAGCACTCTAGAATTGCATGCATCACGTCTCGCACGGCTATCTCCCATTTGGATGTCATATATTCCGAGGGTCACGCAAGATGACGCTCGAAACTCAACAGTATGCATTCAGGACTGACTACCAGCGAAATCCAGCACTCCCGCGACTCCTGGTACGTTCACGGTGTCCATACATTTATAAGATGATTTCTAGTTTGGCATGTGCACTTTGTAATCGTTCTATTGCAGTGGCTCTGGAATTCCGAGCACCAGCGTTCTATCAGTGCTCGTCAATCAGAAGCAACGCAAGATCAACGCTGATCTAGACATCTACAAATTCTCAAATAATGCTCTGATAATATCTCACAGCTGACTCAGGATGCTACTGACATATCGGCGTTGATTTAAGACATGATCGCCGATAGACACTATGTCCAACATAATGAGAGGCAAACAATTCTGAGATCTATTGCGGATACATGCGCCAAGAGAGTGTGTATGAAGTTCGCTACCATTACATTCCCTTATCTAAACCGACAATGCTTCCGTGGACCACTGCCTGTATCAAATCCAACAATGTTTTCAATATACCAAACGACGATGGAACCAAATGAGTGTGAGCTTCAAACGCCAGAAGTCGAGCGCGTTACAATGTGTAGAAGGTCTGGCATGAAATGGTGCACAGACAAATATCTCTGTTGGCGAGGACGTCGCATTTTGGCGGAACATGGACTCCTGCAGATCTATCTCCTCTTTCCTTTTTTCTGGCCCTTGTTCGCCATATAGGAGTCAAAAACCTCCTGCTCTCTCATTTTAGAATAATCCTTTTGCGCCTCCACATCGGGACCCTGCGTTTCAACATTTAGGGACGGAGCAGTACATGTATATTTTGGGAATATTTACCTGCGCTCTCGAGCAACGAGTACATCGTTCGCGATTGAGGTGGATCCATTGGCATTTGGGGTTCGGGCAACGAATTTGATGTGTCGTGCACATCACTCTCCAATGGTCTTTGCGACAGGCACCCATTTTTTGATAGTGACCGATCTTCGCTCCTGGGCAATGGTGCAAAGTCCCGCCACCGGTTGCGTGAGTGTCGCGTCCCATTGTCTGAAAGCAAGTGCTCGATTGGACTGGAGCTGGTAAGAGCAATCAATGAGGCCTTACACCAGAAGTTGCACGTTCAATCTCGCTACATGAAGCAGTACTCTCGAGTTATGCACAATTTGTAGGGACTCCATGGCTGGGAAGCTCATCCTGTTCGACTAAGAACCTCGAGCGAGAACAAAGACAATTCGTCTTTATGCTGAACTTCTGCATTCAGGCACGAGGGGTCCAGCTAGGATATTGCGGTCAGCGTATGGTATCCCATGCTCCGCATAGAGAGAACCGTGTTCGGTTTTGGTGCACTTATCGTCAAAGAAGTTATTCAAGGGCTTTTTTGCTTCAGGCAAACAATTGATTTCAAGCTAAACATGATGACATTCTAAGCATCCTTACTGCTTGGAGTATACGCAGCAGACCCCACAATCAGGGCTCCTCACATTCCTGGAAGTCCTCCGTTTCGAAAGAACCCTCCTCTCTCAATTTCTTTCTATTGGCCTGAAATTCCTCCATTTCTTTATCGTAGAAGGCTGCCCACTCCTCCAAGAAAGTTTCAACCAGTTGAAGATGCGATGGCGAACTGTTCCCACGTTTGGCGATGTGGAACAGCTTCCTTGCTAATTGAAAATGTGGCTCATAAGCGTAGGTGAGGAAATCTTCACCAACGGTTTCCTCGAAAGCACGCTTGATTTCCTGCTTATGGGGCTGTGCTGGTGTCTCATTGGCCTTGCTCTCATCTTCTTGGTAGTCGGTTGCATCATCGTCATCCTGCCATAACCACCATGGCGGAGCGCAACTGACGAATCTTGGAGCGAATACGGCACTGTCCCAATCGAGATACCCAGTAATTCTGA
This sequence comes from Cladonia squamosa, assembly GCA_947623385.2. Lineage (NCBI taxonomy): Eukaryota > Fungi > Ascomycota > Lecanoromycetes > Lecanorales > Cladoniaceae > Cladonia > Cladonia squamosa. Next base: position 1,156,762 of record OX392381.1, read on the forward strand.
GCGGCTCACCAGGTTCAAAGTCCACCATGATGTTACGACCCGCAAGGTCTAGATGAGCCAGGCAATTGATGTCGTCACCCAAAAGGCACATTTTGTTCATCCGCCCCGTAACCTGTGCAAGACGATACATAAAGTCCCAATTGTAGATTCCATCTGGTCTCTGGTCCAGTTCATCCGCCATCCATCGTCCAAATTGTGTGATAAGGAATTGCCAGGTGCCCTCCTGGTAAAGGTCCAAAATGGAGGCCTTCTTCTCCGCAGTCACGGCGGCTGCCTTTTTCTTCCAATCAACGTCATGTGCAGACTTAATGTCGAAAGGAACTACGGAGAATGAATAGCTTCCGTCCTGGTTCGATGAAGATTCAATCAATCCAGGGGTAGGGTTGGTGACCTTCTGCAGTTCAAGCATCGTACGACCGACCTCTCGTGCTACTGTGCACCACTGTTCGGTGGTTATCTCCCTTTTTTGCTTAGCTTCCCATATGCTCATGCCAGCAACCCGCTTTTGAATGACGTAGGCGTCCTTCAGCAAGTTATTGCTCGTATAGTCAACCGCTATAACTTCTGGAACAGGGATCGAAGTGTGCTGGCGTACATAACGGAGGATAGCTACCTCACGCTCTGGCGTGGAGTCCCACGCAATGCGTGGCACTCTGAGGACAAGGCGATTTTCTTCCTTGCCTTTTGAGTCGAGGATAGTGATGCCAGTGACTCGGTTGTAGCTGCCGCCCCTCATGCGTTCTATCAAAAATTGTTTTGAAGGAGCCTTCGGCTCCAGCGCGGGTGTCGCTTTCTTTTTACGTAACACATTCATGAGACGACTGCTGGAGGTAGCTCGAAGCTCCCTTGCAGAGGGGGATGGCGCCTTGGCAGGGGAAGATGGAGACCATAGCAGGTGGCATAATTGCTGAACTTGGGTCTTATACTCTTCGAAGGGTGTATGGTCAAATCTCATTGTCGATGTTTCGGACTCAGGGTAAAAGGATGAGCTCTTGGAAGTCTGCGAGGAATTCTTGGAGGCATTTGCGACAATATCTGATGAAGAGTCTTCTGGGGCAGCGTCCGGCATGTCGATATCTGGACCAAGATATTGCTTTTGATCGTCGGCAACTGGAGACAGAAATTCGATTGCTTCGCTGGTCGACATCCTTGAACTGTCCCGCGCTCGAGCGTGCGAGATATGGTCGTGAAGAGGAAGTAGAAGTTGCGGACATTTTTGTAACTGCCAGGATCGGTTGTCATGGTGTCTCTCTCCGCATTCAGTCATAGGATCCCAAACAGGGTGTATCGTTTAGTATTACAAAGGAAATTTAGCTGAATTCAAGGCTGTTTGCAGCCGGCTTTGAGACATGTTGCTTTGCCGACAAGGAATGCACGCTTGGCGGGAAGCAGCTTCCAACCCTCCGAAGTGGAGAATGGACGAAAACTGAATGGATGGATACAATTACATTGCGATCATTCATTTGAAGTTCTTATAGGACTAGGCTGGAAGAGCGGTACATCATTAAAAGAATGCTAGAATAAGTAGGTGATTTCCATGAAATTGTCCACAACGCCAAGCAGTAGCTTCACATGTATAGAGACACAAAGCATCATCTGGTGTTGACACAGTATATAATCGACCAAAGAAGAGCTTCCATAAGACATCGAGGGCTGAAATAGATGGGTCCTTTGTAACAGACGATCCCTGTGATGCTGATTGTCTGAGGCTAATATTGTTGATTGTCAATAGACGCACGTTTGGAGAAGCGCACAAAGACTTGGGGGACAATGTGAAAGCAAGAAAACAAAACCATTGATCTGCAATGTCCCGTACTGGAACATTGTGATAGATACATTCACAGAGCGCGAGACGAAAAGACGGCTTTCATAACAAGGGCAAAGGTACGGCCATACGCAGGGCTACAAGGGAAGATCCACTTTCACTCCTTACTGAGAAGCAGGATAAACAACAGGCTGTCGCTATGCATCATGCGTAGTGGGAAGGGGTCAACAGACTGTAAATGGTGAGGTAAGCGCGCGGAATATTGGCGTATGCATAAAGCTCTGAAATCCTTGGCGCGCGAAAAAAAAAAAACCACCGCTTATTAATCCTACCACCAAATTTGCATATAAAATAGAATAAGCAATTAAATCTTTTACAACAAACCGCTATTAATTTATTCCTTTTAGAAAAACTTAAAGCTATATAGGAACTATGACTAAACCTATTTCTATCTTTATCTACTTTAAAATCATCTGCCTCCTACTCCTTTAATAGCGCCCTAATACTATTATTAAAGAAGTCTATTATAGTACTATTACTATTTATTTTATATAAGAGAACCTCTTTATCTATAGCTTAGTATATTAACTATAGTTTTAGTCTAAGAGAGCTCCTTATAAGGTTTATAAAATAGTAGAGGACTTACTTCTATATTACCTTAATAAGTAGTTATAGGTGTTATAGAAAGAGCTAGTATAGTTTCTTTAAAAGGAGTAGGATATCTATATAAATTAGTTAACTATCTCTTATTTTTTAAAAAGACTATATTAGAGTTCCTATAATATCTCTTAAATAAGTAATAGATAGAATAATAAATTAAGGATATAATAAGCTATAAAATACTTTTATCTATAGGTAAAATAGATAGTTTTTATAAATAAGACTCTATTTAATAAGTTAACTAGTTAGAGATATTAAGTATATACTCTTATTAATTAACCTATATAATACTATATTAACTTAAGATAAGGCTATTCTTAGAATATCCTTTTTATTTATATAGTAGATAGCTACCTATCTTATATAGCTATATAAGAAGACTACTTTAATAGTAAGACCTTTTTATAATAGATTAAGAATAACCTACTACTACTCTATAACACCTAGCTAAGTTTAAGAAGTATTATTATATTAGATAATATATCCGCTTATTATAATTTATATATTAAAGAAGTTATTCGCGAAGTAGTTTATAAGGTTAAATATTTACTACCCTACTTACTAGATCTAAATTTTATTAAGCTTAGCTTTAGTATCTTAAAGTTATAGATTAGGTAATACTTTTACTTTATTTAACCTATATTTAAGGGCTCCTTTAATAATTTCCTATAGTATACCGTGATTTGGAGTTAATATAATTATTTTATAGTATAATACTTTTAATATAGTAATAGTGGGTATATTTTTAAAATAGATATTTAGGATTATAAGGTAAGACTAGTAAGAAATAAAATTAAGATAGATTTTAATATAGAGAGCTAGCTTTTTAAGTTTAATTATTTAATAAATTTAATAGTACCTATACCTCTTTCTACTAAGATTTAAATAGCTTTAAATCTATTTTAAAACTTTAAGCTATTTCTTCTAGCAAGTCTAATCTTACCTTAGTAGAATATATAAAGGAATTAAGATCTACTATCTCTTTTAAATTATTAATTAACTATAACTCTTATTTAATAATAGCCTTAGCCTTAGCTATTCTTATTTTAAGCTCTAATTTTATAGTCTAATCTATCTTCTATTAGAAGAAGTAATTAAGTATAACTACTTCTTTAGTTAATACCATAAATAGACTTAAGTAAGAACTTATTAGTAAAGTAATCTAAGTAGACTAAAGAAGTAAAGCTAATAAAGCTACTAAAACTATTAGTAGAGCTAACTAAGTTAGTAATATTAGATATATAGATAGGACTAGTAGAGCTAATAAAATAGATAGAGGTAATAAGGCTATATATAGATACTAGTATAGCATCTGCGTTAACTATAGGATAAGAGGGTAAGGTAGATATAAAGGAGGAAAGATAGATATTTATAACTATATTAAAGAAGAAAGATAAGGCTAAATAGCTTATAATTATAATCTTAATATTATCTTTTTTATTAAATCTACTATAGTTTCTTATAATTATATTTCTATTACCTTCTTATTAAACTTTATAAACTAATTTATAAAGTCTTTATTTTTCTCTTACTTAGTATAGTTATTCTATTATTCCTTATAAGCCTTAGTTTTTTATAAGGTTAACTTATAAAAACCCTACCTCTACCAGCTTTTATAGATCTTAGTTAGTAGTCGCTTAATTAAGACTCTAAAGTCTCCTTTTATAATAGCCTTACCCTAGTTTAACTATTAAATAGTATTAATATTAAAATACTTATCTTTAAAGTTGATAAAATAATAGCTATTTATATTCCTATACTACTAATCCCTATATTATTAATAATTAAGTAATTATTTATTATAATTTTTAATAACTTCTAAAGCTTTAGCCTAGTCTCTTATAGAGTTAAGTAATTTATTTATTCTAATAACTCTTTTTTTTTCCTAAGCTTATAGGGCTATAGAATTAGAGGAAAGCTTAATATATTATTATTTTAGTATATTTTTTAGTAGATTAAATAATTACTTAGTCTTTATTTAAATCTTAATCTTTAAGTTAATTATTTTACTAAATCTTTATAACTCCCTAAATATAATATTAAGGACTTTTTTTTATTTAGACTTAGTAAAATTATTAATAGATTAAGTATTTCTTTTAGCTTTATTATAATAAGCCTTAATAATAATAGTTCTATAAGTAAGAACCTATCCTTTTATCTAATTATTATATTTTTTTATTTTCTTATTTAAAACTTACTTAAAGTCTATAATATTAAACTCCTTTAATAGTATATCTTTTAAAAAACCTTACTATTTAAACTTCTTATTTACGTAGAGTATTAAATATATATATAGAGTAAAATTAGATCTTTTCTCTTTTATTTCTATTTATTTAAGATTTTGAAATGGCAGGATTCATGGATTCTGATAGAAGAATATAAGATAGTTTGTTTCTACTACTTTAAAGAGTATTATCTAGCTATTACTTAGTAGTATCTATCTACCTATAGGTATGTCGCCTGCAAGGCATGCCTGCTTTCTTATAAATAATATACTATATTAAGATCCCCCTTAAAGAGGAATAAAAGATAGCGCCCTCGCTATATATAATATAGTTTTAAATAATATAACTTTTTTTAAACTAAAGGATTCCGCCTATAAGATAGACTATAATAATATAGGATAAGAAGACTTTAATATAACTACCTTATTCCTAATAAGATAATTCTAGTAATATAAATCTATTCCTTTTTTTCCTTAATCCTAATCTTTCCCTAGCCGTTAACCTTCTGATCGCCTTTTTTAATTAACTTTTTTAGACGTTTTAGCATAGTATTATACCACTTATTAAAGATATTATTATTAAGTATAATATAATCTAAGGCGGGGAAGGCGTTTAAGATTTTATTATATATATTATTTACCTTTATAAGTAAAGTCTTATTAAGGTCCTTATTATTAGATAACCCCTTTATATAGTTTTTAAACTTCTTAATATTTATATTATCTAGCCCCTTAGTCTATTTATATACTATAAAAGACTACTTAATTATATATTTACTGTAATAAGTAAGTATATTCTATATATTATATAGTGCTATAGTGAGTAGGACTACTTTACCTTAGACTTATTCTAAGTCTTGCTAATAGTAGGCGTTTTTAAGTTTAAGAGTAGTAAGTTCCCTTAATAAGGTCTTAGTATTAGTTATTTCCTCTGATTCTAAATCTCTAGTGTTGAATTACTTCCTCCTAGTTACTAAGTTAATAATTCTAGTAGTTGGCGAGGCCTTATCCTCTTTTAATATTACTTGCTTTATGTCTATTTTTCTTTTACGCCCTTTAAAAAGCTTTGTAGATGCTGGCTTAGGTACTTTTATTATTATACTCTTTATAATAGCTTTTTTTAACGCTTTTAATATAGCTGGCTTTAGTATTATTATTATTTTCGCTCTTTTTCTAGTTTAAACCTTCTAATGCTTTGCTTCTAGTTCTGGCTTCTCCTCTTTCTTCTTATTACTTTTACTACTACTACTAGTCTTACTCTCTACTTTAGATTTTACCTTAGCTTTATTTATCTTAGTGGTCTTTATAGCTACTAAACTATCTAGAGTACTAGTAGGGGCTTCTTAGATAATATAGTTAGCACCTTCCTTAATCTTATAAGTTATGTTAGTGGATATATTATTAATAAGCTTATTCTAATTTATATTAAATTCGCTATCTTTCTTTCTATAGAGTTAGTACTTATTAAAGATAATAGGGTATATCTATACCTTGTAGATATTAGACTATATTTTAGACGCTAGGCCTTTATTATACTATATAACCCTAAGTAAATCCTTATTAAGAAATATATTTAGCTAATAGCGGTATCTTGTCTTCTAGGAGATAAAGGGGTATTAGACGACCTAAAATACCTATATAGAGGATAGGTTGATATACTTAGGAGGGTATATACTTTTATCTCCTTCTACTATCTTATACGATAGCTGGTTATATAGTTTAAAGAGAGAGTTATTCTTCTTACTATTACTATTACCTTCCTTCTATAGGAAATAATCTGATTTACGTGTTATTATAGTTATAGGAAAATAATATATAGTAATACTACTTTATTACCCTATATAGTTATATAGATTATAATTAATTAAAGGACTAGGAAAAGCTACACTAGATAAATTATTAAGTACTTTAACTATAGAGTAGATGATAGTGGTTGTAAATAATATTATTTAAAATTTTTCTTTTTACTAATAATATAAACATCTATTACGATGCGTCGTGCCTAGACGGCGGAAGAAAGATATATAAAGGGAAAGAAAGTATACTCTATTTAACGCCTAGCTTAATAACATACTAGTATAACAAAGTTATGCTAGTAGAAACTAAATAAAATTAGTAAAGTATAGTGTATTAGGTGCTCTAAGGTGGCAAAGAGTATTTTTATAATCTACTATAATAGTGAGGAGTAGGAGAGGGTTTAATAGGTAGAATATTTACTATCTCTCTTAAAGCAGGTTCTAGTGATTATAGTATAGCTTGATTTTAATAATAATAACGTACTACTATATCTTGGAATAGATTCTTGGAATTATAGTTATCAACTAGTTTTTACGCCTTTAGGGCGAGCTCTTAAAATAGGTAGTAGATATTCTAACTATAGTCCTAACCTTTCTACTTTATAAGATATTATAGTAAGCCCCTTATAATTCTTTAGTTAAGGAAATAATTAATTTTAAATAAAGGGTAGCTTAGATCTTTATTCTCTACTAGTCTAGGATTTTCTAGGTAAGGCCTATTATAAGGGTTATTCTATAGGTACGATTCCAGCTATATAACTAAGATAATAGAGTAGATTTATATTATAGGAGGTAGTTCTAATTAATATACTAGATTACTAACTTTCTTTAAGACCTTAAAAGGTCCTGCTTACTATTAACTTAATTTTTAGTTTATTAGACTAGGAATTTTATACCCGTAATATAGTTTTAGGTAAGTATAGGTGCCCTTTTTTAGGTATAATATTATATATTTTTTATTATAGCGTGTCTTTAATATTATATTTATAAATATTATAGCCTTATTAGCAGCGTCCCTCTTAATTTATTAAAGGTAGTTATAATCTTCTAAGGGAAGGTTCTTTAAGAGACTAAAATTATTATTTACCTTAAACTTATATAATAATTTATTTAGTGCGAAGCTAGTGGTAAAGTTAATAGAATTATTTATAATTATATTAATAAATAGCAACGCTTTAACCTAGTTAGTATTAGATTTAGAAAGGTAATAGTATAAGGCTATTTTAACTATCTAATTTATTCTCTCTAATTACCTATTTATCTAGGGGTGATATACTATTAATATTAGTATCTTAATACCTAGGCGCTAGAAGACTACTCTTTAGAAGGATAATATAAACTTAGTATCTCTATCTATTAGAAGGGACCTTAGGATTCTTTAATCCTGTTTATAAAGTATAGTTACTATAACATTTACCTATTCTTTAGACCTCTAAGTATCCTTTTTAGGTTCTAGTATAACTTTCTTAGTAAATTTACAAGTTATTATTAATAGTATGTTAAACCCTTCTACTATTAGTAGATTAATAATAAAGTCTATTATAATAGTATAAAATAGTATTAAGGGTATAATAATAAGGTTTAGGGCGTTGTAAGGGGAATATTATACTATCTAAAAGACTTAGCAATTAAGGTAATATATAATATACTATTAGAGTTACTTAACAAGCTGTCTAATATAAACTAAGTTTAATAATTGGTTATATACACGGTGGAATCCACTATAGTTGGTGAGGTTATAGGCTATATAAAAGACTTCGCCCTCTATAGCCTTTAGTATATATAAACGCTCCCTTCTATCTCCACTTATATAGTATATTAGCTTATCTCTTAACTTAAATTAAATTCCTAGGGCCTCGCCCTTAGGTTATAGTACTACTAATATATAAACTAAAGATAGCGTTAGAGGAATAGAAGGTAATAATATTACTATTATATTACTCCTAGTATTATACTTAAGTTCTTTACTCTAGGTGTTTATATTTTTAGTGGTATTTAGATAGGAGGAAATCTTTAACTTAACTATATTAAGGATCCTTTACTAGTACTTATCCTCCTAGTATACTTTCTTAAGCTGGTCTTTAAAGTCGTCTAATATTTTAACAAGTATAATATAATAGACTATTTTAGATAGTAGAGAGAGGTTTAAGCTTATATTAAGTACCTTTATAGGCTATCTATATAGTATGTTAAGAATACTAGGCTAATCCCCCTATACTTATTTATATCCTTAGAGATAAGAAAGGGTATTAGGTATAGTATTTAACTTTCTAAACTTATAGCAAATAGTGATATTAAAATTAGAAAGATATTATAAAGCCCTAATAAGGCGTAGATTTAGTTTATTAGTATTTAAAGTTATAAGGGTGGTTTGCCTTAAAATAGGGACTATAGTAGAGTAGTCTATATATATTATTATAGATAGATACTTACTTAACTTAATTATATACCTAACTTTCTTTACTATCTAGATGATATCTACAACCTCTAATTTAGTTAGCTAGTAGTTCTTCTTAACTTTATTTAGTAGTTTACTTAAAAATAATATTAGTTTAACTAAAGTATGAGTAACTAACTTCTTAGATATTAGGTCTCCCTTTATATAGTATATTATTACTATAAAACCCTAGCTTTTTAAGATATCCAAGTCTATAAAAAGAGGTTAAGTAGGGTTAAAATAAACTAGAAAAACTAGTGAATAGAATGCTTTTTATAGGTCTTTATATCCTTAGAGCTCTTCTTTTATTAGTTTAGAAACTTAGATATAATTAGATTATTATTTTCTAGTAAAACTTTTTAACTTCTCGCTATCTATATTTATTAGAAGCCTTTTTATTAATAATATTTTATACTTTTATAGTAGCTTAATAAGTTAAATATAATTCTAGATAGATAATCTTAGCTAACTAGTTATACTTAAGTAAATTTCAAGGTCCCGTAAAGTTCTTAGGAATTATATAGCTTAAATTACCCTAATTTTATCCCCTAATATTAATAGGCTAAGACTATTAATCTATTATTTAAGTAGAATTACTAAAGGGTATCCTAGAAAGGATTTATTTAGGCTTAGGATAATTTATTATATTTTATATAAGTAGAAGATTTAATTTAGGTGCTCTAAATAATTATCTAGTATATAGGAAAATATAATAATATTATTAATATATATATATATAAACTTATAAAAAGGGTGGAGTATATTATTAGTTTACTATTAGATATATAACGGTAAGCTCTTATAGCTTATAAAGGTAATATTATATTATTTCTAGCCTCTATATAAGACTATTATTAATTTATATCTATTAGACTAATATATATTAAACTAGTAAAAGTATCTAGTTATATTAATTATTAAAATATACTTATACCTAGCTACTATACTAATTATATTAGATTATAATAGTATTAGGTAGTTATCTAAGTTAGTAATCTTATTTAGACTATATATATTAATAACAACTCTGCCTTTTTAGTTGTTAGGAGTGTCTCGCTATACTATAAATATAGAGTAACTAAACTTAATAGGCTAGCTTACCTACTATATTTTTCTATATTTATATAGTTTATTAAATATCTTATTAATAACCTGTCTATCCTTTTTGTTTAGAGGGTATACTTTAGAGGGTTTAAGGTCTACTTCTTTCTTTAGAGAAATAGGCATCTATTCTTTTTTTAGAATATTAATAGTTTAGCCGAAATCTATCTAGATATTAGGAAAAGCTTCTACTATTATTATAATTTTAGTGGCATCTTATTATTTCTTATAAATAGTAATACCATTTACTATAACATACTTAAGGGAGGGGTTGATTATAATTAAGATAGCTAAAGATATTTTAGTTAAGCTAGTATTGGTTATAGATAGTATAGTATTTATAATAGTAGAGGCTGTCTAGATTAAAGTTATAGCTACTATTTTAATAATCTTAAACTTTTATAATTATTTAGGCTTCTTATTTAGCTAATTACCCGCTACTAAAGGAGCTTTATTAGGGCTAGTAAGATAGTACCTATTTTAAGCGTATTTAATAACATTGCCTAGTTTTACGCGTTAATTAACTTACACCAACTAGTTAATAGTATTATATAGCTAAATAAAGGAAATAGATATATTAACTATATAGATATAGACCCTACCTTTAAAACCTAGATTATAAGAATATTTTGGCTTAAAGAGAAAGTTATAGTCTTTAAGTAGTATACTATAGTATACTACTAGGATAGTAGTAGTAGATTTTAGTAGAATAATTATAGTAGATCTAGTATAAATTATATATTAGATTTATAGTAAGCCTTTGGCTATTATATTAATTCTAGCTATTATACCTTTATATTTACTAATAGTTATATAGTGATTTATAGGATTTAAGAGAATCTTATAAGATACTATTATATTATTTTCTATAAGTATATTAGCTCTTAATTTTTTTATGATATAGACTTTATCGTTTAACTTAGCTTTAGCTAGTTTCTCTTTAAGTTCCTCTTAGATAATAAATAAAATGTTAGCGTACTTATAAGTCTAATAAATAGAATCTTCTAATCCTCTTACTAGAATTAGAGATGCTAGCTTTTATAATTTAATATTAAGAAGAAGCTATAGTAATTTACTGTAGTTAAATAGTGTTATAGGGTAGCTGGTGTTTATATATATATTAAAGGTTTCTCCGCCTATAGAGATCTATATTGTAGTGTAGTAGAAACCTTGGAAAGTATATCCTAGTTTAGCTTTTAGTAGTTTACTACTAGATTTAATATATTCCTTCTCTTTTGAAGAGACATAATTTATAGGGACTTCTAGTTTAGTTCTATTTATAGGAACTAATACCTCCCTCTAGTAGAAGGAATATAAGTGGCGAAAGAGTTGATTTTTTGTTAAGAAGGTAGTAGAATATTTTTAGTAAGTGTGTATTAGTAACTCTACTAGATTTATGAAGTAGACTTTAAGTTTATTAAATTAGCCTTATTCTTTATAGTATTTATCTTTTACTTCTTTATTTTCGCTGTAGTAGATGTCTTATTATTTAGATCCTTTGGCCTAATTATATTATTTAGGTAGGTCTCTAGTTATTTCTTTATTATTATTAATATCCCTATAATAGACTTAAGGGTGAGTTTATTATAGTTAAAATTAGTTACTATAGTTCTAATCTAGCTATAGCCTTCCTTATAAATTAGGGATGTTTAATTAGAAGGGTGAACCTAACTATCTTTTAAGGTTTATATATTTAGTTATAATTTATTAATAAGGTTTTAGAGTAGTTAAAGGTTAGAGTTAAGGTTAAGGCCTTAGCTAATTAGGATATTAATTTTATCTTTAAGGTTAATAGTCTTTATTAGCCTGCTAGAAGCTAGATCTGCTGTACTAGTTTATATAAGTATTATTCTAATAGTCTAAATAGTAAGGGGTTGAGTAAAAGGGGATTTACTAGTTTAGTTATAGTATATTTACTTATTATAAATAACTATAGCCTCCCTATTAATAATACTGACTTATATTTCTTAGCGCTAGCTTTATCTATGCTTGTTTATACTAGATAGATACCTTTATATCTAACTCTTTAAGGAAACTACTGATAATTATAATTAGTAAGGGTGCTAAGACTTATATCTTAAATTTAATATTAAGGTTATTCTATATAAGAGTAAGCTAATTATATACTAAAGTTATTTACGCTGTCTTAGCGTATCTTAAAATTTTCTATATATAGGAATAAGGATGAATTTGCTTTTATATATCTACTAAGATATACCTTTTAGCTTAAAGGTTCTATAGGGTAATAGAAGTTTATTCTTTAAAGATAATAATAAGTATCTCGCCCTAGTCCTTTATAGTAGCGTTTTATAGGCTATGTTTCTTAAGGTTAGTAAGTTTAATAGTATACTAAATTAATAAACTCCCTTAAAGGTATAATAGTATAATCTCTTATACTATAGCTTTACCTTTAAAGCTGATTAAGTCTTCTAATTAATTAATAAAGATGTAAATGTTTCTATAGAAGACTAAACTATATTTATTAACTATTAGTAAGTCTTTAATAGAAGGGTATAAAGGGTTAAAATAACTAACTTCCTTATATATAAGCTTGCTACTACTATTTAGATTAAATAAACTATTCTTAAAAGGTCTACTAGGGTTGCTAGGCGGACTGCTAAAACTATATCTACTTTCCCTTTAGAATTATAAAATGCCTTTAGCGATAGTGTTATTAATAAGTCCTTATACTACTAGATTATTTAGGTTAGCTATTAGTCTTATAGATTGTTTATAGATAATTTCTTCTACTAATTCTACTCTTAAATTATAGTTATTAGATAGTAGATTTCTTAACGCTATAATATAAGGAGTTCCTAGAGACATAATTAATATATTTAGGGGAGTAGGAAGGCCTAGTTAAATAGGTAAGATATTAATATCTATTCTAAGAAAATAGCTCTTCCTAGTAGAGGTATTCCTAACTAAAGGCGGTTCTTAGAGTCTTAGATAAATTACCTCCATCTTCTTTCTAAAGGTATTAATAGTAGTCTTAAGACTAGATTTATTAATAGCCTAGTCCTCTAAAAAGCTAGTTAGCTTAATAGAATAAGAGTAGGACCGTACTTAATAATCTCTTATACTTAAATTAAAGCTAGATACTATAGTATAGGCCCTAGGTTCCTAGGGTCTAAATTTATTCTTCTTAATTACTATAGAAATAAGGTATTATAAGTCTTCACTAATAAGTTAGGCGTAGCTATATTCTATCTAAATAAAATCATGTAGCTAGAATACTAGTAGGATAGTATTATAATCACTATCACTTAAAGTTAATACTAGGATAAAGGATTGTTAGTATAGTAAGTTTAACTTTATAGTAATAGCTTTCTATTATAAATATAATATTCTTTCTAATAGAAGTGTCGCAGCCTTATAATTATATTATTTTAGCTACTCTTATCACGTCGTGATAATAGTATATATAGATAGTATAATAATATCTAGTTAATAAAAAAGCAGCCTACCCGCAATAGCTACTAAGTAATAGAAAATGAATAATTATAGATTACTCTATATAGTACAATAAACGACGATATTAGATAGTTTAAGAGGAAGAATAAAAATTAAATAAGGTAAGAAATAGAGAGTAACTTCTCTAGGGTTTTAATAGGAGCCCTATACTAATCTTTTTAGAGAAGATATATTAGCGTTTTATAGAAATAATTTTACTAGCCGGAAAGCGCGGCTTTAGGTACTAATAGATATTTAAGGGCTAGATAAATAGCTGTATATTAAAAGCTATATATATAAGCGGAAGCGAATGTGGTTATAGATAATTTTATAGTATCTAATATTAAGGTGTTATAGTAAGATGCCGCTGAATCAGCACGGGTAAAAGGAGGAGATAGTTAGTTTAGTACTAGTTTAGTAGACGCTTTTAATTAGCTTCTAAATAATAGTTTAAATAGTATTTAGAAGCCAAAACCGGCTATTACTATTATTGAAATAGCAGGATTTATAGATTCTAATAGGAGGATATAAGATAGTTTATTTCTACTACTCTAAAGAGTATTATCTAGCTACTACTTAGTAGTATCTATCTGCCTACAGGTATGTCGCCTATAAGGCATGCTTACTTTCTTATAGACGACGTACTATATCAGATTTAAAATTATTAATTTATTTATTTTTATTATTCTTTTTTATTCTTCCTAATAATAATATCTAGTCTTAAGTTTATTAAACTAAGTAATTTTAGCTTTCTATTTAGCCTATTCCTTTACTAAATAAGTATATACTTAAGTAAGAGTTTTACTATTCTACTTTATAGCTTTTTAATAAAACTCTTAAACCTTTTTAACTAATATACCTTAGACTCTAATATTTATAGTAATACTATTTATAGAACTCTTATCCCTTATCTTATTTCTATAGTAAAGTTTAAGTATTTATTTAGTAATTAATCTTTATCTTATTAAAGCACCGCGTTTATCTATTTACTTTAGAGAAGGAGAAGAAAGAGGAGGAGGAGGAGGTAATAATAGAAGATAGAGATCTTATATTAATATCTTTAAATCTAGTATTAGCAGCGGTGAGGATAGTATATCTTTTTTTTAGAAATAATAAGAAGATTACGTTAGTTATTTAGACCTTTATTATAGAGTATAGGGATTAACTAGGAGCCTATTAATATTATAAGTAGAGTATGAATTACCACCGTAACAGGTAGGCATATTTTTATATAGCTTCAAGTTTTTCTAAAAGGGATAAATCAACAGCGATTTATTGTAAAAAGGGTCTATTACTTATTCTGATTTATATGCAAAATTGGTGGTAGGATGAACAAGCGGTGGTTTTTTTTTTTTTTTGCGCGCCAAGGATTTCAGAGCTTTATGCATACGCCAATAGGGCTGAGTTTCAATGATCAGAAGGGGCTTTGTTGATTGGTTAATCATCCGCGAACCCCAAAAGGCTACACTTGAGTCACTTCCTCGCAAAGATTGTTGCAAGTATTGAGATCATGTGACGTTTGCTATGATGTAAATGAGTTGAGAAAATGCCTCTAATTGTTCGTACTCGCTTCTGCAATGTCCTATACTAAAGGTGGTTGCTGCCTGCGGCTTGGATGCCTTGAGGCCCGTACGCTGTAGGTGGTATCGAAAACAGTCAATAATGACTCAATTGCAGATTATGAATAACTCAGATGACGCCTACCCTCCCGCTGCCAATGCCAATGCCAAATGCCAATGCCACCCTAATGTACATTTCAGTCATGCCTGCATAACAGTCGGTTGCCTCATTCATATGCATTGCTCGTGGAAGACGCCCTCTTACTGGGGTACCAGCCCCGCATAGTCCTCCCCAGTCCTCCTCTTGGCATAGTCTTCTGACCCAGTCAGTGATTCCTCCCAATATCGTGGTAAGTCGTGTCCAACGGCCGTAGAGCGCAGCTACATGGTCGTCGAAAGTCCGCAAGAAAATGGGAAGCGCAGGAATTCGGTAAGGCACAATTCGTAGACGATGTATAATCTTACAGTCCTAAAGAGGGGCGCGCAGCGCCCCATAGGCGCTTGATGCTCTCATGGCCGTTCGCCATCTTCTTTCCTCGCTGCTAGCTTGGCGGGCAGCTCCACTTTGCGTGGTCCTCCAGAACCTCCATGCTGTCCAAAAATTGCTTCCGTTATCGACGAAAACTGCCATCGGCATTGCGTCCTCCGCTACGATGACTGCCGCTTGCGTAGCCAGAGTCTGGATAGTCGTCGTAGTATCGTCCAGGTTGAGAGCCGGTGGTCGAATGCTTTGGACATGTGTAGCCGACTAAGACCTCCCTTGTCTGTACGTCGTGACCACGACGGCGGTAGTTTGCGCACGCATCGACGTGGTGTTTGTAGTAGAGGCACCGACAGACGGCGTAGCGTTCAATGACTTGGATACACATGATAGCTGACGAAGTAGTTTAATTAATTGACTTTGAATAGTAAAGATTGTTGGTGGCGTGTGTTGTCTGGGATCAGGGTGTGAAAGATGTAGTAGATTTGATGTGGCAAGAATGAGATGAATGATCGATGTTATTAACTGTATGAAAAGAACGTGGAAGCCTGCTATGACACACACAGAATGACACAGAGGACGGCACGTGCAAAAAGACGACTGAACCGTATAAGAAGCACACACAGCTCTTTTCAATACGGATTCGAGGTATGAACCACGGAAATGGGGCACGCCAGGCACCAAAGATAGCTAGGCATCCCTTTCGAAATCCCTCGCGATGTCCGACCAAGGGACAGGCAACGGTTGAATATTCAAAGTCTGAACATGACTTCTCAAGGTGACATTTAAGGTCAGATACGTACCGCCTGGAGGCTCTAATAGAAGTCTGACATTAGCGTTTCCCTGGCATGACTCTGGATCTTCAGCTCTGACGAACTACAGCCTGGTATTGGCTACCATAGGAAAGCCAGCCGTGGTTCCGTGCCTTTCTGGGGCTGAAACCATTGCGCAATTGGCTGAAGAACAAGCCGTGGGTGCAACGGCCAGGAAGGATCTTCGACCCTGGCCGTTCGGCGTTGGCGATAATGGAGAAAAGGACAAAGCCCATTATTCTTTGCGCTTTTGCGCCCTATCGCAGCGTTCAGTGGTTGATCTGGTCTGACAATGGGCACATTTGCGAGGTAGGCAATTATAGAACACGGTTGCCTTAGCACCAACTTCACCTGGTTACCCTATTCCGTAGGTTGAAAGGAAAGATGCGTTTCGGCGTTAGTGCTTGGGGCTGTGATTTGGCGTATTTTGGCGAATTTGGCCCACCAAGAGGATTAGTGAGATTGGTGATGACATCAGAAGCAGGGCCAACTGTCCTGTCCCTACGAATATTCAAATCCTACTACGTTCACGCCATTTACAAGATTACTAT
This sequence comes from Cladonia squamosa, assembly GCA_947623385.2. Taxonomy (NCBI): domain Eukaryota; kingdom Fungi; phylum Ascomycota; class Lecanoromycetes; order Lecanorales; family Cladoniaceae; genus Cladonia; species Cladonia squamosa. The sequence continues at coordinate 1,173,601 of OX392381.1, forward strand.
GACCCTTCATTAAGTCCACCAATCATAAAATGAAGAGACTACCTTCAGTGCAGTAAACCAGCGAGAGTTCAAGTTAGGAGATTTGGCTGAGAAGTCCGATGAGGAATCAATTCTGCCCATTTCCTACCCTCATACCTAACCTCCACCCCGGAGCTCCCGAGTACTGATATCAGCGCTGAACACACTAGTATCTATCTTAAGGAGCACTGGAGACACAGCAGTATCTAATATTTTTCTCTGAACGGGCTTGGCAGCCAATGAATCCAGAGATGCCCCGTTATAGCTCCCGTAACTCCTTTGGGATGAGCCTCAGTCACCGAATCCGTACTCGGGCTCTGAGGATGAAGGGAATACCAATGTGGCATGCCAAAAGTATAACAGGGTCGGTAAACCATGCCGGTCGTGAAGAGTTATCCAGAGCGCCTTATCTATGGAAGTCTGCCTCGCGGCATCTCAGCCTCGCAACAAATCCACCAATCACCTGCACAGCCCACCTCTAAACAAGAAGCGCCATGACGGGAGGATTCAGGGTTCCCTTGACGGCCATTTGACGTCTGAAGGCGGACCTGACGCTAACTATGATGCGCAGAAGCCGCCTGCATATGATGGCATACTCGTTCGAGGTCGCTTGTATCCTTGGCCTCAGGATACGAGGTCAACAACGGACTTCAGACTGCCATTACGCCCGGCATCGACCCGGTGTCGCCGGAAATGTATGAACATGGCTCACGGGCATGCGGCACCTGACCTACTCACGTTCTCATCCAAGGGACGATTCTCTCACATGGGTTTGGATTTGATAATCATTAGATGAGCCATTATTGTCCCGAAGGGAGATCTGCCCGCTTGCCGACGACAAACTATAAAGTATTACTGGTCTCCGCTAGATTGATAATGGGCCTAGAGGATTGCCTATTTGCCTAGGGTAATTGTGTTCACCGTTTGGCAGGCTGTGCTCTAACGAAAATGTAAGCGAGCTGAGGTATTTGCTGTTGGCTGCCAGCCACACCCGCTTAGGACGGGCCCTTGACTGAATCCATCAAGCCCAAAGGCAGCAATGGGGGCTGTCGAGTCCTTCTATCTTCCTTGATGACCAGATCCTCTCAAATGTATCGACATCCTTGACAGCGGCATTTTATAGCTAAATTCTCTCACGCATGTCTTCATCCGAACCATTTTCGACGTGATGAAGATTACTGAATACTGCAAACTACGGAGCCAACCCGCTATGCTTTCGCATGACGAAGATGTTGGCACACATTACTTGCTCTCTGTTGGCACAAACAGAGTGGGGGGGGGGGTTGCCCGGATATTTATGGCCCAAGGATGGTCCCTAAACTAGAGGCCCAGTCTAGCCCATTAGGCGACCTCTCCAGGGCCTCTTTCCCGGGCAGAGGTAACCAACGCTCAAGCCAATAAGCAGTACCACTAACTGGCACACACCATGGGAGTTGTTGCTCTTCAGCAGAGACATCATTCAGGAAGCAACCATCGCACTGTTAGTACGTTTCCTTTTCGAGAAAATGGCTGTTCGCTGTCGTCTTTGTGATAATTTGATGCCAAAGGACGCGATTACAGTCTCGCCTGTCACTGTTCAGCCCCTAAGAAACACCGAAGTAATACTTTGTAATGTGGTCTTCCACCTTTGAATATCAGACAGAAGCCCAAGTCCAGCAGAAGCACTCTTCTCTTTTCAACGAGCTAGCATACTCCTCCATTCCCTCCAAGCCAACACTATGAACATTCCCCCTCAAACACTTAGCATAGCTCACCCAACCACTAGTGGCAGCAATTGCATCAAACATCACTGTAACCTAAGGCATTGGTTTCCTCAATCTTTATCTCCATTTGCCATACCCAGTCCATCCACCCTTCACCAAAACCTCCAATCCCATAAAAACGTCGGGATACGGCGCTCGAACTGAGTTATCTTCCACCATTCCCCATCTGTAGTGATCCAAGATATGCCCCTTCATCTGCAACCTTCATGGCACAGAAATCAATGTCATTGCTGGTATGGCTGTATCTCAATCAATGGACTACTCGTAGAAGATTTCGCTGTGGACCAAAGCCTACCTTGTTCAGACGTCTACTAAAAGTAAGATACCACTTTTCGCTAGAATAAGCAGCGTTTCTGCATCTTTTAATTTCTCTTCACACTCCCAAGAGGCATTCTGGTATCTCTAGAAGCTCAACAGATAGAAAAGTGGTGCTCTTATCTTGGCTCCATTTGGAGGCGCATGCTATGTGAGGGGGGTCACTTTTGTTCTCCTCATTAATTCATATCATTTATACAAATCTCACCCCAAGAAAATATATGGCATCAAAACATGAAACTAAACCTCGACGGCCACGTCCGCTTGCTTACGCACGCCCTTCCGCGCATACCCCGCCTGGCACCCTCCTGGCCTGCTATACATTCATATTTCTCTAGTTCTTCCTCTCAGATACTCTCCACGTAGTCCACCAATCTCAGAAGGAAAATCCCAAGGAGTGAGGCCGGCGCTGTGAGGTTTTTTTGCAGGCAAGCTTTTGGAATTGTATTCGATGATGCTGCGCAGACATTCTATACGCGGGTTTGCGCAGAGCGGGAAGATTAGGGTGAGTGACCTTGTGGAATCAGCTAGTGGGGCATATGTGGGCTGTGGAGTTCATGTGCTGGTTGACGGCTTGTTGGGCCTTCCCTGTGGTGAGAATGGCGAGAAGTGATGATCAGGATATTTAGTAGAGTGTGTTGAGGTGGTTCGCGCCGCCTGGGGGATCAGAGCGTCCCGTGAGATGAGCATGGACTGCGTGGCTCTGCTCATTGATATGCACAGTAACATAGAACAAACCTTCATCCCAACTATTTCAATGGAGACGGGATAAGTTCTCGCAACCGTGGCACAAGAAAACTGGCGGCTTCACCTTTAATTGACAGGAACCGTGATGATGTTCATGAAGAGGTGGTGACAAGGTTAGTGGCGAGGAACTCGTGGCGTCCTGCTACTTCGTACAAAGATTGTTCAGGAGATGCCCATCAAACCCTCCAGCTCCTCTGGACTTAGGGTGCTTCTTCTCCTACTTCCCTTCAATTTCTTCGTGATCACTTTCTTGGTGATACTCTTTCGCCTCGGTTTATTCTGTTCGCGTTTCCGGGCTTGTTCTGCTTCCGCTTGTGCAAGTTCTAATTTTTGCTGGATGGTACGAGCAGGTGACTGCGGTCTTGGCTGAGTCTACACAGCAATATTAGTTAGGCCGAAAATCCAGCTGAAACAAGAAGATGGCCTACCTGAAGTGGTATTCGTGATTTGCCTTTGGAAGGGCTCCGTTGAAGAGGTTTAACGTTGGAGAAATCGAGAAGCGAAGCATCATCGTCACCGAGAAGGTTGAGGTTTTCTTCTTGAATTGGCTGAAAGGTAACTTTTCGTGGTGAGGGCGCAGGTCTAGCATTGGCATCTCTGTCGCCAAGTGCTCTATCGGTTGCAAGCACGTCAATATCAACCGCCGAAACTGGAACGTTGGGATCAGTATCATCACCAGCGAGCTCCTCCAGATTGCCTTGCAAGTCCTTTAAGATATCCGAAGTGTTTGAGTTTGCATCTTCACTTTGCTTTAGTAGCAAAGAATTTTCATGGGCTTCCTGTGCACTGGGTATCCCTGACCCAAGATCCATGCCCTTCTTCAGGTCCTCGAGGTTGATCGTGTCGCCTGTGTCCACCATTCTTTTCTTCCATCCATCCATTAACGCGACTGCTTCTTTCCAACGCAAAGCCATTTTCTCCCAGCCCTCTCTGAGCCTATGAATCTCTTCTTCTCTGATCTCCACCTCTTCTAGCGGAACAAATGATGGGTTCGTAAGTAGCCCACGCAAGTGTTCGAGGACCTCATCAGTGCTGGTTGCTAGAGCCTCATAGGACGGTGGCCCGTTCATAAGTCCATTCATAGGCTCAAATCCTCCTGCGCCCCCGTTCATCTCGAGACTCTGTTCTGATTCTGCTGGCAGACCTTGCAAGCTTCTCAATGTCGATAGGGTGCTTCGCACAAGACCGATTAACGCGTCGTTCTCATCGCTCAATCCCTGGCTTAATTGCGTCAAGAATTCCGTTGTCTCTTGTTTCAGAGAGTATGTGGGATCTTCGAGGTCCGCTACAGCTTCACCATTTCTAATGCCTTGCACACCCTTGTTCAGGCCTGGCGTAACCACCACAACCCCAACTTGACCGCCATTTCCATCTCTTCCCCTTCGCCCTTCCAGGTGGCGCTTCAGTCGCTGGATTTCGCTATCTCGCCGCCGCACATCTGTAGCGCACTGTGCTCGGATTTGAGCAACGGTCCCCTTCAGACGCGCCATCTCCTCTCTAAGCGCTCTGTTCCTTGTCTCGGCACTCCTAAGCGTTGCTTGGGCCGCACGTTCCTGAGAACCTGTAAGTGCTAGCTGTCGGTCCAGATCAGCGCTTCTGTTTTCCAGACGGGTAATTGTTTGAGCTTGTTGCGTCGTTGAGGCCCGTAAGGCCTGTAGATTTTGGGAGAGGCTCGCAAGGGTATCGGATTCGCGCTGGGGGCACATCAAGTCAACACTCAGCATCCATGAAGCTAGCAAGGCTTAGTGAAAGGATATGGCTTACATCTCGCCGTAATATGAGATCGTGTACCAAGCTCATGACCTGGGACATCGTTGCATTCACTCCTCCTTCGACTTTCTCCGGCGTCGCAAACTCAATTGGCATTCCATTTCGCAGTAAGCCTCGTGATAGAAGGAGGTTATTGATGTAAGCAGATGCTGTCTGCCGACTCTGGGTGTCCATTTTGCAACAGATCTACTCGAGTTGGAGATGTGAATGGTGATGACTTGAGCGGAGCTAAAAGTAAACAAAGACACAATTCTTGGCACGGGAATACCTCGGCAGAAAGTTTGGGCGCGTTCCTGCCAGGCGGAACAACGAAACCATACGCTTGTCTGCCCAACACTACCAGAGGTCGAATCGCATTAGGCTCAAGAGTGTTCCCGAAGCTCTGTTGGGCACGTATCACCCTGTTGTTTAATTCTTCAATACTTTCAGGTTCATGGCCTGGTTAGCGCTATGCTAGGCCGCTATCCTCGACCCAGACAATTCGTCAACACTCATTCAAAATTTCCCATTAGCCATCATGTCCTGGACAGTACCAGCCTCGTCGAGTCCGATGGCTCCCTCGACACCAGGGTCTGGTCAGAGGCACAGCAATATATTTGCACATTTATCTAGCGGTCTACCCTCGAACCCGTCTACCACCCCCGCAGGTCCACCCCCGTCCTCGGTAGGATCATTCACTCCCTCTGGTCCACCACCTTCCTCCGTCTTCGGTAGCTCTCAGCTGGGTTCTAGAAAAACACTTTTCAAGTCAAAGTCTCCGCCAACCACGGACACTGGCGAGGCACGAAGCGCCAATCCATTCTTGCAGCCCATGAAATCTGATAGGGTTGCTCGATTTCTCACCAAAAGCGGCCAATTCGACTTGGGCGATAGCAACGGATCTTCCTCAAAAGCTACTTTTGGCATCCCTAGTGGCCGCCAAGTTTTAGAACCTGCGAGTGCTAGTGAACAAGAATATTCCGAAGATTATTCTGAGGACTATGATGACGAAGAGGATGCCGATGGCTTAGAAGAAGAACCCACTATGGATTTGGACTCATTTGTCGAAACTCGGTTACCGGAGGCACGCTTTACACCGAAATCATCCCTTAGCAAGTCCTTGGTAAATGGAGATCCCAGGCACCATGGCTCTGCTGTGACAAATGGAACACCTCGAGGTGTTAAAAGGTCCCGAGGTGGTGCTTGGTTAAATCAGGCATCAAACCGTGGGGAAGGAATGTCCAAAGAGCCGAGTCAAGAGTCAGATATTGAAAAGATTGTTAAGGATCAAGCCTCTCGGTCTCGGGTCGCGCGTCTTGAGGAGCCGGATGAGTTCATCGTTGGGACCGAAGACATACTAATACAGGACCTTCATGATACTCAAATGATGAGTGAAGACACTCGCCTCCCAAAAGCTACTGAGGACTTGTGTACCTTCTGGCAAACTTTCCGTGATCGAGACGCTACCAACTATCCACCGAAGCCAGAGGTAATCGCTGGTATTGGGCCGGATGAGGACGCGCCTCTATGGGACAATGCCATCTTCGTTAGTACCTTGCTTTTACAGCTTCATCACCCACCTCCAGCAACTGGAAAGCAATCCCTCGCTCTTGCACGTCTTGATCGGCTATCCACGTCCGCGACATTTCCTCGAGAGCTTCAGATACCGCACAACCCTACCGCCCTTCCCAAAGTCCTTCTTGACTGGTTAGACAAAAACCACAATCACTACGAGCCGACCCTCTCAGAGGTGCAAAGGCACGATCCTAGTCCTACCGCCCATTACAATTACTGGGACATAATATTTTATGTTACCCTCCGTGGCAAACTCGCTGATTTGGGACGAATACTGAAGAGGTCTAAATTCCAGCATGCAAGAACGGCTAGGGATGATGGTCAAGGTACAGAAGGATATAATAGCGTACAGATAAGAAATATCGAGCGAGTCGTTAATAGGGCCATCCAGCTATTGGAGCACAGTCCGTCTCTGCAAGAGGATAATTGGAATGTTACAGGAAATGATTGGTATATGTTCAGGAAGCGTGTGGAACAGGCAGTAGATGACCTTACCATATTCGCAGAGGGCCGTGACCGCGGTGCGGACGAGTCGCAATCCTCATTTGAGGCCTCGAACTTTGGGCTGCGAAGGACCAACACGGATCTCAGCCAGTCCGCCCGGCGCGCCGAAAGCAGAGTACCCTGGACTATCTATCAAAACTTGAAGACGATGTACGGTATCCTTCTTGGTGGCACCACAGAGATCATCTCTACCGCACAAGATTGGGTCGAGGCTACAATTGGTTTGACTGTTTGGTGGGATGGTGATGATGTCGAAAGTGTTGCTGGTGGGAGCCTGGCTTTGAGTCGACGCTCTCTCCGACATCCTCAATCCCGTGTCGGACGTCTAGTTGATGAGAACGCTAATGCTGCATATATTCAACGGCTCAAATACACATTCGAGAGTGTGTCAAGTAGCATGGAAGACAACTTTCAAGTTGACTCAACGAACCAGGTCCAACTTGCTTTGGCATCTGTCTTCCAAGGAAATGTGGATGGTGTGATTGGTCTCCTCAAGGGATGGTCACTCTCTGTCACCTCAGCGGCAGCGGAAATCGCAAGCGCAGGCGGTTGGTTCGACGGGACTGGTATCATGGCATCCCTTGATGAGCAGGATCTGATGACGATAAGTCATGGCCAGCAGCTACACCCGCTCAAGGTCATGACGAAGGACTCCATTCTTATGGAATATGCAGAAGCTCTGTCTGCAAGGGAGAGAATTCAAGCAAAACAAAGAGGGATGTTTTACGAGGGCTGGGAACTCTCCATCTCAGTGCTGAATCGTCTAAATGACAAGGGTGTAGCCCGCCAGAGAGTCAGCGACGTGCTGCGAAAGCTTCCTGTATTTTCCGATGAACGTATGGATAAGATTCTACGCACTTGCGAGAGATTTGACATACTGAATGAAGCGCAGAGCATCACTGAGGTAAGGTGCCTTAATGCTCTTGAGAGATATCCTAACATGGACAGAAATATGCCGATCATGTCGTTGATAGTACTGACAACTACGGCACTGCTCTGATATACTACGCTCGAGCTCATTGCAAGAAAAAGGTCAAAGACGTCTTGGACCTACTAGTATCGTTATCTCTAGTCCAATCCATCGCGTACCCTCCAATATCGGCACTTGATCCCAATCTTCACTCGCTAGTGTTTACGCCGGAGTCAAGCATTATTCAACTCGATTCTCTCGACCCCACTGCCGCGGAAATGTTACATACCCACCTGACCGGTTATGCAACATTGCGTAAATTCTATGATTTGCGGGACGAGGAAGTCAATCTCGAACAGGGTCAGAAACCACGGTTGCGACCTATTGCACGCAAGAACGCTGCTGCAACAGCACTGCTAGCCGTCATCAATAGCGCTGCTGATAGTATCCATGGTGGACTCTACGACGAAGATCGAGGTTCTATAGTGCAGGTTGACGGGCTACTTGCGCTACTTGGCGAAGCCATGGTTTTTGTTGATCGTACGTGATATCACTAGTAGATGTGCTTTCACCTTCGCTGACTCGTTTGCAGAGCCCAAGAGCATATTGTCTCTTCGACAGTGCTTTGCTGTTCTCAAGGCTATCGAAGATCTTCAAACTGTCACCTCCCGCGTCTACGCCCAATGCGAAGAATGTGTTCGGGCCGCCATTGCCGCATTCGAGGGACGATGTGCGCCGGCAGCGCCACGGGAATTGCTGAAGAAATCGATGAGTAGCATGACCTCTGCCGGGAGTTTCTCATTAGTGGGCAGTTCGATGCTAGAATCCAGGACAACTGAAAGCTCTGGTAGCGGGGCACTCGTGAAGCCAGGGGAAGTAAAACGCAGAGGATGGGATTGGAGGAAAGGCTTGGCGAAAGATGCAAAGGGGGACGATGTGCTGCGGATTCTACGCTTGGGTTTGGCAAAGGATATTGCTCGACATTGGATTACGGATGAGGCATCTTGATACCCATAAAAGCTTGATACCCGGATGTGCCTAAGGCACACTATGTGCATAGCTAGCGAGAGGGGTTCGGAAGTGTAGTATACAAATGCACGATCTGAGAGGATCCATTCTCTGTACCAGTGAAAGTCAAGTCAAGGCTCTGTGGATTTCATGAGATTGCTGTGTGATGGTATGCTCAACTTAACAGTATGAGACTCCAGAACTGAAACAGTGGAATTTTCGTTGAGCCTTGCTCTCACGCCAGTCGCTGTTCACGCATTTGAACATCAGTGAACTGGAATTCGCCCATAAGATGGCAATTTTGGCCCGATTCCTGGGGCCTGCGTGGGAGCGACTGTGGCGTGGGATGTGATCGCAGGAAATTGCCGAGCTGCCAATTGCGGACCCAATTTGCGAGCTCGGAAACAGCTATAATTCTTGAAACGATCGACCTCAAGACACTCTCAAAGCGCTTTTCGCTTTGAACTTTCTTCCAAGGCGGATATGTATCCGTCAGAGCCTGGATTCATGCTTTGTCTCCAAGCCTGGGCTGCTCATACTGCACCTCGCAAGGCCATAAGTCCTAGAATCGCGACTTCAAGCTCCTTCCTCTCTCTTTCAGCTCCACCACCCTTATCTTTCTCGTTCAATCCACTAATGAGGTCGCTGCCCTCTTCTCTGCCGTCTTTTCTTCTCCGCTTCCCCTTAGAGCCATCGTCCCCGATGCCACCCAACTTGTACAGTTTTTTAATTCTTCCAATATCTGCCGTGTTTGCTAGGTTTGCGTCGCTGAACTCGACGCGAGTCCCTTTTATGGAGGTGGAAAGATGTTGAGACACGGTTGATGATGTTATGCTAGGGTCGGTGGAGAGCTTGATGGCTAGGAGCTTGCTGGTCGTTGCTGTGATGCCGAAGGAACGGAGAGATTGCGCTATCTGGGCACATGATATGGTAAGCTTTTGAAAACGAACTTCACTGAGAATAATAGCAGATTATAGGCGTACATTGTTGGTGGCTCCTAGACTAAAGACAATCTCGCTGTGCACGTTCCGGCTCTTCAACCGCTTATTCAAGTAGTCATTTGCAGCTCTGAAGACGGCTGCGAGGACATGAGTCGTTGATAGTATCTACAGATATGTCAACTACCAGCGAATCATTGAATTGAACATACTGCTACATACTACACTCGCATCGATGAGTGCGTATTCAAAGTCTTGATTACCCTGGAGCAACTGGTCCCGTAAATACGGAGCATTTTGAACTTCGGTGTACAGGGCGACGTGAACAGCGAGATCTGGAGGAAGATGGGCAAGATGAAGGGTCTGTAGCTCAACCATTGGCCCGATCTTTAAAGCAAGTTGAGCTTTGTTTAAGTGTTGCATTTGATATCGCGCTTCTGGCGGCTAGGTGCTTTGGCGCGACAGCAATATTAGTACTACACAGCCCTGTAGGGCTTGACCTAAAGCTGGCGAAAAGCCCTAAAATTGGTCGCCTGAGCAACAGTCGAGGGGCCTTTTTCGCAAGCTTTGGGTCCAGCCCTACAGGGCTGCACAGTAAGGGGGTGAACGGTTCTCTTGCCCTTCCTACGAGCTTCAAAACAACAAACCTGGTGTTTTCCTTCAAACCGCACAATGTAGAATACGTGGGGCTACCGGTTCGTGAAATATGACTCCAATCATGGGGATCAGAACTAATATTGTGGTCATGGCTCCAAATATCTCTTCAACTCGCTAGGACGAACAAGCTGTGGTAGGCTTCCGACCCGTATGTGCATTCTTGAATCTATAAAACTGGAAGTTATTTTGAAGAGCATTATAGCTAAATGCTATGAATCTTAATTTGAGACGAACAAAGGGGCTACGAAATGTTGTTCTTCGTCCGACTTCCCGGTTACGGATCAGCTTTTCCTAGGCGTTCTGGCCTACAGCATCATTGTCGCCATTCTCCTGACTGTATGAAACGTTCAGGATATCAATAGACAGCCTACCCACGATGTCTGCTCGCCGAATCCTAGATATGGGGATGACGGCACCTAAATTAGCACTGAGGGATCAAAAAGTGGTGCTACGCCGTACAGGTTCGGATGTGTGGGACTATTGTTGCAATCAGCCCACAGCCCCTCTGTAGGCTCACTCACAAGGCTCATGACACTATTGTTATACAGGAACGGCCCCTGAACCGCACCTGTGGTAGATACATAGGTTAAAGACTACGTTCTCGCCAGATGTTTTGCTGCGCAGCACATCATTCGCTCCCACCATTGTGCCCAATTGATGTGCGTACGCTTCTTTACGTGGCTTGGTGAATCTAGACTACAATATTGTAGGTAGCACTTTCTTGGATATATGCCGGCAGCATTTGGAGTACTGAAGCGAATGAGCATTGAAGCATCCAACTTTACCATATCACAAAACATTTTTGACAAGGCTGATATGGTCCCCGTCTGAGCCCTGAGCTGCTTTGACTTAATCCGACTCCATTTTCAGGACATTCTTATGTGCTAAAGGCATAGCTTCTCGTTGCCTTTATTGTTGTCAGCGACCTGAACAATTTCAGAGATTCATTGAGTCCAGATATGGGCCGTTACCAGTCTAAGCCATAACCAAATTTTGCTGGGAGCAATATGTTCCCGTGGAATCCACGTGGGCCTGTGGCAGGGGCCCATGCAGAGGGATTGAGGGGGTGTCGCCCTCAGGTTTTAGCGCGGGATTATGTGTCTTATGGTAACGGATATAAGGTCTCGTGTTGGGAGCTGTCACATGATCGTCTTATCTGCAACCTGCTGCACCGGTTCATGCAAGAAACAACTACACCACCTACCTATCCTCTAGGCAAGAACAGCGAAGCTGATCAGCCACTTTTTGGTCGTTACTTTCAGCTCCGTTTCGATCCTGCGGGGCGTAGTCAAGCGCAGTTGTTTATGCGTCATCCACGCCACCATGAAACCCGCAAGCTCTCCTGTAGCACTCTTTGAAGGATTCATCTAGATTATCACAAGTGCCAGGGGTTCTTCACCAACCGAAATAAAGCTTGCTTACGGAACAAACGCACCTCAGTACTACGCAAGGGCCAATATTCTTACAAATAGCCAAGAAGCGCAAGGCGAAATCCTACCAACCATTGAGCAAGGCTGCAGGAACGCTTGGCGATACCTTGGTGCCAACACCTCAGCTTCCGTTCGCTCCGATCGGCAAGCTTTGCCTCGAGCCAACAGAGGCAGTTTGCGGCATGCGGATCCAGCAATCATGCTTTCTGCGTTGTGTGAAGTGGAGCAAAAATGAGGAAAGATGGGAAAAGGAGAAGTCCACTGCTGACTCCAGATTTGGGGATGCACACTTCGCTCAAGCCTTATCGAGTTCCTACTCTGTATGGTCTTTGGATATTTCGATGACATCAGAGTTATGAACGGCTTCAAGCGGGCGAGAGTGTGCAGGTCGACTCCTGCAATTTCTGTCTTGCTCGAAATCCCAGACGGTATCCGGACTCCGGTAAAATTCGTTTCATCCCAGTGCACGCAATGGACAGTATTCGATCCTATCCATGTAGATATAGGTTCAGGTCTGTTGGAAGAGGGAACAGCGAATGTTGGGAAGGTAATACATGCGTCTATAAGACACAGAAAATTAACTGTATAAACCAGCCTGTACGCTCGCTGTTCCCTTGGTCATCACCAATCCCGAACATCAAACTGTTCAAAAACCCAGGGAAATCCCTCGAAGACTGCACGCATTCTATCTTAACCATACTCAAGTATACAGGTCTTTCACATCGTCTACACTTGACATGGTGTCATTATGTATTACATCAGCCCCTTTCGACCTACCAGCGCTTGAATGAAAGCAGACATACCCGAGATCAGAGAGCTTTCATACTAAAATTGTCAGGCATCATATGCATAAGGTCTCCCTTGCGCCTCAACCGCGAAATCCCTCACAATAACACCCTTAGACTTATTCTTCTCCCCTCCTTCCTTGCTCTTCACTGCCACGCTAGTAACGTCTCTCTCAACACAGTCTCCGAATTGGGCCGTCCCTGGACTAACAGCACAACTCTCAGATCCTCCTTCCGATTCCTGGCCTATCGTACGCTGCCCGCGAACCAACCCCTGACGAACAAGATCATCCCACATAGTCCTCCTCCCAACCTGCCTCTCCGCATTCTTAGTCGAATCGACGCAGACATGCCCCGCTCGCTCCATTAACGACGCGGAATACCATTTCCTATCGCAGAGGCAGAGACGGAGCCGCGTCACAGGGCGGTTAGAGTTGGTACCGAAATCTTTCATTCCTTCTTTCACGTGTGCCTCCGTCTGGACATGGAGAATATCGGTGATGGGGCCAGGGAATGGATTGGCGGCTTGAGACTCGGCGCGCTGGACTGTTATGAGTGGGTCCTCGATGCAGGGAGTGGAACCGTCAGGGCGGGTGGGGATAGTGCGTGGGTAGCCGTCACCGACGTAGGCTTTGTAATTTGGGTCGTATGTGATACCGTGGAGAGAGCCAAAGAGGGAGATTTGATCTGGTAGCATAAATTTGGGTTCTGTGATACGGGGTTTGTAGTTGCGCCAGTGGCTTTGGGGATCTGTGAGTGGTGTTAGCTAGATGGGATAGGTGGGTAGTGGTGGTTTCGAGGAAAAAGGGCCTGGATAGCATGATCTTGAGAATATAGAGAGGGTATAGTGATAGGTGAGCAGCTGGGTTGAGACAGGATAGTATGTGTTGAGAGCACAAGTTACCTTACCGTATTCTGCGTCATCCCTCTCCCAGCGTTCCATCATACGATCTAATTCAGCTTCCCCTGCCGCGTAGAATGCACGCTCAGCCTCTGAAGAATAGTCGTCCGCTTTGCGAATGTTAGGTCAGAAGATCCATAGTACAGTAATGCAGAGACCACCTACATGGCAGGGGAGTTGCATCGTAGCCAGACCCCTCTGAAAAGCGACCTGTTAGCTTAGGGTGTTCCACTAGGTCTTCAAAATCGATCGTTCAAGCCTCCATCAGTACCATCGGCACCCATGCTACTTACGTGGTTGAGGTGCTGAGCCACCGGTAATGCTCCCATTGTTGGCAATGGCTGCTCTCTCACCGGAGACAGACAGAGGAGACGGGTAGCAGGCCAATGGGACTTCGGTCTGGACAACTGGTGACGGCCGGTGTGCTGTCGAGTTTGTTAGAAAAGGTGGGTTTATCAATAAAGGGTTACATTACACGACTGGGATGGCGTGAACACAGAGGCTTCAGGATTCATGGCAAAAGATGGAGGCTGGAGATTCAAGGATGATGTTCTTCTCTTGTGCTCGCGATAAGCTCGAACCTCAGCTTCAGCAATCTGATCCAAGGTACGCTGCTTGAATTCGGTGTTACCTAGATTGGAGTCGTGAGGGTAAGGGAACAGTGAAGGATCGGCACGGTAGCCTTGATCAAATGGGCGTCGATTGGGAAATTCTACGTGGAGCATGCCATTTGCCTTTGGGGCGTGTTCCTCGAATTTGATCTTGCCTTGCGATGTTCGAGAGCCGTAATCTGGTTTCGCATGTGCCATGCTTCTAAGACGGGTCTCTGTGTCATCGAACAGCAGGCCTACATCACAGCCAGTTCGGTCAATATAGTACCTGCTGCACTGAGAAGCGATGGTGATTTCTTGTAGACATCGACCCTCTACATTAAATCGATTGTTGAGTGAGTACTTAGTTGGCAGGCACTTCGTAGTTGTTGAGAAGCTGGTGTTAGTACGACACGGTGTGTAAGTATCTTTAGCACAGAAAGCTCGAACTTGTGCACTTTTTGATAATCTACAACCTCGCGATGTTACAACACCCCACTATCGCACACAAATGACCTGGCAGATTTGGAAGCAATACAAAGTTTTCTGATATGTGATACACTATTGCTGTTACACAATCAAAATTTCGGATTCTTGTATGACGTTGTTACCGATTTACTGGTGTGTTTTGCACATTGCCTCACCAGGCAAAATATGGGGCTTGGGAGGTACAAGTGCTCCACAAGAATGATGTGAGACATGGAATAATGTAGGACTTATCGCGTCAGACCAAAATTGATTCCCGGGCGGGGCGTTGCCTTTCAAGGCCGAACCCCCCAGTTTTCCTGGCTCTGGCCCAACCAGTATCCACTACAGGTACCTAACAAGTATATCTCGACCCTAGATGATCTCTCGTCTCTGTATTTGCCGAACCAGCCAAGGAAGAAGTAGGCTAGCACCTCGAAGAGGACATAAAACATGAAGACAAACATCGTCAAGGCCAGCGAACATCCCACAAACTCGGCTTCCTTGTATCTAGATTTAGCATGGAGCAGTAAGGATTTCAGGTATATCATAAAGACTAAAGGATCGTACTCTATCTGACCACCTATTGCGGTGGCATTTTTCGTAACCATCATCACGAGCCGTGGCCTGGCATTCATTTGGTCCGAAGTTACGGTGACGGAGATTGGCAGTCTGACTGTTCTCCGTCTGAAGGGAGGTCTCAGGAACTTTGCAGGAAGCTTTCTCGGTCGTTGAGTACAGAAGGCAACTTCCATAGGGTGTGGTAGGGCTTTTGGGTAGTGATGAGCATGTAAGATGCCAGATGTGTGTGCAATGCAAGGACACCTGTGGGATTCTAATGATCACTCTGCCTGGCAACGGTCAGTATTCGCTATTGCCATGGCCAGGTCACACAACGCTTCCACAATCTCATGTGTAGTCATATCAAGAGAAGATAGGTGGTGCGCACGATGCAGCATACTTGGACGCGACCTGGAGGATGATGACATACTACCAGTGAGCTGTCAGAATTTGCGCTTCTTCTTTGCGCCTGCTTGGCCCTTGCTCTCCAGCTCACGCTTCAACTGTTCCCTTTTCCTATTCGCCCGCTCCTGCGATGTCTCTCTAATAGGCGAAGGATTTCGGGGCTGCACAGTGACTCTACCTACTCTCGCAGGTTCAGACGCTTTTACAATTGATCCTTGCTCATTCGTTCTATCAGTATTGGGTCTAGGATTCACTTTTGTTCCCATAGGGCCTGCCAATTTAGCGGGACTAGCCAGAGCTGGCTTGCTACTCTTTGTATCAGGATTGTTCTTCCCACCAATTTTCCCAATCCGAGGCTTTGGCTTTGCAGTAGTATTGCTCGTCTTGTCATCTAAAACCGGTTCCGAGACAACCATATGCTGATTGTCATACTTCATTCCTTCTTCTTCAGAGCTTGATGCTGTGTTGATATCTTTTGGAGACATATTGAGATTTGACATAAACTCCTTCCTGCGCGGTGAAGTAACTACAATTTGCCTGGATAGATCTGCTCTAGCTTGCTGAGGTCCCCGATCGGCATTGAAGGCACTCACTGGCGAAGCATTTGGTCTCTTCTGAGCGACTGCCGAAGCGTTCGTGGGCTTTGACGGCTGAACTTCGAAATCGCTATCATCAGTCGTAGAGCCCGTATCTCCTTGATGCTCGACGGGATTTATGTCTGGACTGTTCAACCCGGGATCCCTACTTTTTCCTTTATTTGAGCCTTGCTTGGCTTGGAGTTTTGGTGGTGTCACCTGGGTCTAGTGAAGACGTTAGCTTGGTGGATAAATAAAATGCTAGTGAATAAATGCTGGCCGACCTGGAATTCGCCGTATTCAACGTCGTTTTGTTCTGTATTAGATATCGGTGCGGGCGAGGTAACCGGTGTCCGCTGGGAACTCTCGCGCCTCAAATTTCTCCACCAATCTCCGTAAGACGGCGAGTCTGAGATTTGAGACTCGGTCGCAGCCTCGATAGGGTCCGCATCAAAAGTGTTTGAGATCAAGTCTCTCAACTCTTCCAATGTTTTGTAGTCTCTGATCATTCGAGACTGCCATTCCTGAAGATCGAATTCGGCTAACCCCTTTACTGACTTCCCAAGGGTTTGTCTTGCGTTGGTACCTAACTTTCCAGGTACGGAAGCCGGAAATACTCTGCTGAGGTCTACGCTATCGGACTGCATCTTCTCAATTAGTTTGCTGATCACAATGTCCTTGTATCTTAATTGCTGCAGAAGTGAGGCTTTTTCTGCTTTCGCAATAGATTGCTGGCTAAGCAGAGGTATCGTAAATTCAGCTGTTAATGTGGATTGTGGTGCAGAGTTCAATGTCATCCGCCATTCGAGAGGCTTCAAGGGACCCGGTAAGCGTGTTGAAGTCTGCAGTACAAGCTGCTTTGGATCATCGCTTCGCGTAAAACTCATAGCGGTTCCTGAGCGCTGGACAAGAGCGTCCTGTATACTCTGTAGCAATAGCCGTAGCTGACTGGCATCTTCGCTAGGATCGATGCTTGTATCTACGCTGAACGCTCTCTGAATGATCTGTCTCCGGTCTAACGTCTCGGTCCATATATAGGTAAGATCCGTAAGCCATATTCTATAACTCGAAGTTCCGAAATCATTCTTTATTAAGAGAGGTGGTATCGAGCTACGCTGGTGGTCTATTTGCAAAGGCTTCCATGTTGGGCTCATGGTTCGAGCTTATTAAGGGCTGAGGTCTGTTGGGTTGAAGTTGACTTGGCTGCCGCCTTGGCTAATTCGAATGGGAGTGGCTTGTAAAGCGTGTGGGTCTTAGTGTCACTAGCGCCTCGTCTAGTGCGCTCTCCATCGAAAAGCTGGCTGAAATGCCACTAACGGTACTTAGGCGTCTCACAAAATAGCGCCTATCTATATCTATATTGCGTACTCAACAAACCTACGTTCACTGATCGTTTAGGCTCCGTATATATTCCACCACTTTAGTTCGCAATGTCTACGACAGAATCCCGAAAAAGGCCCCAGCCTTCTCCACCACTTCCATGGTACCGCCCTCTCAAGGACCATCGACGCCGACGGGACCAGATCAGTCCCAGAGATGCGAGAAGCGAGAATCATGGCAGTGAGGACTTGAATACGAGGAAGGAACAAGAGACCTTTGCAAGAGAGCAGACACGGTTGAATCAAATACAAGAGGCGGAGCAGATGAGAGAGTGGGTCTCTCGTGAAGACGATTTTGTTTTGCAACAATCCAAGAAGAAGGCTCACATACGAGTGAAAGAAGGCCGAGCAAAACCAATCGACTGGCTTGCTGTTACTTTGGGAATCATTGATACTACGAGAGATCCTTTGGACTTGGATATCATAGAATCAGATGTCGACATCGTGGATCCAGCCGGCGTGTTCGAGGGTCTGACTTTGTCGGAGCTACAAGCCTTGGAAAAAGATATTGAAACATATATGGCTTTGGAATCAGATATGAGCAACCGGCGGTATTGGAATGTAAGACGACGTCGACGCTCTTGGATGTGTTCCGTCTAACCTGCCCTAGGCCCTAAAAGTTATATGTAAAGACCATGAAGCTAAGATAGCACCTACAAAGACGCAAGGTCGATCAGCGAATCCGGTTTCTGCAGATGTTGAACGCTTACTGAGTCCGAAATCTCTCGAAGAGTTAAGCGCCTTGGAAAAACAAATAGAGGGTAAATTACAATCAAAAGAACCCATTGACGTGGAATACTGGGAGCAACTACTTCGGAACGTGGCTGTTTATAAAGCCAGGGCAGAATTAGATGCTGTGTATAAGAGCATCATCGAGAGTCGTCTGAACGAGCTCAAGCATGAGCAGCGCGAGCAAGCTGTACAAGCTAAGGAGAAATTACGCCTTATTCTGAACAATATTGAATCCGCAGGTGACGTAGCGACTGAAGCACCGAATCCAGATAAAAACGGCCTATTTGGAAGACGATCGGAAATAAAATATTCAAGAGAATTGGATCCAGAACCTCTTTTGAAACTACATGCTGAGGACAAAGGTTTAGACATCATGGATGAGAGGGCATTTGTGGACAAAAGTGTGAGTTCGAGGCCACGTCGTTATGGTAATTGCAATAGGTAACTAACGAGATATTACTAGACGGCAGAGCGCCAACGAGTGCTCAAAATGAAGTACGTACCAATACGGCAAGCCCAACCAGACAAACGGACACGTTCTTCCGCTCCGAGACTTTTAGAGGCACCAGCTTCCAGTGCTTCGCGCTTTGCCTCGACTACCCACGAAGACTTCTCGTCGGCCACGAAGGCTTTGTATGAAAGAGAGGTTGCCCGGGGCGTCCAGGAGGATGAAGAAATCTTTGCGGGCGAAGAAGAAGTGTCTTCCATGTCGAAGCCTCAGTGGGCCAACAAGTATCGCCCAAGAAAGCCCCGATACTTCAACCGCGTTCAAATGGGATACGAATGGAATAAGTACAATCAAACGCACTATGACCATGACAATCCTCCGCCGAAGGTCGTCCAGGGTTATAAGTTTAACATATTTTATCCAGACCTGATAGATAAGACAAAGGCTCCAACCTATCGTATCGAGCGGGAGAATGGGCGCAAAAGAGGAGAGTCGTTCGCACCGGCCGGAGAAGAGGACACCTGCCTTATCCGCTTCATCAGCGGACCTCCATACGAGGACTTGGCCTTCCGCATCGTTGATAAGGAATGGGACTATAGTGCCAAACGGGAACGTGGCTTTCGAAGCAGTTTTGACAAGGTATGTCAATTTCGCTCTAGCATATGGACTCTACACTACTACATATCCTCTCCATTCGGACTCCTACTATTGATTCTCCCGCTGAGCCATCATCTAGGGCATCTTACAACTCCACTTTCAGTTCAAGAAGGTCCGTACACACACGCAGAGTATCTATGGAGAGCTCTCGCTAAAATATTTCTAGGTTTATTATCGGAAGTAATTACAACATTGTCAATGCAAGTTTGTTTGGCCTATACAACGAGTCGCCGCTCTGAGATCAAGGAGTCCAGTGACTAGCCTTTTGCAGCCAAGCTATGTCTTTCATAATGTAATGGCAGCGCAGCAAGAAGCTCGATGTATCAACTGCACTCCTTCGCGACCCTTAGCAGGGTCCTGATATTCGCTGCAGGCCTAGCATTCGTCTGGGTTCAATGCACTTGTGACGCTGGGATTAGCTCAGTAATTCCTGGCTGTACTAGGTTGGCATCCACTAACGCCAGGTACCTTATCCCCACATTCTATGTAACAACTGACGCAAGGACCCTCTTTTGCTGCAGAATATCTGTCGGTCCTGGCGTTCTGATTTTATGAATAGACTAAATTCAACCGCTAAGGTGTCCAGGCTTTGCCAGGAATCAAGCATTCCAATATGGGGTGAGGTTTTCCAACATCCTGGAAGTGGAGGAAAAATCCACCTGGGCGCGGGTGCCATCAGCAGCCGCCAACCGGAGCCCTTCATTGGGGCCTGGACTAGTATTATGCAGCTAGACATTGATGAAAGATCTTCTATACATGTTCTAGTGCCTGGGTGCAGTGAGATTGTTTCCTATGTCGTCCCGTCTATTGGGCTCATTCGCTATGCAGACTGCCGTCCGTCCAATAGGCACATGCCCGCAAGTCCCTGAGTTGTACCTGATGGTCCGTCCTCAACAACCAGAGGCAGGCACCCGACCAGAAATTTTAGAGTTGGCAACCGCCGGTTTAAGGATCACTGTGACAGTTTCATTGGACGATTAATTCCGGTCAACGTCTAAGACGAAGCAGCAAGAACACAGATAATGTAACGCAGATAAGCCATGGAACCCGCTCAGAGAGACCTGCCTAGTCACACGTTCTTGCAGGCACACCAAGATTGTTTGCTACCAGGTAAGGTCTGCCGTAATAGACCGAGCCTACTGCAAGCCGACTGGGTGCTGTGAGTTGGCGCCCGTTTGATCAAAGAGACACTTCAGATGTCTTTGACTGCTTTGTGATGATCTACCGCATATCATTCTAGCTTCACTTCAGTCAAACCTCAGACTGATAAGCGCGAAGTTTCTGCTGCAGGTACCTATGTAATTTCATTGTCATTCTGGGACAAAGGCATAGACGTCGACTTCTGGACGTCAGAGGTGATAAAATAGCAGCGCTTTTCCTGGTGTTAGCTGCCTACTCTTCTCTCGTTAGGCTTCCCTCATTCGGTCACAACAAATCTCAGACTGACTCTACTGCTCATCAACGCACCATAGGACGTCTCTCTTCGCCATGTCAACTGTCTGTGAGGCCACAGATACAGCTGTCTCATATTACAGTCAAATCAAACATAAGCCGGTTGACCGGACTTCTGTTCCAGAGTCTTTGTTCCCATGGCAGGACGCCCAGCTACCAGTAGATTTTAGACAGGCGTATTCTGACCCTTACCCTGATGTCAGCCATTCTCCATTTCGGTCTACGACATTCGTTGGAGCTCCTCATACCCTTTCGACGAGCGAGCAGAATGGCTGGTACGGTGCACTTCCGGAATCGTTGATCCACCAGGCATTATCCAACCCCCAGATTCAGAGTCCAAATCCGACTCAATTCAGCCATGGACAGCTAGAAGACTCAGGCACAGATCTGTCGCTAGCACGACCTAGTCTCCCATTGCCCATGTCCCAATGGCCTGTTTGGACGGATGCTTTGGGTGCCAGCGCAGGGAATGAAATTGCCCCGAATCCCCAAACGCTGGAGGTCTGTTCTTACGACACAACAGACCACTTCACCCCAGCAATTTATCCGACTGCCACAGGCCAGTATCCGGTTTTTGCACCTGATTCAAGGCCAGTGCAGGACAGTTTCATTGAGAATGTACCCTTAGACGGCTTCGAAACAGATCATGGGAGTAAGGAAAAGGGCCCCTGCTACGCAGACTTGATTTATCAGGCACTCCTGGAGGCACCCGGCCACCAAATGATCCTCAAAGATATCTATACTTGGATTGCGCAGAATACTGACAAAGCCAAAGACTCGTCAAGCAAGGGCTGGCAGAACAGCGTTAGGCACAATTTATCCATGAACGGAGTACATATATCCCTTGACTATATATAGTTTTTAGAGTCTTGCTAACAGAACTAAGGATTTCCTGAAGGTCGAACTTCCTGATCCAGACAACAAGTCGAAGAAAGGTTTTATCTGGGTCTTACGGCCATCTGCGGTGAACAAGGGAATTGTGTCTACCACAAGGTGGCGACCCAACAGAGGCGATTCGAAAAAAGATCCCCGAGATGGTGTAGATGGCAGAAGACAAAGGGCTGGAAAGAGAGGCGGCAAGGTCGTAAAACGAGGGACTAGGACCAGGAGCTTAACGCGACTCGAGAATCCCAGATTTTCTCTCTACCACCAGAGCGGTGCAACGACCTCATCTCTTACTTCCTTCACTGACCCTCACCAGCTGACTGAACCGAGCATGGATCTCGGAAATCCCAATGGGCTACCATACTGGATCCCTACACCACCTCTATCCACCCAGTCTTTCCCCCCATTCGAGTCCTACGAATTTGTTACCACACCGGAACATTCAGAGAGTCAGCCAGACTATTTCCTGTTCGATGACGCTTTTGGACTCGATAATGGAAACATGCTTGCACCGAGTACCGGCGACATCAAAGGCGAGGATCATTTCCTGGGCAATGGTTTGGATTACCTGCTATAGTGTACGTACATAAAGTGCAGTGGAACTCGACGGCTGCAGATTGCATTAGCGCTGTACTTTCTTCGAACCTTCAATGGACTTGGGGCGGTAACGATTTTTACGGTGGCTTCCTCGCTTAATTATGCAGCAGTACTGTTAGCGATTAATTCGACCATGGTCAAAGGCAAGCGTGTGCTTCCGCGATATCTCTACAGCATGTTTGTTCGTTATGCATATGTTCGTGAGACTAGAGGCAATTGTGCATTCGCTTTGTAATTAGCCGCGTGTAAACTGAGTCTCTTTATGCGCTGTCCCACGGTATCCTCCTGCATACCCTCGAGGACCTCTTAGGCTGAATGAGCATAACACCTAGCCAGGCATTGGGTTATGCCGATACTACGCTAGAAGAGGGATTCCTTGCGGTGATTTGCTTTAAACAGAATTTCAGAGGTACAAATTCGGGAAAGGTTGTCCCTCCTACTTCAATAATGTACGCTAGCCTGCAAGGTTCCACCACTCCAACAGAAACACACATACGATGGCTGGTCAATTCAACTTGGACTAACAAACGTGTGGCTATTCGCGTACTCGCGAAATGCTAAAGCTCACCTTAGTGAAGCTCCCAAGGCTGAATAAGCGATGCAGGGCACGGACTATGTTGCTAATCTGGGGATCAGTGGCATTTTGAGGGTCCTCGTCCACATTGAAAAGGCTTGAAGATCAGGACAGGCACCAGAGTGAGAAACCAACGAACTTTGTCAGTAAGGCTGCCACCTTTTCTCGTCAATCTTGTGAAAATCCGCAAAAGCAGCGTGAGCGCATGCTCTTGACATGCTGATGTGAAACATCAAGTCTACTGGGAGCGAAGCGAGTTCATCAACAGATTACCATTTCTCTAGACTCAGCTGCCATGCTAGGCCCTAGTAAACGAGCAATGATAGGCCACGGTTCATACGGCTACGGCTACCTATGGGAATTTCAGTCCAAATGCTCATCGAAACCACCCAACCGCCGTGCATGCATGCATGCATGCGGAACTGGGATGTTGCAGTAGCCCCCAGACGCACTGGAGGGTATCACCTAATCGTATGATGCAAGCGTTATGTCAGTGGCGGAGAGATCCTCTACAGTGTAGCGGCCAATGGGAATTTCACAATACGTTGCTCAAAAACCCTATTGATGTTGTGTAACTTTTTCCCATGTTCAGTGCCTGGGACTCCAAATAACCGAGAAAAAACAAGTATGTAACAGTTCCAGGGCAACAAGAGAATGTCTTCACACAGGAGGCACCATAGATCATCTTCGAAATGGCCCTGACATTCATGTCCTTAGAAACCCAACTCCCACTTCTCCGACGTTGATAAGTAGCATACTAGAGGCATACTATTCTCGAACTCATTGTCCGTGGACTACGCAGGCATTGGAATCCGTTCCTTCCCGATAGATTACCTGGAAGAACAAATCTTGGAGCGGTCCGGACCCCGTGCAGAAATCATCACGATCCTGGTGCCACTCGGCACCAAGAGTTTCTTTGTCTCCCAGTCTCCCAAACTATTGTGAGATCACAAGAGGAGAGTAGCCAAGCCAATGACCGGAGTTCCAGGCTCGAAACTCATTTTCAGCGCAATGGAACTGCCGCAAAATTTGCCGCACCATCTGACCGGTCTTGACGGACTGCAACTTGGGTAGAATATACATCGACTTTGGCATGACTTGTTGACGACATGTATGGAGGCAGGTATCCGGTGTATCTGCATTTGCTGGCGTCTCAGGGACCCAAACGATCGAAGTGCATAGAGATCTCGGTTAAACCCGTCAGGCGGTCTGAAAACGGGTTCTGATGGCGAGAAAGCCCCAGAAGAGTGTGGACTATCGCTGTACGCATGCATGTCACAGTACGTAAGTGAATGGCATAGTCTTGGTTCCCCGGAAAGCATCTACGCCCTTCCCCGCAGTGTACGAATCTGCACCTAGTGGCGCGAGATAAGAAGATGTCCGTGGATCTATGGCTCAATGGCGGTACGACCCCGATCGTAGAAGGAGATCCCAACACGCACATCCGTAATGGATCATTACGGGCGAAAAGGGCCGGCAGCTGGGTCAAGAGACGAGAACTATCAGCTCCTGCTCGCTTTTCAGCCAGCCATTAACGAACACAAATATACCTCTAAGCGGCTTGTTGCCTTTGGGCTAAAGGAGAGAAGCTTGCTTCGACCTTTCACCGCTAGGCTTTGACCCCTGATGACTTTCGCGTCGTGAGACTCATGTCAGTCGCTTGTACTCGTAGCTTGTGAGATTAAGGACTTCGATACGCCCAAAATAGACGAGTGAGGTCAGCTGGAATGATACTGTACCTTAGAGGATAGACGCGACAATACTAGAGAATCTACTTAGGTGGATACACTGTGGTCCGGCTTTTACTACTGGTAGAGAGGTTAGGTAGCTTAAAATTAGAGCCTCAATGAGGCTAACCACGTTAGCCCCGATAGTTCCTGACAATAACATTAGCCATTGAAGACCACAAACGCAGGAATCTTCTATACCAGTAAACATGGCTTCAACAGCTGGCGAAGGCCAAATCTCCCTTATAAATCCTATGGCCATTCGATATCACCTTCGGGAAGATGTGCAAGGGCTCATAATATGCTCCAGAGCTGGTGAGAGCGATACATCAGCCTATGACAGTCAAACATTTTTCGGCCATGCTGACCATCCATCTTCTATCCGAACACCGCTTTTCTTGAAGATGTCATGCTGACGACAAAACGGTCCATTGTCTTCAAGACTTCTTCTGGTATTTGCAAGAACATCTGACCCTGTGCTAACCGGACTTCACAAGCTGCCTTTGACCCCCCATTCTTGTCTGGAAAGTCACACGCCAAACTTAATTCCTTCTCTCGAGCATACGAATTCTTGTGTAAGTTGAGCACTCCATCACCACTCTGAATTGCCGTCGGGTTTCTGACATGGTGTTCCACAACAGACCGCGAAAACAATAGTGACCCTTGTCCCACTGCGAAACAATTTCCAACCCGACTACTTTTGCACCATCGCTCTACATTCGAGGCTGAGTCCATGGTCTGAGCAACAGGGAGTCGAACACACCATTCGATTAGTACAGCAGAAACTCGCGTAGGACCGCACGGTTCCCCCGAAGCCTCGCGGCGTTACAAAGGTAGCAAAGTACAAAAGACAGCTTCGTGAGAGCGGGAACAATGAACCACGAAAAAGAATCGTGACATATCGACATTCAAGAGGGAGAAGCAAACACATTAAGCGATGTGCAATGGATAGTGGTCCGAGCGACAACCCGTTCATGGCTAGGAAGACGAAAACATTGATCCCAAAGAAGTATAGCATACGTGTGAGCCTTAGATGCACCCTCATCTATGCGTTGTGCCGCTGCCAATTCTCATCTCAATATCTTGGCGAGCTCCATCTCACACATGACCACGATTCGTCGCGAGGACCCCAAACAGCCTACTTCCACAAAAGATCCATACATCCAAAAGCTCACAATACTCACAGCAAGCTTCATGAAGCGCGCATATCGGGACACGGGTCCGACGGTTCTCGTCCATGCTTAGAGATCCGATACGGAAAGCATGACAAAAGGGAGAGAAAGACTACAACGGCAATCTCAAGCCGAGATACGAAAAAGGCTGCTAACAGGAGACAGATCAAAGAGCGAGACAATAAGCAGAACAACTGGCGGTCCCGGAAGGCATGCAAGAAGACGAGTCAAAAACGTAGGAATGGAAGAAGGGCCAAAGCAAGCAAATAGAGGTCAAAAGAATATCGCATAGAAACACAAAAAGGACGAGGCTTAACTGCCACTACACACAACCACATCTAAATGGAACAACAACAGAGAAGGACTCGAAAACGGAAAGCAAAAGACCAAAGGCAGGAGACAATCAATGAATATCGCAAGGACAGGCGAAGTGACTCCCTTAGCGATACATAGATATATTTGTCGCCACCATAGCTGTCATGAAATCATTCCAGCATCGAATACATCATTAAAAATATCAACGCCGCGAGCATACAGACAAACAAATCCATTTTGGACTACAGAGCTAAACCCTCTCCTGAACCTTTCCCTCTCTAGATGCATTCAGGATCTTCGACTTTATCCATAGACTGAATAAACTTCATATCATTGTCGGTACACAAATGCCTGAATATTGATTACCATATTCCCGGAATAGTATCCGCAGCTAGCGTATCACAATCTCCTAGTAGCTTAGTAAGCGAATAGATTTGTACAGCGCCTTTCCCTTTTACTGTTCTTTGTATAGAGGTCTGGTATTAACGAGGATGCTACAAGACACGAATCAAAGTCAAGTCTTCTGTCAGGCTCTAAGCTCGTCAAACGCTGTGCTGTCGCGAAGG